>CM059834.1:26979466-28179466 GCA_030444775.1 Atalantia buxifolia | reverse complement strand
AAGGCTAAAGGGTGTGGGAAAAGACTTAAAAGAGGAAATGAAAAAGCAAAAGAGAAAGCGAAAGGGAAAGACAAAGGAAGACGTTGCAATGGATGTGGTCTAGTTGGCCAGTCACACGATAAAAGAAATTGGCCCTTGCTCATAAAGAGGTAAATGTGTCTTTTCATATTTATTTTGTATTAAGTTTATTAAGACTTTCACTTTTTTCAATTTTTTTAATAAGATGTTGTATTATATGATTTAGATTAGAACTGAATACAAAAAGAAACATAAATTCGTCAGATTCAGGTGATGGAAGCTATGCTTCCACAGGTAATTTGATTTCATCAAGCGTGCCTTCATTATACAATTAATTTTTTAATATTAAAAGGAATTGAATAAATCTATCATTAACTTTTTTTTTTTGCTTTTTAACTTATTGTAATAGATTACCCATTACCTTATTTTTAGGATATGTGTTTGTCCCTCTTCTTTCTTATTCCTTTTCCTCCAGATTGCTCCCTTTAAAGTAAAGAGCTTGGCCAAGATCTCTGCATATTTGTCACTTCTGGAGCTGTAAAAATAGTTGGGGGTCAAAATGAATCGGCAGCAGTAATGCTGTTTCAATTGCTGTAATAGTTTGCATATTTTTTATGTTATATTGTATAGTACTCTTGTTTGTCAAAGAGGAGAAATCATTCAATTTAACTTTTTGAGGATTAATTCGATGTTAAAGCCTATATTATATACATGAGAACTCATTGGCTTTACCTTTTGATTTATGAAAAATTTGTGTCAAAGCTTGTGATATGTACTCTAGTTTGATAAGATGGGAACTTCTTGGTAGATGCCACTACAGCAGCACTGGTGCTCTGGCAAAAGTGACCAAACTGCGAACAAATAGTGTTTTGATTTCCTTTACAAGCCTAAAAGACGTGGATCTGTTGAAGCACTTGGCTGCTGAAGCACCTATTGTAAAAGCCAAAAGCTTAACGAAAAGTACAGCATATGCACCGACAATTCCATTTGCAACCTAGAATGAAGGAAATCCCCTTAAAAAATGCCACACATTTGAACTCATACAAATTTCTAGAATAAAGTTAAAAATCAATAAACCTGAAAACTTCAAAATCAAATTGATTGACAATAGTGATTAATATTTTAATTATTTTTGCACTTCAATGAAAAAACTCAACAGCGGCGCGACGGAGCTTCATTTCTCTTTTGCTGATTAGAAAGCTACATTTTCACTTCAGTTCTGGGTTAAATAATTCAGTTTATGATCTAAAAGACAAATTCAAACACAAATTTGGGGATCTAAAATAAATAATTAAAAAAGATGAATATGAATCATTATGCAACTCACTTGAATAAAAAATCTAATTTGTAAAATTTGCAAAACTAAATTTAATTTGTTTAATTTGAAAATTTTCAAGCTACAAAAATTTGTTATTTCAAGCTGCAAATTTCTTAAATCGTGTTGTGTAATTTTTTTTTAGTTTTCTCTCTCTAGAACTGAGACTATTGAGCTTCCTCTTTTATTTTTTCAGTTTTCAAAAATGATAGAAACTCTGCAATGTGGGCCTATATGTTAGGAAGCAATATTCTATAAAGAAAATATAAAGTGACCGTTGGATCAAATCCGATGACCATAAACACTCTCTCGGATTATTACTTTGATCCAGGATCCTGGATCATATATATATGTTTGTAATATCAATTTTACATTTTCTAAGGTATTTGTGTTTTTTTTTTTCAAATCTCAATGTAACTAAAATATTAAAGTCTTTATACTTATTATACTGTGCCTAATGAATTATTTTTTCAGGTGATGAACGTTCAATGTCAATTTTTTTTCCTCAAGGGCGTTTTAAGTGATTTTAAGTCTAATGTGATACTTGGTGCTAAGGGAGAAGGATGCTTTAAGTCTTTTTGGGTGCCCCGGGTGATTCTGTCTTTATGTTAATCAATAAACAGTCAATAGATGGAAATACAAATAGCAGAGGAGGCGTCTGATAATACGTGAATATTTTCTATGAAACTTAGAATACATCAAACTTGAAGGAAAGTTTTTGAAGATTATCCTTTATTTTTATTACTCATGCAAGGCAACAAAATAAACAGCTTTTTCGAGAAACTGTGTTTTAAAAGAGAAAAAAATTAATCCAATATATATTATGCCGACAACTCTTCGTGCTCACCTGCTTCCATTTGTTGTTCTTTTGCTTCGCAAACTAACAAATGGTTTTTTCGTTGAGTTCCTATACTCATGTAGTCCTTCCATGTAATCATGTCCTATGTATTAGATAATCAGCAAAGCTTATCTTACAAACAATGTAACAAACATACAATACATATAAATCATTGATTTTGGTATTTCTTAAATCCAATGGATGAAAATAATTTTAAGCTAAAATAAGGTATTGGTGTAATAGTAATTTACAGAAAATTTCATATATTTACTTATTTTTCAAATAAGTCCTTATTGATTTTGTATAATTAAATGGTTTTGTCGTCAATCTCTTCTTCATCTATTTTAAAAATTTATAAAGCTTTTACTATATTTTTATAAAGATCTAAATTATTATTATAATCATAAAGATCTACAAATTTTGAATGTATTTGTGCACCTGCATTTATAATTTCTTGTCTCTCTTGAGATATAGACTAGATTTTTCTTCTAACACACACAAAGACACACACACACACATCAATCATTTTCCCATCCTAATTCATACCATCAATGTTGTCACATGGATTTTGTAATCTAAATTTAGTATCTTGAATTATAAGAGATATTACATGTGAAAAATATCTTATGAATCTAATGAATTATAAGAAACATGGTACAATGAATAAATTACTAGAACCTCTAATAATTTCATAAAATATAGAAACCAATAAATTACCACCTTCTATCTATATGCAAAGAGGATTTTGCTATGGAAGATTTCAACTCTTTGATCTGATCAATGATTCAGACATGTGGAGAAATAATCAATTAAATTGAATATAATAACTATATTTATTAAATAAATTAAGAAACCCAAATGTATCTATAAATGATATAGAAAGTGTGAAGAAAATATTAGAAATTAATAATTTCAATGAAGAAAATATAAAATAAATTAAAAAGTTAAGAGATTAACTGAGTAAAGAATTTAATAAAGTAAAACAACTAATAAAAGCCTTCAAGATTAAAAATCATGATATATTAAAGTAAGAGATCACTAATAAAATGAATAAAAACTCAATAGTTTTAAGATTAAACAAATTAGAGATTCAATTAAATAAATAGAAAAAATTATTGAGCAATTTGGTACTAAATTTACTATAAATATAAATAAAAGAGTAATAATATAGCCACAAATTCTTGTACAAATTTATTTTGTACAAACCGATGTGGTATGATAAAATTGATTGAATTAAATATATCTGGGCCCACATGATCTCTTTTTATTATTTTGTATTTTCATTCAACTAATGAATTAATGTCAAATCAGTTTGTACAAGAGTTTGTAGCTGTATCATCACTCAAATAAAAAAATTCAAAAACAATTGAAGTTCTATTAGTACTATTGCCTGGCTGCAGTCTGGGGTTTAAAGTTGAACTTAAAAACCTATTGACGTTTTTAATAATTATTATCTTTCTAAGGATTTAAAAATTCTTAGTTGTAACATACAACTAATGTAACATAAGTTTCGCCTTATTTTAAAAGCAATCGAACAGCATTTTTGAATTACTCCCAGTCGTAAGATGCTTTGTTGTCATCTCCTATGCATTAAGAATTCCTTCTCTACAACTTCGATCATTGCTCTTTTCTCTTCTACTTATTTGTGAAGTAGGGATATCTCTTTTTTTAAAATTTTTTTAATCATATTCTACCCTCTTCCTCTCCATTTGCTCCTACCAATTATTGAATATGCTGATCATGAAACCGAAAGTAGAACAAAGTAAGGGGAAAAAAATCTAGAACAAAGAAAGAAAAATAATATCTAGAACAAGAAGAATCAGTTTACCTCAATCTATTTTAATTCTAGCAACAACAAAGATTACAAGTCCTGGATCCCCATCTCAGCATTTGATTATACCCCGCTCAGAAATGCTACTATTGCTTTCATTTTACACATGTAGCTTCTAATAAGCTACAGAGCCCTTTTACACAAACATCATCCACCATCCACTTAGGCTAACATGATGAAAGAAATATTCTCAATTTCATATTGCCATAAGCAGTTTGCATACTACTTTAAAATAAAGGACATTAGAACTTACAGTCCCTGCAGCAGATTTTGATGACATAAATGTGTTTGCCTTCAAACGAGAAAGAATAAAATCGCAAACCTGGATGGACAAAGTTGATATTAAAAAGAAGGAATTAAATCAACTTCATCATATGAAACAAAAATTGGAATTCAAGAAACATGCATATACTGTAGAAGATGTCAATCAAAATTCAAAATGAGCAACAACACCTCCAGTAACAGATGGGGAAAAATGCATACTAAGTACTAAAAAGAAGATACTAGTAACTTTCAGTTGAAAATATAGCAAGAAATTAATTTTAGCCTTTTGCAGTTGATGATTTCAAATCACATCCAAATTGACATATGGAATAATTGAATTTATATTAAGCTTTTCCAATTACATACCACACAAATAAAACAATCCATTTCAAATCGCCTAAACTCATTGATCCAACACAAAAGAATGCAGTAAACCATTTTCATTTTTATCAACCCAAGGCATGTAAATACCAGTCTAAACCCAAAAAAAATAAAATCAAAGGCCCCTTTAACAAAATATCATCTATTTACACTTCAAGCTACTCTTCAGCAAGTATTTTCATCTATCATGTGTCCATGGAAAAAATCAGAACCACATAGCTAAAAATCTCAGCTAAAAATCTTAAACAATTTTCAAGATCCATTTTCGATCAATTACTAGACCACAACAATATTCGACTTAGCTTTATCTTCAACATGATTTGGATTAATCATTTAAATATAACTAGCATGAATCAATGGAAAAATCAAGAGAAACAGCTACATTCACAAACATTTTTCAGACCCATTTTCAAATTTTCACCAAAAATTCTAATTTCAGCTAATGAAAATGACCTGCATGGAAAGAAACTGACACATACCTCATTCACGCCTTTAAAATAGCAGGATGATTGGCCGTTCGACAGTGAAACTCATTAGTCTGTGCTTCCTTACCTTGCGATCGTAAATTGTTCGTTGTCGCTATTGGAGTCAAAGAAAATGAGATGGATTTTGAGCTAGCATACTTCAATTTTGGTAGAGGAGAGAGATAAGTTGCATTTCTAGTTTTGATGGACGAAAGAGATGAATAAAATCCAGAACCAAATGTGAAAATCATAAAATCTTTTGAATTTTTTATCATTAGCTTGTTTAATTAGGATATTGCCCTCATCTATATGACATACGAAACGAAATATTTGGATACTTTCTATAAAATTGACAATACGCCAAATCTCAGGGGAGGTTCTGAAAATTACCCTAAAAATAAAAAATAAGTTCAATGGTATACTGTTTATTATGTTGTTTGCTAATAATCTCTTACTTGGGGCAATCAACATCTATTCCTTTTAGTTATATTGGGAGGAATTTTAAAATATCTCAAAGATATTATGTCAACCATACAATTAACTAGCTTACAAGACTTTCTTTAGTCTTTGAGGACTAAAACTTGTCTTGTGATGGTTGTCGAAGCCAACAAAAATAAAAACCTACTCTAAATAAATTGTGTATAGTGATTGAGCAGATTCGTGTCCACAGAGATCGGTAATTATTTAAATCCTTTTAAAATATAAAATGCAAAATGGGGGGATTGTTGACAATAATAAAAATCAAATTAAAATAACAACGATGCAAATTAAAATTGTAATTCAAATTGGGAAAAGCTCTGGTTGAAGGAATTAACTCAGCTTGATTCGAATAATGATCATTGATTCAAATATAAATCATTACTACTTATGAATAGACCGGTTATAGCTATTGAGACCCTCTAATAGCCAATCTCTTCTTAACTAGTCGATAACCAAGGTACGACCATTGGTTATTTCCCTAATCAATAGACAATCCTAGATACAATCATAAGATTTAATCAATTGACAGCCTGAAAAACCAGAGAGACCCAAATCCTAACAACAAACGCATACGATGGTTCATTTAAATTAGATTATTTATTCTCATAACACAACACACTGCTGTGCTATTTGTCACAAACATTAAAATCTTCATACGATGAATCTTTTAATTGACAGTAGATTAAGTTGATAATTAAATAGTGGTCAATTATCTAATTAACAAACATAATCATGACAATAATTTAGAGAATAAAAAAATACCCAAAAAGTAATAAAACAATTAATGCATAAGAAAAATCTCACAGTAATGATGAATCAAAGCTTTATCAACTTTCAATCAGAATTATAGGTTTAGTTCTTCATAGAGAGAAGAGAAAATTTTTGATCTAGGGTTTCTTTTTTTTCTTCCTTCGTCCCTCTCCCCCCCCCTCGGTTCTCCTCTCTAGAGTTCTTTTTAAAATAAAATACTAATATCTAAAATATTATCTAAATATTAAATTCAAAATTACAAAAATAACAAAAAGACAAAACACGTTAAACTAAAAACTGCAGGTCCGTAGTTGACAGCATGCGCCCACGCCTTATCAACAAAGTTCTTCTGAAGCTCATAATTTCTCCAGGAAAGCAATCATCCTCAAACATCATCTTGTAGCTCAATTTTAGCACCAATCAATAGAATTGCACCTACAAAAATAAAACACAAGTAAATCACTATTATTAAGTGCAAAACATCGATATTAAAGGAAGTAAACAATGCAAAACTAGTGCATAAATTGCACTCTAACAAATTCCCCCACACCAAGATAATGCTTATCCTCAAGCATATAACTCAAGATTAATCCCAAATCTCCACTCAATTCTCATCTCAACTCATCCAAAAACAATCTTGAGCAAGCATACCTCAAGAATTTAAGTCAATCATCATTCGAGAGACAAGGATTTTAAAGCATAGGATCTCATAAGCAAGTATAAAAACATTCAACCACCAAGGAAATCTATTCAAAATTCAAGTGCAACAAGATTTAATAGCCCTCTCATTGACTTCACTCCATGCACTCAAAGTGTTTAGGGTATCATTTATGCACTCAAATCAAATCAAAGAATGCTATTACCATAAGCTTGCTCATATATCACATCTCATTCCACAAAACATGAATTAAATGCAAAAATCTAAGGGTCTCAGAAAGATTGTAACGGGGTTAAATGGGTTAAATGAAAAAAAAGGTCTATGAAAGAAAAAGAGATCAAAATGAGAAGAAAGAACTCATTGAATGAACCTTATGATATCAAAACGCTTATTTCTACTCAAGTCGCCAATAATGTAAACACCCTTTTTTTTCCTTCTTTTTTTTGATTTTTTTTGATGAATCAAACAAAAGAAATGAACCTTGCACAATTTAATTCAAGCATAATGCTTGTTGATCTAATTGAGAAACTTTAATTCAAGGTAGCAAGAGCAACGAAATATATACAAAATATATCCAAACAATGAGTCCAAAAATCTCCTTAAATTGACGCTTAAAAAGAAGAAAAATGGTTAAGTAAATGGAGAGAATTAGATGGGTAAAACAAGTGAAGATAATGGTTAAGGCTCAAACAAAGGTAACAAATAAAGGTCTTCGTGTGGAGAAAAAGAAGAAAAATGCGAAAATAGAAAAATGGAAAGTGGTTTGCCCTTATTATTTTAATGCATAAAATCCCATAATACAGCTTCAGCATGCGTAACAAAGCAAGTTCTAGAATAAACAAACTAAGATTGATATTCACATAACAAAAATAATTAGAGCAAAGTGGTTGCTCATAGGCTCAAATCCTCACAAAGTTGGTAAATGTGCCATTAAATTATGTACACTCTTCAAATGAATTAACCATCAATAGTGGTGTAGAATGAGAAGAAGGTATGAGTGATTTACAAAAGGAAAAGTAAAAAGGATAAGAAGCGAGAAAGATGTATGTAGTAATATAAAAAGTGAAATATAAAATGTGAGTGATAAAAGAGTATGACAAAATAAAAATAGATGTAAATAATTTGAGATAGATGGGAAAAGAGTAGTGAGAAAGAAAAGAAAAGAAAAAAAAATTAAATATATGAAGCATAATAACTCTAAAATCATTTAAGGATGAACGGAGTGAAAATAATACTTCCAGACATCAATATTGTAAAAATCCCTCCCCCACACCAAGAACTTACATTGCCCCCAATGCATGATAATCAAAACTCACATAAAGAAATAAAGTGTAGGGATAAAAGATTAAAGGAAAAACGTCCATGATTTGTGAGCTTTGATTCACATAACGTCCATGGGCTTGGCGGAAATGGTGGGATAAATCCCACACTTTTGAAGTATACGGCCAAATTCTGCTCCATCTTGTTCAGCTTGTGCTCCATTTTCTCTAACTGAATGATCAAAGGTGGTGCAGATGTAGACGGAGTAGTTGGTGGGGCAGCAGTTTCGTCGTCAAACTCGTTATCAAAAATAGCACCACTCCTAGCATAAAGCTTCTTTGGAAGCTGAGTGGATCATGGTTCAGTAAACTGAAATCTCCCCTCCTTGAATTCGATCACACCTGTTCTTTCAAACAAAGACATATCCAAAAATTCTTTTTGGCAAGCAGGATATAAATCATTATTGTCAGGATCAAGCACACATAAGTTTATAGCTAACTGAGTAATGTATGAACCAAGAAATAAAGTCCTATACCGTTTAAGCACACTCTGAAATTGATTTGCTAACCAAAAACCTAGATTAGGCCTCACATCATTTAGCATGCACCAGATAAAATAAAACTCAGTTTTAGAGAAAACTCCTGAGTGATATTTCTTTCCTAAAAAATTATATGCTAAGAACCGATGCACATATTTCAAAACAGGATCACGTAAGAAAGAGCTCTTAGATTTACTCTGGTCATAGGCATGGTGATCAGAAGATAAATTACGCCAAAGACCATAAGGCTCAAAATTTTTGCTAAAGTCACAAGTTGCCCCTAAATATGCATCACTAGAAGAATAATCATCATCAATGAATCCTAAAGCTAGGTTAAAATCTGTGATAGATTGTGAAAAATTTCATCCCATTAACCAAAACTTTATAACATTCGGAGTATGCAAAGTAAAATCATTCGGTATATTAAATTGAAAAGTAGCATAAAACTCCTCAATCAACTCAACATAACCCAAACAATCAACATCAACAAATTGACGCAAACCAATCTTATCTATCAAAGAATTAAAATTATCCTTAACATTCAATTTTTCAAGAGTCGGGTAATGAATATACATAGCTGGAAGTATTTTTCGCTTGGAAATATTTTTGTACCTTTCCTTCTCTTGTTGAGTCGTGAATGTGAGGCACCCTCCGAGATTGGATTCAGTAAGTGGCAAAACACTAATGCCTTTTCCCTATTTCGATCTTTGTCTCACGACTTGGCGTGAATCTGAAACTGTGTTCCATGGGGCCGTAGTGGGAGCGGCAATCTTGGATTTCTTTGCCACAGGTTTCTTTTTAGACGTTGATGACTTGGAAGTTGATGCTTTCGTCTTCGGCATTGTTACCGTAATTTCACTCACGGGTTTAGTTTGAATGCGAGAAGCAGCAGTTCTTTGAACAGAAGAAAGTGAGACTGTGCGGATTGCTACTGGCTCACGCGGGATTGCTCGTGAGTGCGGGCTGGAGTGCTGGTGCTTGGTGGGCTGGTGACGTTTGAGAAAGCTGGTGCTTCGCAGCTGAAGTGTGCTGGAAACGCGGCTGGTTGCAGGGCTAGTTAGCGCGGCTGGTTGCAGGGCTAGTGGGCGTGGTTGCTGTTCGGGATGGAGAGATACGGCTGTGATGCTGGGCGCGGGACTGTTGGATGCGGCTGTGATGAGGAGACGCGACTGTTGGTGACGCTGGAAACTAGAGACACGGCTGTGATGCTAGGCGCGAGACTACTAGATGCGACTGCTGGAATGCGGGATGGTTGGGCTGGTTGCATGAGTGAAACGCTAGACCGTCTTTGGAATCTTTGTGGTCTTTGGTTGTACCAGCTAATATCCTTATCCTTATCCTTATATTATTCTTATCCTTAATGTATTTTCTTCCAAACTTTTCTCAACTGTAAATATACCAGCACTAGTTTTAAGGATCTGTAACAATATTTTGTTAGTCTCCTTTTGTATATATATGTTTAATAATCAATGAGAAGTATGCAGAATTACTTTGAAAAGTAAAGATTTGTTATGGTATCAGAGCTATCTAAAGTGGTAGCCGATCCTTCTCCTTTTTTTTTTATTTTCTTCGGTCATCATGACCAATCCTTCATCCTCCACCACCATTCACAACACCAATGAAAGTCACAACACCCTTATCACTATCAACGTTGCTGCTCAAACTCCTCTTAAACTCACATCCAGTAACTACCTCTCATGGAAGTTACAATTTAATACTTTATTCATTGGCTATGATCTACTTGGTTATGTTGATGGATCCAAGCCTTGTCCAGTAGCCACAATCACCCAAAATGCCACCACTAGACCAAATCCCGACTACAACATCTGGATTCGACAGGACCAACTAATTCTCAATGCCATTGTTGGCTCCCTCTCCCCAACCATAATACCTTTCATTGCTCAAGCCAACACTTCTCGAGAAGCATGGACCATCCTCGCTAACACATACGCCAAGCCTTCTCGTGGACGCATTAAACAAGTTAAAAATCAACTTAAGAAGATTACCAAGGGACCAGAAGGTGTAACTGAGTTTCTGCAGATGGTAAAAGCAAAAGCTGACGAACTTGCTCTTCTTGGAGAACCACTTCATACAGAAGATCTTACAGACAAAATTCTTGATGGACTCGGGGATGATTACAAGGAATTAGTGCATGCTGTTCAAGCCAGAGATGCTCCTATTACCTTTGAAGAACTCCATGAAAAATTACTTAATTTTGAAGCATCACTGCTAACTACTAAATCCAACCAATCATATTTTCCAGCCACTGCTAATCCTACAAGTCGACCCACAGCTTGGCGGCCACCATTCAATTCAAGCAACACCAACAATTCGTGGCCTAACTCTACAAGTCAGTACTCTACACCGACTAATAGTGGACCAACCTCAACACGGGGAAATCGTCCAGCTCGTCCATACCTTGGCTACTGTCAAATATGCAGAATTCAGGGTCATACTGCAAAAAAATGTCCCTCTGTTCGACTAGTACCAGTTCAATCACCCAACAAACACTCTAATACAGTGACGTCCAATCCAACAGCACCATGGCAACCAATAGCTCATTACGCTACCGGCAATTCCACCACTCCATCCTGGCTCCTGGACAGTGGTGCTTCTCATCATGTTACCTCTGACTTAAGCAATCTCTCACTACATGCTCCATACAATGGCTCCGACGACATAATGATTGGAGATGGCTCGGGTCTCTCCATAACTCACACTGGTTCTACCTCTCTGAAAACTCCACAAACTACTTTTAAATTAAATAATGTTCTTTGTGTTCCACAGATGAAAAAAAACTTAATCTCTATATCTCAATTTTGCAACTCCAATAACGTTTCAATTGAGTTCTTACCATCTAATTTTCTTGTGAAGGAACTTCGCACGGGGACAACACTTCTGACGGGCCACACTAAAGATGGCGTATATGAGTGGCCGGTAACTTCACCATTGCTTGCGTTCTCTAGCACAAAAGCCTCATCATCCGAGTGGCATAATAGATTAGGACATCCAGCATTTCCTATTCTAAAGCACATTCTTTCAAATAATAAGCTTGGTTTATCTTTTTCTTTGTCATCTAATTTCTCCTGTAATGCATGTCTCTGTAATAAAAGCCACAAGCTATCTTTTTCTACTTCAACACTCGTATCTTCTCAGCCCCTTGAAACTATATTCTCAGATGTATGGACTTCCCCAATAATTTCACATAATGGCTTTAAATACTATGTGATTTTTATTGATCACTTTACAAAATATATCTGGTTTTACCCTTTAAAACAAAAGTCGGAAGTTAAAGATATCTTCATTAGATTTAAAGCCATAGTTGAAAAACATTTTGACAAAAAAATTAAGACTCTCTACTCTGATAATGGTGGTGAATACACATCTCTAGCTCATTTCCTTTCCACCAATGGAATCTCTCATCTCACTACACCGCCTCACACACCTGAACACAATGGTTTTTCTGAAAGACGTCATCTTCACATAGTCGAAACAGGTCTAGCATTACTTTCTCATGCATCTCTTCCTTTAATTTATTGGTCTCATGCATTTGCCACTGCCGTCTACTTAATTAATCGCATGCCAACTCCTACATTAAATCTCTCATCTCCCTACGAACTTATATTTGGAACTAGTCCCAATTACTCAAAACTACGAACCTTTGGATGTCTATGTTACCCCTGGCTTAAACCTTACACCTCCCATAAACTTGACTCTCGTTCAAAACCTTGCGTCTTTCTTGGATACTCTTTAACTCAAAGTGCCTATTATTGTTTAGATCCTTCGACTTCTAAAATTTATGTCTCCTGGCATGTTAAATTTGTTGAGTCCTCGTTCCCTTTCACTTCTCTGTCCAATCAGTCTCCTCGTCCTCAACCAAACACTATTACCACTTGGATTCCCCCACCACTTCGAGTCAATACGCCACCACTCAATACGCCCTCTACGATCGACAGCCCGCAGCAGCCCCCATGTGAAGCTCCATCTACCTCAACTCAGCCAGATTCCTCAACAGTCACTTCTCCAATCACTAACCCACCCGGGACAACACCACCACCTACCCATAGTATGACCACTCGCGCCAAGAATAACATTCACAAACCTCTTAAAAAAATGAATCTTCATACCCAATTATCCAAAGCCACTGATCTTGAACCCACTACAGTGACCCAAGCCCTCAAAGATCAAAAATGGCGTCGGGCTATGTCTGACGAGTATGATGCTTTAGTGCAGAATGGAACATGGGAGCTAGTACCACCTGAATCAAGTCATAATATAGTTGGATGTAAATGGATTTTTCGAACTAAACGAAATTCTGATGGTTCTGTTGACAGGTATAAAGCTCGTTTGGTTGCAAAAGGTTTTCATCAACGTCCAGGAATTGATTATCACGACACTTTCAGCCCTGTGGTTAAACCCACCACTGTTCGTGTTGTTCTCAGTATCGCTATGAGTTGTGGCTGGTCCTTGCGCCAACTTGATGTAAACAATGCGTTTCTACAAGGTCACCTCTTCGAGAATGTCTATATGAGTCAACCGCCAGGCTTTATTGATCAGGACCATCCCTCCTATGTGTGCAAACTCAGCAAAGCAATTTATGGCCTTAAACAAGCCCCTCGGGCCTGGTATCATGAACTTCGAACCTTTCTCATTCAATTTGGCTTTAAGAATTCACATGCTGATACCTCTCTCTTTGTACTCAATGCTGCTGGCCATATTATATATCTTCTTGTTTATGTTGACGACTTAATACTCACTGGTGACAATGTGACAATGGTCAATCACTTTGTGGACATTCTTGCTCAACGATTTTCTATCAAAGATCTTGGTTCGTTAAATTATTTTTTGGGTGTAGAAGTCATTCCAAACAAGCATGGTTTGTTGCTTTCTCAAAGGCGTTACATTCTGGACATTCTCGCTAAAACAAATATGCAAGATGCCAAATCTGTTATTACTCCTATGCCAACACATCCAGCTCTTCACTTACACTCAGGCTCCTCCTTATCAGATCCTACGGAGTACCGGGCTGTTGTTGGTAGTCTTCAGTATCTGTTAATCACACGGCCTGATATTGCCTTTGCTGTAAACAAGCTTTCTCAGTATATGCATCGTCCAACGACTGAGCATTGGGTCTTTGTTAAACGTCTCTTACGCTATTTATCTGGTACTATTGATGATGGCTTACAACTCTACCGGGATTCCCCTTTAACTTTGCATGCCTTTTCTGATGCTGATTGGGCAGGTGACAAAGATGATTTCTCTTCCACAAGTGCTTACATTGTCTATCTTGGTCGAAATCCTGTGTCCTGGAGTTCTAAGAAACAAAGAACTGCTGCTAGATCTTCAACTGAAGCTGAGTACCGTTCAGTTGCAAACACAGCTGCTGAACTAAATTGGATTTCCTATCTCTTATCTGATCTTGGTGTTACACTTTCCAACTGTCCAGTGATATATTGTGATAACATAGGGGCCACTCAACTCTGCTCTAATCCCATTTTCCATTCAAGGATGAAGCATGTTGCTATTGACTTTCATTTCATCAGAGATCAAGTCCAACGTGGTGCTCTTCGTGTCACTCATGTGTCTTCTACAGATCAAATAGCTGATGCTCTCACCAAACCTCTTCCACGGGCACGTTTCCACCATCTCAAGGTCAAGATTGGACTTCTCTCCCGAGCGTCATCTTGAGGGGGCATACCAGCTAATATCCTTATCCTTATCCTTATATTATTCTTATCCTTAATGTATTTTCTTCCAAACTTTTCTCAACTGTAAATATACCAGCACTAGTTTTAAGGATCTGTAACAATATTTTGTTAGTCTCCTTTTGTATATATATGTTTAATAATCAATGAGAAGTAGGTAGAATTACTTTGAAAAGTAAAGCTTTGTTAGGTTGCAGGCGCGGCTGTTGGCGACGGTCGGCTGGGAACGCTGGAGACATGGGCTGAGGACGCGGCTGATGGAAACTAGGAGCAGGACTGCGCTAGAGACGCAGGCTTGTTCTGCGGAGACGGAGTTGGGATGCCTCAGATGTGGGTTGGTTGCTGACGGGTGGGCTGGAGACGCTAAAGAGAGAGGCGCGACTGCTGTGAGGAGACTCGGCTTTAGGGTTTTTGCGAGAGGATGCAACGAAGAGGAAACAGTGATTTTTGCTAACAGTGAAAACAAATTTGTTTTGTTTTGTTTTTTTTCAAATAAAATAATAAATAAATAAAATAAAATAAAAATTTTTATTTTCGAATTTTTTTTAAACTAAAAATTAAAAGACACATTTGAGACACAAAAAAAATGCAAAATTATTTTTTTAATAAGCATATGGGCAAGCCTTAAAACTATTTTACTTTAAAATCACAGAAGTACTTATTAGTTAAAACGTGGGTACGCCTAACAAAAAATTTTCTTCTAGGCAAAATAAGCCAAAAATATTATTTAAACAATCTGAATCAAAATTAAAAACAATAGATATAACAAAAACCAAAATAAATAAATCATTTGGGTTGCCTCCCAAAAAGCGAATTTGTTTTATGTCTTTGGCTAGACACATTCATGCATCAATCTCCATAAATGAGACTCTTGAGAGCCACATCCTCTACAATATTCATTGAAAAACCTTCATAAAAAGGTTTTAAACAATGCCCATTAACCTTAAAAACTTTGTCAGAGGTCAGACTTCGAATCTCAACTGCACCATGAGGAAAAACATTAGTAACAATAAAAAGTCTTACCCAGCGAGAACGTAATTTACCAGGAAAAAAATTAAGCTTAGAATGAAAAAGAATTTTTTGACCGACAGTAAACTCTTTTCTTAAAATCATTCTGTCATGAAATATCTTCATCTTTTCCTTGTAAAATCGCGAACTCTCATAGGATTCGTTTCTAATCTCCTCCAACTCTTGCAGCTGTAACTTCCTTTGCTTTCCCGCTTCATCCATCCGCATATTGCATTGCTTAACCGCCCAGTATGCTCTGTGTTCAAGCTCTACAGGTAAATGACAAGGTTTACAAAATGCTAAACGATAAGGAGGCATAGCTATGGGAGTTTTATACGCGGTGCGATACGCCCACAATGCATCATCTAATTGTAAGCTCCAATCCTTTCGATTTGGACTAACCGTCTTTTCAAGAATAGACTTGATTTCTCTATTTGATATCTCAGCTTGTCCACTTATCTATCGAAGATAGGCGGTAGACACTCGGTGGGTAACATGATATCTCTTGAACAAAGCCTCCACCACCCTATTACAGAAATGAGTGCCTCTATCACTTATCACCGCTCTCGGTACAGCAAACCTGGCAAAAATATTAGACTTGAAAAAATCTACAACAACTTTAGCATTGTCAGTCCGGGTGGCCTTAGCCTCTACCCACTTAGAAACGTAATTCACTGCTAAAAGAATGTAAGCACTGCCAAAAGATGAGGGAAAATGTCCCATAAAATCAATGCCTCACACATCGAATATTTCACACACAAGAATAGGGGTAAGTGGCATTTGATTCCTATGACTTAAATTGTCAGTCTTTCGACAATTCTCACACGACTTACAAAACACGTATGAATCATGAAATAAAGTAGGCCAAAATAAACCACATTCTAACACCTTAGATGCTGTCTTTTTAGGACCAAAATGACCACCACATGCATATGAGTGACAAAACTGAAGAAAATAAGGAATTTCAAACTCAGATACGCACCTTCTGATGACTTGGTCAGAGCAATGTTTCCACAAGTAAGGGTCATCCCAAACATAGTACTTAGCATCACTCTTAATCTTATCTTTTTGGGCCCTCATCAGATCACTAGGTAGCGTTCTTGTAACTCAGTAATTGACAATGTCAGCGTACCAAGGAACCATACCTTAAGTTACAAAGAGATGCTTATCTGGAAAATCATCTTTTAAAGGTGCTGCTTTTTCACTCGTGGTCAATCTACTAAGGTAGTCTGCAACCAAGTTTTCTGCTCCTTTCTTGTCACGAATCTCCAAGTTGAACTCTTGAAGTAGTAGAATCTAGCAGATGAGTCTCGATTTCGCTTCTTTCTTGGCAAGCAAATATCTGAGAGCTGCATGGTCAGAAAAAACAATCACTTTAGTACCCAATAAATATGAACAAAATTTTTCTAAAGCAAAAATAATAACCAAAAGTTCTTTTTCCGTTGTTGAGTAATTGCACTGAGCACTCTCAAGTGTCCGAGAACAGCACCAACAGCATAGTTACTAGCGTCGTACATTATCTCAAAAGGGAGGCTCCAGTCGGGTGGCTGTATAATTGGAGCTGAAGCCAATAACTCCTTGAGCTTATCAAATGCTACCTTGCATGCTTCATTAAAATCAAACGTCACATCTTTCTGAAGCAGCTTGCATAAAGGCTAAGCTATCTTCAAAAAATCCTTGATAAAACGTCGATAGAAACCTACGTGACCAAGGAGAGAACGAACTTCCCGCACATATATGGGATAAGGTAAAGATTTAATAATATCTATCTTAACTTTATCTACCTCAATTCGTCTAGCAGAGACTACATGACCCAAAATAATACCTTGATCTACCATAAAATGACATTTTTCATAATTCAAGGCAAGGTTTGTTTCAATGCATCTTTCAAGCACTTTGTTCAGATTATAGAGACAATCATCAAAAGAATCAGCATAGACTGTGAAATCGTCCATAAATACCTCTATAATGTTCTCTACATAGTCTGAAAAAATACTGGCCATGCACCTCTGAAAAGTGGTGGGAGCGTTACAAAGACCAAATGGCATACGTCGATACGCAAAGGTTCCAAAAGGACATGTGAAGGTAGTCTTCTCCTGATCCTCAGGCGCAACTGGTATCTGATGAAAACTTGAATAGCCATCAAGACAACAAAAGTGAGATTTTCCTGCCAACCTTTCGAGGATCTGATCAATAAAAGAAATAGGAAAATGATCATTCCTAGTGATTGAATTAAGCTTTCTAAAATTAATACAAAACCTCCACCCATTCTGAACTCGGGTGGGTACTAACTCACTATAAAAATTCCCAACAATTGTTATACCAGTTTTCTTCGGTACCACTTGTATCGGACTTACTCATTTGCTATCCGAAATTGGATAGATTATACCTGCATCAAGAAGTTTCAGAATTTCTTTCTTCACTACTTCCATCATGAGTAGATTCAAACGGCATTGAGCTTGAATCGAACGTTTGGCATCTTCCTCCAGTAGTATTCTATGCATGCAAGTGGACAGACTTATCCCTTTAATATTAGCAATTGTCCACCCAATAGCCTTTATGTAATCCTTCAGCACTCTAATAAGCTTTTCTTCCCCTAAAGTACTAAGTTTTAAAGAGATAATCACCGGAAGTGTCTCACCATCTCCTAAAAACATGTACTTTAGATGATTCGGCAACGGTTTAAGCTCTATTTTCGGTGCCTGCAAAATACATGGAAGAAGTTTTGCATGAGATGAAGGCAATTCAATGTAAGACATATGGTAAGTTAAAGTTCTCAAATAATTTAATTCTTAAATTGTCTCTTGCAATACATAATTTAAAACAAATTTATTTTCATCCTTTTGCAATCCCTTGAGGCCTAAACTGTTATTTAAAGCAGGTACCAATGAATCTTCAACATCCAAAAAAAATCTTCCTGCACTATAGGGTTAATAACATCCACAGAAAATACCGAATGTTCTTCACTAGGATATTTCATGGCATCATTCATATTGAACTCTATAACCTCTCCATCAAACTCCATAGTGAGAGTCCCTTTATGGACATCCATTTTAGTCTTAGTAGTCTTAAGAAAAGGTCTTCCTAGCAAAATTGGGACAGAATTAGAGGAGTTATCCTCTTCCATATCGAGTACATAAAAATCAGTAGGAAAAACCAACTCATTAACTTGTACTAAGACATCTTCTAATACCTCATCAGGATATGCATTAGACCTATCAGCTAGTTGAATTATCACACCAATTTCTTTTAATGGACCAACATTCAAAGATGAATAAATAGAACGAGGCATGACATTAATAGAAGCTCCTAGATCTAATATAGCCTTCTCAACTCTAATACTACCAATTTTACAAGGGATAGTAAACATACTTGGATCCTCGCACTTAGGAGGTAATTTCTTTTGGAGAACTGCTGAAACATTCTCCCCCATGTGAACTCTTTCATCTCTTCTTAATTTTCTCTTGGAGGTGCTCAGCTCCTTAAGGAATTTAGCATATCGAGGTATTTGTTTTATAGCATCTAATAAAGGAATATTTATCTCAACCTTGCGAAATGTCTCAAGGATGTCTTTTTCTTTTTCCTCTTTCTGGGATTTTGCAAACTGGCTTGGAAAATGAGGAGGTATCATCACAGGTTGGGGTTTCGCTCTGGTGGGTTGCGTATCTTGAGATTTATGCATTAATTCATTCTTCTCAAGCTCATCTTCTACATGCTTTGTCACTTTCTTACTAGGCTCTTATAAGTCCTTCCCATTTTTAAAGATGACAGCACTAGCGTTTTGCTTTGGATTCACCTCAGATTGTGAAGGCAGTCTCCCTGATACTTGAGACTCTAGACAGCTCACTGTAGTAGCAAATTGACTCATTTGGTTTTCCAAATTCTGAATGCTTGTTGTAGTTGCTTGCTGAAATTGTTGAGTGTTATTCGCAAGTGATTTAAAAATTTCTTCAAGAGATATACCTGACTTGGAGTTGTGGAGGGGCTGGTTGTCTTAGTGGGTATTGTTGTGGGAATCCTGACGGCTTAACTCCATAGCTGAAGTTGGGATGATCTTTCCATCACGGATTGTATGTTTGTGCATAAGGATCATACCTCCTCTGAAGCATGCTTGGAAATTCTCCAACTACATTGGCTTGTTCAACGGGTTCTTCTAGAAGTGTAGGACAGATATCAGTTGAATGACCCATATTGGAACAAATGCCACAAGTCTTTACCTGTTGCATATTACCTACAAAAAATTTTTCCACAAGAGAAGTAAGTTTATCTAAACGTTGATCAATAGAAAAAATATTTACCTTATTCACCTTCCTTGAAGTGGGATCTTGCCTACTACCAAACTGTTGTGAATTGGCAGCCATATTTGAGATCAATTTCCTTGCTTGAGTAGGGGTCTTGTTCACTAACACACCTCCACTAGTAGCGTCTATCATACTCCCATCCATCAATGATAGTCCTTTATAAAAGTATTGAATAAGAAGTTGATCAAAAATCTGATGCTGAGGACAAATGTCTTTTCTGATGTTGGCAGCTCTTGAAGCAGGAAAGTACTTCTCAAGAAACTACTTCTTCAAACCATTCCACGTTGTAATCAATCCAGGAGGCAAGTAGTACAACCAGCCTTTAGCTAGCCCATCTAAAGAGAAAGGAAAAACACGCAGCTTAATCTTATCTTCAGTCACGCCTTGTGGCCTCATACTTGAACACATAACATGAAAATCCTTGACATATTTATGAGGATCTTCACCTACAAAACCATAAACCTTGGGTAATAAATGAATAAGACCAGACTTTAATTCAAAATTTACTTCCAAGTCTACATATTGAATGCAGAGTGGTTGCTGATTCAAGTCTGGTTCAGCTAACTCTCTAAGAGTTCTTTCTACAGGTGCAGCTCTATCCATCATTTGTTCTTCTGAATCGCTAGATGATTCAACCAAATCAGGCACCGTATCTGTTTCGGAAAGCAAAAGCAACGAGGATCGTTGCTTAGCTCGCTTCGTCTGCTGTCTCAGCTGGCGAGCTGTCTTCTCAATTTCAGGATCAAACGAAAGTGTACTTGTACGAGAAGAATGAACCATACACCAAGTAAAAACGTAAAAAGGATTAAATAAATGACACTAATCCCAGTAACGGCGCCAAAATTTGATGGTTGTCGAAGCTAACAAAAATAAAAATCTACTCTAAATAAATTGTGTATAATGATTGAGCAAGGTCGTGTCCACAGAGATCGGTAATTATTTAAATCCTTTTAAAATGTAAAATGCAAAATGGGGGGATTGTTGACAATAATAAAAATCAAATTAAAGTAACAAGAATGCAAATTAAAATTGTAATTCAAATTGGAAAAAGCTCTGGTTGAAGGAATTAACTCAGCTTGATTCGAATACTAATCATTGATTCAAATATAAATCATTACTACTTATGAATAGAGCGGGTATAGCTACTGAGACCCTCTAATAGCCAATCTCTCCTTAACTAGTCGATAACCAAGGTACGACCATTGGTTATTTCCCTAATCAATAGACAATCTTAGATACGATCATAGGATTTAATCAATTGACAGCCTGAAAAACCAGAGAGACCCAAATCTTAATCAACAAACGCATACGATGGTTCATTTAAATTAGATTGTTTATTCTCATAACACAATGCACTGCTATGCTATTTGTCACAAACATTAAAATCTTCATACGATGAATCTTTTAATTGACAATAGATTAAGTTGATAATTAAATAGTGGCCAATTATCTAATTAACAAACATAATCATGACAATAATTTAGAGAATAAACAAATACCCAAAAAATAATAAAACAATTAAAGCATAAGAAAATTCTCACAGTAATGATGAATCAAAGCTTTATTAACCTTCAACAAAAAAAAAAGCTTTCTTTTTTTTCTTCCTGCATCCCCCTCTTCTCCTCTCTAGAGTTCTTTTTAAAATAAAATACTAATATCTAAAATATTATCTAAATATTAAATTCGGAATTACAAAAATAACCAAAAAGATAAAATACGTAAAACTAAAAACTCAAGGTCTGTAGTTGACAGCACGCGCCCACGTCTTATCAGCAAAGTTCTTCTTAATCTCATAATTTCTCCAAGAAAACAATCATCCTCAAACATCATCTTGTAGCTCAATTTTAGTACCAATCAATAGAATTGCACCTACAAAAATAAAATACAAGTAAATCACTATTATTAAGTGTAAAACATCGATATTAAAGGAAGTAAACAATGCAAAACTAGTGCATAAATTGCACTCTAACATCTTGACACATAACTTGATTGTAGTGTAAGAAGTCTGGGTTGGCTCATATTTGATTGTCAACAAACAATTAAAAAATAAGTCATATTTAACAATATTTTACATAGGTTGCTATCACATATATATATATATATATATATAATCATTAATGAATAAAAACATTGAATTTATGTCATGGTGTGGTTCTGAGAGAGTGCATTAAAAGTGCGTCTCATCACATGAATTTATTAATTTCGCAAGAAATTGATTAGAATACGTATTTACAGCTGCTTATCGTGTTTAAGCCTTAATTTTAATAAGTTGATAATTTTATTTCCTTAAAACATGGATTATGTATAAGGTCAATTACAGTTGCATATATTGTAAACGATTAGTCAATAGCTACAGTCCATTGGAAATGATCAACTCAATATCTAATTGGGTTATTACTTTCAATAGAGTCATATTGACCCAACTTCCTAGTTCAGATAATAATAAGTAGAACTAATCATAAACCATTTAACCAAAAAAAAAATATAACTAATAGTATATTCATAATCTCACATTCAATTTTTTGTGCTACATTAATTAATTAATTTGTCACGTAATGATATTAAAATTAATCAACATTACACGATTTCAGAAGAATAGGAATAATATTTCCTTAAGGATATACATACACACACGGTGCTTATCTCACGTAGACAACCCCAACTTAAAAAATATGCAGATGTTCACATTTTGGCCGTTAGATCCAATTAATGGCTGAATTTAGTTGTTAAGTAAAGGCTCTGACATTTTCTACATGTGGGCCCTGTGTTCAAAACTTTGAAAAAAATAAAAAATCATTTTTCTCCGCACACTTTTATTCCCTGAGGACCCTGTGAACTTAAAAATACAATATGCAATTTTTCATTTAACTCTCTTCTCCCAACTTCATCGTCCCACACCCAAGTTGCCAAATCGTTGGATCATCGCCATCATCAACGACGACGTGTGCCGGAGATAACGAGTCCAACATCTTACTCTTCTAGTTTCCTTCAGCTGTGGCTTAAATGTGAGGATGGCAATTGTTCGAGCCCAAGAAAAACCCGATCGTTTTGGTTCGGGTCGGGCTCAGGCTTTGTTTGAGCCTGACCAAATAATTTCAACAGTGGCAACTATCGAACGAATTCAAAAAAAAAATCAATACTATGGCGAAAAATTCGACCAAACAATACCTCATCACTGACTTATTCAACAAAAATTAAATTCCCACAACAATCAATGTCACAAAACAAAAACAATGCATAACAAAAACAACAAGAACCCATCAAAACGAAAAAAAAAGAGGACAATGTGTTGAGAATAAGTCTATGCTGAGATAAGTCTTATGTATTTCCTAGTCTTTTGGAGTGTATTTGCTAATTTTTTTGTGGGCTAGTGCATATTTTTTGGTTTATTGCTTGATTGTAGGAAAAGTTGTTCATTGTTTTGCCTATATAAATTAAGATCAATCAAAGCTTTTATAATTCCTTTCAATTCATCAGATTATCTCTTTAAAAAATTATTCCTTTGCTAGTTATCAATTTGGTATCAAAACCAGATTACTATTTCTTCTAACTTGTATTGCTGTAGCATTTACTAATGGCATCAACAGCTTTGTTCAACCAGCCATACCACACTTCGATGGTCACTATAATCATTGGAGAATGCTTATGAAAAATTTTTTGAGGTCAAACGAGTACCAGTAGGTGGTGGAATCTGGAGTAGCAGAACCTGCAGAAGGAGTGGAGTTAGATGCAACAAGAACTAAGCAGTTTGAAAAATCGTGGTTGAAAGATCTTAGGGCAAAAAATTACCTATTCCAGGCAATTGATTGTTCAATTTTGGAAACTATTCTCTGTAAAAGAACTTCTAAAGATATTTGGGACTCTATAAGAAGAAGTTTGTTAGAGTGCAATTTATGCACTAGTTTTGCATTGTTTACTTCTTTTAATATCAATGTTGCACACTTAATAATAGTAATTTACTTGTGTTTTATTTTTATAGGCGCAATTCTATTGATTGGTGCTAAAATTGAGCTACAAGATGATGTTTGAGGATGATTGTTTTCCTGGAGAAATTATGAGCTTTAGAAGAACTTTGTTGATAAGGCGTGGGCACGTGCTGTCAACTAAGAACCTGCAGTTTTTATTTTAACATGTTTTATCTTTATGCTTATTTTTGTAATTTTGAATTTAATATTTAGATAATATTTTAAATATTAGTATTTGATTTTTAAAAAGAACTCTAGAGGAGAAGAGGAGGGGGAAGGAGGCAAGGAGGGAGAATGAATTGAGAAAAGAAACCCTAGATCTAAATTTTTTTCTTCTCTTTATGAAGAACCAAACCTATTATTCTGGTTGAAGGTTAATAAAACTTTGATTCATCATTACCATGAGATCTTTCTTATACTTTAATTTTTTTATTACTTTTTAGGTATTTGTTTATTCTCTAAATTATTGTCATGATTATATTTGTTAATTAGATACTTGGCCACTATTTAATTATTAACTTAATCTATTGTCAATTAAAAGATTTATCGTATACAGATTTTAATGTTTGTGACAAATAGCATAGCAGTGCTTTATGTTATGAGAATACACAATCTAATTTAAATGAACCATCGTTTGCGTTTGATGACTAGGATTTAGGTCTCTCTGATTTTTCAGGCTGTCAATTGATTAAATCCTATGATCGTATCTAGGGTTGTCTATTGATTAGGGAAATAACTAATGGTCGTACCATGGTTATCGACTAGTTAAGGAGAGATTGGCTATTAGAGTGTCTCAGTAGCTATAACCGGTCTATTCATAAGTAGTAATGATTTATATTTGAATCAATGATCAGTAGTCGAATTAAACTGAGTTAATTCCTTCAATCAGAGCTTTTCCAAATTTAAATTACAATTTTGAATTTGCATTCTTGTTATTTTTATTTTATTTTTATTATTGTCAACAATCCCCCCATTTTTCATTTTACATTTTAAAAGTATTTAAATAATTACCGATCTCTGTGGACACAACCCTGCTCAATCACTATACACAATTTATTTAGAGTGGATATTTATTTTTACTGGCATCGACAACCATCAAATTTTGGCGCCGTTGCCGGGGATTGGTGTCGTTTATTTAATCCTTTTTACGTTTTTACTTTGTGTATGGTTTGTTCTTCTCGTACAGGTACACTTTCGTTTGATCTTGAAATTGAGAAGACAGCTCACCAGTTGAGACAGCAGACGAAGCGAGCTAAGCAACGATCCTCATCACCTTTGCTTTCTGAAATAGATGCGGTGCCTGATTTGGTTAGGTCATCTAGCGATTCAAAAGAACAAGTGATAGATAGAGCTGCACCTGTAGAAAGAACTCTTAGAGAGTTAGCTGAACCAGACTTGAATCAGCAACCACTCTACATTCAATATGTAGACTTGGAGGCAAATTTTGAATTAAAGTCTGGTGTTATTCATTTATTACCCAAGTTTTATGGTTTTGCAGGTGAAGATCATCATAAACATCTCAAGGAGTTTCATGTTGTGTGTTCAAGTATGAGGCCACAAGGCGTGACTGAAGAGCAGATTAAGCTGTGTGCTTTTCCTTTCTCTTTAGATGGGCTAGCTAAAGACTGGTTGTACTACTTACCTCCTGGATCGATTAAAACGTGGAATGGTTTGAAGAAGCAGTTCCTTGAGAAGTACTTTCCTGCTTCAAGAGATGCCAACATCAGAAAAGACATTTGTGGGATCAGAAAACTTCCTGGGGAAACTTTGTATAAGTATTGGGAGCCATTCAAACAATTGTGTGCCAGCTGTCCTCAGCATCAGATTTCTAATCAACTTCTTATTCAATACTTTTACGAAGGACTGTCATTGATGGATAGGAGTATGATAGATGCTGCTAGTGGAGGTGTGTTGGTGAATAAGACCCTTACTCAAGCAAGAGAGTTGATCTCAAATAGGGTAGCCAATGCACAACAGTTTGGCAGCAGGCAAGATCCCACTTCAAGGAAGGTGAATGAGGTAAATATTTCTTCTATTGATCAACGTTTAGATAAACTTACTTCTTTTGTGGAAAAGTTTGCTGTAGGTAATGTGCAACAGGTAAAGACTTGTGGCCATTTGTTCTAATATGGGTCATTTAACTGATATGTGTCCTACACTTCAAGAAGAACCTATTGAACAAGCCAATGTAGTTGGAGGATTTCCAGGCATGCCTCAGAGGAGGTATGATCTTTATGCACAAGCATACAATCCGGGATGGAAGGATCATCCCAACTTCAGCTATAGAGTTATGCCATCAGAATTCCCACAACAATACTCACCAAGACAACCAGCCCCTCCACAGTCAAACTCCAAGTCAGGTATATCTCTTGAAGAAATTGTTAAATCACTTGCGACTAACACTCAACAATTTCAGCAGGCAACTACAATAAGAATTCAGAATTTGGAGAACCAAATGAGTCAATTAGCGACTACAGTGAGCCGTCTAGACTCTCAAGCATCAGGGAGATTGCCTTCGCACAATCTGAAGTGAATCCAAATCAAAACGCTAATGCTGTCATCCTTAGAAGTGGGAAGGAGTTGCAAGAGCATAGTAGGAAAGTGACAAAACATGTAGAAGATGAGCTTGAGAAGAATGAATTGATGCCTAAATCTCAAGATGCGCAACCTACCAAAGCGAAACCCTTACCTGTGGTGATACCTCATCTTTTTCCAAACTGGTTTGCAAAATTTAAGAAGGAGGAACAAGAGAAAGACATCCTTGAGACATTTCGCAAGGTTGAGGTAAATTTTCCTTTATTACATGCTATAAACAAATACCCTGATATGCAAAATTTCTTAAGGAGCTGTGCACCTCCAAGAGAAAATTAAGAGGAGATGAAATAGTTCACATGGAGGAGAATGTTTCAGCAGTTCTCCAAAAGAAACTACCTCCTAAGTGCAAGGATCCAGGTATGTTTACTATCCCATGCAAAATTGGTAGTGTTAGAGTTGAGAAGGCTATGTTAGATCTAGGAGCTTCTATTAATGTCATGCATCGTTCTATTTATTCATTTTTGAATGTTGGTCCATTAAAAGAAACTGGCGTGATAATTCAATTAGCTGATAGGTCTAATGCATATCCTGATGGGGTATTAGAAGATGTCTTAGTAAAAGTTAATGAGTTGGTTTTTCCTGCTGATTTTTATGTACTTGACATGGAAGAGGATAACTCCAATAATTTTGTCCCAATTTTGCTAGGAAGACCTTTTCTTAAGACTGCTAGGACTATAATGGATTTACATAAAGGGATTCTCACTATGGAGTTTGATAGAGAGGTTATAAAGTTCAATATGAATGATGCCATGAAATATCCAAGTGAAGAACATTCAGTATTTTCTGTGGATGTTATTAACCCTATAGTGCAAGAAGTTTTTTATGTTGAAGATTCATTGGTAGCTTCTTTAAGTAACAATTTGGGCCTCAAAGGATTGCAAAATGATGAACATGAGTTTGTTTTAAATCCTGTATTGTAAGAATTGGAGGAGATTAGAAACGAATCCTATGAGAGTTCGCAATTTTACAAGGAAAAGACGAAGATATTACATGATAGAATGATTTTGAGAAAGGAGTTCTCTGTTGGTCAAAAAGTTCTTGTTTTTCATTCTAAGCTTAAACTTTTTCCTGGTAGATTACGTTCTTGCTGGGTAGGACCTTTTATTGTTACTAATGTTTTTCCTCATGGTGCAGTTGAGGTTCGGAGTCCGACCTCTGACAAAGTTTTTAAGGTTAATGGTCATTGGTTAAAACCTTTTTATGAAGTTTTTTCAGTGAATATTGTGGAGGATGTGGCTCTCGAGAGTCCCCTTTATGACTGTGTGTACCCAAAGACTAAAATAAAGGCGTTTTTTTAGAGACAACCCAAAGGATTTATTTATTTTGGTTTTTATTATATATGTTGTTTTTAATTTTGATTCAGATTGTTTAAATAATGTTTTTGCTTATTTTGGCCAGAAGAAAATCCCTTGGTTTCGTTTATGGTTCCCTTGGTTTCGCTTATTTTTTTTTGTTTTCACTGTTCGCAAAATAAAAACCCTAAAACCAGTTCCCAGCCGTGCATTTACAAGTTCCAACCGCGTCTCCTCATCATGTCCACCAAGCACTAGCCTCCTCCAGTCCAGCTTCTCCAAAGAACTGCCTCTCCTCAATTGGTCTGCAGCAGACCCCAAAGCAGACCAAAGAATCATGCGAGTCTGCACTAGTCCAGCACTCCAGTCGCGCGTCTCCTCATCACAAAGAATAAGCAAAGAATTTGCCTTAAAATGTACCGTGTTTCCAGCCTCTCCAACAACTAGCAAATCCCTGTGGCAAAGACCAGCTTACAAAAACATCTCTTTAATCCCGCATAAACCATTACCCGTGCATCCGCAAGCTCCAGCCGTGTTTCCAGCACACTCCAGCCGTGTCTCCATCATAAGCACAGGACTAGCCTTCTCCAACCCACCAAACACCAGCGTTTCCAGCGTGCAAGCATCTCGAGTCTGCACCAGCATCGAGTGTCACCAGCCCAACAAACAGCAGCCGCGCATATCCAGTTTCCAGCCGCAAGTTTCGAGCACACTCCAGCCGTGTCTCTAGCTCCCAGCTGCACGAGTCCAGCCTTTCCAGCAAGCAGCAGTTGCGCACAACCAGCTCACGCCCAGCATTCTAGCCGTCTAAATCAAAACCTGTGAGTGAAATTACTGTCACAATGCCGAAGAGGAAAGCATTAAATTCCAAGTCATCTAAAAAGAAACCCGTTGCAGAGAAATCCAAGATTACCGCTCCCACTACGGTTCCATGGAACACAGTTTTAGATTCACGCCAAGTCGTGAGACAAAGATCGAAACACGAAAAAGGCATGAGTGTTTTGCCACTTGCTAAATCCAATCTCGGAGGGTGCCTCACATTCACGACTCAACAAGAGAAGAAAAGGTACAAAGATATTTCCAAGCGAAAAATACTTCCAGCTAAGTATATTCATTACCCGACTCTTGAAAAATTAAATGTTAAGGATAATTTTAATTCTTTGATAGATAAGATTGGTTTGCATCAGCTTGTTGATATTAATTGTTTGGGTTATGTTGAGTTGATTAGGGAGTTTTATGCTACTTTTCAATTTAATATACCGAATGATTTTACTTTGTATACTCCGAATATTATAAAGTTTAAGTTGATGGGACGAAATTTTTCACAATCTATCACAGATTTTAACATAGCTTTAGGATTCATTGATGATGATTATTCTTCTAGTGATGCATATTTAGGGACAACTTATAACTTTAGCGAAAATTTTGAGCCTTATGGTCTTTGGCGTAATTTATCTTCTGATCACCATGCCTATGACCCTAGTAAATCTAAGAGCTCTTTCTTACGTGATCCTGTTTTGAAATGTGTGCATCGGTTCTTAGCATATAATTTTTTAGGAAAGAAAGATCAGTCGAGAGTTTTCTCTAAAACTGAGTTTTATTTTATCTCGTGCATGTTAAATGATGTGAGTCCTAATCTAGGTTTTTGGTTACTACTACACACAACTAATTCCTCAAAATCATCTAAATCAACAAAGAAGGAATCAGTTAACTTAAGCAAGTTTGGAACCTTCTAGCGAGAGAAATAGAAGAGAAGTGAACTCTTTCAATGTCAAGTATTGGAGGGGAACGAGTAGGACTCCTACCAGCTCGCTGTTTAACCCGTTTTTTAGGTCTTAAAGGTCCTTCATCAACCATGGATAAATGAGAGGTAGAGAAAGATGTTTATGTGCTTAATGGATCAAGAAATAGAAGAATTTGTAATCAAATTGGAAGAATTAGGTTCAGTTTGCACTAGGGTTTCAAAATTGGGAATTTTTTGTTTTGGGCTTTGTTGTGCAAATTTTGTTGAACTCGCAAGCGCACGAATCTATTGTAGAATAGATCAATGGTGTTGAGTGTCGATCCCACGAGGAGGTGGATTTTAATTATGTGTAGAATTAATTTTGTAAATGGGTGATTGGATTTATGGGGAAATTGATTTAAAGGATGCTAGAATTTAAATTGGATTGGCAGAAATAATTAAATTGGAAACTATTGAGATAAAACACTTGGGTATCTGGATCCGTATCAACATGCACCATGGGCTAAATAATCCTTATTAATACCAATTAAATCATGAGGGGGGAATCCACACCTCATGAACCACGCTCTAATCAATATGGTGTTAAGAGCATATCGTGCCAAATAATAATAATCTTATACTAGGGTGCCGGTAAAACCAGGGCGGTAACTAGACAAGATTATTATTATTTGTCGACGAAAAGTCAAAACCTCCACAGAAATTAGAGGGGAGGAGAAAATAAATTTACCAAATAAAGCCCATGACACATGTTGAGACTTCACCTTCAACCCAAGCTTGAAAGAAAATTAGCTACTCATTATTGAACTAGGGGTAAAATGGGAATTTTATTAAAATACGTAGAAAATACAAGATGGAGAGAGAATTACAGAAAACTAAGCTCAAAAATGGATTTAGGGGGTATCAAGTTAGGGGGGGGAGGCCTCCTTTTTATAGATACATTGAGTGAATCATGGCCATCGGATTAAAAATAGTTTGGATGCACAAGATTGCGCCACGTCATCAGTGAGCAGTAACACGGTTTGACCACGCGGTTTGAACAGTAACACGGTTTGCACACGGTTTGAACAGTAACACGGTTTGAACAGTGTCGTGAACAGTATCCATGAACAGTACCGTACATGTAAATAGTGCCGTACGTGTGAACAGTGCCATTTTCCTTTTATGCTCCTCTTAAGGTTTTCGACTGTCCTGAGTTCAAAAGTGACGTCCGTTTTGCTATCCGAAATCTCGTTTATTGTGAAATGACCATGATACCCCTAAAATACACAAAATACTTAATTAAAATAAAACATATATAATTAAATAACAAGGGACTTAAATAAATAAAATTAGAGATGTTAGTGAGATTTGAAGTGTAAAATGATGAATTTCTCCTTTATAAATATACACTTTCTAACACTCAACACACCCCCCAAATAAAGCGAAAATAAAATTCAAACCCAAATTTTTTTTTTTTTTAAACAAACTTGTTTATTCAATCAGACTAATGATAGCAATCAAATAAAAGTATAAGCATTATCTCCAGTCTAAAGAAACATCACACCCACATCAACCATCCACATGAATCAACCAAGTAAATACAAATTTACTTTCAAAATGACATGTCAAACCCCAAAATCTCACCGGTAATAGTGACACTCTCACAAGGAAATTAAACCCAATAAAAATTGTCACTTCAATGAATGATAAATGGAGTGAAGATAGTAAAGAAATAATATCACACACTCTCACCAAGATGAAGGAAATATGCCCATAACTTAAAAATAACACGATCTCAAGTCAAACAAAATGCTAGTCAACCCAATTTATTTACTTCTTCTTTTTTTTTTTTTATTATGCATCACAACATCTTTTAGCCCATATAACTAGCTTCTACTTCAGACTATAGTTCCTTAAAATCAAGAAGGACTTTTATTAGGATGTAACGTAGGCTAGGGACATGGCTAACAAAGAAAGGAAAATAGAGAAAACAAAATACATGTTTGAGAAAAATAATATCTTTTGGAAAAAAATGCATTTCACTTATTGAATTATATATATCTCTCTCTTTTTTTTTTCTTTTTTTTTTCGGTATTGCACAACTTTACTAAACAAAACAATTATTTATATTTTTCTCAAACATGAATAGGTGATGGAACTTGTACGATATCGGGTAATACTCCAAATTGGAGTGGGTGAAGACGATAAGTTGACAAAGAAAAGTTTTTTTTTTTTAATAAAAGGCTCAAAAGGGCTAACTATGGATATTTGACATAAGGGATGGCTAGAAAGGCTCAAACGGGTCAAAGACGGCCTTTCCATAATCTTTTAGGGCTCTAGATACTCCTCCATATCTACTAGTTAAATGAACCTTTAGATGTAGCAACGCATTTTTTTTAACTCTTTTTTTTTTAAAGGGTTGACTCCAAGGAAATCTAAAGATCATGTATAAAATAATAATACTGCTAAGCTGTATGAAGAATGGGCAAAAAGGGTTACTCTCCAAGAAAAATAATAGGCTCAAATGCTCACTTGGTATTCATTATGACATGTCAATTCTTTCAAGCAACTTATATTTATCTCCGACATCAATATGTAGAGTAGCAGACATAGTGTAACATCACTCAAGACCAAAGATAATACAAATACTAAAATTCGAAAATCATCATGTCATCCAAAAATAAAAAAAAAATCACACTTTTTTTTTTAAACAACATTCTACCCCCCAACCTATTCTAAACATGAAAGGAAAGTATGCATGCAGAAATGTGAAAATGATGCAGAAAAACTAATTGAAAATGTTACACATAAAATGATAGAAAAATGATTTTTTTTTTTAACTAAGAAGATGCGTTTCTAGAGGCACTACACTCTATATTCAGCCATCTTCGACTCAAAATTTGAAAATGCATATTTATAAAGGAGAAGTCAAAAAGTTCAAAAGATCACACGAAAAATAAGAAATTTTTTTTCATTATTTTTTTCTTTTTTTTTCTTTTTCTTTTTTAACTAAGAAGATGCGTTTCTAGAGTAACTACATTCCATATTCAGCCATCTTCAACACAAACAGTTAGCAACAGTTAGTTTCTACAACAAAAATTAGTAAAAACTTAACCAACATTCTACAATTGTCAACTATCCCCTCCCCCCAACCAGAACTAAACATTGTCCTCAATGTTTTAAAGGAAAGAAGTAGAGTTTAGAAGATCATCACCCTGTGGTGCAATACAAAATAAAATATTTACAGTCGGAGATTTAAATCTAATTTGTACTTCTTACTTGCTATTGTTACCATCGTTATTTGTACACTCTAACACCAAGGTCTTGGGATCCGCTCAGTCGATAAGCTTGTAATGATCAAGTAGCTCATTAGCAGTGTGAGCACAAATAAAAAGTTTTTTCACCGTAGAGGGAATGAAGTAGTTTTTTATTGCATGGTTAAGAAATGCGATAAAGCCATCATAAAAATTATTGACATTTAACAAACCGATGGGTTTCTGATGAATGTGCAGATGGGCCTAAGATGCTAAAGAGATAAGTGCCTCTAGAGTTGCAAGATCTCCTGGTAAGAAAATAAAAGCATCAACATGATTAAGCATTTCAGTTATTCTTTCTTGCATACCTGAGATAACTAACTCTTCTCCAGTCGGTGAGTTAGACAAGCAGCCCAAAGGTTTTAGGGCTTGTGGTATGATGCCTAACACTTGACTTCCTCTGACAAAAGCAGTTTCTAAGACCAATTTTGATAACCCTCGGTCACCTCCGCCGTATACTAAGTGTAATTTTCTCTCTCTGCTGATCGACCAAGATCAATGGTCTGCCTCAAAGAACTCTTTATATTTGCCATAGTTAAATCCTAAAAAGCACACAAATGTTCTTGAATTGTTTATTGGGAGTAGCTGCCATTATGATATTTCTCAAAAACAATTTGTGAGTGTAAACGAAAAGAATCATATTTAAGGATCTTGGCGGCAATGGGTCACAAATTTGTGAATGAGGTGTCATGTCTATGTCAATTAATCGTGTAATGCACATGGCTTGAGAGTAAAAAAGGAAACAAGAAAAAAGGAAAAGCAAGTAATGACAAATATAAAATTATTAAAGACAATAATGCAAATGGTAAAACAACAAGAAAATAAAACAACAAAGAAAGTAAAAGGATATTTACGGTAGTTGCATGATGTGGCTCACATCTTCTTCTCGTTTTACGTCCGAAACGGCTTCAACGCCTCTATGGGTCGAGGATAAGCTTCCCATCCAGTTTTCTTATAAACTGCAAATGTCGTTTATAGTCGATTCCCAAGATCAGATCGTGCATGCTCTTTTCTCGGAATGATGGCCATAATCGGAGAATCGCTCCTTGCACATATCCACTGGGATGCGTTTCAAGAGACAAAAGGATATCATCCAATGACTCCTTATTCAAGTCATCCCTAATGAATTGAATCTTATCTTCTCTCAAGTATCGACACCATTCCTAAAGAACATCGTTTTTTATTGCATATCATTCTGGCACACTTATGACAAGCAACCGAAATTTTTCGAGCTCTGCGCTTTCGTGCATAATTTCCTTTACCACAACCAGGCATGTATGCAATAAATTTAGGAGGCAACTCACCTGCCAAGCGTACTTTAGCTTCGATTAACCAACGGATATCAGCAGGTATGTTATTCCTCATGAGCAATCGCATGCGTTCGGATCGAGCTTTATAGATTGTGAGGAGGGCATTCTGAGGAAGTGAAGGGAATCGACTATGAAGCTTTGCTAAGATCTCGTTTCTATCCATACCTTCGCCTCAGAAGATCAGTAATTATGGGAAATCAAGTAACCGACTTGATTGTCACGGAGTACCGTTATCCGCCACTTAACCGGGGTGACAAACTAAAACACACAAACGGAATAACAAACAAATAAAAACACACAAAGAAAATCACAATCGTCCTCTTATAGAATTTACCTCAAGCTCCAACTGGATGTTGTAGACACTTCTCTCAATATCTTTGAGTTGGCTTTCTAAATCCTCAACGTGGGATATTAACTCCGGTGGTTGTAGCTTCCAAATACGATGTGTTTTACAAAATCGTATCTGGCCTCTGAGATGAGATTGGACACGTTGAAGTCGTCTAAGGATGTTCAAGAGGAACTGTCTCATGATTAAAAGTGATAAAAGAAAGCTCAATGGTTAAACAAACACACTTATGCACAAATAATTTCAATTAGCAAAAGAATAGTAAGATGAAAAAAAAATCAAATCACGAAAAAAAAAACAGAAAAATCTTAATTCAAATGTGGTGGGTCACTCAAATTTATTTCGGTGTCCTCTCCATGTGGTTGGTACTCTAGATATGGCTTTAATCTTTGACCATTAACTTTAAACGTGACACCGTTCTTTGGGTCCTTAATTTCAATTGCCCCATGTGGAAAAACAGTATGAACAATGAAGGGACCAGACCATCGAGAGCGTAGCTTACCTGGGAATAAATGTAAACGAGAATTGAATAAAAGTACTTTTTGACCTGGAGTGAAAGATTTTCTCATAATCTGCTTATCATGAAAGACTTTTATTCGCTGCTTGTAAACTTTGGCATTTTCGTATGCATCATTACGAATTTCTTCAAGTTCTGCCAGCTGTAATCGTCTTTCTGAGCCAGCTTGCTGTTGAGTGTTAGAAAGTGTATATTTATAAAGGAGAAATTCATCATTTTACACTTTAAATCTCACTAACATCTCTAATTTTATTTATTTAAGTCCTTTGTTATTTAATTATATATGTTTTGTTTTTATTAAGTATTTTGTGTATTTTAGGGGTATCATGGTCATTTCACAATGAACGAGATTTCGGATAGCAAAACGGACGTCACTTTTGAACTCGGATGACGAAAACCTTAAGAGGAGCATAAAAGGAAAAATGGCACTCGCTCACACGTTTGGCACTATTCACATGTACTTGCATCGTTCATGGATATCATTCACGACACTCGCTCGCATTGGACACGTTCTTTGTTCAAACCGTGTGCAAACCGTGTTCTTGTTCAAACCGCGTGGTCAAACCCGTGGTCAAACCGTGTTCTTGTTCACCGATGACGTGGCGCAATCCTCGTGCATCCAAACTATTTTTAATCCGATGGCCATGATTCACTCAATGTATCTATAAAAAGGGGGCTTCCCCCCTAATTTGACACCCCGAATCCATTTTTGAGCTTAGTTTTCTGTAATTCCTTCTCCATCTTGTATTTTCTACGTATTTTAATAAATTCCCATTTTACCCTAGTTCAATAATGAGTAGCTAATTTTCTTTCAAGCTTGGGTTGAAGGTGAAGTCTCAACATGTGTCATGGGCTTTATTTGGTAAATTTATTTTCTCTTCCCCTCTAATTTCTGTGGAGGTTTTGACTTTTAAATCGACAAATAATAATAATCTTGTCTAGTTACCGCCCGGTTTTACCTAGGCACCCTAGTATAAGTTATTATTATTTGGCACGATAAGCCCTTGACACCATATTGATTAGGCGTGGTTCATGAGGTGTGGATTCCCCCTCATGATTTAATTGGTATTAATAAGGATTATTTAGCCCATGATGCATGTTGATACGGATCCAGATACCCAAGTGCTTTATCTCAATAGTTTCCAGTTTAATTATTTCTGTCATTCCAATTTAAATTCTAGCATCCTTTAAATCAATTTCCCCATTCTAGCATCCTTTAAATTAATTTCCCCATAAATCCAATCACCCATTTACAAAATTAATTCTACACACAATTAAAATCCACCTCCTCGTGGGATCGACACTCGTCACCGTTAATCTATTCTACAATAGATTCGTGCGCTTGCGAGTTCAACAAAATTTGCACAACAAGTTTTTGGCGCCGTTGCCGGGGAGGTAAGTATTTTGATTTGTAGAATTAATTTTTTGTAAATAATTTTATTTTTATTATTATTATTATTGTTATTGTTATTATTATTATTATTTTAGTTGTTTCCTTGTATTTTTTTTAATCAATTAAAAAAAAAAGCGAATTTATATTTTAGGTAAGAATTTCTTTTTCTCTTCTTTAAATTTCTGCAATTTAATTTTCAAGTTATTTTTCTTTGTAATTTTTCATTTATCTTGTTAATTTATTTTTATTTTATTTATTTTATTTCACGTATTTTTTTTTTATGTGCTTTCATAGAAAGGTTGTAACAGCGCAATAAGGTTAGTATCATAATTTCTCCTTATTCTTTATTTTTATTTGTTTTGTTCTCAATTTATTTTCTTTATTTGCATGCATGGTCGTAGGTCATTATCACCTAATCTTGAACCTATAGACCTTGAATTAGAAAGAACACTTCGCACACACAAACACATTGCACGTAAAGATAAAACTGAAATGGATTTGCAACAACCAGAACCACAGGAGAGGCCATTCAAGGACTACTTGATCCACTTAGCTAATTTGAGCACATCATGCATTAGATACCCAAATGTAGCTGCTAGGAGTTTTGAATTAAAACCTAGTGTGCTAAATTGTCTCCCAACATTCTATGGCCTAGAAAATGAGGACCCGTATAATCATCTGAATGATTTTCATACAATTTGTCAAACTTTTAAATATGAGAATTTTTCGAGAAGATGATGTTAAACTTAGACTATTCCCATTTTCTTTAAAGGATAGAGCTCGTTCATGGTTTAATACATTACCTGCTAATAGCATTACAACATGGGAACAAATGGTAACGAAATTTTTAAATAAATATTTCCCGATTCATAAAACCAATGCTATTCGCAGGAAATCTCGAAATTCACCCAAAGAGAAGACGAGCGATTTTGAAGCATGGGAGCGATTTAATGGGCTACTTTTGAAGTGTCCACATCATGGGTACGAGAAATGGCACCAATGCCAATACTTCTTGGAGGGATTATTGCCAAATGTGCAAGAATGGCTAATGGCGACAAGTGGAGGAGAGCTAATGTCAAAAAGTGCATCAGAGATTTGGGATTTCTTCCAGCGACAAGCAGATAATTCCCAACAGCGGAGTCGATCACTCAGGAATACTAGAAGAATTAAAGGAGTAAATGAGGTTCACATTGGCGAGTCAAGTTCGGGAATTAAAGAAGTTAAAGAGATAATTGAAGGGCTTTCTCGACAAATAGCATCGTTAACGACTGCCAAATCAACAGAGCCACATGACCATGAGTCGTATTCAGATCAAGCCAATGCCATCGGTGTAATGAGAAAACCATCAAATTACAACCCATACTCCAACACATATAATCCTGGATGGAGAGACCACCCCAATTTTTCATGGTCTCAAGGATTCCAACAGAATGGACCAGCAGCTCCAGCTCCACCAATGCAACCAATCCCTCAAGTTCCTCAAGCCTCTCAACCACCATTTAGACCATACAATCAGAACCAAAACTACTCTCAACCCAGACAATGGGAGGATGCCTTCCAGAATGTCAAGAATGTTACTAACTCCATGATCGAGCAACAGAACCGCACCATTGATGGACTACGGAATGAGATGAGAGCAGGCTTCAACTCACAAGCCCAATCAGTTTCAAGCCTCGAGAAGATGGTGGGACAACTTGCTTCTTGATTCAGACTTTGGCAATGACTGTTGAGAAAGGCAAATTTCCAAGTCAACCAGTGCCTAATCCTAAAGGAGTACATGAAGCAAGTACCAGTTCACCACAACAGCATGGAGAGGTCAAAGCCGTTATGACCTTACGAAAAGGAAAAGAAGTCGACAACAAAGTGGAGATGCCAGTGACAAAATCAACTCAGATTGTACCTGTAAATGCTGAGGACTCACCACCGGAGGAGAAAGAAGAAACCAACCCACGAGAATACGTTCCTAAAGCTCCATTTCCTCAGAGGTTAGCTAAAGGAAAGAAAGGAAAATCCACAGGTGAGATTCTTGAAGTCTTCAAACAGGTAAGTGTCAACATCCCTTTACTTGATGCAATAAAGCAAGTTCCATCTTATGCCAAGTTTCTTAAAGACCTTTGTACTAAAAAGAGAAACATTCATGTTCAGAAAAAGGCATTTTTAACAGAAAACGTTAGTTCTATACTCCAACACAAAATTCCTCTAAAATGTAAAGACCCAGGCTCCCCCACTATTTCATGTAGTATAGGGAACCACACAATTGAGAATGCTTTGTTGGATTTAGGGGCTAGTGTTAATCTTTTGCCTTACTCAGTATTTGTGAAACTTGGACTTGGAGAATTACACCCAACTCCAGTGGTGTTACGACTTGCGACGATCCACGAAAATACCTCGTGGTATTGTGGAGGACGTGCTTATACAGGTAGACAAGTTTTATTTTCCTGTTGATTTCATTGTAATTGACACTCAACCAATACAGGATTCAAGGAAGCATATCCCCATTATCCTAGGCCGACCATTCTTGGCAACTGCCGATGCTCACATTCAATGCAGGACTGGAAATATGCAGTTGTCCTTTGGCAATATGACCATGGAGCTCAACATCTTCAACATTGCCAAACAACCTTACAATGCAGATGATGGAATTGTTGATGTGGATTTAATTGAAGCATTAGTTGATGATACTTTTCTTTCAAACCTTAGTGATGATCCTTTACAAACATGTTTAACTCACTTTGGTTTGGATTTTGATGTTGACAGATCGGTCGATGAGGTCAACGCCTACTTGACTCAACACCATCCATGGATACTAATAAATGGAAGTCAAGAGTTGAACAACTAGCACCATCAGAGAAGAAACTCATCCCATCATCAGAGTCACCACCGAAACTCGAGCTCAAACCATTACCCAACACTTTGGAATATGCGTTCTTGGGAGAAGAAAGCACTCTACCGGTAATCATCTCATCATCCCTAAATGACGAGCAAAAAGGTAAGTTGTTGGATGTTTTAAAAGAGCACAAAGGAGCATTAGGATGGACCATAGCAGACATAAAAGGTATAAACCCAAAGAGATCGCATGCATTACATTCACCTTGATGAAAATGCTAAAACTACTAGGGAAATGCAACGTCGGTTAAATCCTAATATGAAAGAAGTTGTTAGAACGGAAGTCCTTAAACTATTAGACGCAGGTATCATTTACCCCATTTCTGATAGTTCATGGGTCAGTCCTGTGCAAGTGGTCCCCAAAAAGTCAGGAGTCACAGTAGTTACCAATGCTGATAATGAATTGATACCCACTAGAGTGACTACAGGATGGCGTGTATGCATTGATTATAGAAAGTTAAATTCTGTCACACGTAAAGACCATTTTCCTTTACCATTTATTGATCAAATGCTTGATAGATTAGCAGGCCACGAATTTTATTGCTTTCTAGATGGCTATTCAGGATACAATCGATTCCCATAAGACCAAAAAAGATCAAGAGAAAACCACTTTCACTTGCCCTTTTGGCACTTTTGCATATAGGAGAATGCCATTTGGATTATGTAATGCACCTGCTACATTTCAACGATGCATGTTAAGCATTTTTTCTGATATGGTTGAACGATTCCTTGAAGTCTTTATGGATGACTTTTCTGTCTTTGGTGACTCATTTGATCAATGTTTACATCATCTAACACAAGTTTTGCAGAGATGTATAGAGAAGAATTTGGTCTTAAATTGGGAGAAATGTCATTTTATGGTAAAACAAGGTATTGTTCTTGGTCACATCATTTCATGCAAAGGTATTGAGGTTGACAAAGCCAAGGTGGATCTCATTTCTAATCTTCCTCCGCCTAAATCAGTCAGAGAAGTAAGATCTTTCCTTGGGCATGCTGGTTTTTATAGACGCTTCATTAAAGATTTTAGCAAAGTTTCTAGACCCTTATGCAATCTACTTGCTAAGGATGTACATTTTGTCTTTGATGATTCATGTCGTGTAGCGTTTGAAAAGTTAAAGCAATTGTTGACGTCATCACCCATCATTCAGCCACCAAACTGGAGCTTACCATTCGAACTCATGTGTGATGCATCTGATTATGCAGTAGGAGAGCATTAGGACAAAGAGTAGATCGAATTCCTCATGTTATTTACTATGCTAGTATGACATTAAACGATGCACAGTTGAACTATTCAACTACTGAAAAAGAAATGCTAGCAGTAGTGTTTGCATTAGAAAAATTTTGGTCTTATCTCATTGGTTGTAAAATTATTGTATTCACAGATCATGCTGCTTTGAAATATCTTCTCACAAAGAAAGATGCAAAAGCTAGACTAATTCGTTGGGTGTTGCTTTTGCAGGAGTTTGACTTGGAATTCAAAGATAAGAAAGGGACAAAATGTTGTGGCTGACCATCTCTCTCGTCTCCACTTTGACATCAACACAGAACCCTTAACATTGAATGAGTCATTTCCAGATGAACAATTAATGAGTGTGGAAGTATTACCTTGGTATGCTGATATAGTTAATTATCTTGTTACAGGTAAACTTCCAGAGCATTGGACCAAGCAAGACAAGGCCAAATTCTTTGCGGAAATAAAGAAATTTTTCTGGGATGACCCCTATCTGTTCAAGTATTGTGCAGATCAAATTATTCGACGATGTGTCCCAGAGAATGAAGTTCATAACATCCTTTCGTTCTGCCATGAACAAGCTTGTGGAGGCCATTTCAACGCTAAGAAAACAGGGACTAAAGTTCTACAATGTGGTTTCTATTGGCCAACTATATTTCGAGATGCTTACACCTTTTGTTCTTCATGTGATAGGTGTCAACGAATGGGGAGCATTACACGAAGGAACATGATGCCACTAAATCCAATTTTAGTGGTTGAGATTTTTGATGTATGGGTATCGACTTCATGGGACCCTTTCCCCATCTTTTGGCCATCACTACATATTGGTTCTTTATTGACTATGTTTGAAATGGGTAGAGGCAATTCCATGCGCAGAACCAATGATCATAAAGTGGTGATAGGGTTTTGAAGAGCAACATTGTTTCACGCTTTGGATTCCTCGAGCAATAATCGGTGATGGTGGTACCCACTTTTGCAATAAATCATTCAAAGCACTTTTGACAAAGTACTCCATCACTCATAAAGTGGCGACTCCGTATCATCCGCAAAACCAAAGGCCAAGTTGAGATCTCCAATCGAGAAATAAAGCACATCTTAGAAAAGACCGTGAGGCCGATGAAAAAGATTGGTCATTAAGACTTGATGATGCATTATGGGCATATAGAACGGCTTTCAAGACCCCAATTGGGATGGCACCCTACATGCTAGGGTATGGAAAAGCTTGCCACCTACCTCGTGGAACTCGAGCATCGTGCGTCTTTGGGCCATCAAGAAATTCAATTTTGACATGCAGCAAGTTCGGCTCGAAAGACGACGATTACAATTTGGCAGAACTTGAAGAAATTCGTAATGATGCATACGAAAATGCCAAGGTTTACAAGCAGCGAATGAAAGTCTTTCATGATAAGCAGATTATGAGAAAATCTTTCACTCCAGTGTCGAAAAGTACTTTTATTCAATTCTCGTTTGCACCTATTTCCAGGTAAACTACGCTCTCGATGGTCTGGCCCCTTCATTGTTCATACTGTTTTTCCACATGGGGCAATTGAAATTAAGGACCCAAAAAATGGTGTCACGTTTAAAGTTAATGGTCAAAGATTAAAGCCATATCTAGAGTACCAACCACATGGAGAGGACACCGAAATAAATTTAAGTGACCCACCAGATTTGAATTAAGATTTTTCTTTTCGGTGATTTATTTATTTATTTATTTTCTGTTCAAACCGTGTGCAAACCGTGTTACTGTTCAAACCGCGTGGTCAAACCCGTGGTCAAACCGTGTTACTGTTCACTGATGACGTGGCGCAATCCTGTGCATCCAAACTATTTTTAATCCGATGGCCATGATTCACTCAATGTATCTATAAAAAGGGGGCTTCCCCCCCCTAATTTGACACCCCTGAATCCATTTTTGAGCTTAGTTTTCTGTAATTCCTTCTCCATCTTGTATTTTCTACGTATTTTAATAAATTCCCATTTTACCCCTAGTTCAATAATGAGTAGCTAATTTTCTTTCAAGCTTGGGTTGAAGGTGAAGTCTCAACATGTGTCATGGGCTTTATTTGGTAAATTTATTTTCTCTTCCCCTCTAATTTCTGTGGAGGTTTTGACTTTTAAATCGACAAATAATAATAATCTTGTCTAGTTCTGCCCGGTTTTACCTAAAGACCCTAGTATAAGGTTATTATTATTTGGCACGATAAGCCCTTGACACCATATTGATTAGAGCGTGGTTCATGAGGTGTGGATTCCCCCCTCATGATTTAATTGGTATTAATAAGGATTATTTAGCCCATGATGCATGTTGATACGGATCCAGATACCCAAGTGCTTTATCTCAATAGTTTCCAGTTTAATTATTTCTGTCATTCCAATTTAAATTCTAGCATCCTTTAAATCAATTTCCCCATTCTAGCATCCTTTAAATTAATTTCCCCATAAATCCAATCACCCATTTACAAAATTAATTCTACACACAATTAAAATCCACCTCCTCGTGGGATCGACACTCGTCACCGTTAATCTATTCTACAATAGATTCGTGCGCTTGCGAGTTCAACAAAATTTGCACAACACTTGCTGCATGTCAAAATTGAATTTCTTGATGGCCCAGTACGCACGATGCTCGAGTTCCACAGGTAGGTGGCAAGCTTTTCCATACACTAGCCTGTAGGGTGACATCCCAATTGGGGTCTTGAAAGCCGTTCTATATGCCTATAATGCATCATCGAGTCTTAATGACCAATCTTTTCTGTCTGGCCTCACGGTCTTTTCTAAGATGTGCTTTATTTCTCGATTGGAGATCTCAACTTGGCCACTGGTTTGCGGATGATACGGGGTTGCCACTTTATGATTGATGGAGTACTTTGTCAAAAGTGCTTTGAATGATTTGTTGCAAAAGTGGGTACCACCATCATTGATTATTGCTCGAGGGAATCCAAAGCGTGAAACAATGTTGCTCTTCAAAAACCCTATCACCACTTTATGATCATTGGTTCTGCATGGAATTGCCTCTACCCATTTCGAAACATAGTCAACAGCAACCAATATGTAATGATGGCCAAAAGATGGGGGAAACGGTCTCATGAAGTCGATACCCCACACATCAAAAATCTCAACCACTAAAATTGGATTTAGTGGCATCATGTTCCTTCGTGTAATGCTCCCCATTCGTTGACACCTATCACATGAAGAACAAAAGGTGTAAGCATCTCGAAATATAGTTGGCCAATAGAAACCACATTGTAGAACTTTAGTCCCTGTTTTCTTAGCGCTGAAGTGGCCTCCACAAGCTTGTTAATGGCAGAACGAAAGGATGTTATGAACTTCATTCTCTGGGACACATCGTCGAATAATTTGATCTGCACAATACTTGAACAGATAGGGGTCATCCCAGAAAAAATTCTTTATTTCCGCAAAGAATTTGGCCTTGTATTGCTTGGTCCAATGCTCTGGAAGTTTACCTGTAACAAGATAATTAACTATATCAGCATACCAAGGTAATACTTCCACACTCATTAATTGTTCATCTGAAAATGACTCATTCAATGTTAAAGGTTCTGTGTTGATGTCAAAGTGGAGACGAGAGAGATGGTCAGCCACAACATTTTCTGTCCCTTTCTTATCTTTGAATTCCAAGTCAAATTCCTGCAAAAGCAACACCCAACGAATTAGTCTAGCTTTTGCATCTTTTTTTGTGATAAGATATTTCAGAGCAGCATGATCTGTGAACACAATAATTTTACAACCAATGAGATAAGATCGAAATTTTTCTAATGCAAACACTACTGCTAGCATTTCTTTTTCAGTAGTTGAATAGTTCAACTGTGCATCGTTTAATGTCATACTAGCATATTAAATAACATGAGGAATTCGATCAACTCTTTGTCCTAATACTGCTCCTACTGCATAATCAGATGCATCACACATAAGCTCAAATGGTAAGCTCCAGTTTGGTGGCTGAATGATGGGTGATGTTGTCAACAAACGCTTTAGCTTTTTAAATGCTACAAGACATGAATCATCAAAGATAAAATGTACATCCTTAGCAAGTAGATTGCATAAGGGTCTAGAAACTTTACTAAAATCCTTAATGAAACGTCTATAAAAACCAGCATGCCCAAGGAAAGATCTTACTTCTCTGACTGTTTTAGGTGGAGGAAGATTAGAAATGAGATCCACCTTGGCTTTGTCAACCTCAATACCTTTGCTCGAAATTATGTGACCAAGAACAATACCTTGATTTACCATAAAATGGCACTTCTCCCAATTTAAGACCAAATTCTTCTCTATACATCTCTGCAAAACTTGTGTTAGATGATGTAAACATTGATCAAATGAGTCACCAAAGACAGAAAAATCATCCATAAAGACCTCAAGAAATCGTTCAACCATATCAGAAAAAATGCTTAACATACAACGTTGAAATGTAGCAGGTGCATTACATAATCCAAACGGCATTCTCCTATATGCGAAAGTGCCAAAAGGGCAAGTGAAAGTGGTTTTCTCTTGATCTTTTGGTGCTATGGGGATCTGATTGTATCCTAAATAGCCATCTAGAAAGCAATAAAATTCATGGCCTGCTAATCTATCAAGCATTTGATCAATAAATGGTAAAGGAAAATGGTCTTTACGTGTGACAGAATTTAACTTCCTATAATCAATGCATACACGCCATCCTGTAGTCACTCTAGTGGGTATCAATTCATTATCAGCATTGGTAACTACTATGACTCCTGACATTTTGGGGACAACTTGCACAGGACTGACCCATGAACTATCAGAAATTGGGTAAATGATACCTGCATCTAATAGCTTAAGGACTTCCGTTCTAACAACTTCTTTCATGTTAGGATTTAACCGACGTTGCATTTCCCTAGTAGATTTAGCATTTTCATCAAGGTGAATGTAATGCATGCAGTCTGCTGGGTTTATACCTTTTATGTCTGCTATGGTCCAACCTAATGCTCCTTTGTGCTCTTTTAAAACATCCAACAACTTACCTTTTTGCTCGTCATTTAGGGATGATGAGATGATTACCGGTAGAGTGCTTTCTTCTCCCAAGAACGCATATTCCAAAGTGTTGGGTAATGGTTTGAGCTCGAGTTTCGGTGGTGACTCTGATGATGGGATGAGTTTCTTCTCTGATGGTGCTAGTTGTTCAACTCTTGACTTCCATTTATTAGTGTCCATGGATGGCGCTGAGTCAAGTAAGGCGTTGACCTCATCAACTGATCTGTCAATATCAAAATCCAAACCAAAGTGAGTTAAACATGTTTGTAAAGGGTCATCACTAAGGTTTGAAATAAAATTGTCATCAACTAATGCTGCAATTAAATCCACGTCAACAATTCCATCATCTGCATTGTGAGGTTGTTTGGCAATGTTGAAGATGTTGAGCTCCATGGTCATATTGCCAAAGGACAACTGCATATTTCCAGTTCTGCATTGAATGTGAGCATCCGTAGTTACCAAGAATGGTCGGCCTAGGATAATGGGGATGTGCTTCCTTGAATCCTGTATTGGTTGAGTGTCAATTACAATGAAATCAACAGAAAAATAAAACTTGTCTACCTAGATAAGCACGTCCTCCACAATACCACGAGGTATTTTCGTGGACCGATCTGCAAGCTGTAACACCACTGGAGTTGGGTGTAATTCTCTCAATCCAAGTTTCACAAATACTGAGTAAGGCAAGAGATTAACACTAGCTCCTAAATCCAACAAAGCATTCTCAATTGTGTGGTTCCCTATACTACAAGAAATAGTGGGGGAGCCTGGGTCTTTACATTTTAGAGGACTTTTATGTTGGAGTATAGAACTAACATTTTCAGTTAAAAAGGCCTTCTTTTGAACATGAATGTTTCTCTTTTTAGTACAAAGGTCTTTAAGAAACTTGGCATAAGATGGAACTTGTTTTATTGCATCAAGTAAGGGATGTTAACACTTACCTGTTTGAAGACTTCAAGAATCTCACCTGTGGATTTTCCCTTCTTTCATTTAGCTAACCTTTGAGGAAATGAAGCTTTAGGAACGTATTCCCGTGGGTTGGTTTCTTCATTCTCCTCCGGTGGTGAGTCCTCAGCATTTACAGGTACAATTTGATTTTCTTTTGTCGCTGGCATCTCTACTTTGTTGTCAACTTCTTTCCCTTTTCGCAAGGTCATGACGGCTTTGACCTCTCCATGCTGTTGCGGTGAACTGGTACTTGCTTCATGCACTCCTTTAGGATTAGGCACTGGTTGACTTGGAAATTTACCTTTCTCAATAGTCATTGCCAAAATCTGAACTGAAGAAGCAAGTTGTCCCACCATCTTCTCGAGGCTTGAAACTGATTGGGCTTGTGAGTTGAAGCCTGCTCTCATCTCATTCCGTAGTCCATCAATGGTGCGGTTCTGTTGCTCAATTGTAGATTGAGTAACATTCTTGAAATTCTGGAATGAATCCTCCCATGGTCTGGGTTGAGAGTAATTCTGGCTCTGATTGTATGGTCTAAATGGTGGCTGAGAAGCTTGAGGAACTTGAGGAATTGGTTGCATTGGTGGAGCCGAGCTCTTGGTCCATTCTGTGGAATCCTTGAGACCATGAAAAATTGGGGTGGTCTCTCCATCCGGATTATATGTGTTGGAGTATGGGTTGTAATTTGATGGTTTTCTCATGACACCGGCGGCATTGGCTTGATCTGAATATGAGTCATGGTCATGTGGCTCTGTGATTTAGCAATCAACGATGCTATTTGTCGAGAAAGGCCTTCAACCATTTCTTTGACTTCTTTGATTCCCGAACCGGATTCGCCAATATGAACCTCATTCACTCCTTTAATTCTTCTAGTATTCCTGAGAGATCGACTCCGTTGTTGGGAATTATCCGCTTGTCGCTGGAAGAAATCCCAAATCTCTGTTGCACTTTTTGACATTAGCTCTCCTCCGCTTGTTGCCATTAGCCATTCTTGCACATTTGGCAATAATCCCTCCAAGAAGTATTGGCATTGGTGCCATTTCTCGTACCCATGATGTGGACACTTCAAAAGTAGCCCATTGAATCGCTCCCATGCTTCGAAAAACTGTTCGTCTTCTCTTTGGGTGAACTCTGAGATTTCCCTGCGAATAGCATTGGTTTTATGCACTGGGAAATATTTATTTAAAAATTTCGTTACCATTTGTTCCCATGTTGTAATGCTATTAGCAGGTAATGTATTAAACCATGAACGAGCTCTATCCTTTAAAGAAAATGGGAATAATCTAAGTTTAACATCCTCATCTGAAAAATTCTCATATCTAAAAGTTTGACAAATAGTATGAAAATCATTCAGATGATTATATGGATCCTCATTTTCTAGGCCATAGAATGTTGGGAGACAATTTAGCACACTAGGTTTTAATTCAAAACTCCTAGCAGCTACATTTAGGTATCTAATGCATGATGTGCTCAAATTAGCTAATGGACTGAAGTAGTCCTTAAATGGCCTCTCCTGTGGTTCTGGATGTTGGTGTTGCAAATCCATTTCAATTTTATTTTTGAATGCAATGTGTTTGTGTGTGCGAAGTGTTTTTTCTAATTCAAGGTCTATAGGTTCAAGATTAGGTAATAATGACCTACGATCATGCATGCAAAGAAAATAAAAATAAGAACAAAATAAATAAAAATAAAGAAGAAGGAGAAATTACGATACTAACCTTATTGCGCTGTTACAACCTTTCTATAAAAACAAAATACACTAAAACAAATACGTGAAATAAAATAAAAATAAATTAATGAGATAAATGAAAAATTACAAAGAAAAATAACTTGAAAATTAAATTGCAGAAATTTAAAGAAGAGAAAAAGAAATTCTTACCTAAAAATGTAGATTCGCTTTTTTTTTTAATTAAGAAAAAAAAATTACAAGGAAACAACTAAAATAATAATAATAATAATAATAAATTATTTTAAAAAAAATTAATTCTGCAAATTAAAATACTTACCTCCCCGGCAACGGCGCCAAAAACTTGTTGTGCAAATTTTGTTGAACTCGCAAGCCTTTAATCTAATCTATAGAATAGATCAATGGTGTTGAGTGTCGATCCCACGAGAAGGTGGATTTTAATTATGTGTAGAATTAATTTTGTAAATGGGTGATTGGATTTATGGGGAAATTGATTTAAAGGATGCTAGAATTTAAATTGGATTGGCAGAAATAATTAAATTGGAAACTATTGAGATAAAATACTTGGGTATCTGGATCCGTATCAACATGCACCATGGGCTAAATAATCCTTATTAATACCAATTAAATCATGAGGGGGGAATCCACACCTCATGAACCACGCTCTAATCAATATGGTGTTAAGAGCTTATCGTGCCAAATAATAATAATCTTATACTAGGGTGCCGGAAACTGGGCGAACTAGACAAGATTATTATTATTTGTCGACGAAAAGTCAAAACCTCCACAGAAATTAGAGGGGAGGAGAAAATAAATTTACCAAATAAAGCCTATGATACATGTTGAGACTTCACCTTCAACCCAAACTTGAAAGAAAATTAGCTACTCATTATTGAACTAGGGGTAAAATGGGAATTTTATTAAAATACGTAGAAAATACAAGATGGAGAGAGAATTACAGAAAACTAAGCTCAAAAATGGATTCAGGGGGTATCAAGTTAGGGGGGGGAGGCCTCCTTTTTATAGATACATTGAGTGAATCATGGCCATCGGATTAAAAATAGTTTGGATGCACAAGATTGCGCCACGTCATCAGTGAACAGTAACACGGTTTGACCACGCGGTTTGAACAGTAACACGGTTTGCACACGGTTTGAACAAGAATACGGTCCTCAATGCGAGCGATTGTCGTGAATGAAGATTCCATGAACGATGCACGTGCGTGTGAACAGTGCCATTTTTCCTTTATGCTCCTCTTAAAGTTTTCGACTGTCCTGAGTTCAAAAGTGACGTCCGTTTTGATATCCGAAATCTCGTTCATTGTGAAATGACCATGATACCCCTAAAATACACAAAATACTTAATTAAAATAAAACATATATAATTAAATAACAAGGGATTTAAATAAATAAAATTAGAGATGTTAGTGAGATTTGAAGTGTAAAATGATGAATTTCTCCTTTATAAATATACACTTTCTAACACTCAACAGGCTTAAAAACGAATTATGATCGAATATAAATGTTCTAATATTGTTGGAGAAATATTCTATGACTTCAATTTGGAAAGAAATGAGTAATTTTATAGAGAAAGAGAGAGTTATAGTCGCTGTGAGGAGACAAAACGGTTTAAGGCCCAAAGAAAATAAAAAAGAAAATAGTTTACTGTGCTCTTATCACACGATAACATTAAGCCATTATTAAAATATGTGCGAGCTGATATTGTTCTAGAATGTTTCCTAAAACTTTTATGAAAACGGTGAGCCGTTAGTGTAAAGTCGGCAAACCGTTATCTTCCTGAATATTTTCCCTAATTTCTGTCCCAAAACGGTTAACCGTTTATTAAATAAATGGCAATCTGTTTTCTTCAACTTATGAATTCGTGCATTTATTTTTGTTTTTGGCCAACAATTAATCTATTTCAAGATCATTTCATTGATCTTAAATGTCTTAAATACCAATTTAATGCATGATTCATGAATTCATATAATTCAAACAACTGATGCAAATAAACAATCACATTATGAGCAAAATAGATTTGATATCACATAAAGCTAAGTTATTATGCAACATTCATCATTCCAAGCTCATGTTTGATTTTAGTAAATTGTTCTTTATTAAGGGGTTTTGAAGTGGAAACATGATTTTTGCTTTTAAAAGAATTTTTGATTTGTTTACCAAATTGGCATGCTTCACAAATTCTATTCTTTTGAAAACCAATGTTTGGAAGACCTTTAACCAAATCATTTTTGGAAATCTTTGAAATCAAATCCATACTTGCATGTTCTAGTCCTTTATGCTATAACCAACCAGCATCATGTAAGGTAGAAAAATATTTATCAAGGGTAGATGCACATTTTATGTCAATGGTATGAATATTACCACATCTATTTTCAACAAACAAAATTTTGGTATCAAATACATTCTCAATAACACATCTTGATTTATCAAAAATAACTTTATAACCCTTGTCACATAATTAACTAATATTAATCAAGTTATGTTTCAAAATTTCAACCAAACATACATTTTCAATTAGAGTTGAGGAAACTTTATCGACATTACCAATTCCGAGAATCTTTCCCTTCGAGTTGTCTCTAAAGGAAACATCTCCATCATTTTCGATTTTAGTGAAACTTGGGAACCATGTATAGTTTCTAGTCATATGCCTTGAACAACCACTAACCAAGTACCATCTATTCTTCTTCTTCTTCCTCAAGTCTTGCAAAGAAAATCTCAAGTCTTAGGTACCCAAAACTTTTTGGGTTCTTGAGTATTAGAAATGGTTCCTTTTGGAACCAAATACATTTTACTCCAAAATATGCATTTCTTTTAACGGGACATTTAAGCTTCATATAACCATTTTAATTACAATAATGACATATTACGTAATTGTTAATAGAGATACTCTTCACAAAGTAGTTCTTATGATACTTTTGTTTCAAATTAAGTTTATAGCCAATACCTCTTTTGTCAAACACACATTTTTGTGAATTAAGTTATCCAACATCTTTTGTCTATCTGTAAATTTTAAGACAATATCATTAAGTTTAAAGTTCTTTTTCTTGAGCATTTCATTTTTCTTTTTCAAATCATCTACAAGTGGTCTAGATGCTCATGTGAAGTGCTTGGTTTCTCATTTGATAATGCAACTCTATTTTGCAAAGTTTTATTCTCTAATTCTAAGCATGTAATCTTTGCACTTAGAGATTCATTTTCATTTATGAGCTCTCCAACTTTCTTCGTAAGGCATGTATTTTTTTAACCGATTTTCAACCAATCATCATGCAATTCCTTAAAAGCATTATATAATTCATCATAGATAGGATCACTTACCTCATCGAGTTCTTCAATCGATTCTTCCCCAATTGCCATGAGAGCAAGATTTGTCATTTCTTATGGCTCTTTATCATCACCGTCATCTTATGTGGCTACCATTGCCTTTTTTTGAGCTTGTTGAGAAGAGAACACTCTGAACATATATGTCCAGGCTTCTTACACTCATAATAAGTGATTGACTTCTTCTTCTCCTTTTGGTTCTTGTAGTTTCAGAATCTTTTCCAAGCACTATTTTTCTTGAAAAGTTTTCTGAACCTCCCAGCCATTGTAGCCATCTCCTCATCATCCAGCTCGCTTTTCTCATCACTCTCATATTCTGAGGCTTTGAGAGTAATGCTTTTCTTATTCTCCTCATTGTTTTTTTTTTGCTGCCAAGTCTTCCTCATAAGAAATAAGAGAACCAATTAAATCATCAGTAGGTAAGGTATTTAAATCTTTGGCTTCCTCAATTGCAGTCCTCTTAGGTCTCCATTTCTTTGATAGTAATTTAATAATTTTTTTAACTTTCCCACTATTTGAAAAATGTCTTTCTTAGGGCTTCTAGAGTGTTCACTGTGTTCGTAAATCTAGTATACATAGAATACACACTCTCATTTTGTTCCATTGTTCCATTTTGAACAATTCATATTGTCGAGTATATATAATAATCTTAAATTCTTTAACTTGATTTGTCCCTTCATAGACAACTTCAAGTTTGTGTACAAATTTCTTGAGCACTCTCACAACTAGATACTCTATAAAATTCCTTTTTGTCAAGAGCACAAAACAAAACTCTATAAGTTCAAAGATATCTTTTTCTTTTCTAGCTCACTCTATTGATTCGAAAGTTTTGGAATATCATCCCCTACTTCATTTTTAATGATAAGCATGAATGTACAATCACATACAACTTCCCAAATTTCATAATCTAGTGCTTGTAAATAAATTCTCATCCTAATTTTTCAATAAGGGTAGTCATTATCATCAAAGAACGGTGGCCTAGTTATGGATTGTGCTTCCTGAAAGGTTGATTTATTTTAAGTTGTCATTTAATCTTTAACTCCAGATGGTTAAGTCTAAACAAGAGCACCTTGCTCTGATACCAAATAAAATACTAACTAGGCAACCCAAGAGGGGGGTGAATTGGGTAATTATGTAATGCTTGAACAAAACTTAATGCCAATCTTAAACGAATTCAAAATAATAATAAATAAACCAATCAAAATGTAAAGAGATAACGGAAGAGAGATTCAAACACAAAGATTTTTACGTGGTTTGGTCAATCCTGCCCACGCCCACACCTTCAAGCTTACCGAGCTTGAGGATTCCACTATCCAAGCCTCCAAGGTTTCAAGAACTTTTACAATTGACTTCACATGTGTCAATGAACCTTTACAAAAAGAGATTATTCCAAATCTCTTAACCCAAGTGTATCCCAACACTTTAAAGATTACAAATAAATTTTCTCTCACACAATATGTTTAATTGCAAATAATAGTTCAATGTGTGAATGAATGAAATAAAAACAGGTTTGAAGCTCAATAATGGTTTTATACTCAATAGCAAGTTAAATGATAACGGTTGGATCACTTTTTGTTTGAATTTGATTGAGCCATTTTAAAGATGGAATTGAAAACTAGCCGTTGTTGACTTTCTGCATACAGTCAGATTATTGTTTAGCACTTATCGAAATTGTCGTTTTGACTTGAGCAAGTGAGCGTTGTGCCAAAATTCAAAATGTCGGATTACCATTATTGCTCCAAAATCCTGTCCAAAGATATCAGTTATCCGTTTAACATAAACAGTTTACCGTTTGCAAGATGATTGCTCTCTAGACTATTATCGGATTACCATTATCTATAAATGGTTTGCCGTTATCCGAGATTTGCTCTCTGGAATGCAATCGGTTTATTGTTATCCAGAAATGGTTTGCCATTATCTAGAAACTTACTCTCTGGAATGCAATCGGTTTACCGTTTTCTAATAAACGGTTCACCGTTTATTTTCAAAAGGTTATTCTATGCTTCGAATATTATACGGCTTAAAAATTTTGATCCAATTAATAAAAAATTTCGAACTTATCAATTTAAAACATGTTTGTTATCATCAAAATCATTATTATGAATACAAATAAGTTAATAGGCTCCACCACATTCATGAACATTATCGTATACATGAACAGTATCGTATACTATATGTTGTGCTCCGATACCATCTGTTGTGCATGGAATGTGGAATCAAACACACCTGATAATAATAGGAAAATAAAAGACACAAGAACTTAACGTGATTTGGCAATTATACCTATGTCTACAGAGTAAGAGGAAATAATTGTATTACTGACAATTATTCGAGTACAATATTTGAGTAAAGAAACTTCACTTTCTAGAGCCTAAATACACTTAGAATTCTTACACATATTTGAAAGGAAAACCTCTTAATTGCTCACACGTTCCAATCACTCACTCTCAACAATTCTTCACTTGAATTGTTTCTTTTAAATTTTGGGATGATATGGAATGAAGAAATGTCCTCTATTTATAGGCTTTAAGCTTTCACTATTGCACCTAACCCTTTAATTTTACAACAATTTCAGCCACCTTCAAATACATTTCAACAATTTTGGGATTTGAAAAACTCTTTAATTTCATCCAAAAAAAAAAATCTTGCATCCAAAAAGGTCTTCATAATTTTGCAAAAGTCTTCATGCCCCTTTTGATTTTAACATGGACGGCATCAATCAAGCTCAATTTTTGGAAAGTCTTATTAGTTGACGAGATTAATATGTTCCCTAACTTTTGCTAAAGTCCTTTAGATTCATCTAGATTAGTTGTAGCATCCATTGCTTGTATATACAAGAGAATTCATTGTTGGGGTTCAATGAGAAAGTGCAAGTTAGATACTTTTGCTATGAAATATACTCCAAGAACGTACTAGAAGACATAAGATAATAATTACCACAGAGTCTTTTGAAGAATATTCGAGGAATTTCCCCCCTAGAGGGTAGGATGATAACTAGCTCTAGAATACACTACAAGAAATAGTTGTATTACCGACCAGACATTTTCGAGGGTGCAGTATACCCTTGAAAATAAACACTTTTTACAAAGGTATTGATAAACCATTAGATAATTATGAAAAATATTACATATTTTTCTGAGGATAAATTTATCTTGGTGTTAAAGAAACTTTCTTTGTCAGAAAATGCAATGCGTAGCCCAAAATTACTCCTAAAATTGGTAAATTTTAGGTCTGTACTTAAAAAGCCCCATCGTAGAAGTTGCATATGACTAAATTACAAACGCACGGTACATAAAAAAATAATTAGATAAATTTAAGTTATATAAATAATTTAAAAACAAAAATAAATGTTTCCATGTCAGCCTTGTCTAATTCACCTTTGCTGACAATGATCGTCAAGTTGCTTTTCTCTAGTAGAAATCATTAAGCTAGCTTTTCATTGGCGACAATCATCGAGCTTTCTTCTCAACTCACAACTCACGAAGCTAGCTCTCCCCAGCTATGATCGTCGAGCTCCTTTGCCCACTAAAATCTTTATACCATCGTTTATATTCCATTGCTTTTAGTTATTTTCAAGTTAAATGCATGATGAAGGTTTATCCATTTGCTGTTTTGAAAGAGTAAAGAGGAACACATAATTATTTGACTTTTAGATTCTGAGATCGGATGATTCGTATTATTCACTTAAATCATCCACTGTTAAATGTAAGCACCTCTCTCTCTCTTAAATTTACCATCATTTTTGTGTTATTTTTATTTTTTAGCTATTTTGGATAAGGTTATAATGTCTATGTTGCTAGTGATACTAAGTGAATTATGTATGTTACATAGTTGTCAAATTTGATTTTATATAAAAAATTAACAAACTTTTATATATTACGAGTGATTGATTGAGTGAATTATGTATGATATATATTTTTCAAAATCGATGTAATGTAGTCTTCCACTTTCTTTTGCTTTTGCTTGTTTAACATTTAGTTGTTTCTTAAAAATCCTCAATGAATTATGAAAACATATATGCTTTCTTGAAAATCCTCATCAATTTTTTTTCCTATTGCTATAAGTGCCAGGTTTGATGCTATATGTGATTCATTCTTATCTGAGGCCTCCTCATCGTTATCATCCCAAGTTGTCGCCAGTCTTTCTTTTTAAGTTTGTTGAGAAGAGGGTCTCTGATTTTATATGGCTAGACTTCTTGCTTTCATAGCAAGTAATTGCCTCTTTCTTCTCCTTTCGATTCTTAAAGTTTCTAATCTTTCTTTGCTTATTAGATTTCTTGAAAAACTTCCTAAATTTTTTAGTTATCACAGCCATATCTTCATCTTCAAATTTACTTTCTCCGTCACTTTCAGATTTGAAGGCTTTAAGAGCAATACTCTTATTCTTCTTGTCTTTATCATCTCTTTCAGCTACCAAATCTTCTCCATAAAAAATAAGTGAGCCTATTAAATCATCAATAAATTAAATATTCAAATCCTTGGCTTCCTCAATGGCAGCTCTCTTAGGTCTTCATTCGTTTAGCAAAGACCTATTGATTTTCTTTACCTTCTCGCTATTCGAAAAGGTTTTCCCTAGAGCTCCTAGAGTGTTTATAGTATCTATAAATCTAGTATACATAGAATGAATACTCTCATTTTGTTCAATTTGGAACAATTCGCATTGCCTAGTATACTAACTGTTTTTAGACTCTTTAGCTTGATTTGTACCTTCATAAACTACTTTTAGTTTCTCCATATCTTATATGCATTAGAACAACTTGAAACTCTATTTAATTCCTTCTTATCTAATGCAAAAAACAGAGCATTCATGGCTTTTGAATTTAAAAAAGCATTTTGGGTAATCATTAACAATTTCCAAAATCTTATAATCTAAAGCTTGCAAGTAAATTTTTATCCTAGTTTTCCAATATGAGAAATCATTTCCATCAAAGTAGGGTGGTCTTGTAGTGGATTGGCCTTCTCTAAAGGAGGAATCATTTTGGGTTGCCATGAATCTTTTACTGTAGACAGTTAATTCCTAACAAGAGTACCTTGCTCTAATACAAAATAAAATACTAGCTAAGCAACTCAAGAGGGGGTGAATTGTGTTTCTAAAAATTTAATACAAAGAGCAAACAAATAAATAACAACAATAAAAATGTAGAAAAACAAGGGGGAGAGAATCAAACACGAGATTTTTACATGGTTCGGCAAACTCTGCCTACTTCTACGCCTCTAAGCTCACTAGAATTGAGGATTCCATTAACCAAACCTTACATTTGAAGGCTTTAAACTCTTTACAATTGACTTCTAAGGTGTCAATCAACCTTTACAATAAGAGGTTATCCCAACCCTCTTAACTCAAGTGTTTCCCACACTCCCAAACACTCAATTTAATGTTAAAATGAAAATTACATAGAAGTTTTCTTCATACAATCTATGTATTTACAAATGGAAAGCCCAAAGTGTAATTTAACAAAATTTTAAGCACAAGAGATGTTGAATGCACAATAACAAGCTCAATGATGACTGTTGAATCCGTTCAATTTGAATTTGATTGAGTCTTTTTATAGTTGGAGAAGAAAACTATCTGTTGTTGTCTTTCTAGGCATAATCGGTTCACTATTAACCTCTGTTAGATTACTGTTTTGACTTTGTTCAAGTAACCATTAAATTGAATTTTAAATAGCTAGTTTACAATTTGGAGTTGTTGTTTTACCGTTAAATTCCAGTAACTAATCTACTTAGAGTCGACTTATCGTTTAGAGTTGTCGGTTTGTCTTTTAATTCTACAAACCTACAAGAAATAATCGGCTACTGGTTTGTGCTAAATGGTTCACCGTTTTCAGTTAAATTGCTCTCTGAAATTTATAGGTTAATAGTTTTCTAATAAACAACTCACCATTATCTTCCAGAATCAGAACTAAGTGTTATATTTATAAAATCAGTTTGCTGTTTCAAGATTAACGATTATCTGTTTTTGTCCAGATTCTTAAGCATGCCCAGAAACATCATACATCTTTAAAAACTTAACCAATTATAATAACTCCAACATTTTTAATGTAGTTTGTTATCATCAAAATCAATATTATGAAAATATGTATGTTAACACCACATGCCTGTCTATTAATCTTTATCCACTCCTTGTCAAACATCTTGTTAGGTTTTTCTTCAAAGGCGAGGTCCAACTCTTGCTGACATAAGACATCCAACACCTCACATTGCCTTATATCAAAATTATTGGTACCGTCGAATGCTTTAAATTTTGCATTCATTACAGTAGTCCTTGTTGGATGCTCGGAAACATCATACATCTTTAAGAACTTAACCAATTTTAATAACTCCAATATTTTTAACATAGTTTGTTATCATCAAAATCAACATTTTAAAAATATGTATGTTAACACCAAATGCATGTTTATTGATCCTTATCCACTCCTTATCAAACATCTTGTTAGGTTTTTCTTCAAGGGCAAGGTCTAACTCTTGCTGGCATAAGACATCCAACATCTCACATTGCCACATACCAAAATTATTGGTACCATCGAATGCTTTAAATTTCGCATTCATTACGGTAGTCCTTGTTGGTGAAGATGAGGACAACGCATCTGCCCCTTTTTTTTTATTACTTAACCTGAACGAACAATATCTACATGTCTATTTGGATAGATAATGCACCAGGAAAGTTCCTAGGAGAATGGAGGGGTCACAACGGTCCCACTTAAAATCCAAATTCCTTAGGCTCTTATCATCTTATTGACAGAACATTCCTAGACATGCGTTTATCGACACATATACACTATGGACTCCTAATACTCCTAAATATGAACTATTGGCTCCACTGCATTTGTGAACAGTATCGTATACATGAGTAATGCTTGTTACGCCAAGCACAAACCATCTGATCAAGTACCAATTTTTGCAAAAGTGCAAGTTGAGCAATTATCAATATTTTTGTGATTGTGACTTTTGGAGAAATATAAATATGGTGATAAACAAATGCAAAGAAAAAAAGAACACAATAATTTACATATTTCGACTTAAAGCCTACTTCTACAGGTAAAGACTGGAAGATAATTTCACTAATAAATGAGAATTTACAAAAGTGAAAAAAAAAACTCTTAAAAAACCCAAAATCCCAAAACGCCCAATTATATCCTCACTAAAACACTCAAGTGGAAGCTCTCTCAAATTGCTTCACTTGCAATTGCTCTCAAATATGGGATTTTGGATGGATTTAAAGCTCTTTTTCTACTCTCTTTTTATAGGCCAAGCAATGGCCAAAAAAATCAATAGCTATCCGATGCCGTTGCCAATTCATTAAATATTTGTGCCACCAGACTCAAATTTGTCTAGCCAAATTGTACTGAAAAATTAGCTTTGGTGGACACGAAATTCCGTACCCAAAAAGCTAACTTTTCAACACTTCATAACTCAATATGTTACCTAACCAGAGGTGGGAATTCCTTGTTCTTCCCTGGGATAAGATTACTGGTTTGTTTTAGACTTTCAGCTTCTTTATTGTAGTTAAAAACTTTTGAAAATTGAGTAATGCTAGTCTGTTGCTTGATATGTGTATATTCTTACCTTCTTGACAAGCTTAATCTCATTTGCAGGATTTTTGTAAATGACTTAGTGATATTAATTATCAAAATTTCTTCTTTTGTATAGGATTTTTTCTTGCTGGATGAAGACGATGATGGGGAAGAGGGAAATGAGGTTGAGAAGAACATTTGAGAGAATGAAGAAGACAATTCAAAGGAAAATATTCAAGTTTTGTGATCATTTAATTTTTGCATACATTTGGGATACTTTTATGTCATAGATACCATTAAAATTGATATTTTAATGTACTTTTGATTTATTTTTTATGAAATTTTGAAATTAATGAATCTACTGCAATGCAATTTGTGTATTATTAAATTTTTGGTTATCTTATATTCATAATATAGAAACTTCAAAAATTAAATTTACGAGTGAAATAATATTACTGAATAAATAAAGAACACTCAAAAAAGAAAAAAAATGGATGCATATTTTCAATTGCCTATTTAGTATTTTCAAGGGCAAATGCAGTAGAAATGTGTAATTCTTTTATTTCCAAGGGATCATTTACGAGTGAAATTAATGACATTTTCAACGGTAATACTGTTGAAAAGGGACTTTTTTCTCCAACGACCAATAGAAAATTGTGTTTTTCCAATGCAACTTGATATGATGATGATCACAATGTGACTCTCTCAGAAGTAATTTTTTTTATGGGTATATGTGCATTTCCAAGGGCAAGTGTGTAATCTAACACGTGCGAGGCACGTAGTAAAGGAGGTCACTCACAAATCAAAATCCTTAAATAGAAATCTCAAGCTGAAGTACCTTAAATTTTATTCAAATAAATCTATGAATCCATATGTTTATTACTAAATATTTTCTCCTGAAGACATAAATATGATAGAAGTCTCAAAACTCCCTAATTACAAGTTCATAAAATAAACAAACATAAAGGAAATATGAGTTTATCGATCTCGTATTCAACTAGAAAACATAAATGTACTTTTAGCTCCAAAGATAAGCACACCTCTCAACAAGATACTTAATTTGTAAAAAGTAATTATGAGGGGTGAACTGTCAACTCAGTAAGTAAAATATTTCCGAACACACTAGGCTTATCGAGTACCAAAAATATTACAAGCCTTCTTTGATCAAAACATATGTTATAAATCATAAATTTCATAAAATGGCATGTTACAACAAGATGACATAAATTTATAGTCATTCATAATATCAAAAGAATAATTAATCATGGGAGCAAAACGTATAGCAGATATACAGTAAACAAAAAGGTTAGCTCATATCACATAGTATCACCTATACTCCCGGTGACCCTACCAGAAACATAATCAGAATTAGAATATTGTGTATATATTCAGAATAGAAACCCAGTACTGGTCCAAAACATATATATCGTATATTATGATCAAAATATTTTAATTCATTTTCCATACGTAACGACTTGCACATGGTACTTTATAATATATGTGGCACTTTGCGACACTCTGGCTTTCGAGAGGTGGCCCCCGAACAATCATAAATAATATCTATCATATACGTGGTCAAAACATTCTTATCAAACTCGTAAAAGATCATAACAATGAATTAGGCTTGCAAAACAAATTCTATTATAATATTTTAGTTACAATTTCATAAAAAGATAATTATTTAACAAAATAATTTACGTATTTAAAGGCATTTATTATATTATGTTAAAACCATAAAAATAACATAATTTTCATATTTGAAAACATTTACATAAACTAATTTTGTTATGAAAAACAATTAATTTTCTAAGAACTATAAGACACTTGTACTTATAGTAGTATCAAAATAATCATACATATCCAGTACATTCGGAATGAAGTTGCTTACCTCAATAAAAGTAATGATGTAAATGTACCTCTAAGCCTCAAACACCTCCAACACCTTAAAAAAATACAACATATAATTGCTAACAACTTATTCTAAGAACCTGATTTTCAAATTCATACATGTACAAATTTCTCAAAATTTTAACTCTTAATCTAAAAATCAGAATGATACAATATTTTATAGAACTATTAATGATCTAAACATACCTTTAAGCCTCAAACACCTCTAACACCTTAAACAAATACAACATATAATTATTACCAACTTATTCTAAGAACCTGATTTTCAAATTCATACCCGTACAAGTTTCTCAAAATTTTAACTCTTAATCTAAAAGTCCTTGTTGTGCAAATTTTGTTGAACTCGCAAGCGCACGAATCTATTATAGAATAGATCAATGGTGTTGAGTGTCGATCCCACGAAGAGGTGGATTTTAATTGTGTGTAGAATTAATTTTGTAAATGGGTGGTTGTATTTGTGGAGAAATTGATTTAAAGGATGCTAGAATTTAAATTGGAATAGCGGAATTAAATTGAATTGGGAACTATTGAAATAAAGCACTTGGGTACCTGGATCCGTATCAACATGCATCATAGGCTAAATAATCCTTATTAATACCAATTAAATCATGAGGGGGGAATCCACACCTCATGAACCTCACTCTAATCAATATGGTGCTAATGACTTATCGTGCCAAATAATAATAACCTTATACTAGGTGGGTAAAAACCAGGGAATAACTAGACAAGATTATTATTATTTGTCGACGAAAAGTCAAAACCTCCACAGAAATTAGAGGGGAAGAGAAAATAAATTTACCAAATAAAGCCCATGACACATGTTGAGACTTCACCTTCAACCCAAGCTTGAAAGAAAATTAGCTACTCATTATTGAACTAGGGGTAAAATGGGAATTTTATTAAAATACATAGAAAATACAAGATGGAGAAGGAATTATAGAAAACTAAGCTCAAAAATGGATTCAGGGATGTCAAATTAGGGGGGGAAGCCCCCTTTTTATAGATACATTGAGTGAATCATGGCCATCGGATTAAAAATAGTTTTGGACGCACAGGATTGCGCCACGTCATCGCGAATGAACAGATGTCGGTTTGACCACGGGTTTGACCACGCGGTTTGAACAGTAACACGGTTTGCACACGGTTTGAACAGTAACGAAGTCCGAGCGATTATCGTGAATGCAGTACTCATGAACAATGATCTGCACATGTGAATAGTGCCGTACATGTGAACAGTGCCATTTTTCCTTTTATGCTCCTCTTAAGGTTTTCGACTGTCCTGAGTTCAAAAGTGACGTCCGTTTTGCTATCCGAAATCTCGTTTATTGTGAAATGACCATGATGCCCCTAAAATACACAAAATACTTAATTAAAACAAAACATATATAATTAAATAATAAGGGACTTAAATAAATAAAATTAGAGATGTTAGTGAGACTTGAAGTGTAAAATGACGATTTTCTCCTTTATAAATATACACTTTCTAACACTCAACACACCCCCCAACCAGCTTATTGCTAGTCCCTAGTAAATAAAGCGAAAATAAAATTCAAACCCAAATTTTTTTTTGTTTTTAACAAACTTGTTTATTCAATCAGACTAATGATAGCAACCAAATAAAAGTATAAGTATTATCTCCAGTCTAAAGAAACATCACACTCACATCAACCATCCACATGAATCAACCAAGTAGATACAGCTACTTTCAAAAAATGACATGTCAAACCCCAAAATCTCACCGGTAATAGTGACACTCCCACAAGAAAATTAAACCCAATATAAATTGTCACTTGAATGATAAATTGAGAGAAAATAATAAACAAGCATTATCACACACTCTCACCAAGATGAAGGAAATATATCCATAGCTTAGAAATAACACGATCTCAAGTCAAACAAAGTATTAGTCAACCCAATGTATTTTTTTTCTTTTTTCTTTTTTTTATTGATTTTTTTTATGCATTACTACATCTTTATAGCTCATATAACTAACTTCTACTTCAGACTATAGTTCCCTAAAATCAAGAATGACTTTTATTAGGATGTAACGTAGGCTATGGACATGGCTAACAAAGAAAGGAAAATAGAGAAAACAAAATATATGTTTGAGAAAAATAATATCTTTTGGAAACTAAAAAAAAATGCATTTCACTTATTTATTATTGTATTATATCTCTCTTTCTTTTTTTTCTTTTTTTCTTTTTTTAGAGAATTTTTTTTCTCTTTTTTTTCTTTTCTTTCTCTCTTTTTTTTTTTTGGTATTGCACAACTTTACTAAACAAAACAATTATTTATATTTTTCTCAAACATGAATAGGGGATGGAACTTAAAAGATATTGGGTAATACTCCAAATTGGAGTGGGTCAAGATGGTAAGTTGACAAAGAAAAATTTTTTTTTTTTTAATAAAAGGCTCAAAAGGGCTAACTATGGATATTTCACATAAGGGATGGCTAGAAAGGCTCAAACGGGTCAAAGATGTCCTTTCCATTATCTTTTAGGGCTCTAGATAATCCTCCATATCTACTAGTTAAATGGACCTTCAGATGTAGCAATGCATTTTTATGAAGAATGGGCAAAAAGGGTTACTCTCCAAGAAAAATAATAGGCTCAAAAGCTCACTTGGTATTCATTATGACATGTCAATTCTTTCAAGCAACTTATATTTATCTCCGACATCAACATGTAGAGTAGCAAACATATTGTAACATCACTCAAGACCAAAGATAGTACAAATACTAAAATTCGAAAGTCATCATGTCATCCAAAAATAAAAACACAATCACACTATTTTTTTTTTTAAACAACATTCTACCCCCCAACCTATTCTAAACATGAAAGGAAAATATGCATGCAGAAATGTGAAAATGATGCAGAAAAACTAATTGGAAAAGTTACACTTAAAATGATAGAAAAATAAAATGGTTTTTTTTTTAACGAAGAAGATGCGTTTCTAGAGGCACTACACTCTATATTCAGCCATCTTTGACTCAAAATTTTGAAAATGCATATTTATAAAGGAGAAGTCAAAAAGAAAAAGTTAGAAAGATCAAACGAAAAATAATTTTTTTTTTCATTATTATTATTATTATTATTATTTTAATTAAGAAGATGCGTTTCTAGAGTAACTACACTCCATATTCAGCCATCTTCAACACAAAAAGTTAGCAACAGTTAGTTTCTACAACAAAAATTAGTAAAAACTTAACCAACATTCCACAATTGTCAACTATCCCCTCCCCCCAACCAGAACGAAACATTGTCCTCAATGTTTTAAAGGAAAGAAGTAGAGTTTAGAAGACATCACCTGGGTGGTGCAACACAAAATAAAATATTTACAGGCGGAGAGTTAAATCTAATTTGTACTTCTTACTGCTGCTATTGTTACCATCGTTATTTGTACACTCCAACACCAAGGTCTTGGGATCTGGCTCTGGTCGATAAGCTTGTAACAGATCAAGTAGCTCATTAGCAGTGTGAGCACAAATAAAAAGCTTTTTCGCTGAGGAAGGAATGAAGTAGTTTTTTATTGCATGGTTAAGAAATGCGATAAAGCCATCATAAAAATTATTGACATTTAACAAACCGATGAGTTTCTGATGAATGTGCAGATGGGCCCAAGATGCTAAAGTGATAAGTGCCTCTAGAGTTGCAAGATCTCCTGGTAAGAAAATAAAAGCATCAGCATGATTAAGCATTTCAGTTATTCTTTCTTGCATACCTGAGACAACTAACTCTTCTCCAGTCGGTAAGTCAGACAAACAGCCCAAAGGTTTTAGGGTTGTTGGGATGATGCCTAACACTTGGCTCCCTCTGACATAAGCAGTTTCTGAGACCATTGTTGATAACCCTCGGTCACCTCCGCCATATACCAAGTGTAATTTCCTTGTTGCTATGCTTCGACCAAGATCAATGGCTGCCTCAACGAACTCTTTGTATTTGCCATAGTTAAATCCAGAAAGCACACAAATGTTCTTGAATTGTTTATTGGGAGTAGCTGCCATTGGGATACTTCTCAAAAAAATAATTTGTGAGTGCAAATGAAAAGAATCATATTTAAAGATCTTGGCGGCAGCGGGTCACAGCTGTGAATGAGGTATCATGTCTATGTCAAATTAATCATGTAATGCACATGGCTCGAGAGTCAAAAAGGAAACAGTAAAAAGGAAAAGCAAACAATGATAAAATAAAATTATTAAAGACAATAATGCAGATGGTAAAACAACAGTGAAATAAAACAACAGTAAAGTAAAAGTATATTTACAGGTAGTTGCGACTGTGGCTCACATCTTCCTCTGGTTTTACGTCCGGAAACGGCTTCAACGCCCTCTATAGGTCGAGGATAGGCTTCCCATCCAGTTTTCTTATAAACCGCAAACAGGTCGTTCTGATCAGATTCCCGAGATCAGATCGCATGCTCTTTCTGGAATGATGGCCATAACTGGAGAATCGCTCATTGCACATATCCACTGGGATGCGTTTCAAGAGAAAAAAGGATATCATCCAATGACTCCTTATTCAAGCCATCCCTAATGAATTGAATCTTATTTTCTCTGTTATCAGACATCATTCCTAAAGAACATCGTTTTTTATCGCATATCATTCTAAAGAACAATCGTTTTTATCGCATATCATTCGTAATTTCCACCACAACCAGCATGTATGACAAATTTGTGAGGCAACTCACCCTTGCCAAGCGTACTTTATCCAATGACTTTTATTCAAGCCATCCCTAATGAATTGAATCTTATTTTCTCTGTTATCAGACATCATTCCTAAAGAACATCGTTTTTTATCGCATATCATTCTGGCACACTTATGACAAGCAACTGAAATCTTTCGAGCTCTTCGCTTTCGTGCGTAATTTCCTTTACCACAACCAGGCATGTATGCAATAAATTTAGGAGGCAACTCACCTGCCAAGCGTACTTTAGCTTCGATTAACCAACGGATATCAGCAGGTATGTTATTCCTCATGAGCAATCGCATGCGTTCAGATCGAGCTTTATAGATTGTAAGGAGGGCATTCTGAGGAAGTGAAGGGAGTCGATTGTAAAGCTTTGCCAATATCTCATTTCTGTCCATACCTTCGCCTTAGAAGATCAGTAATTGTGGGAAACTGGAGTAACCGACTTGATTGTCACGGAGTACCGTTATCCGCCACTTGACCGGGGTGACAAACTAAAACACACAAACAGAGTAACAAACAAAAACACACAAACAAAATCACAATCGTCCTCTTATGGAATTTACCTCAAGCTCTAACTGGATGTTGTAGACACTTCTCTCAATGTCTCTGAGTTGGCTCTCTAAATCCTCAACGTGGGATATTAACTCTGGTGGTTGTAGCTTCCAAATACGATGTGTTTTATAAAATCGTATCTGGCCTCTAAGATGAGATTGAACACGTTGAAGTCGTCTAAGGATGTTCAAGAGGATCTGTCTCATGATTAAAAATGATAAAAGAAAACTTAATGGTTAAACAAACACACTTATTCATAAATAATTTCAATTAGCAAAAGAATAATAAAAATAAAAAAAAAATCAAATAACCAAAAAGATAGAAAAATCTTAATTCAAATGTGGTGGGTCACTCAAATTTATTTCGGTGTCCTCTCTATGTGGTTGGTATTCTAGATATGGCTTTAATCTTTGACCATTAACTTTAAACGTGACACCACTCTTTGGGTCCTAAATTTCAATTGCCCCATGTGGAAAAACAGTATGAACAATGAAGGGGCCAGACCATCGAAAGCGTAGCTTACCTAAGAATAGGTGCAAGCGAGAATTGAATAAAAGTACTTCTAACCTGGAGTGAAAGATTTTCTCATAATCTGCTTATCATGAAAGACTTTCATTCGCTGCTTGTAAACCTTGGCATTTTCGTATGCATCGTTACGAATTTCTTCAAGTTTTGCCAGCTGTAATCGTCTTTCTGAGCCAGCTTGCTGCATGTCAAAATTGAATTTCTTGATGGCCCAGTACGCACAATGCTCGAGTTCCACAGGTAGGTGGCAAGCTTTTCCATATACTAGCCTGTAGGGTGACATCCCAATTGGGGTTTTAAACGCCGTTCTATATGCCCATAAAGCGTCATCAAGTTTTAATGACCAATCTTTTCTGTCTGGCCTCACGGTCTTTTCTAAGATGTGCTTTATTTCTCGATTGGAGATCTCAACTTGGCCACTGGTTTGCGGATGATACGGGGTCGCCACTTTATGAGTGATAGAGTACTTTGTCAAAAGTGCTTTGAATGATTTGTTGCAAAAGTGGGTACCACCATCACTGATTATTGCCCGAGGGAATCCAAAGCGTGAAACAATGTTGCTCTTCAAAAACCCTAGCACCACTTTATGATCATTCGTCCTGCATGGAATTGCCTCTACCCATTTTGATACATAGTCAACAGCAACCAATATGTAATGATGGCCAAAAGATGGGGGAAACGGTCCCATGAAGTCGATACCCCACATATCAAAAATCTCAACCACTAAAATTGGATTTAGTGGCATCATGTTCCTTCGTGTAATGCTCCCCATTCGTTGACACCTATCACATGAAGAACAAAAGGTGTAAGCATCTCGAAATATAGTCAGCCAATAGAAACCACATTGTAGAACTTTTGTGGCTGTTTTCTTAGCGCTGAAATGGCCTCCACAAGCTTGTTCATGGCAGAACGAAAGGATGTTATGAAATTCATTCTCTGGGACACATCGTCAAATAATTTGATCTGCACAATACTTGAACAGATATGGGTCATCCCAGAAAAAATTCTTTATTTCCGCAAAGAATTTGGCCCTGTCTTGCTTGGTCCAATGCTCTGGAAGTTTACCTGTAACAAGATAATTAACGATATCAGCATACCAAGGTAATAATTCCATACTCATTAATTGGTCATCTGGAAATGACTCATTTAATGTTAAAGGTTTTGTGTTGATGTCAAAGTGGAGACGAGAGAGATGGTCAGCCACAACATTTTCTGTCCCTTTCTTATCTTTGAATTCCAAGTCAAATTCCTGCAAAATCAATACCCAACGAATTAGTCTAGCTTTCGCATCTTTCTTTGTGAGAAGATATTTCAGAGCAGCATGATCTGTGAACACAATAATTTTACAACCAATGAGATAAGACCGAAATTTTTCTAATGCAAACACTACTGCTAGCATTTCTTTTTCAGTAATTGAATAGTTCAACTGTGCATCGTTCAATGTCATACTAGTATAGTAAATAACATGAGGAATTCGATCTACTCTTTGTCCTAATACTGCTCCTACTGCATAATCAGATGCATCACACATAAGCTCAAATGGTAAGCTCCAGTTTGGTGGCTGAATGATGGGTGATGTTGTCAACAAATGCTTTAGTTTTTCAAATGCCACAAAACATGAATCATTAAAGACAAAAGGTACATCCTTAGCAAGTAGATTGCATAAGGGTCTAGAAACTTTACTAAAATCCTTAATGAAACGTCTATAAAAACCAGCATGCCCAAGGAAAGATCTTACTTCTCCATGTTTTTTAGGTGGAGGAAGATTAGAAATGAGATCCACCTTGGCTTTGTCAACCTCAATACCTTTGCATGAAATGATGTGACCGAGAACTATACCTTGTTTTACCATAAAATGGCATTTCTCCCAATTTAAGACCAAATTCTTCTCTATACATCTCTGCAAAACTTGTGTTAGATGATGTAAACATTGATCAAATGAGTCACCAAAGACAGAAAAGTCATCCATAAAGACTTCAAGAAACCGTTCAACCATATCAGAAAAAATACTTAAGATACAACGTTGAAATGTAGCAGGTGCATTACATAATCCAAACGGCATTCTCCTATATGCAAAAGTGCCAAAAGAGCAAGTGAAAGTGGTTTTCTCTTGATCTTTTGGTGCTATGAGAATCTGATTGTATCCTGAATAGCCATCTAGAAAGCAATAAAATTCATGGCCTGTTAATCTATCAAGCATTTGATCAATAAATGGTAAAGGAAAATGGTCTTTACGTGTGACAGAATTTAATTTTCTATAGTCAATGCATACACGCCATCCTGTAGTCACTCTAGTGGGTATCAATTCATTATCAGCATTGGTAACTACTGTGACTCCTGACTTTTTGGGGACAACTTGCACAGGACTAACCCATGAACTATTAGAAATGGGGTAAATGATACCTGCGTCTAATAGCTTAAGGACTTCTGTTCTAACAACTTCTTTCATGTTAGGATTTAACCGACGTTGCATTTCCCTTGTAGATTTAGCATTTTCATCAAGGTGAATGTAATGCATGCAGTCTGCTGGGTTTATACCTTTTATGTCTGCTATGGTCCATCCTAATGCTCCTTTGTGCTCTTTTAAAACATCCAACAACTTACCTTTTTGTTCATCATTTAGGGATGATGAGATGATTACCGGCAGAGTGTTTTCTTCTCCCAAGAACGCATATTCCAAAGTGTTAGGTAATGGTTTGAGCTCGAGTTTCGGTGGTGATTCTGATGATGGGATGATTTTCTTCTCTGATGGTGCTAGTTGTTCAACTCTTGACTTCCATTTATTAGTGTCCATGGATGGTGCTGAGTCAAGTAAGGCGTTGACCTCATCGACTGATCTATCAACATCAAAATCCAAACCAAAGTGAGTTAAACATGTTTGTAAAGGGTCATCACTAAGGTTTGAAATAAAAGTATCATCAATTAATGCTTCAATTAAATCCACATCCACAATTCCATCATCTGCATTGTGAGGTTGTTTCGCAATGTTGAAGATGTTGAGCTCCATGGTCATATTGCCAAAAGACAACTGCATGTTTCCAGTCCTGCATTGAATGTGAGCATCGGCAGTTGCCAAGAATGGTCGGCCTAGGATAATGGGGATATGCTTCCTTGAATCCTGTATTGGTTGAGTGTCAATTACAATGAAATCAACAGGAAAATAAAACTTGTCTACCTGGATAAGTACGTCCTCCACAATACCACGAGGTATTTTCGTGGACCGATCTGCAAGCTGTAACACCACTGGAGTTGGGTGTAATTCTCCAAGTCCAAGTTTCACAAATACTGAGTAAGGCAAGAGATTAACACTAGCTCCTAAATCCAACAAAGCATTCTCAATTGTGTGGTTCCCTATACTACATGAAATAGTGGGGGAGCCTGGGTCTTTACATTTTAGAGGAATTTTATGTTGGAGTATAGAACTAACATTTTCAGTTAAAAATGCCTTTTTCTGAACATGAATGTTTCTCTTTTTAGTACAAAGGTCTTTAAGAAACTTGGCATAAGATGGAACTTGTTTTATTGCATCAAGTAAAGGGATGTTAACACTTATCTGTTTGAAGACTTCAAGAATCTCACCTGTGGATTTTCCCTTCTTTCCTTTAGCTAACCTCTGAGGGAATGGAGCTTTAGGAATGTATTCTCGTGGGTTGGTTTCTTCTTTCTCCTCCGGTGGCGAGTCTTCAAAAGTAGCCCATTGAATCGCTCCCATGCTTCGAAAAACTGCTCGTCTTCTCTCTGGGTGAACTCTGAGATTTCCCTGCGAATAGCATTGGTTTTATGCACTGGGAAATATTTATTTAAAAATTTCGTTACCATTTGTTCCCATATTGTAATGCTATTAGCAGGCAATGTATTGAACCATTAACGAGCTTTATCCTTTAAAGAAAATGGGAATAGTCTAAGTTTAACATCATCTTCTGAAAAATTCTCATATTTAAAAGTTTGACAAATTGTATGAAAATTATTCAGATGATTATACGGGTCCTCATTTTCTAGGCCATAGAATGTTGGGAGACAATTTAGTACACTAGGTTTTAGTTCAAAACTCCTAGCAGCTACATTTGGGTAGCTTATGCAAGATGTGCTCAAATTAGCTAAGGGACTGAAGTAGTCCTTAAATGGCCTCTCCTGTGGTTCTGGTTGTTGCAAATCCATTTCAATTTTATCTTTACGTGCAATGTGTTTGTATGTGCGAAGTGTTCTTTCTAATTCAAGTTCTATAGGTTCAAGATTAGGTAATAATAACCTACGACCATGCATGCAAAGAAAATAAAAATGAGAGAAAATAAATAAATAAATAAAGAAGAAGGAGAAATTACAATACTAACCTTATTGCGCTGTTACAACCTTTCTATAAAAACAAAATACACTAAAACAAATACGTGAAATAAAATAAAAATAAATTAATGAGATAAATGAAAAATTACAAAGAAAAATAACTTGAAAATTAAATTGCAGAAATTTAAAGAAGAGAAAAAGAAATTCTTACCTAAAATATAAATTCGCTTTTTTTTTTAATTAATTAAGAAAAAAAAATACAAGGAAACAACTAAAATAATAATAATAATAACAATAATAATAATAACAATAAAAATAAAATTATTTACAAAAAATTAATTCTACAAATCAAAATACTTACCTCCCCGGCAACGTCGCCAAAAACTTGTTGTGCAAATTTTGTTGAACTCGCATGGCCTTTACCTAATCTATTGTAGAATAGATCAATGGTGTTGAGTGTCGATCCCACGAGGAGGTGGATTTTAATTGTGTGTAGAATTAATTTTGTAAATGGGTGGTTGTATTTGTGGAGAAATTGATTTAAAGGATGCTAGAATTTAAATTGGAATAGCGGAATTAAATTGAATTGGGAACTATTGAAATAAAGCATTTGGGTATCTGGATCCGTATCAACATGCATCATGAGCTAAATAATCCTTATTAATACCAATTAAATCATGAGGGGGGAATCCACACCTCATGAACCTCACTCTAATCAATATGGTGCTAAGGGCTTATCGTGCCAAATAATAATAACCTTATACTAGGGTGCCGGTAAAACCAGGGCGGTAACTAGACAAGATTATTATTATTTGTCGACGAAAAGTCAAAACCTCCACAGAAATTAGAGGGGAAGAGAAAATAAATTTACCAAATAAAGCCCATGACACATATTGAGACTTCACCTTCAACTCAAGCTTGAAAGAAAATTAGCTACTCATTATTGAACTAGGGGTAAAATGGGAATTTTATTAAAATACATAGAAAATACAAGATGGAGAAGGAATTATAGAAAACTAAGTTCAAAAATGGATTCAGGGATGTCAAATTAGGGGGGGGAGCCCCCTTTTATAGATACATTGAGTAAATCATGGCCATCGGATTAAAAATAGTTTGGACGCACAGGATTGCGCCACGTCATTAGTGAACAGTAACATGGTTTCACCACGGGTTTGACCACACGGTTTGAACAGTAACACGGTTTGCACACGGTTTGAATAGTAACGCGGTCTGAACCGTACATGTGAACAGTGCCATTTTTCCTTTTATGCTCCTCTTAAGGTTTTCGACTGTCCTGAGTTCAAAAGTGACGTCCGTTTTACTATCCGAAATCTCGTTTATTGTGAAATGACCATGATGCCCCTAAAATACACAAAATACATAATTAAAACAAAACATATATAATTAAATAACAAGGGACTTAAATAAATAAAATTAGAGATGTTAGTGAGACTTGAAGTGTAAAATGACGATTTTCTCCTTTATAAATATACACTTTCTAACACTCAACAGTCCTAATGATAGAATATTTTACAGAATTATTCTGTACATCTATGGGTATCTCCAATAAATTTTTTAAAAGGATCCAACACCAAAAAAATTTTCAAAACTATTTTTTTCTTGACAAATTCAAAATTGTCTCATAGTGCCTTAACTAAACAGTATGGATTTTGATATTTTTATAAAATTATACATTAATCAAAAAATTATGAAACTAAAACTAAAATGCTAGACACATATATTAACCTTTATTTAAAATTTCAAAATTTCTCAAGTTCATTTGACATTACAAATAATTTTGCAAGTCTGGTTGTTCTATTGAAATTGCAGTTTTCCAGTACAATAGTGTCAGTTTCGAAAATCCATATAAAGTTGAAAACAAAGTCAAATCTTAAGAAATAAAATTTACTTCATGTCTAGTTTACATAAATATTCATAAAAATATATGTTTTATTTCGGTATATTCATTCTGTCCAACATTGTTTAGTGTGTTTATTGCATCAGAGATAAACTAACATGATCCAACAATAAATTAGCGCACTAAACACATCTTAAATCATGCATAATGGTCTGTAAAAATCTAAAATCACACTAATAAAACCCTAAATAGAGCACAACGATAGGGAATTAAGCAGAGCTTAGAGAGAGTAAAACTTACCTACCATTAACACTCTCTCTCTTAAGCAAAAATTTGAATCCTTTGAATCCTAAGGTATGAGTAAGAGAGTATTGATCAGCAGAGAGGATAAAAGAAAACGCTATGGATTTAGGGTTATATGAGAGGGAAAAATTTAAATTTATAGGGAATCTTAAGAAACCCTATTAACTTTGAAAAGAGTACGTGTTTTCTAAAATTCTAAAATTACTCTATAAATCCTAATTATGGATTTAATAATTCTTATTAGTAAGGGCAATAATGTCATTTATGATTTCTAATAAAACAAAATTTTCATAATTTAAAATCATGGAAATTTGGCATTACAAAATGGCCTCGAAAATGACTTTTTTATTGCAGTGGCGGTTGATGCCTGCTGTAGCATTATGAATTGATGAAGTAGGAACTTCAGAATCCTGAAGAGCAATTTTCTTGTTAATTAGGGCTGGGAAGCTAGTTTATGATATAATTCCTTTAATCTTAACTTGCTTCAATGACTTTTATGACCTTTTGTATCTGTAGCACATTTTATGATCCTTGGAACTATCTAAGAAATTAATTTCTAATATATAGGTGGGACATCAAGATATTACTAGGGAAAAGGTTATGATCTTACAAGGGAAAAGGTTATAATAACCAACCAATTTTATGATTATGTTTATTATTTTAATTTCAATAAGTTGTTATTATTATTATTATGGATTTCTCTAAGATACCGTATGTGTTTTTACAGCATTGATAGTGGGATTAGTGTAGACCCTTAGATGGAAGATTTTTAATATGAATCATTCATTTAATAAAATAGATAATTAAATAATTAATTAAAATATAACAAGTAACTTATAGGTTGTTGGTAAATATTAATTTTTTTAATTTTAATTAATATTAATTTGGAAAAAAACCATTCACACCCTTAAGGTTTACTTAAATGGTCATATAAAACCCTTTAATTTCAAAAATAGTTATACAGACACCCTTAATTTCATAAATGATTATCATACATTTTAATTAAAACAACCTAAATAAATATAAATATAGTAATAGTAGAGAAATAATAAATAAATATCATATGATACAAATAAAATATTATAATAAGTTAAATTAATAAAATAATGTGTATGATGAAAATTTTATTCATATTAAGTTATTATTAGTCTATCCCGATGGACTTATAGACTTACTAAAATCAATTAATCCAAAAATTGATTCTAAGATCGATATTAATATAGACATAATTAAATCATATAATGTAAAAAAATATATAAATTTTATATATTACGTTGAATGTTGGGTATAATTCTTTAATATTATTCGTATGTGAAATAGATTTTAATATTATTAAAAGAATATGACAAATTAATAATGTTAAAATTAATTTTTTAATATTCATAAAATTTTATAAAATTTATCTTATTTTATATATTATATTTTTTAATTTTAAGGTATTATTGTTTACCATTTAAGTAAAATTCAAACGTGTGGGTGGTGTAGGTGGTCTTTTCCCTATTAATTTTGTAGCATATTTAAAGTGTTATATCATATATCATACATCGCACTTAATATGTTGATTTCATTAAAGTGTTATGTTTTTGAACATTGAACTTTGTATTTATAACGTACTACAACTTTAATGTAAATGTAATAAAAAAAATGAAGATGTTTTTGAGCAGTCAAGTGTAGCTTTCTTTTACAAAATAGTAGTATAAAAATGCAATTGGTAAAATGTAATAAAACTGGTATGGGAAAAAGTTAGTAGAGGCAATTATTCTTGTAGTTATTAAAACATATGAAGTGACACACACCCATATCGAGTACTTGTATTTACCCCTATTTATTAATAGGAGGAAAATTAAATTTGTAATTATCCCGATGAATTATGAATTGATAAATGAAATATAAATATTAGTAAAAATTAATTTGTAGACTAACAAAGTAAACTATATTTTATGGGCATTTGATACATTAATCTAAGGTTAAATGAGATATATCACATGATATTTCATACAGTAGTCCAATTTTCAACATTTGCATATAGTTTTGTAAATCTTATTTGGTGTGGTTTTTCTTTGGCTTGCGGGTGTGGTTTCTATTTTGATCCCTCTTATTGTTTTTTTGGGGAACTACCAAACATTCGGTTCCCTCTGCTTCTTAGGATCATCTTTGTTGGGACAAATTTCATGTGATTATAGATACTGATTTATGGGAGGCATAATCCCACGGTCGTAAATTGACCATTTTCTGGCAATGATCTTTTTAAAAAGAGATGAGTGAGATGAGTAGTTGTTTGAAAAACAAAAATGAATGGTTTGCCTTCATCATTGTCTGTTACCAAACTGCTATGTATAGCTGCTAACTATGAGCATCCGAAAATATGGTGCATCGTGATTCATGCAGTGTAATATGGCTACCAAAGCATCCTAAATGGAGCATTACTCAGCAAAATAAGGCAACATAAATGATATTAAAAAAGAGAGAGAGAGAGAAAACTACATTAATCAGTGAGCAAGATCATGTCGGTTTAACCTTTCGCTCGTCACTGCTGGAGATGATCAAATCGGGGCGGAGAAAAGGAGAATGGAATCAGAGGTTGAGATTAATAAGTGGGCCTCTGCTTGCTTTGCCCCTCTTTCTTAAACGATTGGTGGGCTGCTGCTTCCACCTATTAACCAGGTCTTCAACCACTGTTTTTGCTGCCTGCCATCTTGTCATTTGTCTAAGGGATGAATCTGAAAAAGACGAATCACGAGTGCCTCACTGCTGACTGAGCCAAATCTTGGCTTCACTTGATTCACTGATTTAAGTTATTTTGTCTTCTATATAATTCAGGGAAGGAACTTTGCTGCCTAACATCCTGCAATGCAACTTTATTCTTTGAAGTTCACACTTCAGGGCTGCACACGTTACGTAATCCTATGAATAAAAAGAATTTGTTTTCAAATGTGAAAAAAGAAGATGTAAGGTAGTAACTAAATATATTATAGCATCAAAGCAAGATTTGATATGAATTTAGTACAACAAAGAACATCAAATCCGTGATTCCTTGTCTAACGTCACCATCCAGCAACACATGTAAAAGCCTACCTATCAAATACTCAAGGCAATTAACGGAGAAAAAGTTCAACTACAAGAACAAGTTTACAATTCTTGTCAATGGTTAATCATTCAGGAACTGAGACAGCATTCAAGAATCCAATTTCAATACAACAACGTGAGAAATAAACAGATAGTGAATTTTATGAGATAAAGAAAGAGATCGTGTTTTATCATGTCTCTATTTTCTTTCTTTATAAATTTAAAATAACATTTTCAGCCGGTTTTGAAATAATTAAATATTTTCATTATTAAAAAAATGTGTACTGTTGATTACATCCAACGGTACTTATTTCTAAGCTGTAAAAAAAATTACGCCATCATAGAGGGACCCTATTATTATTATTATTATTATTTTGAGTGTAACATGAAATAATCAAAAACTTAACCACTTCATCTTAAACAATGTAACCTTTCAACTTTCGGATATGTGCTAATTCTTTTTCCTTCAAAATCCAATCTCTCAGACTAATTAATTATCTACCTTGCTCCTTTTTTCTCTTTCTCTTTTTTCTTTTTCCCCTTCATTCTTATATTATTGAGTATAGTGTCCCATTAGATAAAAAATGGTTGATATATATGAGTTTATATACTAGTTTATTTGGATGGTTAGTCTTTGATTTGGATGCCTAAATGCCCAAGGCCCACCATTAGCAGGTGATATCAAAACTGTGATATCAAAATTAAGACTTGTTAGTTGAGTTCAACATCGAATAAAACGATTGGGCTAATTTTACTTGATGTCATTCCTCTACCACTGGTAGAGGAGTTTATTTAAGAAAGATTGTCTCACATTTTTTCAAAAAATAAGTGATATGTGAATTTAGGCGGTGTTTTTTTTTGTTCGAAATCTGTATACTGAATTCTGAATAAAAATGAATGTCTAAATCTGAACAATATGTTTGTTTTTTTATCTAAATCTCTAAAAATAAATATTAAATTACTTGTTTCTTTCAACTTAAAAAAACTAAAAATATGTACTTTTACATTTGTATCCATATTAAATTTGGATGTCATATAAATAATATACATATATATATCCATCCACAAGAACATAAATAACATAATATTTTAACACATATAAGAAAAACAACATTCAATTGAATACATAATGAGTTTTAAATTATAGTATATAAAATACCATAAGTTTCAAATTCTATCACAAATTCTCAATAATAGTACATAATATAAGATGATATTATTTGTGGGTAAATGTGTGTGGGTGGCTTTTGGAATAGGCATAAAAAATAATTAGCAGGGATATTTTTGACATTAAAAATTAGTTGGTTTATTCACATTTCTCTATTCAATAAAAAGCCAAAAAAATTGACTTATTTTATTAAGTCAAAATTATCTAAAAAGTCCCATTAAGTTATAAAAATAAACACCTCTAATTAATTTAATTAATTAAATTAAGTTAGTTTAAGTTATTAATTGGAAAAAAAAAACCCTATTACTTTAGGAGGAGTCACTTCGCCAGCAAGTGTGATTCCTAAGCTTCCCCTACAAGCAAGAACAATGAGCCGCCCAAGCACAAATTTCACGTGAAAAAACAAGATTTGACATGTTTGTTCTTTTTTTTTGTTTTTTTGGCATGAATGATCTTGTTAAAGCATGAATTTTGATGAATAAACAAAAGAAAACATCAATTACCAACAAATTAGGGGACGTAAAATAATGAGGATCCTATATCCGCTAAAAGAGACACGACACTGACATGTTACCATAAACAACCATTAATTAATTTCTTTTAATATATCATTAATTAAATTTGTGATCAAGTAAAAGCAAACTGATATAATTATTCAAACATAACGAAAGAGAAATTAAGTCAAGATTGACGGGCGAAATTATAATTTCCAAGGAATTTTTTATGAGATATACTAAATTAATTATGTTGAATTATGCACACGGACTCCATCCACAACAGTTGGGAAATAGAAGAAATTTTAGGTAAACCACCGTTTAGATATAAAATTCTTGGTCCCAACTTGAGCTAATTATAAAGAATAAATTTTATATTGTAATAAGTTATAATTTTTTTAGATCTCATCTTAAGAAACTTATCTCCATATGGTAGTAATAATTATCTGTATATAGAAAAAAATATATACTTTTTTAAAATTAATTCTATCTGTATTGTCAATGCCTATAAATATTTTTTGACATGCCCCATTAATAAATTATTAATATAGTGCATATTTTACCTCTATATCACTTGTACTAAGGACAATTAACAAAAATAATATTTTTCTAACTACACCTCGATTAATTTATAACCTCCTCGTAGAAATAAAATTAGTTGGTCACAACATTATGATTATAGAGGAGTTTTACTCTATCAATTGAGTGGATATACCGATATAGTGCTCCTTTACAATCTGTGGGAAAAAAAAAAATCTATTTAGCTTCGGAAACAAAGTTACAAGTATTTTACCAAAAAGCAATGTTAGGAATCTCAACAGTTGAGTCTTAATTGGAGTCCCAACTAATGTTTCATGCATCTATTAGATGAAAAAAATATTAATTTTACCAGTTGAAACACTCAATTTATTAAGGTTTGTCAAAACCTTGTATCAAAAATTATCAGTAATAAATTCAAGGGAAAAATGATCATTTTAGTATTTTCAAATTCCTAGATAAGTGAAAGAGTGTTATTTTTGGATTCCAAAGGGTCAAAAACCTTAGGATAGGTGATAACCGAGACTAATTTGGACATAGAATTAAGAATATATATTTTGTAGATGTTAAACTCCAGTGTGGTGAGATGTATGGTGCTATGGTGCAAATCAATGAAAATATGGAGGGAAAACTTTTATTAACTGTAGTACAGGAATATAAGTAAAACTTTATTAATTGTAGGGCAGAATTTGATAATTGTGATGACAGCAGCACATAAGTACTCTGATGAACAAATTGCACAGCTTATTCCAAAAGACAACATTAATAGTTTATATAGGATGTAATTCGCATCACAGAAACTGCTCAAAAGGGAACAGGCTTCTCAAGCAATGTGACGATGTAGTCTTTGATCACATAAGAGTTGGTGTAGCCATCATCATCCTTGTAAATAACATCCATCACTCGTGCAAGATTGAGAATGCGCTCAAGGAGAGGCATTGCCGCTTCTGTTGGTTTTAGGAATCCTTCATTTATGTCTTTCCAACCGTTCGATATTTCTTTGCGGAATACTTTAATTACCTCTTCATTAGGGACGCCATGCTGCGTTATGTAACATTCGATACCCGAGGCAACATGTTTTCTCTTTTGTTCAAACTACAAAAACAGAAGTTAATAATAATAATAATGAGACATGAATTTATAATCATGCATCAATATTAATATATACTGTATGTACCTCATGAGACACTATATCATCCATAAGTCTGCAAATAACTTGGGAGGCTTTCACAATTTTAGGGTAATTGGAGATCCATTCAAAGGCCTGCTTATCAGCAATCTTTCCCGTGCCAAGAAAAGAAGCCGTTGCCAGCATATGATAGCAAGTTGTTACAAGTGAAACTTGCATATACTCCTCCACTTTTGGAAAATAACCTTCATTGCACCACTTGGCTTCCTCAAAGTAGGCTTGGACTACTTTCTTTACCTGGTAAACAAATATTGTAACTTTAATGGTAATAAGTGCAAGCTAGAAAGCCATTTTTGGCACCAGCCCCAAAAGCTGTTATTTCTATATATATATAAGTGGTTTACCGCTTGTATGACATATGACATGCAATATGTCCGTCCTTCCTTTGAGATTTGCTCCTCAGCTTCACCAAGAGTCCTTGATAAATCAGTTTCACGTACTTCGGAAGTACATCTATGTTGATAATATCCCACCTGAAAATCAAGTACAAAACCTCCCATCTTAGAAAATATAAATAGGGAATTTAATTTTAACTAAAGATACATACAATTAATTGAGCTGAATATGTTGAGTAGATTTCGTGAACTTGACCTTTTGATAGCATTTGTAAAGAGCTCAAGTTCTTCAAGTGTGCTATAGGCGTCGTAGGTATCATCTAAAATGGATGCCATTGCAATTACTTTGGACAATATCTTTCTTGCAAAGGAGTGTCGAGGCTCAAAATACACTCCGATTGCCCAAAAATAGCATTCTACAACTCTGTTTCTAGCATATGGCAGATTTATTTCAACATCTAAATTTTTCCACCACCTAAAATTTCAAGTAGTGTCAGTCTAGTCATCAATATTTTTTCAGTTGAATCTGAAGTTATCGTCTAAAAAATTTGAACTTACTCTGTGATGATACTTAACTCCTTGCGGTGAATTACTTGAAGCATACAAAAAACTAGTTTTGCAGACTTTAGTAATATTGCTTTATCCTTTGAATCATCTTGTGAGTAGAGGTCGGTGCAATAAATTTGACAAGTTCATTGAGAAAAGTGGAAGTTAGATACTTTTGCTATGAAAATACACGCCAAGAAAAAGCTAGAAGATGAAAATTATTAATTTACCAGAGTCAATTGGATGATAAAATATTAATTGGATGATAAAATATTAATTTTACTAGTTGAAACGCCCAATTTATTGAAGTTTGTCAAAACCTTGTGTCAAAAATTATCAGTAATAGGTTCAAGATAAAAATGGTCATTTTAGTATTTTTGCATTTCCGAATGAGTGAAAGAATGTTATTTTTGGATTCCGGAGGATCAAGAACCTTGGTATAAGTAAATAACCGAGATTAAATTGGAGATACCATTAAAAACAGAAATTTGGTAGATGTTGAAATCCAGTGTCGTAACTGGTAAGATTTACAGTGTTATGGTGCAAAACAATGAAAGTATGCGGGGAAAACTTTATTAATTGTAGTACAGGAATACAAGTAAACCTTTATTAATTGTAGGACAGAATTTGATAATTGTGATAACAGCAGCACATAAGTACTCTGCTGAATAAATTGCAGAGCTTATTCCAAAAGACAACACTAGTAATTTGTATAGGATGTAATCTGCATAGCAGAAACTACTCAAAAGGGAACAGGCTTCTCAAGCAATGTGGCGATGTAGTCTTTGATCACATAAGAGTTGGTGTAGCCATCATCATCCTTGTAAATAACATCGATCACCCGTGCAAGATTGAGAATACGCTCAAGGAGAGGCATTGCCACTTCTGTTGGTTTCAGGAATCCTTCATTTATATCTTTCCATCCATTTGATATTTCTTTGCGGAATACTTTAATTACCTCTTCATCAGAGACGTCATGCTGCTTCATGTAACATTCAATGCCCGAGGCAACATGGTTTCTTTTTTGTTCAAACTACAAACACAGAAGTTAACAATAATAATAAGAAGACGATGAGTTTATAACCATGCATCAATATTAATATATACTGTACCTCATGAGACACTATATCGTCCATAAGTCTGCAAATAACTTGGGAGGCTTTCACAATTTTAGGGTAATTGGAGATCCATTCAAAGGCCTGCTTATCAGCAATCTTTCCCATGCCAAGAAAAGAAGCCGTTGCCAGCATATGATAGCAAGTTGTCACAAGTGAAACCTGCATATACTCCTCCACTTTTGGAAAATAACCTTTATTGCACCACTTGGCTTCCTCAAAGTAGGCTTGGACTACTTTCTTCACCTGGTAAACAAATATTGTAACTCTAATAGTAATAAGTGCAACCTGGAAAGCCATTTTTGGCACCAGCCCCAAAAGCAGTTATATATATATATATAGGTGGTTTACCGCTTGTATGACATATGACATGCAATATGTCCGTCCTTCCTTTGAGATTTGCTCCTCAGCTTCACTAAAAACATCCAAGAGTCCTTGATAAATCAGTTTCATGTACTTCGGAAGTACATCTATGTTGCTAATATCCCACCTGAAAATCAAGTACAAAACCTCCCATCTTAGGAAATATAAATAGGAAATTTAATTTTATCTAAAGATACATAAAATTAATTATGCTAATATGTCGAGTAGATTTCGTGAACTTGACCTTTTGATAGCATTTGTAAAGAGCTCAAGTTCTTCAAGTGTGCCATAGGCGTCGTAAGTATCATCTAAAACGGATGCCATTGCAATTACTTTGGAAAATATCTTTCTTGCAAAGGAGTATCGAGGCTCAAAATACACTCCCATTGCCCAAAAATAGCATTCTACAACTCTGTTTCTAGCATATGGCAGATTTATTTCAACATCCAAATTTTTCCACCACCTAAAAATTCAAGTAGTGTCAGTCTAGTCATCAATGCTTTTTCAGTTAAATCTGAAGTTATCGTCTAAAAAATTTGAACTTACTCTGTGATGATACTTAACTCCTTGCGGTGAATTACTTGAAGCATACAAAAATCTAGTTTTGCAAACTTTAGTAATATTGCTTTATCCTCTGAATCATCTTGTGAGTAGAGCTCGATGTAATAGATTGCCTCCAGCCTTGGTAAGCCTCTGCGGATTGGCCTATTCAACGCATGAAGTATTTCATCAGAAAGCTGAGAGCTTACTTGAGTAACCATTGATTCCAGGTGAGAAGTAGTGAAAGCTAGGGCTTCATCCAGGATATCTTCCCCGTGAATGCCAAGATGTGCAGCCTCATACAAACTTAGCATGCCGGTCACATCATTAATTAAGGAAACCTTGAACTTTCCTTGATCATCTTTGAAACCGCTAAAAATATCTGCTTTCCAAGTCAAAGAGTAATTCGACTGATACCAATCTCACATAATGGTCTAAAATTATTTAAGCAATATAGTTCTGGTAGCGATATGCATAAAAGGGTAAATTCTCATTTAGCTAGTCTCTAGATTTGTTTAGCCAATTGGCCAATTAGTCTTTTTGAATTTTCAGAACTTTTTTAAAATGTTGGATCTTACCTTTTAAGATTAAATTCTATTTTTTTAAAGTAATTTAGAATTCAAACAAAATTGACATGGATAACAATTGAAAAGTAAAGAACAATTAGTTAGATTTTTGATAGAGACAAATATACTATATAAATGTTTTGGTTTGAAATACATAGAGACTAAAGAAGAGTTATAAGCTAAGACAAAGATTTTCTTACCGCAGGATATGCGATGTCCTTGTTGTCTGAGTAACCGAAATCGAAGAGCAACGGTGTGTACATCGTTGCCATCATACTCATAATGAGATAGTTTTTCTAGTTCATCTTCTATCTCCCTCTCAAAATAGTAAGCCACTCCTAAGCGTTGGACGGCATCAATCAAGCTCAATTTTTGGAAAGACTTCTTGGTTGGTGAGATTAACATGTTCTTTATTTTTTGCTTAAGTCCTTCAAATTCGTCTTGATCAATTGTCGCCTCCATTGCCCACATACGCAAGAGAAAAAATTGACAAGTTCAGCGAGAAAAGTGGAAGTTATATACTTTTGCTATGAAAATACACGCCAAGAAAGTACTAGAATATGAAAATTATTAATTTACCACAGAGTCATCAACAGAAGAACAGTCAAGGAATTTGTCCCCCCAGAGGGTGGGATGATAACTAGCTGTGGGACGGTTGCCGGCTGTAGCATTCAGAATGAAAGCAGGAACTTCTGAATCTTGAAGTGCCATTATCTTATTCTCTGGTTAATTAGGCCTAGCTAGCTAAATGATGATATAATTACTTTAGGCTTGGTGTGCTCCAAGGACTTGTCTGAGCTTTGGTATTTATAGGAGATTCTGATCCTTGGAGTTGTGTAGGAAATTAATTTTAAATTGGAGGGACAGCAATATCTCACAGGTGAAACGGTTATAATCCATGTTGTAATTATGTAAAATGTGCAGCATGCGTCCGCTACTGATCAACTATTTTAATATGCCTTGCATATTTCAAAGATCACTGATTAGTCTTTGACTCAATAATTCTTATTGGAATGATAATTAATCTTTAGTGTGATTGCTGCTTAAATATTAAACATTTGCATTGAAAGACCTATCCTGATCATCCACCATATATAGAAAATTAATCACCTTCACCCGAACCTTGTTTTCAATATTCATACAACTAAAATAATATAAAGAAAAAACAAATAGAAGGTGTAATGGTCATGTCTATGAATTGTACTATGAAATATCAAATAAGTTATAGTTACTGCGATCTGTGTAGGAGAAAAGAAATATTGTAAAACACTTTTGAGTTAGAAGCAAAATAACAACAACAACAACAACAAAAATAATGTGAACTTGCTTAGGTAATTTGTTTGATTAATGTTTTAATTAAACTTGCATGAGCCTGCGGAATTAAAAGTTAGAAATTAGAAATAGTTCTGGCTTGTCTTATTTGATATTTTTTTTTAGGCATGATGTTTTCACCGCACACTTTTTGTTAATTCACTCCACTTCTAGAATATAATTATAATAAATGCATATAATTTTTAAAATTTTTAAATAAAGAAGAATTTTAGAGAATTAATTAATTAAATCTATCTTACTTTATTTTTATGACTTAGATATTTTATTATATTTAACTACTAAGATTGCTTTAGTCAAATTTTAAATTGACTATTTTATTTTTATAAGATAAAGTATAAAAATTTATTTTTACTTTAATATTTTTTAATTTTGGTACAGAATTTTGTAATTTCTAATTGCTATGTCAAACTACTTTATTTGTATGACTTTAATTAAATAACATAATGTCTTTATAATACAATACTGATGTAAAATTATCAATCTTTCAAAATTATGTATTTACACGTATGGTATTGAAAATCGTTAGATTTTATTTAAAAAATATTTGATAACAAGACATGAAATTAAATATTTAAAGTATTACAAACAATAACATATCCAATTTATTCATTTTATGTCATAAGGATAAATTAAAGAAATAAAACTTATGTTATAGCAACTTAATGGTAAAAAAAACCTAAGTAAGAAAAGAGTTAAAAGAACAATTTAATTGATTAATTGTAATAACTTTACTGTATATTGATATTTATTAAAAATAATGTGAATTTGTTGAAAATGTTTTTTAGTAAAATGAGTTTACACAAATAATAAGACAGAAATATCTCCACCCTTATTTTTTTCAGAAAAATTATTAAACGTAAACCCAAAAATTCATCCATTATAAAAAAGTTAAAAAAATTAAATTTATTCAATAATTCACCAATAATTTGTACATTATATAACTTACCTACTTATCGTTAGCAACCTTAGAATCTTTGAGAAAATTTAAGCGAAATGACATTTAACAAGGAGCAGGCTAAGTTACAGAATCCGTATCTGTAGCAAATTCTGCTTAACCAGCTACCAGACAAAACCATTTGCTCCTTTTTTTCTCCATAAGCAGGACACTTGTGGTGCATGCATTGGCGCTGTATGTTACAGAATCTGTAACATAGTAGCCTTCCCTATTAATTAATATTTTCTACTGGAGGAACATTGATTATATCGATGAGGACAAATAATCGCAGCCGCTAGAAATTAATTTGGTTGATGGCGTTCATCGTCACACTCTTATCAATTAATGTCCTATATAAGTGGACGAAGATGGATCATGCATATGTAAAACGTGTCAAGATATTAAGCTGGAAATCATACAGAATTAAAGAATTTTTTTTTTTAAACTAGAGCTTCAGTAATTAAAATTATTGCGTGTGCTTGTCCTTGTATACATAACTAGAGATCTCACTCGTAGCTTCCTCTATTCATTAAGAATTATCGAGTCACTTAGTGAACATTGATTAATTTAATTTTCAAATCTGTAAACAAAAATAAAAAAATTTTAGCCGAGGTAACCTATGATTTGTTAATTGGATTTAGATTTAATATGGAGTTGATATATGATTAATAATTATTAAATAAAAATATAAAATTAATTAAATCTTAACCGCATATTATTATACATCAATATGTGGCGGAAAATTATAAGAAACTGTGCACAAATTAACTCAATATTAAATTTAAATTCTTGTCAATTAATAGAAAAATATTTGAGCTTGGTAACACTTACACGGTGCACGCATCAAGCATTAAAATCAAACTTCGATATTATCTATTGGGTGTTTATTACTGTGATCATATATGTATGTATGTATGTATATATATATATCAAAACAATTAAACTAATATATCAAAGTCCAATGTAACTGGAGCTTATTGAAGTTTAGACAATTAGTGGGGCAAATCAAACTCTCCATCATAGTGTTAAAAAAAAAAGATGCCGATCAACTAATTAAGAAATTATTAGTAAACAACATATAAATAGTTTACTGTTGAATTGATTTTTCATATTTATCACTAATGCCGGGCAACATAATAAAAAGCTTTTTTTTTTTTCAAGAAGCTATGTTTTTGTTTTTTAATTTAATCCAATATCTTGCCAACAAAACGAGAAAATTAGATAATATCAATATGATATTCTCCAATTTTCATTATCTGCTATGGGTCCCATAATTTGATTTTGTGATAACTTTTGCTAGTGCAATCAATGTGCTGTCCAAAAACTTGAAGAATTAGCCAGTTAAATTTTTTCTACCCTATGTAGCCAATTTCAACACTTTTAGATAACAATATCCTTGTCATTCCAACACCTAGAGAAGACAAATTTGCGCAAAATATTGTGTTGATTGGTTTTATTATCTTTTGTTCATTTTTGTGGAGAGTTTACGTGGATCTTAAATCACTAGACGTTGAAGAATTGAAGAATTGTTATTGATTAATTTGTGAAGTGTCTTGAGGATCGTGGATCAAGAGGGGTAGCAATTATTCAAGAAAAGCAGATTCAGACTAAGGTTGAGTAAACTGTATGGTGATAAACTATAAGTGAGAGTCTTAGGTTTGGTAAATCCATAGGTTGTAACATCTCAATTTATCTAGGAGTGGCCTCGTAGATGTAGGATTGATTAATCTGAACCACGTAAAAATCTTTGTGTCATTTATTTTATGCATTTTATTGTGTTTTTGGAAAATTAATATTTTTTATGCGGATGAACAGTAACATTGAACAGTTACGATGAACAGTGACAATGAACAATATTTCCAGAAAATTAATTAAGTTGTTAATTTTTCGTTTGTAATTGCCTACAGCTATTTGTGATAGATCTAAATTCCTTTCAATTGGTATCAGAGTAAGACACTAACCATTTGGTGAGATTCTTGGAACCTAGATCTATTTTGTAGGTATGAATTTGCAAAGAGAGGGAGGCTCTTGGCTCGTCCACATGTACTTGATATGACGAATTATGCTTATTGGAAGCAAATGACGGAAATTTATCTGACAGCTATTGATGAAAGAATTTGGCAATGCATACTCACATGATATACTCCACCTATCAAAATTGGTGAAGATGGAGTAGAATCTTCCAAGCCAGTAAGAGAATGGACTAATGATGAATTTGATGCATCTGAATATAATGCAAAGGGACTTAATGCCATTGTGAATGGAGTTGATGTGTTTCAACACCAATTAATTTCTACATGCAAGACATCCAAAGCTGTTTGGGATATACTCCAAAGTACTTTTGAAGGTGACAATACGGTAAAACATTCTAAACTTCAGAAACTTACATCTGATTTTGAAAACCTGAAAATGCATGAACATGAAACCATATCTGAATTTAATTCTAGAATCCTTACTATGGTTAATGATTTTTTTGCTATTGGAAAACCTATTTCTGAGGAAGAAATTTGTAGAAAAATCTTGAGATCTGCCCATCCTAGATATCATTCTAAACTTTTGGCCATCGAAGAATATGCTGATATGTCTACCATGACTAGAGGTTCACTTATAGGAAAATTGATGGTTTGTGAGACTAACCACTTGACTTTGAATTTCAAGAAAGAAAAAGGCATTGTTTTGTAGGTTAAAACACAGGTTCCCATCGCCAAACCAAGTGAGAATGATGATCCATATGTATACGTTGATAATTCTCCTGCACTCATTGCAAAGAATTTCAAGAAGATGTTGAAAAAGAAAAGCTTCAACAAACCAAGGAAGACTTCTACATCAGTGGTTCCAATAGTTCAAGAAGGTTCTTTTTACCCTAATTCTAATTTGTTTGATCTTAACAAGCTTGAGGGTATTCAATGCAGAGAATGTGGAGGCATAGAGCACGTACAAGCACAATGTGCTAACACTTTCATTAAAAAGAAAACAACGCAATTTGTTAGCCTATATGGCTATAAATATTGATTTTGATGATAACAAACCACATGTGTTGGTTAAAGAAAATTGAGAGTAGTTAGAATAAAGTTTTATATATTGTGTTTTTAAAACAAGAAAATGATTTTATGGAGTTAAGTGATTTTTTCAAAGTTGTGAACTAAAGTAAAAGAATTTTACAATCTTTGTTTTTAATAAATATTGTTTTGAATTTCAGATTTGGACCTATTTGAAAATATTTAAATATTGTGGGCCATTCTAAAATTTCACAAAGTTTGAGCGTGTTCATAATTTCAGAAAGTTTTGGGATTCACAAGTATTATTAAGAAATTCTGAAATTGGACTTAATTGTAAATTTTTATAATATTTTAGGCCATAATATAGTTTTATAAAGTTTTAGGGTCAAACTATAATTTTGGCAAACAGTGCACTGTACCGTTGCTGTAGCAAATGGCAAACTGAATATGCTAAATGGAAATCTGGTTACGGGGCAGAAACTCTCCGAATGAAAAGCGGCAATCCGAATTCTGTAAGTGGTAATCCAATTGTTGGGCAGCAAGTTTCTGGAGCATAAACGGCAATCCGAATATCACAAGCGGCATTTCGGTTGTTCTAAAATTCAAAATTTTTCCTTAACGGTAACATGCAAGTGGAATTCCGGATACTATAAACGGTAATCAGGTTATGAGTAAAAAAACTCATGACGGCTAGTTTTTTAGCTCCAATTATAAAAACTCAAATCCAATTCATTTTCAAGCCCTCTAGCAAGCATAAACTAAAAAGCACACACCTTATCTTGAGCTCTTAATTCACAAATCATTATTCATTGAATTATTGTTGTTCTTCAATTTGTTCATCTACTCTTTAAGAGAGTTTTTGTTGTAATTTTTATTTCTTCATCTTAATTGTGAGTGTTTAAGTGTGTGAGACACTTGAGTGAAGAGATTGAGAGATAATCTCTTTGTTGTAAAGGTTTATTGACACCTTGAAGTCAATTGTAATTTTTTTAAGCTTTGGAAGGCTTGGATAGTGAAAACCTCAAGCTTGGATCGCTTGGAGGCGTGGACGTAGGCGGGGATTGCCGAACCACGTAAAATTTCGTGTGTTTATTTCTCTTCTCCTTTACTCATTTATTATTGTGCTTTTATTGAACTTATTACTTTCGAATTTATTAAGGCGTTAGATTGGATTGTTGTGTGGTTTTGTTAAGATAATTTTTAAAATACCAATTCACCCCCTCTTGGGTTGCACACTTGTATTTCATTTGGTATCAGAGCGAGGTGCTTTTGTTTAGGCTTAACCGTTTAGAGTTAAAGATCAATGGCAACTCATAATGATTCTACATTTAGGGAAGGACAATCCACCACTAGACCACCATATTTTGATGGAAACGATTATCCTATTGGAAAGGTAGGATGAGAATTTACTTACAAGCTTTAGATTACGAAATTTGGGCAACCATTAATGATGGTCCTTTTATGCCTTTGACTAAAAACGAAGTCGGGGAAGATATTCCAAAACCTTCGTGGGAATAGAATGAATTGGAAAAGAGAAAGGCTTCTCTAAATTCCAAAGTTATGAATGCCTTATTTTGTGCACTAGATAAGAAAGTTTCATAGAGTGTCTAGTTGTCAAAGTACTAATAAAATTTGGCACAAACTTGAAGTTGTTTACGAAGGCACTAATCAAGTGAAAGAGTCAAGAATTAGTAGATACACTCGACAATATGAATTGTTCCAAATGGAACAAAATGAGAGCGTATATTCTATGTATACTAGATTTACGGACATAGTGAACAATATAGGAGCCCTAGGAAAAACTTTTTTTAATGCGAGAAAGTTAAGAAAATCATTAGATCGCTACTTAAGGAATAGAGACCAAAAAGGATTGTTATTGAGGAAGCCAAAGATTTAAATGTCCTACCTATTGATGATTTAATTGGCTCTCTCATTTCATATGAAGAGGATTTGGCAGCAGAAAAAAGGCATGAGGAACAAAAGAAAAGCATTGCTCTCAAAGCCTCAAAACATGAGAGTGATGAGAAAAGTGAGATGAATGATGAGGAGTTGGCAATGTTGGCTAGAAGATTCAGAAAATTTTACAAGAAGAATAATGAACAGAGAAAGTTCAGAGGTTACAAGAATAAAAAGGAGAAGAAAGAACTAATCACTTGCTATGAATGCAAGAAGCCCGGACACATATGACCAAAATGTCCTCTCTTCAACAAACTCAAGAAGGAAGCTATGGTGGCCACATGGGATGATAGCGATGAGGAAACAAGTGATGAGGAAGAGCAACAAGAAATGACAAATTTAGCTCTCATGGCCTTTGGAGAAGAATCATGTGATGAACTTGATGAGGTAAGTGATCTTCCTACATATGATGAATTACATGATGTCTTTAAAGAATTGCATGATGAATTGATGAAAATGGGTAAAAAGAATATTTGCCTTAAAAAGAAAATGGTAGAGCTTAAAAATGAAAATGAATCATTTAGTGTAAAGATTACATGCCTAGAATTAGAGAATAAAACATTGCATGACAAAGTTGCATTATTTGAGAATTCTAGCACTTCACATGAGCATTTAGAATCACATGTGAATGACTTGAAAAATGAAAATGAAATGCTTAGAAATAAGAGTAATGATCTAAACGAGATTGTGCTAAAATTTACAAATGGGCAAAAGATGTTGGATAACTTGCTTAATTCACAAAAGTGTGTGTTTGACAAAGGAGGGATTGGTTACAAACCAAATTTGAAACAAAAATATTACAAGAACTACTTTGTAAATAATACATCTATTAACAATCAAATTGTATGTTATTATTGTAATCAAGATGGTCATATGAAAAATAGATGTCTGGTGAAGAGAAATACATATTATGGTTTGAAATGTGTTTGGGTTCCGAAAGGAACCATTGTTAACTCTCAAGGACCAAAAAGGTTTGGGTACCTAAAACTTCAAATGTTCTCTACAGGCCTTGAAGAAGAAGTAGTATAAGTGGTACTTGGATAGTGGTTGTTCAAGACACATGACAGGAAATTATTCTTGGTTTTCAAGTTTTACCAAGATCGAAAATGGTGGAGATGTATCATTTGGAGATAATTCAAAAGGAAAAATCATTGGCATTGGCAATGTCGATAATGTATCCTCTACTCTCATATGGTTGTGGCATAGAAGATTAGGTCATGCAAGCATGGATTTGATTTCAAAAATTGTGAAAAATGATTTGGTTAAAGGTCTTCCAAAAATTAATTTTCAAAAAGATAGAATTTGCGAAGCTTGCCAACTTGGAAAACAAATCAAATCTTCTTTCAAAAGCAAGAAAAATATCTCTACTTCAAAACCTCTTCAATTACTTTACATAGATTTATTTGGACCTTCTAGATATGCTAGTTTAAGTGGTAAATATTATGCTTTTGTGATTGTAGATGATTAATCTAGATTCACATGTGTATTGTTCTTAGCTAATAAGGATGATACTTTTGATGCATTTAGAATTTTCTGTAAAAAGGTTCAAAATGAAAAAGGATATTCAATTACTTGTATTAGAAGTGACCATCGTGGAGAATTTGAAAATCATGTATTTTAGAAGTTTTGTAATGAGTTTGGCATTGAGCATCAATTTTCATTACCTAGGACTCCTTAACAAAATGGAGTTATAAAGAGAAAGAATAGGTCTATTCAAGAAATGGATAGGACTATACTAAATGAAAACTCTTTGCCAAAATATTTTTGGGCCGAAGCCGTCAACATCGCTTGTTATATTTTGAATCGTGTGTTGATTAGACCTAATCTTAATAAAACTTCATATGAGCTTTGGAAAGATAGAAAACCCAACATTGGCTATTTTAAAGTTTTTAGATGCAAATGTTTTGTTTTGAACACAAAAGATAATTTAGGTAAATTTGATTCAAAATCCGATGTTGGTATTTTTCTTGGTTATTCAAACTCAAGCAAAGCTTATAGAGTGTATAATAAAAGAACTTTGGTTGTGAAAGGATCTATACATGTCACATTTGATGAGTCTAATCCCTTCTCTGCAGAGAAAGGAGTTGTTGATGATAATGCAGAAGAAGAACATCAAGAAGAATCATCAAATGACAACCAAAAGGATGCACCCCATGGAATTCAAGAAGAGCATCATGAAGAAACAAATACAGAGCAAAATGAAGGTACTTCTCAAAAACTCCCCAAGGAGTGGAGGTATGTTTCTTCTCACCCTAAGGATGTAATTTTAAGAGATCCCTCACGAGATGTTATAACTCGATCATCACTTAGGAACACATATGAGCATGCTACATTTATTTCTCAAATTGAACCAAAATCCTTTACGGATGCGGAAAATGATGAATATTGGATTATGGCAATGCAAGAGGAGTTGAATCAATTTGAGAGAAACAATGTGGGGGAATTAGTTCTTAATCCGAAACATCAATCCATTATAGGCACTAATGGATATTTAGAAACAAAATGGATGAATCTGGTATGGTTGAAAGAAATAAAGCTAGATTAGTGGCTCAAGGTTACAACCAAGAAGAGGGAATTGATTTTGATGAAACATTTGCACCTGTAGCTAGACTATAATCCATTAGAGTGCTCTTATCTTTTGCATGTCATAAAGATTTTATTTTATAACAAATGGATGTCAAGAGTGCTTTCTTAAACAGCTATATTATTGAAGAAGTTTATGTGAAACAACCTCATAGTTTTGAAAATGAAATATTTCCAAATCATGTGTATAATTTATCTAAGGCTTTGTATGGACTTAAACAAGCACCTAGAGCATGGCATGATAGGCTTAAAAACTTCTTGTTAGATAATGATTTTTCGATGGGAAAAGTGGACATAACTTTATTTGTTAAGCATAAGAACCAAGATATGCTTATTGTTCAAATTTATGTTGATGATATTATGTTTGGTTCTACTAATGAGTTGTTGTGTAAAGAATTTTCATCTTGTATGAGTAGAGAATTTGAGATGAGTATGATGGGAGAGTTGAAGTACTTCCTTGGACTCCAAATCAAACAAAACGAGGAAGGAATTTTCATAAATCAAGCCAAGTACGTGAAAGATCTACTCAAAAGATTTGGCTATGATAATGGAACGGCAAAAAAACTCCAATAGTACTACAATCAAGCTGGACAAAGATGAGACAGGTAAGGAAGTTGATATCAAGACATATTGAGGTATGATCGAATCCTTACTCCATTTGACTGCTAGTAGGCCTGACATTATATTTAGTGTATGCTTGTGTGCTAGATTTCAATCTTGTCCTAAAGAGTCACACTTGCTTGCCGTTAAACGGATTTTTTGTTATTTGATTGGCACTATTAATCTTGGCCTTTAGTATCCTAGGGGAACACATATTGACTTAACTTGTTATTCGGATGCCGATTTTGCTTGTTATAAGGTTGATGGAAAAAGTACTATTGGAACATGTCACTTACTAGGTCATTCACTTATCTCTTGGTTTAGTAAGAAACAAAACTCAGTTGCGCTTTCAACCACCGAGGCCGAATATATAGCTGCAGGTAGTTGTTGTGCACAAATTCTTTGGATGAAACAAACCCTTAGAGACTATGGCATTAAACTCGATCAAATACCTATATTGTGTGACAATACTAGTGCTATTAATCTATCCAAGAATCCAATTCAACATTCTAGGACAAAGCATATAGAAATTAGGCATCACTTCCTTAGAGATCATGTTCAAAAAGGAGATGTTGTGATTAAATTTGTTTCAACTGAAAATCAACTTGCGGGTATCTTTACAAAACCTCTTAGTGAAGAGCTTTTTATAAAGATAAGACATGAGCTTGGAATGATGAATGTTGCATCTTGAGTTATGATTTGTTGATTAAGTTGATATGTTTGTTATTGTATGGATTTATGCTTCATAAATTAAATAGCTTGATATGCTTGCTATTTTATGAATTTATGTTTCATGAATTAAATGGCTTATTGAAAAATTTTGAAACTCAAAATGATTTAAAAATTGATCAAATTTTAAGCCAAAAATAAATTGGTATGTATAATACAAGTATAAGAGCTTGCCGAAATTCAATAAGAGGCAAAAAAGTTTTTCAAAGTCTAAATTGGTAAACTGCTTCTTACCAACCGAAAACCCGTTTTCTTCTTGATTACTCTTGGGTCCATATTCGAATAACCGAATTTATCAAACCGGAAAGCCGGAAAAGTGTTGTCTGCTCTCGGGTCCACTTTCGGATAACTGGATTTACCAAACCAGTAAGCAGGATTTACTTTGCAAAAATTTTTGGGCGAAACCGGTCATCCGGTTATGCAATCTAATAAACCAGATTTGCAAAGCTCACTTTCTATCTTTAAAACGGAAAACCGAATCTTCAAACCGGTAAACCGGTTGTGATGTGGAAGCTTACTGGAAACAATTCGGGTAACTGGTTAGCGAAACCGGTAAGCCCGATGCAGTTACGAGCTCACTGTCCACTAACTGGCTAACCGGTTAGTGACATCCATAAATCCAGATATGCTTAAATGGTTTCTGCACCGTAACAGAATAGCTGGTTACTAACATCCGGTAAACCGGATTCGCAAGGGAACTTGCTGCTTCCAAACCAGATAACCGGTTATGTTATTCAGAAATCCGGATTCGTGAAAATTAGCTTCTGGAGTGCAATTAGATATCCGGTTATTCACATTCGGAATGCCGGATTTGCTGGGATAAATTCTGTTCATCATCTTCTTCTTTTTTCAGAAAATTGGTTCTCCTCTCTCTCTAAAAACCGTTTACTCCTCTCTCAATTTCACTCTAAAATCCATCATTTTTCATGTGTTTTTTATGCAAATTGATCTATACAAATTGTTTCCCATCCAATCTTGTGTCCAAAATGATCTTTAAAACTCATTTTCAACCTCAAAATCTCTAGATCTGAAATCAAACCTAGGGTTTTTCAAGATTTTTTTCTCTCTCTAAATTTCTTCCTTTCAAGTTTTTTTTTAACCGAATTGTTTCTCAAAATTGTTTCCAATCCTCGTTATCTTCATTTTCCTTGCCTCATTTCACCTCAAATCACTCGAACTTACCATGTCAAGCTCATGGCCGGTTCGAAGAAAAGGCAAAGAACTGGTTCAACCCCCCAAGCGGTCAGGGCAAGCTGGCGACACCTCCACTCAATCCACTTTTGAGTCCACACGCCTTCGAAATAAGCATTTGCTCAACCGGTTTTATCCAAATTTCTGGACTCGAGAGGTACTCAAAACGTTTTATGTTTCTGAACCCAATTGGCTTCATTGTCTTCTATTAGTCATAGAAATTTATTTCAATTGTTGGTTGATGTTGGTTGGATTGATGCTCTTATGATTGAAGAAAATGTTTATCCCGACTTGGTGAAAGTGTTTTACTCGAATATAGACGTTTCCGAGGAGAAAAGGACTCGAGTAATCACTAATGTTGGAGGAGTTATGATTGATTTTGATGTTTCGTTGTTGAACTCTATCCTAGGTTCATCCGATTTTGGCCTAGAAAATTTCTAACCTAGGAAATCTCTGAAACTTGATAAATTTGTTCATATTGACGCCGTTCGTAATATATGTCGGCGTAGAGATCTTACTGTTGAAGATTGTACCATTTATTTCCGTACTCGTTGTCTTTGTCTTCAAACTCATATTCTACTCTGCTTTATTCAGTTTATTGTTCTTCCTAGATCAGAACATTTGGATAAGGTTTCTCACATGGACGTTGCTTTGATTGATTGTATTCTTAAACGTCGTCCGGTTAACTTAGGAGATACCATCATCCGAACCATGTTGACCATACCTGCCTTGATTTCTCGTTCTCTTCCATATTGTCACTTTATTACCTGAATCCTTAAATACTTTGAGGTTCCGATTAATGAACCATCGTTTAGACCATCTAAGGGTATAGGGGATGATGCTGTTATTGGCTTAGGTTTTGAATGGCGTGATCATACTTGGGTCAAAGTCACTGAAAACAAATACACTTTCCTTGTTCCGAGTGATGATCGGCAACTCAACGATGTGATTCCTGCTGATCAAATCCCTAATTTCTCGCTTCCGTTTCGAGGCCAGCGTCATTGTCGAGATTCTTCGGTGTGTACCTGTGCTCCTACTGCCTCTACACCTGCATTACCACTTCCCGAGCATCCTATTTCTGACGAGGGTACACTTCAGCAGATTATGGATGAGGTGAGGACGCTCTCTGTGTGGCAGACTGAGTTTTAGCAGCAGCTCATTCACGACCAGCGCCTCCTCTTTGAACACTTCAGTATTCCATATCCGTATCCACCCCCATCACCACCATCCTCACCACTTCAGTAGTCTCTTATGCTTGTATCGGACACACCTACATGTCATTTACTGCTTTATGTATTTTTATTATATGGATGATTGTTATGACTTTGGATTATGTTTTTGATTTGAATGATATGCATTTGCTTTGCGTATTTATTATGTTCTTTACTTAAGTTTTGGATGCTATGGATTTCTTTTACTTGTTGGTTATGATATCTCTTCATACTTTGGATATTTTTGAACTAATGTACTTGTATTGAGATTTTGATAATTGATAGGGGGAGGTTTTGTTCTTTTTGATGATGAAAGAGGAGATATAATATGTCTATTTGTTATGAAAATTGATATGCATTTATACAGGGGGAGCTTTTAAATCTTTTTGAAATTATTTCTTAACCTTGCATTGATTAAGGGGGAGCTTTTCATAACTAAATCAATTTTCTTTAATGTGTTTTGTCATCATCAAAAAGGGAGAGATTGTTAGCCTATATGGCTATAAATATTGATTTTGATAATAACAAACCACATGTGTTGGTTAAAGAAAATTGAGAGTAGTTAAAATAAAATTTTATATATTGTACTTTTAAAACAAGAAAATGATTTTATGGAGTTAAGTTATTTTTTCAAAGTTGTGAACTAAAGTGAAAAAATTTTACAATCTTTTCTTTTAATAAATATTGTTTTGAATTTCAGATTTGGACCTATTTAAAAATATTTAAATATTATGGGCCATTCTAAAATTTCACAAAGTTTGGGCGTGTTCATAATTTCAAAAAGTTTTAGGATTAACAAAGTATTATTAAGAAATTCTGAAATTGGACTTAATTACAAATTTTTATAACGTTTTGGGTCATAATATAGTTTTATAAAGTTTTGGGGTCAAACTATAATTTTGAAAAATAGTGCACTGTACCGTTACTGTAGCAAGCGGAAAATCGGATATGCTAAATGAAAATTTGGTTACGGGACAGAAACTCTCTGGATGAAAAGCGGCAATCCAGATTCCGTAAGCGATAATCTGGTTGTTGGGCAGCAAGCTTCTAAAGCATGAACGGCAATCCGGATATCACAAACGGTATTTCGGATGTTCTAACATTTAAATTTTTGCCTTAACGGTAACATGCAAGCGGAATTCCGGATACTAGAAACGGTAATTTAGTTATGAGTAAAAAAACTCATGACGGCTAGTTTTTTAACTCCAACTATAAAAGCTTAAATCCAATTCATTTTCAAGCCCTCTAGCAAGCATAAACTAAAAGCACATAACTTATCTTGAGCTCTCAATTCGCAAATCATTATTCATTGAATCATTGTTGTTTTTCAATTTGTTCATCTACTCTTTAAGAGAGTTTTTGTTGTAATTTTCATTTCTTCATCTCAATTGTGAGTGTTTGAGTGTGTGAGACACTTGAGTGAAGAGATTGAGAGATAATCTCTTTGTTGTAAAGGTTCATTGACACCTTGAAGTCAATTGTAATCATTTTAAGCCTTGGAAGGCTTGGATAGTGAAAACCTCAAGTTTAGATCGCTTGGAGGCGTGGACGTAGGCGAGGATTGCCGAACCAAGTAAAATTTCGTATGTTTGTTTCTCTTCTCTCTTACTCATTTATTATTGTACTTTTATTGAATTTATTGCTTTCGAATTTATTATGGCGTTAGATTGGATTGTTGTGTGGTTTTGTTAGGATAATTTTTAAAATACCAATGCACCCCCCTCTTGGGTTGCACACTTGTATTTCACAATCCACCAGGAGTGATGATGATTCTAATGATAGCATTGATAAAGAAGATCTTGTTGGAGGACTTGTTGTCCATAATGGTGTGTCAAAAAATACTAATGGCAATGAACATAAATCAAACATCAAAGGTGTATCCACATCTAAAGCCTCGCACTTAGCTCCTTACAAAGAGATACTAATTCTCGTCTTGGCACAACTATGCAACATGTTAACCAGAATAATGATTCAGATAGCGACGTCAGTGACATTGATATAAATAACAATAAAACTTTTCATGAAAACTACAAGATGATGTTTGCTAAATGGGAAGAAGTCTACAATGAGAATGTGGTCTTGATGACTCAATTATCCAATCTTTTAGATGATAAGGTGAAACTTGAGAGAGAGGTAATTCATTACAAGCCTTTACTTACTGACAAAGATGACCAATTACTTGCATTGACGACAGAATTAGAGAATACCAAAAAGTCACTAAATATGATGAATTCTGGAACTTAGAAGTTAAACCATATCTTGTTACTTGGCAAATCTAGCTCAGATCATCATGGTCTTGGATATCAACATGGCAAAGACTCAAATTCTCAAGGTGTGTTTGTTAAAGTTTCTTTACAAACAGATTCTCCACCAATAGTTAAACTTCCATATCTTTAAAAAGGTAAAGCTGTTGCACATTCTTCACCAATTCATCAAGGTAAGAACAACAGGTTTATTCCCACTTATGATTTTTGTCATGTGAAAGGACATATAAGACCTAATTGCTTCAAGCTCATTAAATATATGAAAAAGACTATGTTATTTAATTATTCTTATGGAAAATCTAGAATGACACTTAGACCTCAGGTTGAGACAAGTGAAAATAAACCTAAAACTACTTGGATAAGGAAGACGGATTATAAAGCTTATGTTTCCTTTATTTTCTTGAGAACTTGTACTATTGGAAATGCCTTGATCAATTATCAAACACTTGATCGAGAAAATGTAACATTTGCTGATGGTGTGAAAAGTCGAGTGCTTGGAAAGGGAACTTTGAATGTCGAAGGGTTTGCAAAACTTGAAAATGTTCTGTATGTAGAGGATCTCAAAGCAAATTTACTCAGCATTAGTCAAATTTGTGATCAACACTTGTTTGTCAACTTTGACAGGAATAAATGTCGCATTCTTGATGTTGATGGAAATTGCATTTTAGAAGGATATCGATTATCTGATCGTTGTTATAAGTTGATTAGTTTAATTATTTGCCATAAGACAACTCTTGATGACACAGAATTATGACATTAAAAGCTTGGTCATTTAAACTACAAACTAAAATTGTGAAAACAGGTGCTGTCAAAAGAGTTCCAATACTCAAGAAGAAACAACCAGGGATATGTGGTTCAAGTCAATCTGGCAAACAACCAAGGGCGTCACATAAAGCAATTTAGGATAGAGCAACATCAAAGGTGCTACAACTACCTCATATGGACCTTATGGGACCAATGCAGGTTGAATATTTAGTTAGAAAAAGGTATGCATTTGTGTGTGTAGATGATTTCTCTATGTTGATTGCATAAGGCTACAAGCAAATTGAAGGTGTTGACTTTGATAAAACCTTTGCATATGTTGCTAGACTCGAATCTATTGGTTTGCTTTTTGTAGTTGTTTGTTTAATAGGCTTTAAATTATTTCAAATGAATGTTAAGAGCGTCATTTTGAATGACATCTTAAACGAAGAAGCCTATGTTGAACAACCTAAAAGTTTTAAAGACCCTTATTTCCCAAACCATGCATGTTTTTAAGTTGAAAAAGGCTTTTTATGGTTTAGAGCAAGCTCCTCGAGCTTGGTATGAAAGGTTGACCAATTTTTTAGTTGAAAATGGTTGTAAGCGAGGGGAGTAGATAGAACACTATTCATTAAGCAACTTAATTCAGAGATTTTAGTTGTTCTTATCTATGTTGATGATATAGTGTTTGGTTCTACTTCTTTTGATCATGTGCATGAATTCGTGAGTCAAATGAAAAAGGAATTTGATATGAGCATGGTGGGAGAATTGACATACTTTTTGGGTTTGCAAGTGAAACAAATGGAGAATGGAATTTTTGTTAATCAAAATAAGTATGCAAAGAGTTTAGTTAAGAGGTTTGGCTTAGATTCTGCAAAACACTTGACAACCTCTATCAGTACTAATGCCAAGTTGACTATTGATGACAGTGGTTTTAGTGTTGATCCTAGTCTTTATATAAGCATGATTGGTAGCTTACTTTATTTGACTACAAGTAGACCTGATATATGTTTTAGTGTTGGTGTATGTGCTAAGTACCAAGCAAATCCAAAGGAATCACACTTAGCTGCTGTCAAACAAATCATTAGTTTTGTCAGTGGAACAGTTAATGATGGTATTTAGTACACTAATGACATTAATTCAAGTCTTGCAGGATATAGAGATGCAGATTGGGCTGGCAATGCTGATGATAGAAAAAACACCACTGGTGGATGTCTTTATCTTGGAAACAACTTAGTATCATGGCATAGTAAAAAAAAGAATTCAATTTCTCTTTCCGCGGCTGAAGCTAAATGTATTAGAGCTAGAAGTTGTTGCACCCAATTGCTTTAGATGAAACAAATGCTTGCAGATTATGGTATGGTTCATGATACTTTTACTGTGTTTTATGATAACACAATTGCTATCAATATTTCTAAAAATCCTATTCAACACTCTAAAACTAAGCATATTGGTATTCGTCATCACTTTATTAGAGATTTAGTTGAGAGCAAAATCGTGTCCTTAGAATACATTGATACAGAAAAACAGCTTGCAGATATTTTCATAAAAGCTTTAGACTCTAAACGATTTGAATGTATAAGGAAAGCTTTAGGTGTGTGTTCCATGTAAGTCAAAATTTTTTTTTTCGTTTTAAATCATGCATTTGTGCATTAGATATAGGACATGCATTTTAATTTTAATTCATTGTTTTTTTGTGTTCTGTCTTTTAGAAAACAAGTAATTTTTCATGTTTTTAAAGATTTGAAAGCCTTGAATGAGTTTTGATTAGAGTTATTTAATCTTTCTTCAAAAGCACATGAATGACAATTCAGTCTCTATTTTGACTCAAGGTTTTGATATTAACATGGTCTTTGTTGAGAATATTTAACTTGAGTTATGACTGTTTGCCTTGATTCTTATCTTGTCATAAGACCTCAAATATATGCAGACACTGTGGTCAGAAATAGCTATCTATAACTCTTAAGAGTGAAGCTATCCTTGAGTAATCTGAGTCTGTATATCATAAATATGACAGAGGACGAACTATCATGAAAAGAAAGCTTCCTTAAGGGGTAGAGTGAAAGCTCTTGACCATAAATTTAAAAAAAAAAGGTTTTTTTCTATCAAAAAAAAATCTGCCAATTGAAATGGTCAAAAATTAGAGATCAAGATGATAAGGCTAGTTTGACCAACTCTATGTTTTATAGTTAAGACTTTGACTATGGAAATTGATGAATTTTTGGGAAAAAATTTTAGATTGAGTTGTTTGCACTCACACAAGAGCTTAAATTTCTCTAATCTTTACTTAATTGAGGAAATTAGAGTCTTGATTACATGAATTAATGCTTGTTCAATTTCATTATTAATGCATGTTTTTAAATTAAAAAAAATTCATGATGCATGTGCATTCTCATGTTTTTTCATAATGATATGTTTTTAGATCTTAAGAGTCATATTTTTTTTAAGCAAAACTCAAAAAGTTTTTCTAAAGTGCATTGACAAGTTTTTCCCGTCACAACTGAGCATGTTACGTTCTTTTGGTTATAACTTTGTCTACAGAACTCCAAATTTAGCTCTGTAAAATCTTGTGAAAAGCGGATTCAAAAAGTTTTCTAACGGTATGTAGATCGCATTCTGATTGTATTTTATTCATTCTCAGTTGAATTTTGAAATTCTCTACTCTGCACTCTACTCTGCACTGTATCTCAGTTGAATTTTGAAATTCTCTGCTCTGCACTGTATGTCTGTTTCATAAAATGTCATGCATGGGATTTCGTTTTTGATATTTTTCTTTTTGTATCTGACTTGTTTGAGTTGGCTTATGCATATTTATTCCTCTTCTATGAAATTTATGTTTGTGGGTGTTCCAGATTCTTCCCTTTTGCAATCTTTTGGCAAAAGAGTAGGAGTAATTTATTTCAAGTATTGAATTGCTCAATGCAATGAGTTAGGGGGAGTAGTATTTTCAATTCTGGGGGGAGTTTTTATTTTTGTTCAAGAATTTTTAATTTTTGGATTCTAGTTCTTAGGGGAAGTTTATCTTTTTATTGCTCTTGATTTTCTGCTTAATGTTGCCTTTCTATTTATTGATCAATAAAAATTAGCATTTTATTTTAATTCTTGCCTTGGTTTATTTACATGAACTAATATCATAATTGCCAATTATTTTGGTTAGTTCCTTGTTGTTTATGCTTGTTTCAGATTCAAATTTTAGTGCCAAGTTTCATGGAAAATTTTTGTTGGATTGCTTTTGCCACAAGAATGCCAAAGGGGTAGATTGTTAAGTCCATTATTTTAAGTTGACATTTTATGGCAAGTCTAGTTAAATTGGAAGTTTATTTATTGCATATCTTGTAATAGGGATTAATTTATTAATTCCCTAATTTAGTGAGATTCCAATTTATTACGAATATTTGTTTCTTAATTTAATTAGATGTCTAATTTATCAAGTCAATTAATGGTGTGATTCTATAATTTGGGCATGAGATCTATTTAGAATAAGAAGTTGGTTCAAATATGAAGTTCATTAAATGCTCTAGATATTTATTGGGAGACAAGTAAGGCAAGAAGATCAGATTGATTCCTATTCAGATTCATGGGAATTATAAAAAGAAAAAAAACTCTTATTTGAAAAAAATACAAGTCTTTTAAGACTTGCTATTTTGGTGAAACCCTAGTATCTATATAAAAAGAAGTATTTCACAATTGAAGGTATGCACAACACAGAGCATAAAGCAGAGAAGCAAAATTTGGCCTCCTCCCTAAAGAATTCGGACTTGCACATAATGTTGTGTTGATTGTTTTCTTATCTTCTGTTCATCTCTGTGGAGAGTTTATATGGATCTTAGATCACTAAACGTTGAAGAATTGAAGAATTGTTATTGATCACTTTGCGAAGTGCTTTTAGGATCATAGATCAAGAGGGGTAGCAATTATTCAAGAGAAGCAGATTCAGTTTAAGGTTGAGTAAACTATATGGTGATAAACTGTAAGTGAGACTTTTAAGTTTGGTAAATCCATAGGTTGTAACATCTTAACTTAGTGAATAGCTTTTCATCTGGATGTGGCCTCGTGAATGTAGGATTGATTAATCCGAACCATGTAAAAATTTCTATGTCATTATTTTCTGTATTTTATTGTGTTTTTAGAAAATTAATATTTTTTAGGGTTGGGAAAAATTGGGTTCAGATCAACTCAATCAAATTTCGGGTTGATCGGGTTGGAGAGAAACTCATCCGAACTCAACCTGAATTTTAGATCAGATCGAATCTAAAATTCAGATTAATTTCGAGTCAATTCAGGTTAAGGACAAAAAAGAGTCATTTTTGTTAATTTTGGTTTGTTTAATAATTATTTAATAATTACAAGATCACTTTATGCAATTAGTTCATTTTAATCCACTTCCACTTACCAGTGATTGTCATAAAAAAAATAATATATATATATATAATTATAAACTGAAATAGAATTGAAAAAGTTGTGAGCTTGGAGGGCTTGGTGTCGTGAATCTCAGTCTCAGTCTCATTGGAAGAACAACCATGGATCGCTTCGCGCGGGTCAAGCGGCAGTCGATGGATCAAGCGGCAACTAGTTTCATTGATGGCTTCACGGGTTTCGTCGGTGGCTACCGGAAGAGCAGATCCGATCGAAGTGAAGTGGAGCAACCGTCGATGCAGCAGCAAGGAGATCATGTCGTCAGTGCAGCAGATTTGGTCGAGTGGTGTGCTGCCGTTGGCTCGCTGCTATGCTGACCTGCTGTTGTTGCTTGTAGTTGTTTGTTTGAGTCGTGAGAAAGAAGAGAATGAATGTTGCTTGTAGTTGTTTGTGTAAGTTGTGAGAAGGAAGAGAGTGAACAAAGTGCGACTCCTAAACTTCGTTCTCGTGATTTGCTTTTGTCTTCTTTTTTCTAAAGTGGAGCTGTGGTGTTTGCTTGGAATACGGAGAGTGTTAGTGTGAGCCATGGTGTTCGTATCTGTTCTATTTAGCTATTTAGGTTTTTTTTTAAGCAACCTGATCGGGTTTCAAAGATTTTATCCGATCGGGTTTTATTCATGACCCGATCCAATTTGAACTCGAAATTTTTCGGGTTGGATTGGGTAGGGTCGGGTCGGATCGAGTATTTTGCCCACTCCTAATATTTTTTATGCGGATGAACAGTAACCGTAAACAATAACAGTGAACAGTTGCGGTGAACAGAAATAGTAAATAATATTTTTAGAAAATTAATTAAATTATTAATTTTTTTATTTTTAATTGCCTACATCTATTTGTGATAGATCTAAATTCCTTTCAAACAGTAAGCTTGAGTCTATATGCTCTGTAGGCACAGGATTAATGAGCAAAGAAGCAATAAAATCTTTCAGCATTAGTGTAGCCACCTTAAAAGTAAGAATTGGCATAGTTAAGGAGTGACATTGGCACTGCATTTTGGCGGAGGCACTGTTCGTTTATATCCTTCCAGCATCCGAAGCTCTCTCTCTTTTTTCAGGAGCATGTCCTTAATTACAACTTTCTCTCGTTGATTACAATTCATCAAGGAATACTATCAAAGAAAAAATTGAAAAAATATGTAAAAGACCTTAGTATGATTTCAGGCTATTACATGAATCCATGCACCGAAGATTTTAAGAATGGAAACCGAGTCACAACTCATACAAGCTCGAGCAGCTACTAATAATTGCATTAATAAATTATATATGCTTAAAATGTATGAATTTAAAAGGTGAATGCACGATTTTTTAATTTGCATATACTCATTGTTGAGTGACTGATGCAAGCACTATAATTGTTTACTTTTTTGGATAAGAAGAATTTTGCGTTCTTCAAAACACAGCTGGCTGCACAATTAAACCTACTGGTTGGACAGCTTCAATAGCAAAGTTTAATGATCACAGAAAAATTATATAAAATTTAATTCTTCATGATTTAGCCACCAACTAATCCAAAAAAGGTTTTAGGATTAATTTTTATGAAATCAACAAAATAAGACAGAAAAAGAAAAGGTGTTAGAAACTTGAATTTTACTAGGTTTTGGTGAATCTTTACCATACAAAAATTCAAACGTCCACTTAAATTAATAAGGTACGTGGAACGGATGTGAGCCACCAAAAAACTAATGTTTTAGAAGGCAACCACGTTTTTGAAGTTCTTTCCAAATAAAAACAATATTTTGCAAGAAAAGATACAGTTATCTATTGAAGTTTGTCTTTTATTAATCATTACCGATAGACTATACCTCAAATACTATATATTCAATTATTGGACTACACATGCATTACGTTCGCTGTAAGAATAAACATTTCATCAAACTGGCTTGGTTGTGGGTTCGCCATATGAACCCACAAACCTAAGACTATTCATGTGAGGGCATTACTTACAGTAATCTGTAGGTAAATTCTCTCCTCAATTATTATTTGTTGGTATTAAATAATTTGTTGGTAAGCGTCCTCTACTAAAATTTTTTGAAATTATCTAATTATTTCTGAAACTTTAAGGTTGCAAATATTTATTTTTTAAAAATAAAAGTTTTAAAATATTTGTCATTATCTATATAGGATAAAATTGTGGTGCACAGTTATACCGCACCACAGTTTCGTCTTTTATCTTTTGACCCCCTACTTTCTTCTTTATTTATAATTAATTTATAAATTTATGATAATTTAATTTTTGGGTTATTATTATTTTACTATTTTAAAATTTATCAAATATCAAATGACTATAAGAAGTATTGTCTCCTATCATTTTACTACTATATCTTTATAAAAATATCATTTTACTACTTTTCCGTTATAACTGTTAGTTGACCGTTAGTTGACCGCTAGTTGACCAGTTAGTTGACTAATAAATTACCAATTTCACCCTTTATGATTAAAAAAAATATTTAAAGGTTATTTATAAAATAAATTTGTAATATATTTATTAAAATGGATATAAAATATCAACATAATTTTTTTTACTAGAATTATGATATATGAATTACAAATTTATTTTATTATTTTTTTATCATGAAGGATAAAATTGGTATTGTGTTAGTCAATTAACGGTCAACTAATGGTCAACTAACAATTGTAACGGAAAAGTAGTAAAATGATATTTTTATAAAGATATAGTAGTAAAATGATAGGAGACAATATTTCTTGTAGTCATTTGATATTTGTCAATTCCTAAAGTAGTAAAATGATAATAACCCTTAATTTTTTCCCTTTTCCTCTCCTATATATTTAGGTATCCTTTTTTTTTCCACCCGGATAATTATTCAATAATTAATCAGTAACTCATTTTAAACTAAAATATCATTAACTAACCAATCCAATTATTTTTTACATCACAACTAAGAGAAAATGTAGAAATTTAATTTGAAGATTCGGATGGCAATTGTGAAGCCATGGCAATTGAATAACTTAAAATAATAAATCAAATCTATCAGCTATAAGTGATTGATATCATATTGATTTATATTTATATATCAAGTTTAAGTTTTGTCATTTTTGAATAACTAATAATTTTGAAATTAAATTGTATTGTATTTTTTTTTATTTAAAGTTAGATCTGCATATAATTTAAAGTGGTGATCAAAGTGTAAAAAAAATAAAATACATAATTTTTATAATTATTTATTTAATATTTAATTTTAGTAATGTCATGCTAGCTTTATTTTTAAAGTTAATTTATTAATTAAATTTTAATGTGAAGTCATTACATATCTCACTCCTTAAATTAAAAAAAATAGAATCAGATGGTGATATTTAGTTTTATGAGAATTTTTTTATTTGAGACAACTTATCTATTTTTTAATTGTTTAAATTATTCACAAATTTGAAACAATCTGGATTTATGTGTCATAATTTTAAAACATTTAAATTTTTTATAATTTCAGTATATAATAGGGAGTGTAGTGTAAATTACCAAACTATTACATCATGCCGTTGATTCAACTCTTGGTTAAATCTGACGGTGACAGCACAAGAAGACAAAATATTGGGTATTGTGTAACAGTTGCACGGTAGCTGGACTCATTTATATAATAAACTAATTTTATACAAGCTTTCACATCTCCTAAAATAAATAAATAAATAATATATTTATTTCAATTTTATCTATCATAAATAAAGATTTGTCGTCTAATTTTTCTCTCTCTTCAAGTTTCCAGACAGACAAATATAGTATATTTACGAGAGTGAACCTACCAACAAATTATTTACGTTCCCTATAAACATATTATATTTGTCTGCATAGAAACTTGAAAAGAGAGAAAAAGTGGACCACAAATCTTTATTCATGATAAATGAAATTGAAATAAATATATATATATATTTTTTTTTTTACGAGACGTGAGAGCCTATATAAGATTAGTTTATTATATAGATAATGACAAATATTCTAAAGTTTTTATTTTTAAAGAATAAATATTTGCAGCCTTAAACTATCAGAAAATATTTAGATAATTCCAAAAATTTTTAGTAGAGGACGCTTGCCAACAAATTATTTAATACCAACAAATAATAATTGAATATATAGTATTTGGGCCAAAACTACTTTGCATCACACGTATCGTACCCCACTCGTCTGTCATTTACCAAAGTCAGCTTTGGATTTAATCTGGCGGTTGGGAGAAAAACACTTAGAGAAATAGAGTAACCGGGAGGCAAGTAATGGGCCGGTCAGCAGGACTCGTAAAGGAGCATGTATAAGACGAAAATGACATTCACACCACGTTAAGCCCCACGCTAATCTCCGAACGCAGCGTTTTGTTAAGACTATATATTATCACTGTTACTCATTGACTTCTCAACATAGACGCATCGTTTGTATCTCGCTCTCCCCCTCACGGCACACACTCTATCGCTCTCTCCCTCACGGCTCGCTGCTACAAATCTCACCCACCAATCTCTTGTTCATCCTCACCACACTCTGTCAGCGGCTCTCTCTCTCTCTCCCCTCCAAATCCAGCAGCCGTAGATCACGGGTCACTCTTTCTCTCCCCCTCCAAATCTAGCCGCAGCGGGTGACAGGTCACTCTCTCTCCCCCCTCCAAAAATCACTGATCATGTTTTCTACTCTCTTCAAATTTCATTAATCCTCTCTCTCTCTCTCTCTCTCTTCCCCGTATCATTTTTACCTCATTGCACTGAGAGGAAAAAATCCTTGTTGACCAAATTTGATTAATAGAAGGAAAAGGAGACAAAAATCGACATTGAATTAATTAAAACTTGAACCACAATTTAGCTAAAAATCTAACAATCATGCAAAAATTCTCTTTAATCTACAAGAAGCATATTCTTTTTCTATTCAAGTTCAAAGATCGTTGTTTACAATCATGATACCGGTGGTATTTATTGGCGAAACAAATGAACACAACCAGTCTCGCTAAACTAAAGTATAAGAGACCATACACTCTGATGCTACATGTCTGAAACAATCTGCCTAAAGCTGGAATCTTGATAACCAATTGAATTTACTCTTGGACATTTGTGTACATGTCGTGAGGGAGAGAGTGAGAGAGCGTGTCTTGCGAACAGTACGTCTGTGCTGAGAAGTCAATGTATAACCGTGAAAATATATAGTATTAATCTCACAACGCAACTTTATCAACAAATAAATCCCCAATTTTGCAGATAAAAATCCAATCTTCTTTGCAAACAATGACCCTATAAGTGAATATCTTGTTTTACTGTAATAAAACTTAACTAATAAATATTCAATACTCCATCACAGCTTTTTCGAAAATAGTTTCAAGACAACAATGCTGACGACCATCGCCTGCAAAACTTCATCCGTCGAAAGAATTGCAAATGATGCTTACACGTGAGTGTTATTTTTTGTTTTCGATTTACAGGTTCTACATCTTCAGCTGGTTATTTGTTTTCTGAATGTTAAATCTTGACTGTCAAATATCTTCCTTCTTAATTTAAAGGCTCATTCGCGATAAGATAAAAGAGTAAGGTACCAAATCCATGATGTAACATAACTGGATCCTAATATTAGAGGTATAATCTATGGGCAATGATTAATAAAAGGCAAACTTCAATAGATAATTGTATCTTTTCTTTCAAAATATTGTTTTTATTTGGAAAGAACTTCATAAACGTGGTTGCCTTCTAAAACATTAGTTTTTGGTGGCTCACATCCATTCCACGTACCATATTAATTTAGGTGGACGTTAGAACTTTTGTCTGATAAAGATTCACGAAAACCTAGTAAAATTCAAGTTTCTAGCACCTTTTCTTTTTCTGTCTTATTTTTTTGATTTCATAAAAATTAATCCTAATACGTTTTTTGGATTAGTTGGTGGCTAAATCATGAAGAATTAAATTTTATATAATTTTTCTGTGATCATTAAACTTTGCTATTGAAGCTGTCCAATCAGTAGGTATTAGAGAATTTGAAGAATAAAACATAATTTTATTACAGAAAGCTTCAAGAACACTACAAAAACAATTCACACACTCTCACAAATCACTTTCAGAAGCTATGTTCTCTTCTTATTCTTTCTTCTTCTTACACTTGATGCATACAACACAAATGACATAGGTATTTATAGTAAATGAAACACAAATATAATCATAACAATACACATCATCTACCATGTTCCACCAAGCATTCATCATAACACCACTTCACCTAACGTGCTCTAAAAGAATCTTTTAATGGCATTCAAAGTGTAAAGCTTATATCCACTCAATTAGATGCTTCATGATCATAACATGGTGTAGGACCATAATGGTGGAGAATGAAGAAGGACCATGTGCAAGTCAACACCTCATTCTATTTAAATGTATTATTTATGTAAAACAAGTTTATTTTTTCAACACATCCCTTTAAATTTGTTTTACGACACCAAGTATATTTCTGAATCTGATAAAATCTTCTACCTTGAGTGGTTTGGTAAAGATATCAGCTGCTTGATCTTTTATCATCACGTAATCAACTTCTACATCCTTTCTTGTGATGCACTCTCTTATATAATGATAGCGAGTGTCGATATATTTGCTTAGATCATGAAAGACTAGATTCTTGGATAGAGCAATTGCTGACTTGTTATCCACACATATCTTGGTTGGCTCTACTTGGGACAAACCCAACTCCTTCAGCAAATTTCTGAGACAAATTGCATGGCAAACGCTTAATGTAGTAGCTACGTACTTAGCTTCACAAGTGGAAAGTGTGACAATTGGTTGCTTCTTTGACATCCATGTGAAAGTAGTATCTCCTATAAAAAACACAAATCCGATGGTGCTCTTTCGATCATCTACATCTCTACCCTAATCGGTATCGCTATATCCAACAAGCTTGTAATCATTAGAGAATGAATATAACAAGCCAAAATCAATTGTACCTTTGATATAGCGAAGGATTCTTTTTGCAGCCTTGAAATGAGTGATCTTTGGATTCTCCATATATCAACTCACAAGTCCAACAGCATAAAGGATGTCAGGTCTCGTACATGTCAAGTAATGCATACTCCCAATAAGGCTTTTGAAAAAAGTTGGATCTACTTCTTCTCCTTCGTTATACTTAGATAGCTTGACTCTGCACTCCATTGGTGTGCTTATTGGATTACAACCATTCATCTTGAATTTCTTGAGTATTTCCTTTGCATAACTTTCTTGAGAAATGAAAATACCATTTTCTTCTTGCTTGACTTCAATGCTGAGGTAATATGCCATCAATCCGATGTCAGTCATCTCGAACTCTTTGATCATCACTCTCTTGAACTCTTCAAATAAGTTTGGATTACTTCTAGTGAAGATGAGATCATCCACGTACAGACACACAATCAAAATATCTCCATTATTTTCTTTGATGTAGAGAGCATATTCATATGGGCATTTGGTGAAACTATTTTCTTGGAAGTATTTGTCAATTTTGTTATTCCACGCTCTTGGAGTTTGCTTCAGCGCATAAAGTGCCTTATTCAATTTTAGAACTTTGTCCTCATGCCCTTTCACTTCATAGCCCAACAGTTGTTTAATGTATACTTCTTCTTCAAGAATTCCATTTAGAAAAGTAGATTTTACATCCAACTAATGAATCTTCCATTTGTTCTGAGCAGCCAAAGAAATAATAAGTCTAATAGTTTCAAGTCGGGCAACAGGAGTAAATACCTCACCGTAGTCTATGCCAGTTTTTTTACTATAGCCTTTTGCAACCAGCCTTACTTTGTGCCTTTCAATTTCTCCTTTGGCATTTCTCTTCAACTTGTATACCCATTTGACACTAATCGCCTTATGACCTTTGAGAATAGTAGTAAGTTTCCAAGTATCATTCTTCACGATGGCTTTGATTTCTTCATCTATTGTAATTCTCCACTTCTTATCTTGTGCAGCTTCTTGGGAGTTGACTGACTTACAATCAGCAAAGACGTAAAAGAGAGTGAGATTGTCAAGTCTCTCAGTTACCTCATAGAAATCCTGCAGACTCCTTGTACGTTCCTCAGTTCTTTCATTTAAGAAAGATGGTGGTGAATCTCCATGTGTAGTTGATGCGGGTAAGATAGGTGAAGTAGCTGGCTCTTGTTGTTCTTCTACTTGTCTCATCTGTGTATGATCATCTTCTTCAATAGGAAGGAAGTTGAAGTCATCCACATCAGAGCCAAAATCCTGTTCTCCTTCTTCATCAAAAACTACATCTCGACTGATCACGATCTTTTCGTTATTTGAATTGTAAAGCTTGTATCCTTTGGAGTTGTTGTTATATCCGATGAAGATGAACTTCTCACTTTTGTCATCCAGCTTGGCTCTATTTTCGTCTAGTACATGTACATGGGCAATGCTTCCAAAAACTCTCAGATGGGCGATGCTGGGCTTTCTTACACTCCATGCTTCTTGTGGCATCTTGCCCCACACACTTCTTGTTGGAGATCGATTAGATAAGTAGACTGTACATGCAACAACTCCAGCCCAAAATTCTTTAGGTAGCCTTTTACTCTTGAGCATGCTTCTTACCATGTCGAGGATGGTTTTGTTTTTTTTTTCTGAAACACCATTTTGTTGAGGGGATCTTGGAACTATCAAAGGGCGCCGAATTCCATTTGCTTTACAAAAATCTACAAATTCTTTGGAAGTGAACTCTCCACCTCGATCAGATTTCATGGCTTTAATCTGGTATCCACTTTCTTTTTCCACTGCAACTTTAAACTTCTTGAAAACTTCAAAAACTTCTGACTTTCACTTCAAAAAATACACCCAAGTTTTTCTTGAAAAATCATTAATGAAAAGAAGGAAGTAGTTACTTTTACTAAGAGAGCTTGGCTTCAATAGACCGCACACATCAGTATGAATAAACTCAAATGGCTTATGAGCTCTTGAGTTTGACTCCTTTGGAAAGCTCTTTCTAAACTGCTTGCCTAGTAAATATCCTTCACGAAGTTGATTGGGATGATTGATTGAAGGTAAGCCTTTCACCATGTTCTTCTTTGATAGTAGCTCTAGTCCTCCAAAATTGAGATGTCCATATCGGATATGCCAAATCCAAGATGAATATTTGTAATAAGCTTTGAGACATTTTGCAATATCATTTTGAATATTTAAAGGAAACATTCTATTCTTTGACATTTTCACCTCTATAATTAGGTTTCCTTTGTAATCTCTTAGAAAAAGACTATAATTTTTTTAATGAATATCATAGCCTCTTTCCAAAAGTTGACCCAAACTGAGGATGTTGCTTTTCATATTAGGCATATAGTAAATATTTGAAATTAATTGGTGGCTACCATCTTTTGCACGAAAAAGAATGTTATCTTTGCCCTTCATTGGTACTTTTGAATCATCTTAAAAAGCAACATTTCCATTCATAGATTCATTTAATTCCACGAACATGCTTCTATTTCTGCTCATATGATTACTAGCAACTGTGTCAAGATACCATGTATTTTCTTGATCTCCATTGGTGTCATTGCGTGCTCGTAAAAGTGTATAATCTTCACCATTCTTCTCTTCAGCATAATTTACTCTCTCATCAATTCTGGTATTTGAAGCTCTGCATTCTGAAGCATAATGCCCAAACTTTTGACAATTATAGCATTGTACTTGGGATTTGTCATACCTCGATCTTGGATTGCCTCTGCCTCGTCCTCTAGTTGAGCTTTCTCCTTTTGCATAATTGGAATTGTTGTTGTTGAAATTCAAACCTCGTCCATGACGACGACCTCTTCGTCCTCGACCTCTTCCTCGAATATATTGTCTTCTTCTGTTGTCGGAGTTTTCTGTTAGCCTAAGGGCTACACATAATGTAATTTTGATGATAACAAACATGTGTCTTAAGTAATTTAATAAATATTGTATTTCACATTTTCACTAGTTTTTAAAGGATAATAGTTATTCAAGTGAATCAAGTGAAATGAAAATTGAAGACACTCAACGAACAACGGTGAAATCAAGAATAAAGTTTAGAGCTCAATGGACAAATTATTGCGACAAATTCTTGTAAAGCCGGTCTGATTTAATTTATGCATGATTTAGTATTTGAAAAGTTCAAAAGATTAATTTAATGATTACTTTTCATAAACTAAAAGGTTTTATATTTATAAGATAGAGTATTTTGTGGATTTGAGTAATTTGGACTTAAATGAAAAGTTTTGTAATCTTTGAGTTTGATAAATATTATTTTGAATTTCGAATTTGGACTTATTTACAAAATTTTCAAACGTTTTGGGCCATACTATAATTTATGAAAGTTTAAGGACCCGAATGAAATCTAAACACTTGAAATCCTAAATTGGACAGAGAGGAAGCGGCTAACCGCCTGAGGCTAGTGGCTAGCCACCTGAGGGAAATATTATATTTTCAAAATTTGGACTAAAGTGAAAGGTTTTGAAAACTTTAAAAATTATGGGTATTATGTTAAATTTTGAAAAGGATTTTTTTAAAAAAATATTAATTTCTTTGGGGCTATATCATAATTGCAAAAAATTTTTTGGATAGTATTATTTAGAAATTCTAAAATTGGACTTCTTTGTAAAGTTTTATGGAGTTTTGAGCCATAGTATTATTATAGAAAGTTTTAAACTAAAGTCTAAGTGAACACTGTTATTGTCGTAAAATTCAAATCTAACAGTAATTTTACTGTTACAAGCGACTAACTGCTTTGTTGCTGGAATTTGTCTATAACGGTTAGTTTTCAGGCTTTAACTATAAAAACTCAACTCCAATTTCATTTTAAAGACTAAATCATCATTTAGTGAATCATCATTGAGCTATAATTTGTTTATTCACTCTTAAAGAGAGTTTCATTGTTATAATTTTCATTTCTCATCAAATTGTGAGTGTACAAGTGTGAGAAACACTTGGGGGTGAAGAGATTGGGGAGATAATCTCTTGATTGTAAAGGTCCATTGACACCTTGGAAGTCAATTGTAAACATTTGAATCCTTGGGAGGCTTGGATAGTGAAATCCTCAAGCGCGTGAGCTTGGAGGCGTGGACGTAGGCGGGGATTGCCGAACTACGTAAAAATCCTTGTGTTTGTTTTCTCTTCCCTTACTCTTTTAATATTGTGCTTGATTGAATTTATTATTTTTGATTTGATTAAGGCAATAGATTAAATTATTGTGCGAATTATATTGCATAAGTTTTAAAATCCCAATTCACCCCCCTCTTGGGTTGTATAATTTACATTTCATTTTCTTCCATTTTCTTTGGATTGAATTCCATCTTGAGAAGTTGTTCTTCAATTCAATTCCTTGCTTCTTTTTCAGCCTTTCTTTATAAGCTTGCAATCTTCCTTGAAGTTGCTCAATCGTCATTTTCTCTAAATCTTTTGTTTCTTCAATCACAACAATATGGTCGAACTTTGAATCTACTGATCGAAGTATCTTTTCAATAATCCTTACCTCTTTAACTCCTCGCTATTTCTTTTTAATTTATTGGAAATGGTCACAACCCAAGTAAAGTAATAAAAAATTGACTCTGATGTCTTCATGTGTAAGCACTCAAATTCTCCTCGTAATGTTTGAAGACGAACCTTCTTAACTTACTCCGCTCTTTTGTAAGAGGTACCTAATTTCTTCCATGCTTCTTTTGATGAGGTTGCACCAGAAATCTTTTCAAAAGCATTTTCATCTAATGATTGAAAGATGAGATACTTTGCTTTTTTCTCTTTCTTCTTCAAGTCTTTTAAATTCTCATTCTACGCCGCAGTTAAAGTGGCTTCATTTTCTGAAACAATAAAGCCTTTCTCCACAACATCCCATACATCATGTATACCCAATAGAGCCTTCATTTTAATACTCCAGTTGTCAAACTTACTTCCCTTCAATTGTGGAACTTGAAATGACTTCATACCACCATTTGTCATAACTCACAAATTGAGTGAGAATTTGGAGATTCTGAATGCACAGGTGGATCCAGAACATTGAAAAACCTTGGGAGAGACTCGAGTCAACTTTCGGTCAACAGTCAAAGTCGAGTCAAAGGTCAACTCCAGTCAACGGTCAACTCTGGTCAGCACTGCACCGGGACGGTTCAGTTCGGCCCGACTCGACTGGGTTTGATTCGGTTCGGTCTGGTTCAATACCGTTCAACTCGGTGAGTCAACTCAGCTTCAGGACATAAAACTTCCGGCGGTGATTGTTAATGCATTTGGGCTCTAATTGGCCTGATTTTTACGATTTTGCTCGTTGAGATCTTCGATTTGATATGCTATATAACTATATATAGGATCACAAACTAGCTCTGATACCACTTTATTGGAGAATTTGAAGAATAAAACACAATTTTATTAGAGAAAGATTCAAGAACGCTACAAGAACAATTCACACACTCTCTCAAATCACTCTTAGAAGCTATGTTCTGCTTCTTATTCTTTCTTCTTCTTATACTTGATGCATACAACACAAATAGCATAGGTATTTATAGTGAATGAAACACGAACATAATCATAACAATACACATCACCTACCATGTTCCACCAAGCATTCATCATAACACCACTTCACCTAACATGCTCTAAAAGAATCCTTTAATGGCATCTAAAGTATAAAGCTTATATCCACTCAATTAGATGGTTCATGATCATAACATGATGTAGGACCATGATAATGGAGAATGAAGAAGGACCATGTGCAACTCACACCTCATTCCACTTAAATGTATTATTTATGTAAAACAAGTTTATTTTTTCAACAGTAGGTTTAATTGAGCAGCCAGGCTGTGTTTTGAAGAACGCAAAATTCTTCTTATCCAAAAAAGTAAATAATTATAGTGCTTGCATCAGTCATTCAACAATGAGTACATGCAAATAAAAAAATCGTGCATTCACCTTTTAAATTCATACATTTTAAGCATATATAATTTATTAATCCAATTATTAGTAGCTGCTCCAGCTTGTATCAGTTTTGACTGGGTTTCCATTCTTAAAATCTTCGGTGCATGGATTCATGTAATAGCCTGAAATCATACTAAGGTCTTTTATATATTTTTTTAATTTTTTCTTTGATAGTATTGCTTGATGAATTGTAATCAACGAGAGAAATTTGTAATTAAGGACATGCTCCTGAAAAAAGAGAGAAAGTTTCGAATGCCTGGAAGGATATAAACGAACAGTGCCTCCGCCAAAATGCAGTGCCAATGTCACTCCTTAATTATGCCAATTCTCACTTTTAAGATGGCTACACTAATGCCGAAAGATTTTGTTGCTTCTCTGCTCATTAATCCTGTGCCTACAGATCATATAGACTCAAGCTTATTGTTTTTCGACTTCGTCCCTGCTTAATAACCCTGATGCCATTATGAGCTTGGATTTGTGTTTTTGTTTCTAAAAATTGAAAGGTGGTCATCCCACATTCTAAGCACACCATACTTAAATAACTAAGTTACAATAAAGAATAGAGTTATTGGTACTACGTAATTTATCTATTTTAATTTTTAGTCTTTAATTAAAATAAATAAAACGTAATTCTTATAGTAATATTTGGTGAAATAGAACTATTGAAACTATTGGGCTTCTTTCAACAAACTTGCATGATATATGTCACAAACAAAATAGTTGAAATATTATGGCGCATGCAATAGCAATAGCACACATTTGTTGGGCAATTTGATCCTTTTCCATAGGAAGGGTAAAATAGTTAAATTAACTTTATCTTCACATGAAAAATTTAAGAGCTAAAAACAAAATCAAGATGAAAAGGAGGGAAATTTTATGATGTCGTGATTAAAATTACGGTATCAATATCATGATAAGTATAAATTTTTTAAATTACACATAAGACCAATGAATGGAAGGTAAAACAAGAAAACTAATATAAGAATGGTAAATTGGTTTTTTATAATTACAAGCAAAATAAATACTTGTGAAAATTACATGAAACTTATTAATCAACATCAAACTTTAATTAAAAAAAAATTATTTAATTTTATTAAATAAAAAAATTATTCATCTATTTATTTTTAATTGATTGACATCAAATCATAAATTGATTGATATAGAAAGTTTTAATTAATTGATATTGAAACATGAATCCAGGCCAAATAAATGTAATTGATTAATTTCCTTTTACACGATTCATTGCTATCTTTCTGGAAAATTGTCATTGTAGTTTTGGAGGTTAAAGAAACAAGCAACACAATGTTTCAACTTTGGCACGCCGCGGAATGGCAATCAACTACAGTATGCCTTTGATACCCCTCAAAAGTCAAAATTCCTCATAAAATCAACTAGAATAAGCTTTTTGAAGCCTTGCATTTTCCAAAATTTATTGCATGATTCCTCTTCCGTTGTGCCAACAAATTCTTAAGCCTAAAGCCAGCAACTATAGAATCAAATTTTAACACGTCGGGACATTAAGTCCCGCCGCAACGAATTGTTAAGTGCTAACCAAAATAATATTTCATCTTATTTTTTTTAAAAAAATTTTACTCCCACAATTATATATAACTTTATAAGAAGACTCAAAGTCGCTATTAAAAAAAAAAGAAAAAAGAGGCAAGTATCCCGCAACTAAGTTAAGCTGAAGAGTGGTTTGCTTCCTTTTTATTTTTGAGAACCCCAGGGAAATTAAAATTAAAAAAAAAAAGTGCAAGTTGTTAGGGGATGTAATAATGAGCCTCACCCTTTAAATGAAACATGAAACCATACTCTCAAAGCAAAGCCACTATTGCAAAAACAACAAAAAGTGAGACCAACTAAACAAATACTGATAATATTCCAGTAGCCAAAGTACGTACAATTCCAGCAAACCAAAAAGTTTAGCCGCTAATGCGCATTGTCGCCATTAGTTTAAGTTGGAAAATGAGCAAGTGTTGGTGTTTAATGGATGAGGTTTCTTATTCCCATCCAAATTAAACCATGAAAAAGAATAAAGTATTAGTTGAGAAATTAAAGAAAAAAAACTAGATAATAAGCTGACATTGTCCAAATTTAGAAACTGAGTTAGAAAATATATTTTTGAATTGGATATTAAATTAGAGAAGGAATTATGATTTATTATTATCTATGAGGGAAAATAAACTGTAAGAAAAATTAGGATTTTGAAGTATCAGTGATTAAACCATAATTAAGAATAAAATTAAAATACAAAAGTTTAAAGACATTCAAAATAATAATCAATTTAATGATATTTTTCAACTATTATTATAATTTAATATATAAACATTTGCATATTATAATTATTTTTTAAAATATCTTAAAGGTGCCACGGCGCCCTGCTGGTCTCCATGCTGATCTGTACCTGCCGGCAATGTTTAGTGGAGACCATTTCGTGCATAATTTTCCCGTGCGAGCGGGCATTTTTTTATTTTTTGTTAATAAGTTTAAAATGAAAGGCCTGTATAAGCTCGAATGCTATCGGCCACAGTCCCCATCACCTCCCATTGTTTTGACAGGACAATTAATATTATCCAAGCAAACGATCTATCATAAAAAAACATCATAGAGCTTTAATTTTGTGATCGACAGAGGGACATTTTTTTTTTTTTTGTTTAAGGCAAACTTCAGCCGTACGAGGAAAAGCTTTAATTTTTTTTTTTTTTTTACTAATGAACTAACTGTGATAGTCTAATTAGTTTAGCGGTGGAATTATTGAGGGCACAAATTTAAATTTCTATTAAATTTTTACAATTCTCTTTCTACATACACGAATGAGGTAGATAATACTAAAATATTAGTGGAAGATGCTTTTTGAAGTAGTCATTGTAATTTGATAGATCTTTAAATTGTACTGTAGCTGCAAGTATTTTTTTTTTTTTACACAACTAAAAACGCAACACCTGGTATAAAGCCCAACATACAATCCATAATATAAGTGCATGCTTTTTAATTTGCAAAAGGCTTCAATTGTAATATATCGATTTTAGCAAATTTCAATAAATAAACAACTACAACAGCAAAAAAAAAGAAAAAAAAAAACTAAATGTTAGACCCCTAATAAAAATTTTTACTGCTAGAGTATAAGCATAATTTTTAAAATTTTATAACGATTCTGGTCTTAGTAATAAAAATGGTTCTTTAATAAAAGCTCTAGTATAAGAAGCGACGATCATCCTTTTAATTTAAACAAAGTATCAACTCACGAGACAAAAATAGCTACACGTACAAGGTTTGCTTAGAGTGCATGTGCTGATTCATCCCTAGAATTTTATAAATGATCGTAAAAATTTTTATTTTAACTACCTATTGTTTAAAATTCTATTTGTATTTATTAAAAACTTTAAAATTAATTATTTTAGTCAAAAGGTATAATAATAATAAAAAAATAAAAAAATAAAAGGTCTATTAATAATTCATAACGCATAAGGATATAGATTTGAGTAAATATATGTGATATTCTTTTAATGTCATGTTTTACTTAAACCAAAAAAAAAAAAAAAGAGGAAATGAAAAGAGAAAAAGGAGAAAAAAGAAAACCAGAGAATAATGGATGAATTCTATTTCAACTAAAACAACAAAATTACAATTCTATCTCTTTTCCTGTCATTTTCATTTTTTTTTCAGGAGCTTGCCTTTTTCATTTGCTTCCTCTCCTTTTCACTTCTCTGGGTCTCCTTTCATTATTTCCTACCAACATGGGCGGTGTAATCGATCCTTGTGGTCCAAAACGAGGAACAAAAAGTTGGCAACGAAAGCCAATGCTCGTCATATAATTACAGCCTATCACGTGAGTGAGAAGTTTTCGGACGTCCAAGGATACGTACAATTGGTCCTCACCGTTTCAGTCTCCATCGAATATATTGTCTAGTCATTCTAGTGGCATCTCAGGCTTCAAAAGGGATTTGCCGACTAGACCAGGCCAGTCCTTATGATCCAAGCGAATGATCTAAAGGCTTGTATAAGCTCTAGCCCCCATCATCCTCCCATTGTTTTGAGAGGACAATTAATATTATCCAAGCGAATGATCTATCATAAAAACACATCATAGAGCTTTAATTTTGTGAACGACAGAGGGCCATTTTTTTTTTCTTTAAGGCAAACGTCAGCCGTACGAGGAAAGCTTTATTGGTTAGTAAGAACAAAGACAATTAAAAAAAAAAAAGATTTTTTCTTTCTTTTTTACTAATGAACTAACTGTGATAGTCTTAGTTTAGCGGTTTGCTGAAGAGTGGTTTGCTTCCTTTTTGAGAACCCCAGGGAAATTTAAAAAACAAAGTGCAGGTAGTTAGGGGATGTAATAATGAGCCTTACCCTTTTAATAAAACATGAAACCATACTCTCAAAGCAAAGCCACCATACAAGGTATCCCAAAAACAACAAAAAGTGAAACCAACTAAACAAATACTGATACTATTCCAGTAGCCAAAGTACGTACAATTCCAGCAAACCAAAAAGTTTAGCCGCTAATGCGCATTGTCGCCATTAGTTTAAGTTGGAAAATGAGCAAATGTTGGTGTTTAATGGATGAGGTTTCTTATTCCCATCCAAATTAAACCATAAAAAAGAATAAAGTATTAGTTGAGAAATTAAAGAAAAAAACTAGATAATAAGCTAACATTGTCACAAATTTAGGAACTGAGTTAGAAAATATATTTTTGAATTGGATATTAAATTAGAGAAGGAATTATGATTTATTATTATCTATGAGGGAAAATAAACTGTAAGAAAAATATAATAAATTTGTAGGATTTTAGAAGTATCAGTGATTAAACCATAATTAAGATACAAAAGTTTAAAGACATTCAAAATAATAATCAATTTAATGATATTTTTCAACTATTATTATAATTTAATATATAAACATTTGCATATTATAATTATTTTTTAAAATATCTTAAAGGTGCCACGGCGCCCTGCTGGTCTCCATGCTAATCTGTACCTGCCGGCAATGTTTAGTGGAGACCATTTCGTGCATAATTTTCCCGTGCGAGCGGGCATTTTTTTATTTTTTTTATTTTTTGTTAATAAGTTTAAAATGAAAGGCCTGTATAAGCTCGAATGTTATCGGCCACAGTCCCCATCACCTCCCATTGTTTTGACAGGACAATTAATATTATCCAAGGGAATGATCTATCATAAAACACATCATAGAGCTTAAATTTTGTGAACGATAGAAGGACATCTTTTTTTTCTTTAAGGCAAACTTCAGCCGTACGAGGAAAAGCTTCATTTGTTAGTAAGAACAAATACACACCAAAAAAAAAAAAGATTTTTTTTTTCTAATGAACTAATTGTGAAGCTGTTATAGTCTTAGATTCGCGGTGGACTTATTGAGGGCACAAATTTAAATTTCTATATAATTTTTACAATTCTCTTTCTACATACACGAATGAGGTAGATAATCCTAAAATATTAGTGGAAGATGATTTTGGAAGTAGTCAATGTGATTCGATAGACCTTTAAATTGTACTGTAGCTGCATGTATTTTTTTTTTTCCAACTAAAAACACAACACCTCGTATAAAGCCCAACATACAATCCATAGTATAAGTGCATGCATTTTAATTTGGAACAGGCTTCAATTGTAATATATTGATTTTAACAAATTTCAATAAATAAACAACTATAACCGAAAAAAAAAAGAACTAAATTGAAGTCCCCGAATAAAAAATTGTACTGCTTGAGTATAAACATAATTTTTACAATTTTAGAACGACTCTGGTCTTGGTAAAAAAATGGTTCTTTAATAAAAACTCTAGTATAAGAAGCGAGAACCATCCTTTTAATTTAAGCAAAATATCAACGCACGAGACAAAAATAGCTACACTTACAAGGTTTGCTCAAGTGCATGTGCCGATCCATCCCTAGAATTTTATAAATGATCGTGCAAACTTTTCTTTAACTACTTATTTTTTAATATTCTATTTGTATTTATTAAAAACTTTAAAATTAATTAGTATAGTCAAAAGGTATAATAATAATAATAATAATAATAATAATAATAATAATAATAATAATAATAATAATAATTCATAAAGCTTAATGATATAGATTTGAGTAACTATTATTATCTCTATGTGATATTCTTTCACTGCCATGTTTAGTTTAACGAAATAAAAAAAAAAAAAGAGAGGAAACGAAAAGAGAAAAAGGAGAAAAAAAATCAGAGAATAATGGATGAATTCTATTTCAAATAAAACAATAAAATTAAAACTATAACTCTTTTCCTGTCATTTTCATTTGCTTCCTCTCCTTTTCACTTCTCCTTTCATTGTTTTCTATCAACATGGGCAGTGTAATCGATCCTTGTGGTCCAAAAGGAGCAAAAACAAGTGGGCAACGAAAGCCAATAATTGTCATATAATTATAGCCTATCACGTGAGTGAGAAGTTTTCGGACGTCCAAGGATATGTACAATTGGTCGTCACCGTTTCAGTCTCTATCTAATGTATTGTCGATTCAGTCTAGTGGCATCTCAGGCTTGAAAAGGGTTTTGCCGGCCCATGAGTTCCTTAAAACTGCCACCTTAAGGAAATCTTAAGGGTTTTGTCCAAGGATATGTACTCTTGTCTCTGACGTTTTGTTTGTTGTTTAATTTTATTTTTACTTCCTTTATGCAGTCTTCCTCTCTGGTGAAACCTAATCAGTCACGTTTCTACCTAAGCTTGCATCAATTTACTTAAAATAAAAAGGTGTTAATTTTTTATTAATATATTTACTAAAAGCCCAATTCTTTATAATTGAATGTGTAATTTTGATCTTATAAAATGTACTATCCACCCCTAATAAAAAATTAATGACTCACTGATGGTTGTCGAAGCCAACAAAAATGAATACCTACTCTAAATAAATTGCGTGTACTGATTGAGCAGGGTCGTGTCCACAAAGATCGGTAATTATTTACATCCTTTTAAAATGTAAAATGAAAAATGGAGGGATTTTTGACAATAATAAAAATCAAATTAAAATAACAAGAATGCAAATTCAAATTGTAATTCAAATTGGGAAAAACTCTAGTTGAAGGAGTTAACTCAGCTTGATTCGACTACTGATCATTGATTCAAATATAAATCATTACTACTTATGAATAGACCGGTTATAGCTACTGACACCCTCTAATAATCAATCTCTCTTTAACTAGTCGATAACTAAGGTACGACCATTGGTTATTTCCCTAATCAATAGACAACCCTAGATACTGTTGTGCAAATTTTATTGAACTCGCAAGCGCACGAATCTATTGTAGAATAGATCAATGGTGATGAGTGTCGATCCCACGAGGAGGTGAATTTTAATTACGCATAGAATTAATTTTGTAAATGCGTGGTTGATTGGATTTGTGGTGGAAGTGATTTAAATTATCCTAGAATTTAAATAAGAATGACGGAATTAAATTAAGGTAAAAACTATTATAATTGAAGTGCTTGGGTATCTGGATCCGCATCAACATGCACCATGGGCTAAATATTCATTATTAGTGCTAATTAAATCATGAGAGGGAAATCCACACCTTATGAACCACACTCTAATCAATATGGTACTAAGGGCTTATCGTGCCAAATAATAATAATCTTCTACTAGAGAGCCGGTGAAATTAGGGAGGTATCTAGACAATATTATTATTATTTGTAGACGAAAAGTCAAAACATCCACAATAATTAGAGGGAAAGAGAAAATAAATTTACCAAATAAAGCTCATGACACATGTTGAGACTTCACCTTAAACCCAAGATTGAAAGAAAATTAGCTACTCATAGTTGAACTAGCGGCAAAATGGTAATTTATTAAAATACGTAGAAAATACAAGATGGAAAAGGAATTACAGAAAATGAAGCATAAAAATGGATTTAGGGATATGAAATTAGGGGGGAGAGACCCCATTTTTATAGATACATTGAGTAAATCATGGCAATTGGATTAAAAACAGTTTCGACGCTCAGGATTGCGGCATGTCATCAGTCAACAATACGCGGTTTGACCACGCAGTTTGCACAGTGACACGGTTTGACCACACAGTTTAAACAGTGACACGGTTTGACCACGCGGGTTAAACAGTGATGCGATTTGGTTGAAAATAATCATATGTATATGCATGTACTATATGCGCAATTTTTGGTCCACTAACATGTTGCCACATCACCAATCAACAGTATATGAGAATTTTATCCAATAGAATCCTGACACCTCACCAGTGAATGCCACATCATCAGTCAATGCAATGTCATCATTCCGTATGTGCGAACAGTGTCATGAACAGTAACATGGATAGTACCGTATACATGAATAGTACCGTACATGTAAACAGTGACATTTTTCCTTTTATGCTCCTTCTAAAGTTTTCAACTGTTCTGATTTCAAAAGTGATGTTCGTTTTACCGTCTGATCTCTCGTTCATTGTGAAATAACCACGATACCCCTAAAATACATGAGATACTTAATTAAAATAAAACACACATAATTAAATCACAAGAAGCTTAAATACATAAAAGTAAGAATGTTAGTAAAACTTGAAGTATAAAATGATGGTTTTCTCCTTTATAAATATACAATTTCTAACACTCAACACACTCCCCAACCAGCTTATTGCTAGTCCCTAGTAAATAAAGCGAAAACAAAATTCAAATTCAAAATGATATTTATTTATTTTTTAAACAATTGTGTTTATTCAATCAGATTAATGATAGCAATCAATAAAAGTATAAGCATTATCTCTAGTCTAAAGAAATATCACACGCACATCAACCATCCACAAGAATCAGCCTAGTAAACTTTGTCACAACTGCTTTCAAGAATGATATGTAAAACCCCAAAATCTCATTGGTAGTAGTGACACTCTCACAAAGAAATTAAACCCAAAAAATAGTCACTCCAATGAATGATAATTGAGAGAAAATACTAAAGAAGTAATATCACACGCTCTCCCCAAGATGAAAGAAATATGCCCTTAGTTTAGAAATAATACGATCTCAAGTCAAACAAAATACTAGTCAACCCAATTTATTTATTTTTATTTATTATTATTTTTTTATATGTATCACTACATCTTTTTAGCCCATATAACTAGCTTCTACTTCAGACAATAGTTCCCTAAAATCAAGAAGGACTTTTATTAGGACGTAACGTAGGATAGGGACCTGGCTAACAAAGGAGGAGAAATAAGGAAAACAAAGTGTATGTTTGAGAAAAATATAGAGATTTTTTTTTGGAAGTTTCAAGGTGGATTTTGCCTATTATTGTTATTTTTATTTTTTTCTCTTTTTTTCTTGAAACAACAATTTTTTTTGTTTTTTTTTTTGTACAACTTCACTGAACAAAATAATTATTTACATTTTTCTCAAACATAAGTAGATGATAAGTTTGACAAAGAAAATTTTTTTTTAAGGCTCAAAAGGGTTAACTGTGGATATTTCATAAAAGGAATGGCTAGAAAGGCTCAAAAGGGTCAAAGATGGCCTTTCCATCGTCTTTTAGGACTTCAAATAATCTTCTATATCTACTAGTTAGATGGGCCTCCAGATGTAGCAAGACACATTTTTTTCTTTTTTTTTGTTCTATAACTTATTTCTTTTTTTTTTAAGGGTTAACTCAAAGGAAATCTAGAGATCATATATAAAATAATAAACTGCTAAGCTGTATGAAGAATGGGCAAAAGGGTTACTCTCTAAGAAAAATGATAGGCTCAAAAACTCACTTGGTACTTATTATGACATGTTCATTCCATCAAGCAACTTATGTAGAGTGGCAAACATGGCGTAACATCTCTTAAGACCAAAAATAATAAAAATACTAAAATTTAAAATTCATCATGTCACCCAATGTCAAAACAAATCACACAATTTTTTTTAAAACAACATTCTACCCCCAACCTATTCTAAACAGAAAGGAAAATATGCATGCAGAAATGTGAAAATGATGTAGAAAAACTAATTAGAAAAGTTACACTTAAAATGATAGAAAAATAAAATGGTTTTTTTAACTAAAAAGATGCGTTTCTAGAGGCACTACACTCTATATTCAACCATCTTCGACTCAAAAAATTGAAAATGTATATTTATAAAGGAGAAATTAAAAAGAAGAAAAAAATGAATATCAAAGCTTAATAAAGAAAAAGAAAATATCTGGAATTCTTTTAATTTTTTTTAAACGAAGAAGATGCATTTCTAGAGTAACTATACTCTATATTCAGCCATCTTGAACACAAAAAGTTAGCAACAGTTAGTTTCTACAATAAAAAATCAGTAAAAACTTAACCAAGATTCCACAATTGTCGACTATTCCCTCCCCCAACCAGAACGAAATATTGTCCTCAATATTTTAAAGGAAAGAAATAGAGTTTAGAAGACATCACATGGGTGGTGTAACACAGAAGAAAATATTTACAGCGGAGAGTTAAATCTAATTTGTACTTTTTACTGCGGCTATTGTTACCATCATTATTTGGATATTCCAACACCAAGGTCCTAGGGTCTAGCTCTGGTCTATAAGCTTGTAACAGATCAAGTAGCTCATTAGCAGTGTGAGCACAAATAAAAAGTTTTTTCACTGTGGAAGGAATAAAATAGTTTTTTATTGCATGGTTAAGAAATGCGATAAAGCCATCATAAAATTTATTGACATTTAACAAACCGATAGATTTCTGATGAATGCAAATGGGCCCAAGATGCTAATGTGATAAGTGTCTCTAGAGTTGCAAGATCCCCTAGTAAGAAAATAAAAACATCAGCATGATTAAGCATTTCAGTTATTCTTTTTTGCATACCTGAGACGGTGAGTCAAACAAACTGCCCAAAGGTTTTAGGGCTCTTGGAATGATGCCTAACACTTGGCTTCCTCTGACAAAAGCAGCTTCTGGGATCAATTTTGATAACCCTCGGTTACCTCCTCCATACACCAAGTGTAATTTTCTCTCTGCTATGCTTCGACCAAGATCTATGACTGCCTCAACGAACATTTTATGTTTGCCATAGTTAAATCCAGAAAGCACACAAATGTTCTTGAATTGTTTATTGGAAATAGCTACCATTTGGATACTTCTCAAAAACAATTTGTGAGTAATAACAAAAAGAATCATATTTAAGGATCTTGGGGACAATGGTTCACAGTTTTGTGTGAGGTAGCATGTCAGCATCAATTAACGTGTAAAGCACATAGCTCGAGAGTAAAAAAGAAAACAATAAAAAGGAAAAAGCAAACAATGATAAAATAAAATTATTGTTCTTATTTTCAATGATAAATATACATTGAAAATTCATTGAAAACAAAGTCTTCATCATTGACCTTCTAAAATTTTTTAAGAAAAGTTGTTTATTATGCATCATCTTATGGTGTTAATGTACATGCCAAAATTTGGCATATTAGACCAAGACATATTACTAAATTGGCTAGAGAAAGCACATTGAGCATACTTGTTGTAATGATAAAGCATATGTGTGAGAATAATTTAATATATAAGAATAACTTAGAAAACCACTTAGCAAAGGAATTAGAGCTAAAAGCTCATTATGAGGTGTTCATTTTGACAGTTGTGGTAAAATGAATGTAAAGGCTAAGAAATATATATCTATCTATTTTGGTCCATTCTTTTTTATCTCCTATAAATCAGTTGAACTACGTTACTTCAGATTACTTTTGGATATGGTGGAGATTGTGTTAAGATAAACCAAAATATGTATATATTTCTATATAATTATGTGAATTGTATATGAGAAAGATATAGATAGAGAACTAATTATTCTTATAATTACACACTGCTTAAGTCGTGGAGATTGAGGAATAAGACATTATGAGAATTGGTAAAATAATAGTAGCACATGAGCTTCTTCAATATGTTGTTTAGAGATATTTTATATGATTGCAGCTTAAATACTTAATTAATTTCTCATATAATGAGCCGCTTATGCACCATTCCAAGTTATAGGTAATGAACCTAACATAACTTATCTATAACTTGAGGTCTGCAAAAAGATACATTGAACAAGCAAATAGGGCATGCGTTCGATTGTAAATTAATGGTTGAGATAATGACTGGATAAGATGCCATAAACATCAAAATTTTAAATTCTTAAGCAATATAGAAGTTGATAAAGATATATCTTAAAATTATGATTTGGATTATTCTCTTTATGACATTACTTCTAAATTAAGAGTATAGGCCAGGTTTTGCTTGAAAATCTTGATCCTAAATAGAGTAAACACATAATGAGGTGGCCCTACCAAATAACTCAATTCAATGAAAAAAATTAAAAAGGAATCCTATATCATCTTTTAGAGATTGAAAGGAATTTCTTCATAATTGTTTCATAATATAGTGATAAGCTAGTATTATTTGCATGAAGCTCTTACTTTAAATGCTAAAGAACTATAGATAAAAGTAATAATTAACAGATAGAGTCATTAAATGAAAACTATGCCTGTGAAATGGTTGGTCAGTTCCAAACAAACAATTGTAAACAATAAAGTTGCGCATTTGTAAGGCAAAAGGCACAAGCACAATCATAAGTTTTGATTATTTAATTAAAGTTATGCACAAGGCATTTAAACTAAAAAGAAGCTCTTGAATAAAAGGTTTCTTTAAGGCAATTATTTCCAGTTAACACGACACATGCATTTGTTATTATATCAAAAGTATACTAAGTACTCAGTACGTGGCGTTGTTATTCCAGAACTACAACAGATCAAGCTATCCTTTGGACCAATAGCCCACAAATTCTGGTTTCCAGCTGATGTACTAAGAAGCTTAGCATCAAAACTTAAAACTTTTTCTTTGAGGATCATATAACTTTAAAACAGACTTTCTTTTAGTCCTAAAACAGGGTATCAAACCGTTTATGAAATCATCGTAAGTTTTCTGATGCACAAGATCCTTACTGGAAGGCAAGTGCAGAGCATACTTCCTTAAATTTTCAAAATGAACAGATTAAAACCTTTTTCTTTTTCTTTTCTTTAGAAGTTCATTTGCAGAGAGAGAGAGAAGTTTAGAAAGCCATGGATAATGAGAATAGGAATTTTATTTTTTAGAAGTCCATACCTTACAATTGGTGGAAACTTTCTTATATAAGGAAGAGACTTGACTAGATCTTGATAAGACATGTCCTTATCAAGATGTCTTGTAAAAATAAAGCAAACATTATTACAAGCGACAAAGCTTTAATAGCTTTGACAATAGCTAACATGACTTTTGACAAAAGCTAATATGACTTTGACAAAAGCTAACATGACTTTGTATTTTGACAAAAGCTAAAGCTTAAAGAAAAACAATATGCTTAATAATTATACAAGACAAAAACATAAAGCAAAAGTAAAATATTTATTACAACAAAACAAACAACTTTATAGAGAGTAGAGATTCATGTAGTCGTCTTCGGATGAGCTGTCTATTTCATCTGGATCACGGCTGTTATCTTTTAGGAAAAATGTTTTGGATAGCCTTGGATGCTTACAATGGGGACCACGGTAAGGTGGATAAGGGCAGTCCCTTCTGTAGCCTGGTGGTAATTGCTTTGGTGACGTTTGAGTTGCTTTGTCCTTTTTCTGAGGATGAGGTTGAGATGATGATCCTGGTTCATACATGGTTGGTTGTGGAAATTGTTAGAGATGTTGACTAAGTAGGAGAAATTCTTCCCATGGGTCTTGTGAGTCTTGGTAAAGGAAATTGGCGAAGTTTGATTTTTTTTTCTTTGATGATGATGCCTGTGGATTTTGGTTTGGATATGGCAGATGGAGTTGGGATCATGATGAGGTCGTGTTGTGGACCTAGGGATATATGAGAGATATCCTTATGTGGTGGATTTTGGTGGTTCAGTTGACAAAGATAATTATTTAAATTTGTCTGAATTTCATTTTCAATGGTGGCTAGGTGAGGTGTGGTAAACCATTCATATACCTGGTCTTGAGTGTAGAAGAGATTTGTGTCTATATGCTGGCAGTGTGACCTATAAATTATGAACACAGATATAAATACTTTTGCTTCAGAGGCAGGCATACGTTCTAGATTGTAAGTCTCTGACAATTGTTGCAATTTATTTCTCCACCATAGAAGTGGGGAGAACCATTCAAGCAATGTCCAGGTGATTGAAGTGGCTTTATCTGGATTAAGCAAAAGTTCCAAAGTAGGAGTGATTGGTAGGACTAACTTGGTTGCATAAAGAATAGTTAGGCACCAGATGTACCATAACTCATCTTCAGTAATGTCTCTGGATAGATCAAGGGTTAAGCCGGTAAAGAACAGATTTTCTTGGTGGAAAGTTGAGAATGGAAATGAGCCTGCCAAGAGGTAGGCTTTCATGAAAAATTGGAAGAAAGCCCTTTTTGTAAACTCTTGGATAGCATAGACTGTAGAGAAAGTCTTGCCGAAGGGAAAAGTCTTTTTGGTGATAGCTTCAAGTAGAAGTGAAGTGGCCACGGAGATAATTGGAAACTGGTGTTTGGAGGATATGAGGGAAACTGATTTTGCTAGTTTTGAGAGTCTGGATAACATATCAGGGATTAGGTTCTGGGACCCTTTTATATGCTTCACTGAGAAGTCATATTTTGAAAACTAGTCTTTCAATCTGATTAACATCTTTTCAGGCACTGTGTTACCTTTGAAATTCATTATGTTTGGAAAGGTTGAGCTATCAATACGGATGAGAAAATGATGTCCAATGAGATGATACTCAAATTTTTTGATGCCATTTTTTACCGCTAAGATTTCTTTGAATACGCTATGGTAGTGCTTCTGTGTGTTAGAAAATTGTCCACTTGCATAAGCATTTCTTTTCCTTCAATTTCTTCAAGGAGGATGGCACCCCATGATTCATCACTTACGTCGGTTTGCAATATGCGCTTGCCATCTGTGATCATCTTTAATGGAGGCGAATTTTGCGCAATCTGCTTTAGAGTAGTGACAGTAGTTGTGTGGTCAGCATTCCACTCTGGTGGCTTCTTTTTCAATAAAGCCGAAAGTTGGTGAGTGTAGGGATCGACATGTGGGATAAAGTCTATGATGTAGTTGACAATACCGAGAAACTGTTGAACTTGCTTTTTGGAAAGTTACTGATCTGGAAAGTAAAGGAACTCTTAGGCAATGTGCTTTCCTGGCTGGTAGTGTCCATTTTTTATGATCATTCCAAGAAATTTAATGTTATATGTGGCGATTGTGCTTTTCTTGGCTGACAGCATGATTCCATGACTTTGGACAATCTCAAAAAATTGATTTAACAGGTGGCAATGTTCATCATGTGTTCCTGAAAAAAGTAAAATATCGTCAATGTAAATTAATGCATGATGCAGGATGGGTTGTAAAATTTTGACCATGGATTTTTAGAAAATGGAAGGGGCAGTTTTGAGACCGAAAGATAGAACTGTTCATTGGAAATAAGCATTTAGGATACAGAAGGTAGTTTTGTATTGTTTAGAGGGTTCAATGCCTAATTGCCAGAATCCTAATTTTAAATCAAACTTGGAAAATATGTGGGCATTTTTTAGAAAAGTAAATATGCTTTGTCTTTTGGGTAAAGGAAATTTGTCGTCTTGCAAAAACATGTTTAGTGACTGGTAATCAATGACTAGGCGTTTCTTTCCTCTGACAATTTCAGAATGCTTTTCAACATAGAATGCTTGGCAAGCCTATTGAGAGTTTGTGGGCTCAATAAGACCTTGGGCTAGTAACTATGAGCATTCCTTTTGGGCTAGGATTAAGTCAGAAGGACTCATTCCTGGATGGGTGGCCTTCGTTGGGTTGATGTCTTTATTTAGTTTGAAGGGCAGCTTAATGAAGAAAGACTTATTTTTCCAAAGAGGGTTTGGATGGGTGAAATCAGAATGAGACTCTGGACAGTAGCTCAAAAGTTTAGTTGAGATGTCCTGGTAGGATTGGGGAGTTGTAGACAAATTGTAAAGTTTCAAGATGTCTGTGAATGGTTTGAACATGGACTTGACTCGGATCCCAGTGGGAATGATTTGGAGGTGTTTGATTTGGTAAATTATGTCAAAACCTAACAAGATATCTTTATTAGGAAGAGTTGAACGAATGATTTTGGCCCAAATGACACAATTGGGAAAGATTTGAATACCAATGGGTTTCTTGGTAATCAAATTGGTGGAAAACAGTTTCCCATTAATTGCTCTAAAATTTTCTTCATGCTGTTTCTAGTATTCAGGTGGAAGAATGTTTGGGTTTAACATACTTCGTTGGGCTCGAGTGTCTATAAGACCAATTGCAGGAATGGGCCTTTAGAATTTTGAAGGTAAAATTTGGAGTTTAATGGAGGGAATAGGAACAGAAGTGTCGAGGGATAGTAATTGTTGATGGAAAATAACTTGGGACTCATCACTTTCTGATTCATCTGATGAGCTTTGCAGTGCAAACACTGTTTCATCATTGGGTTCATCTTTTTAGAGAAATATAACTCCAGTTCTTCCTTTTTAGGAGAGTAATCAGTAGTAGCTTGGAGGTGTTCAACTAGCCGGATGGATTTTTCTCTTTTTTTGGGACAATCTTTGGCATAGTGACCTTTTTTCTTGCAGATAAAACATCTGCTAGATTTGTTCCGTTTGGATTCTCTGGAGAAAGATTATTTTTTCCTGAAGAACCTGTAAGGTTTTCTGGATCTGCGAGACTTTGATGAAAATTCTGAATTTTTGAATTTCCGGAAATGCCTTTTCTTTTTAGAACTGCAATCGTAATCCTTTTTCTTTTTGCATTTGATCTGCAGGTAAGGCTTTTTGCAGGCACTTCTGAATGGTTCTTTATCTTTCAACAGTTTTTTGAAAAACTATTTTTGCTCGCAAAGTTTATCAAGGCATGTTTTGGCAATCTGAAAGTTTATCAAGGCATGCTTTAAGGTTGGCTCATTGAATCCATTAAGCTTGTAGAACAGTAAGGACATCAATTTGTAATGGAATTCAAGATCCTTAGCATTGAGTGAGCAGCATTTCATGTTGAGATAGTCTTGTCTTGCAGTTTCAAAAACTGCAGATGGATCCCCAAGGAATTGATCATGAATAATAGTAAGGGCACTTGAGACTTCTGGTAATTGAACAAATTGTAATTGTCTGTATTGGCCTGAAGAATCAAACTAATCTTTTAAGGCACCCATAAAACGAGTAGTAAATTCCCTAAGGACTGATTGGGTGGTTGCTCCTAACCTTAGCATTTGTAGGTTAATCCAGGCCGACATTTCAGTGAGTCTCTCTCGCCATTTATGAGATGGAATGTCATCAAATGTGAACCATGGACCATTTGATGGTTTTTGACTGGCTTGACTCGTTTGAGGCTGAGGAGGCTGATTTGTAGCCGAAGATTCAGGTATCTCTTCCTCGATATCTGAGGGTATATGAACATATGGATCTGTTTGAGAGGGTTGACCTTGTTCGGCTTGATCAGGCTGAGCCATAAGGATTTTGGTGATGTTAGCATAGGACTTTTCAGAATCAGTAGTGGAATTTGAGAAATCTGTGTCGGTACTGCTTTTTAAAACAACTAGGTTTGAATCAGAAGTTTGATCTTCTATATCAGATAATTCATTGACTGCTTGAGCACTGTATTGATACATGGGTTCTTTGTCTTTGGATTGTGTTTATGGATTAGGTTGAGGTGGAGGTGTTGATGGAGAGGGCGGTGTATAAGTCGGAGACTGTTGTTCCGGAATGGTCAGTGGTGGTTGGTAAACCTTAACTGGCTGTGGTTGAGGTTTAAGTTTTGGTTTTGGCTTGGGTGTTGGTGGTATTGGATTGTCTCTAAAAAGGGTATCTGTCATCCCAAATAACTTGGACGGATCATACTGTTTGATTGGTGAAAGCATAGAGGCAAAAGGATGATAAGTTGGGCCTATAGAAGGTATGGGTGGTGATGTAGTAAAAAGGGTAGGCTTTTGTTTTTCAGATTCAATCTGATCCAGTTCAGCTTTCAAGCGTCTGATTTCTCTTTCTTTTTGGTCAAACTCTGAGCCATAGTATCTTTGGGCAAGCATGGCTCGTAGCTCGGAATCTAGTTGAACAATTATAGATTGAAGATTTTGGTGGATCTGCTGCATCTATGCAGTAATTGAGTCAACTTTCGTAATCTATTCGGTTCGTAAACTGATTTTTTCAACTTTGGAATTGATATTCAATAAAGTATCATTTTGTGCTCTGGCATTTTGGGCTTGCCAGTTGAGGACTAATTCAAAAGTTTGGGTGGTTCAAGGTGCCCAACAGAAGTAATGGCAGACGGAATGAAGGGTTTAGATACAATATTTCGTTGTGAATCTGTTTGGGTTTCTAATGATGGGAAATTGGAAGTGTATTTTGAAGAGGTAGAGAAGAACATCATACAAGCCAGTAGCTGTACCACAGGTGTTGAATTCTAGATTGGTGATGGTATCACTGATTTACAATTCTTTACAACTTAAATATTGCAATCCATTTGAGTTCTTTTTTGTAGATGGGTAATGGGCTTGGTGAGGGTGCAGGGTCTTTTGGTGGTTTGGGTTCACAGTATTTACATGGGACAAGTGATTTTTTCCTCTTGGGTTTCTTTTTCTTTTTAGTATGGTAATCATTGTCCTCTTCCCAATCATCCTAACAGGGACAATTTGGGTCACACATTCCTAAGCCAGGGACATCCCATAAGAAATGTCCATTTTGCTTGGCTGGGTAGACAGGGTATCCTTCAGGATCGAACCCTGTAATTGGCAGATCTTCTTGAGCTGTCTGAACAGCTGTGATCATTGGAGAGCCTTGGAGGCTCTTGGGGAGCAGTGAGACGTGGTTTGAAAGTCATTCGAACTGTTCCATCTTGTCGTCTTTCAAACATATTTTCTGATGTCTGAATTGGAGCTGTATTATTATGGAACTGCTCATAGTTTGAGATCCATTGAAGCGGCATAAGCTTTATAAGCTCATGTCGGGGAATTTGTCTTGGGATTTGGATGATGGTAGGGATATGGACTGATTCTGCTAACACCATGAGGGTGTCAGCGTGATGTTCAGGTGTGGGTAGATCTAAGGCATGATTTTGAAGCCTATAGACCAATTGGTGATGGAGGGTGGCTATTTTTACAAATGAAATTTGTTCTGCACCTTGAATTTGGACTTGAACTTTCAAGGCTGTTGGCAAGTTGGTGTCTTGAAGAGAAAGGTTGAAATTTGGATAAAAGGTAAGAAGGACACTTCCTGCATGGAGAGTACCTATAACGGCATCTTGATACTGTTTGAACCGGGTATCAAGCATAGCAATTCGAGCTATGACCGGTAATCCTTTTCTTCCATGAAGCGTAAGGATTAATCTTACTCCTCCGAGATGGAGATGAGTATAGCCTTCTCTTTTCCAGTTTAAAATTAACTCTGAAGGTATTTCCAGAGTTACATATTGTTCAACAGTGGTTGCTTGAAGTGAACACTGATCCAGACGAGAGGACTGGATATATTTTTTAAAGTGAGGTCTTTTAGTGGAAATAAGAGTTCGGATAGTTCGGGTAAATGAACTGGGTCTTTTGTACAACTGGTAAGGGCTGATAAGAGGATATGAGGATTCATTGATTTGGGCGGATTCAGGGATGTAGGAATATTCTACAAGGTTTTCTATTTTATTTGTAGTGTGAGAAGTGCAAGATTTAGGCAAAGAAAGAGTAGAAGAAAGAGTTACAGGATTTGAAATAGTTGGAGTTGAAGATGAAGTTGAAGCCATGATTTAGAAGTTCTCTCTGCTCCTGAAGTCTATTGATCAAAATAGAATAAAGATTTTAAATCATACCATTTTGTTCATGGAAAATAGATTTAGAAAACATAAAATTTTCAAGGACGTGTAGGCTCTGATACCATAATAGGCGCAGTAGTACACTAAGTACTCAGTACATGGCGTTGTTATACCAGAACTCATAATAGGCTCTGATACCGTAATAGCACACTAAGTACTCAGTACGTGGCGTTGTTATACCAGAACTACTTAGAAGCTCAGCATCAAAACTTAAAACTTTTTCTTTGAGGATCATAAAGAAGAAATATACATATGGAACAACTACTAGGCGCTGTTGGCAAAGTCTTTGAGTACATAGTTTGCATGCTCAAAAGATTTTTGCTAAAGGTTTTAAGTGCATATGCATGCTTAAAATGCTTTTGCTAAAGACCTTGAATGCATAGTTTGCTTGCTTTAAAAGTTCTATGTATGTATCTATGACATCTTCTTAATAGTGGAATCTTAAATTTATGCATGTGAACGATACTTTTGGATGACTAAAACTGAAAAAAGATTTTTTCAAAATCATTGGCATTGACATCCAATGAAGTGCATGCAAAGTTGCCTATTTTTAGGAGTTTGAATCCAAATATAAGCCTTTAAGAATTTTCTAACTTTATCACAAGAGTTATATTTCTATTAGAAATATTCTTCAAAAGGTTTAAAAATTGCAACTTAGAAGCAAATTAGATACTACTATAGAGAATGAAAAATTTTTAGCCTTGGTCTGCCTATAAAACTCTAGAAAAGAAGAAAAAATGGCTAACGTTCCTTATCTGAATGTCAATAAGTTATGTACATTGGGATGTACGACACTTGATATGTGCTATGAGACTAATAAGAGTTATAAAGCATTGAGTTGCTTAAATCGGATTTTAGTATAATTATATACTAAGAGCAAATTTGCGCTTCAATGCCAATAGATATGGTGATCTATATGACTGAAAATTGACCTCAAGATAATTGTGCACATCTTTGTGTAACATTAATGCTATTATATGGAGCAGTAAGATAATGAACTTGCATAGCTTTGACCATAGCGGAAGCTATATCTATATGCATGTTCTAGTGGCTTCATGAGAAATCTTTAGTTTAGTTAGTATTTGCAATATTTTGAGATTGTCATAAGTACTTAGAGATTATGATAGAAAATGATAAACCAATGTTGGATGATTTCTATTGCTATAGGTGTTAATTTCTAAGTATGCACAACAAGTAATATACTGATGAGTATTCAGATTGTGTCCATAGGGATTGATGGTATAAGATTAACTACAGCAATCTTAACAGTATGATTTTCAATCTTAAATAAAATAAATTAATTAATAGAATTAATGAACTAACTAAATTAGAAGTGCAAATAACAAAATGCAATAAGGAAAATCTTAAGCCAAACACGAGGACAAACTTAATGGGAAAAGAGTACCTGAGTGATTAAGCTCACTTAATGGTATTGACTATTTTTCCAATTAAGGATCTGTTACTACAACATTTACTACAGCACTGGAAAGAATCCCTAATGCATCCTCAGTTGCCAACTGTTGAATGTCATATATCTAAATGTAACTTAACAATATACAGTTGTTACGCTAACATTAGATATAACATTATGCGTTCTAGGTTCCAATAACCCTAAAGGTGAATCCTTATGTCCAGTTTTCACTAATTTTAGACTAAGTATGGCCTTATTCAAATCGAGAATAACTTAACTTGGAAATCTAATCTAAAACCAAGCCTTGCCTTAATTTGTTTCACTAAGTCAGACCTTTTTGAGACTTTTTCTTAGCTACATCCATTAAATGAGTGGTCAGTGAACATAAGGAATTGCAATAAGTAAAATCAAGATAAAATGCTACAACAAATCCAGAGCAACACACATATATAACTCAAATAACTATTAAGCTTGTTTATCACTTAACCATAATAAAGTTTAGTTTATGATTTGCAATAAAATAGTAATAAGAATCGTTTTAACCATCAAATACATTCCCATAAAAAAGGAGAAACAAGAAAAGAAGATGAAAAATTGAGTTTTGCTTAGTCTTTGTTATCTCTCCTTTTTTTTCTCCTTGAATCCTCTGTTGTAGCCCTCAAATCTCTCTTGTTTCTATATTCTCCTTTTGTTTTTCTCTATTATTTTTCTTGAGTGACGACTCTTTTCTTTTCTTTTCATGTGTGCTCTTTTTATATCTTGGAATTAGGGAAACCAAAAGTGTGAGGCCGCATGTCTTCTATTTTTTGAAACCTTAGATCATAATCTTTCAGTTAACACGCACAAAATCTTGACTGCAATTGCTACCGGATTGCTGTAACAATGGCTACAACATCTTCACTATTCCAGACTTGTTTTCATTCCTCTGCAGCCAAGTTCTTTTGTGATATCTGTAAGTCTTTGTTGCAGCTTCCATCTATGAAGCTTGAGCTTTTTGGTCACCTAAAATCATGCACATAATCATAGCACAAAGTATTATAAAACACCACTAATTGATTAAACTTACTTAAATGGATGCTTATTCAAAATATAACTAAAAATGCAATAAAAACACATAATTTACTCTCTATGTAATATTGCTTTGAGTCTAAAAGTGCTACGGTAACTCTCATTTCATTGAGTCTAAAAATGTTGCAGCTTCTACCCACTTGGATAAATAGTCCACAGTAACTAAAATGTACATGTTGCCAAGAGAGGGTGGAAATGGTCCCATAAAGTCTATTCCCCATACATCAAAAAGTTCAACCTCCAAGATGTTAGTTAGTGTCATTTCATGTTTTTCAGAGATGTTTCCTGTTCTTTTGCATCTGTCATAACATTTAACAAACTCATAAGTATCTTTAAAAGTAAAGGGCTAGTAATAACTTGATTGAAGAACTTTTGCTGTTGTCCCGTGTCCTCCAAAATGTCTACCATATGCTGTAGTATGACAGGATTGTAGAATGTTTGAAATTTTTTCATCAAGAACACATCTTTTGATTACATGATTTGAACACATCTTGTACAAACAAAGGTCATCCCACTGATAGCTTCTGACATCATGGAGAAATCTCTTCTTTTGCTAGTAGGTCAAATCAGGGGGTAACAATCCACTTAACAAATAAATAACAAAATCTGCATACCATGGGAATCCAGATTGCTGCAGCATCTATGCATTCTGTATCATCAGCAACTACTCATTAGGGAAAGTTTCTGTTATGTCTTGCTTAGTTAGAGTGCTTGCATTTGCTGTCAGCCTTGAGAGATGATTTGCTACTTGACTCTCAGTGCCTTTCCTGCCCTTGATCTCTAGGTCAAACTCTTGTAGTAACAGAATTCACCTAATTAACTTTAGTGGCATCTTTCTTTGAAATCAAATACTTTATAGTTGAGTGATCTGTATAAACTATCACTTTGGTGCCAACCAAATAAGTTCTAAATTTATCAAGTGCAAAAACAATTGTTAGCAATTATTTTTCAGTGGTAGTATAGCTAAGTTGTGCATCAGCTAAGGTCTTACTGGCATAATAAATTAAGTGAAAAATCTTGCCCTTCCCCTACCCTAACATTGCTCCAGTAGAGTGGTCACTAGTGTCACACATCAACTCAAAAAGCATACTCTAGTCTGGTACTACAACAACCAGTCTCTTCCATTCAACATAGGCCATTAAGAAATTCTCACCAAAATTGAAGAAATCCTTAATGAACCTTCTATAGAACCCAACATGTCCTGAGAATCTCCCTATGTCTTTGACTAAAGTAGGTGGTAGAAGTTTATAAATTACCTCTATGTTTGCCTTATCCACCTATATTCCCTTTTTAGAGACTCTATGGCCTAAGACTATCTCTTCCTGTACCATGAAATGACACTTTTTCTAATTCAACACTAAGTTTATCTCTTCACAACTCTTAAGCACATTTTCTAGATTATGAGAACATTCATCATATGATTCTCCAAAAACTGAAAAATCATCAATGAATACCTTAAGTGTTTACTCAACGATATATGAAAAAACAGATATCATACACCTCTAGAAGGTCATTGGAGCATTGCACAGCCCAAATGGCATCATTTTGAAGGCAAAGGTTCCATAGGGACAAGTGATGTTCTCTTTTCTTGATCCTATGGTGCTATAGTAATCTGGTTGTAGCTGAGTATGCATACAAAAAACAATAGTATTCTTTTCTAGCAAGTCTATCCAGCATCTAATCTATGGAAGGCAATGGGAAGTAGTCCATCCTTGTGGCTTTATTTAACTTCCTGTAATCCATGCGAACTCTCAATCTATTTATTATTCTTGTGGGAATGAGCTTATTCTTTCAATTTGCTACAACTGTTACTCCACCTTTCTTTGGAACACATTGTACTGGGCTTACCCATGAGCTATCTGATATTAGGTAAATGATTCTAGCATCAAGCCACTTGATGATCTCTTTCTTCACAACTTCCTTCATGATGGGATTTAATCTTCTTGATTGCTCTACAAAATTATTGTAGCAATCCTCCAGTAAAATCTTGTGCATGCATATGGATGGGCTAACGCTAACATATATGTATCCACAATTTTGATTTTGATAATAACAAACAAGATTAAGATTGATAAAGCTTTTAAAAGCTCAAATTATTTTTCATACATTTTAAATAAATCATTATTTTCACAATATAAAGGTTTTATATTTAATGGAAAAATGATTTTATGAAATTGTTTATTTTCAAGTTAATGGTCTAATTTGAAAAAGTTTTGAGAACTTTAAAATCAACAAATATTGTTTTGAAACTCTGGAAGTGAACCTATTTGTAAAGTTTCATGAAGATTTGGGCTATAGTATAACTACACAAAGTTTTGGGGCAAAACTATAATTTTTAAAAATAGTTTTATTGTAGCAATCATTGTAGCAACGGATAACCGTATATAAGAAAACGGCTAACCGACATCGAACAGAATTGGAGTTTAATTTCTGAAAACTAATGGTGATCTAACAATTTGAATTTTGGTCCAACTGTAACTTGTCCAAGTCAAAACAACGATCCGGTAAGGCTTAATGGTGATCTGACTTCGGGTAGAAGGTCAATAATGGCTACTTTTCAGCTCCAACTATAAAAATGCTACATTAGATCCAAATCAAGAAAAGAATACAACGAATACCGAAGAGTTTATTCTTGAGAATACAATATTTCTTGAGCTTTACTTTGTTTATTCATTCTTCAAATCACACTTTGGGCATATATTTGTAAACGCATAGGTTGTGTGTGAGAAAAATCTTGTATTTGATAAAGTTTGAGTGCGAGAAACACTTGTGTTAAGAGATTGAGGGATGATATCTTATTACAAAGGTTTATTGACACCTGGAAGTCAATTGTAAGAAGTTGAAGCCTTAGAAGGCTTGGATGGTGAAATCGTCAAGCTTGGTTTGCTTGGAGGTATGGACGTAGGCGGGGATTGTCGAGCCACATAAAAGATCTTTGTGTTTTCTCTCTTCCCTTACTCTTTTATTTTTTAGTATTGTTAAATTTTTTTTTTAATTTCATTAAAGCATTGATTAAATTGTTATGTGGTTTGCTTAGCTTAATTTTTAGAATCCCAATTCACCCCCTTGGGTTTCCTAGTTAGTGTTTCATTTGGTATCAGAGCAAGGTACTCTTGATTAGACTTAACCATCTAAAGTTAAAGATCAATGGCAACTTAAAATGATTTTACCTTTAGAGGAGGACAATCCATAACTAGGCCACTATTCTTTGATGGTAACGCCTATCCTTATTGGAAAACTAAGATAAGAATTTATTTGCAAGCACTAGATTATGAAATTTGGGAAGTTATTTGTGATGATCCATTTTTTCCTAGCAATAATAATAAAAATGGGGAAGAAATTCCAAAACTTTCAAGTGAGTGGAGTGAGTTGGATAGGAGAAAGATGTTTTTAAGTTCCAAAGCTATGAACACTCTATTTTGTGCCTTAGACAAGAAAGAATTTCATAGAGTTTCTAGTTGTGAAAGTGCTTATGAAATTTAGAAAAAACTTAAGGTTGTATACGAGGGAACAAATCAAGTCAAAGAGTATAAAATTAATAGATTCACAAGGCAATATGAGATGGTTTAAATGGAGTTATAGAAGAGTGTCTATAATATGTATACTAGATTTATTGATTTAGTGAATTCTCTTGAACCACTAAGAAAGACATTTACTAATAGTGAAAAAGTGAAGACAATTATTAGATCTTTGCCAAAAGAGAAGGGACCAAAGAGAACAACCATAGAAGAAGCAAAAAATCTTAATACTTTATCTCTGGATGATCTTATTGGTTCACTCTCATATGAAGAAGATATAGCTAATGAAAGCATTGGTGAAGATAAAAAGAAAAAGAGCTTTTCTTTTAAATCTTCTATGATTGAAATGAAGTTCTAGTTATGCAACCTAAGAGGGGGTGTTAACATATAGGTTAACATAATGATTTTGATGATAACAAACAAGATTAAGAATGATTAATTTTTTAAGCTCAAATTGTAAGGGGAACTTACATTTAGGGGGAGCAATTTATTCAATCATTCTGTAAATACATGAAAAGTTTGTCATCATCAAAAAGGGAGAGATTGTTAACATTTATGTTAATATAATGTTGATTTTGATGATAACAAACAAAATTAAGAATGATTAAGTTTTTGAAAGCTTAAATTATTTTTTTCATACATTTTAAATAAATCATTATTTTCACTTTATAAAGGTATTAAATTTAATGGAAAAATAATTTTATGAAATTAGTTGTTTTTCAAGTTTATGGTTTAATTGAAAGAGTTTTGAAAACTTTGAAATCAATAAGTATTACTTGAAAATTTAGAAATGACTTATTTGAAAGACTTCATAGCATTTTGGCCTATATCAAAATTTCAGAAAGTTTTGGGATTCACAAAGTATTATTAAGAAATTCTGAAATGAGACTTAATTGAAAACTTTTATAACGTTTTGGGCCATACTATAGTTTTATAAAGTTTTGGGGCCAAACTGTAATTTTAGCAAACAGTGCACTGTACCGTTACTGTAGCAAGCGGCAATCCGGATATGCTAAACGGAATTCCGGTTACGGGGCAGAATTCATCCGAATGGAAAACGGCAATCCGGTTGTGCTAAACGGAATTCCGGTTACAGGGCAGAAAGCTTCTGGAGCATAAACGACAATCCGGTTGTGCTAAAAGGAAATCCGGTTACGGGGCAGAAAGCTTCTGGAGCATAAACGGCAATCCAGATATCACAAGCGGCATTCCGGATATTCAAAAATTTAAATTTTTTCCTTAACGGTAACATGCAAGCGGAATTCCGGATGCGATAAACGGTAATCCGGTTATGAGTAAAAAGCTCATAACGACTAGTTTTTTAGCTCCATCTATATAAATTCAAATCCAAATCATTTTTGGTAATCTTGGCATGTATAAACAAGTGCACACAACATATATTGAGCTTCAAATTCGAAAATCATCATAGATTAAATTCTTATTGTGCTATTATTTGCATAACCACTCTTAAAGAGAGTTTTTGTTGTAATCATTATTTTTCTCATCAAATTGGTGAGTGTATAAGTGTGGGAAACACTTGAGTGAAGAGATTGGGGGATAATCTCTTGTTGTAAAGGTTCATTGACACCTTGGAAGTCAATTGTAAACATTTGAAGCTTTGGAAAGGTTTGGATAGTGAAATCCTCAAGCTTGGGTTGCTTGGAGGCGTGGACGTAGGCGGGGATAGCCGAACCACGTAAAAATCCTTGAGTTTGCTTTCTCCTCCCTTACTCATTTATTATTGTGCCTTTATTGAATTTATTGTTTTCGAATTTATTAAGACATTAGATTGGATTGTTGTGTGTTTTGCTAGGATAATTTTTAAAATACCAATTTACCCCCCCTCTTGGGTTGCACACTTGCATTTCAGGGAGGTGAATTGGAATTTAAAAAAAATTATTCAATTCTAAAGCAAAACTCGATTCAAATCTAAAAACGAATTTAAAGCAATAACAAATAAATCAATCACAATATAAAAAGATAAGGGAAGAGAGATTCAAACATGGGAATTTTTACGTGGTTCGGCCAACCTTGCCAACATCCACGCCTCCAGGTTTTCTGGGCTTAAGGATTCCATTGAGTAAGCCTCCAAGGCTTCAAATATTTACAATTGACTTCCAAAGTATCAATAAACCTTTACAACAAGAGATTATCCCCAATCTCTTAACCCAAGTGTGTCCTAACACTTACAATCACTCAATACAAAAATTACAAATTGTTTCTCTCACACACAATGTTTAAGATTACAAATCAATGCCCAATGTGTGAATAGATGAATAATGAATTGTGTTTCAAGCTCTTTGAAGATTGTATTCTCGAGTATAAACTCAATGATAATGTTGTGATCAATCTTTGTTTGAATTTGAATAAGTTTATTTATAGTTGGAGTCGAAAACTAGCCGTTATTCACTTTCTGCTCACTGTCGGATCGTCGTTTGACTGGTTAATATGACCATTGAGCTGAATTTTTAAAATTCACGTTGATTCAAAAGAATACTGTGAACCTTGGGGTCTAAGACTCTTTAATACCACAGAATATCGAGAATTAATTAAATTCAAAAGAGCTTTTAAAAATTGAAAATATTATTGAACTCAATTCTGCCTTCAAAAGCTATAAGGGGACTATTTATATCAGTAGTAATTATTCTAAACAATGAAGTAAAAGGAAAATAAAGTTCTAAACTAGAAAAGAAAACAAAGTCCCAAACTTTAAATGATAAGGGCACTAATCCAAATACAATAAGGATTCCTTGATGTGCATCAGTATTGATTCCCCATTTGCGCGCAAGCGATATTGGACCACAAAAATTACGCATCCGCAGCCCAACAATTTCAACTATAGCAAATATGGCTTACTTAAAGCCATGTCTAAGAGGATAAAAGCTGACCATATCACCAACATTGTTTCTTCTTCTTCTTCTTCTTCTTTTTTTTTAATAATTTAAGGTAAACTTCTGCTGTATTTGCGAGAATTTTATTAAGTAAAGAACAGAGCAACTGACACTTAATCGGGACATAATAAACTTCACTCTTAAAAATAAAGCAAGCAAGTCAAAACTAAAACCAAATAATAACAAGCACCGAGAATCCAAGGGAGAGTTACAGAGTATATACAGTTAGCAAAACTAGTCTTCAATGAAAACAGGATCCTTTAGCAACGCGGCTACATGATCTTTCATCAAGTGAGGATTCGTATAGGAATCATCATTTTTGTACAGCACATCCATTAAACGAGCAAGATTAAGAACCCGTTCGAGCAAAGGCATAGGAACAACAGTTGGTCTCATGAGCTCCTCATTTATATCTTTCCATGCATTCTCAACTTTCTCCCGAAACACTTTAACTGCCTCTTCCTCAGAAACACCATGCTGCTTCATGTAGCATTCAACAGCTGAGGCAACATGTCCTCTCTGTTGCTCAAACTGCATAACGTTCACATATATATTGGTCATCTAAAAATAGAATAATAATAAAGAGCATTAAATAATAAATGATTTAGTTCATGCTACCTTATGAGAGACAATGTCATCCATGAGTCTGGAAATGACTGAGGAAGCCTGAATGATTTTAGGGTTGCCGGATACCCATTCAAAGGCTTCTTTTGTTGCAATATCTTCCATTCCCAGAAATGAAGATGTTGCTAACAGTAAGTAGCCACATGAAAATAGTGCAACGCGCATGTATTCCTCCATTGTCGGTACATATTGTTGGTCACACCACCTAGCTTCGATGATGTAACTTCTCACCAAAGTCTTCACCTACGAAATTATTAAAAAATAATAATAAACAAAGGATAAAATAGGAAAGAAAGATTTATTTTGCGCAACACTTGCTAAAGTGAGGGAGGAAAATTATATTTGCTACACAGCTTTCACAATAATTGAAATGAACTGACCGATTCTTTAGCAAAAGGTAGGCCGTACAACATTCCTTTGCTGGCCAAATCTTTCTCAAATTCGCTGTAAGCATCCAGGAGAGCCCTATAGCACAACTTCATGTACTCAGGAAGCAGATCTATGGCACTGATATCCCACCTGGAAAACAAAATTATAAACCATAGCATTTCATATTAGACATTAATCAAGGATTATCACAAGTTTAAAAAAGTTAAATTTTGTTAAGAAATATACAAATTTGAAAATTTGAACGTATCAGACCTCTCAATGGCTGTGGCAAAAAGCTCAAGTTCTTCTATTGTACCATAAGCATCATAAATGTCATCAATAATTGAAGACATTGATATCACTTTGGTTAGAATTTTTCTAGCCAATAAAAATTTTGGCTCAAAATATACTCCCAAAATCCAGAAATAGCCCTCCACCACTCTGTCTCTTATGAAAGGTAGTTTATTGGGAACATCAAAAATTTTCCACCACCTAATATATTAAAAAACATTATTATTTACAGAAATTAAGCCAAAAACATTAACATATATATGATCACTAAAATCGTTCAGACCTTAAGATATCTCTGAGTTCTTCTTGGTGTTGTTTCTGAAGTATGTTGAAATCTAACATGGCAAAGGTTAATAGATCTTTGTTGTGTAAAGGCTCTTTCTGATAGATTGGCATGTAGTGTTTTGCCTCTAGCCTTGGTAAGCTTTTGCGAATAGGTCGATTGAGGGCACGATTGACTTGAGCCGCAAGTTGAGTGTTGGATTGGCTTGTAAATGACTCAAGGTGAGTGACAGTGAAAGCAAGTGCTTCGTTGAGTATATTTTCTCCATGTACCCTGAGATGCGCCGCTTCATACAGGCTTAACATTCCCCGAATATCTCTTTTAAGGAAAGACTTGAAGTTCCCATTGCTGTCCTTGAACCTGTTAAAGACATCTGCTTCACCACCCGTTAACAAATTTCATGTAATTTTTCTTTTTTATAGCAATAATTAACTATATATAAATGAGAATTTTGAATTTCTTTTCCAGTCTTTCTTCTTATGCTCGTTTTTAAGTGGATAAACAAAAATTGCATGTATCGATAATTGTGGAAATATATATATAACTGGGCCTTGGAGCCATTTGAAATAATTAGAGTGGAACTCATTCTCTTTTACAGTTTTCTTTATTTTAGTTCCTACAAATACCATGCGCTACTAAAATATCCATAAAGGCAAGTGAAATTAAGTGACATAACACATATACACAGAAGCTGCAACTTCAGTTCCCAAAAATTAGATAAAGGATGAAGATGAAAACATTTTGCAAGATTTTTTATTTCTTTATTTTTGAGAAGTACAAGATATTGAACAAGAGGGATTAGTGAGAAAAAAGACATACCAGCGGAAATTTTATAGCCATTTTGTCTAAGTAATCGAAACTGAAGAGAGATATAATAGAGCTCATGAACATTTTCATCATCGCCAAGATTGCAATCTTGCTTAGCCTCATGCATTTTTCCCAAGATTTCATCAATCTCACTTTCAAAATGATAAGACACTCCTAAACGCTGAATTTCATCAATCAAATCCAGTTTAGTCTGCGAAGGCTTGTTGATATCAGCTCTCAGCATCGTTCTAATTTCTTTCTTCAGCTCTTGGTGCTTTACGCTAGCATCACCACTTTCCTGAGGAAGAAATTAAATTTAGAGATGAAGCTATCTATAGAGGAAGAAAACTATACGTAATTAACGTAAATATGCAATACTAGTATTAAGTTGCTTTAGAGTAGAGTACTACTAAAGAGTCATTTTACCTTGAAATCACTAGTATATGAAAGGAAATAATCCCCCCAAATGGTAGGATCAAAATTTGCCGAACGACGAGTAGATTCTTTCTCAGCATTTATTCGGATAACTTTATTAGGAGAGGCTGAAACTTGAAACGACATGTCCTTAATTTCTATTGCTTTCTAAAGGCATTTAAGGTTGCTACAAATTGAGTTGTTGTTTCTTTGTTGTAGCTTCTAGTGCTTCAATGATGCCTTCATTCTCGTGCATTTTATAGACTTGGTTGCGTTCGATTTTTGTTTCAAAAAAATAGGTCTGAATTTAACTGAAGTCTGAATAAGTTAAATGAAATTTTCTGAAAAAAATGTTTGTTACTTTTGTTTTACAACATCTGAACAAAAAATTTTTAAAATTAATAGTTTGACATAAATATTCTTTTAAGTGGTTTATATATTTATTCAAATTTAGAACTAGTTTGATAGCATATAAAAAAAAGTACTATCATTGTTTCTTAATTAAATTTTATAATAAAAGATATGATTATAATATCAACATTTCATTATAAAGTCAACACTGTTATTTTAGTTTCGATTCTTCACAATGGATATAATCTGATTTATTCAATATTTTCGTTTTATATTGTCACCTTGTGAATAAAAATTTAAAGTAATTAAAAAATAAATTTAAGAATAATACAAAATTATTAGGTTTATACATAATATAGTTAATACATAAATTATTAAGGGTATTTTTGACATTTAAAATTAAAATTTTCTATTTAGATTTCAAACTTCAAATAAAGGTAGACTTTTTCTACTTTTTGTATTAGGATAAAATTGTTTCACAATAAATTAAGAAAACAAATAACTCAAAATAAGTAAATATCTGAAAAATTAAAAGTTAAAAACTGAAAAACAAACAGCACCTTAATTCTTTTATAGCCACACATTGCAAGGGATCTCCCTCCCATTTGAGGATCCAATGACATGAACCTTTACTTCTTTTAAAGGTTATGAAATAAGAGATCCTTATTGAAAAAATACTTTTTATATATAAATATAAATCAACTACTGATTACTCAAAATCATGTATATATCAAGCTTGATATTTTAGCCTCAAGATCCTGGTCAAGCGATTTTCAAGCACTTGAATTTAAATAATGGGAGAGATAAGTGTTAAACAATATTTTTATTTTGGAGCTGTGAACTGATGGTTTTTGTTCGTCCATATTACCATCGGAAACTTGAGCTAGAATTGCAGAATTCCCTCGTCTTGTGAAGTTGCACGCATGTATAAGAGCAACAAGAAATGAAATGGTACACAAGAGACTACTCACCACACATTATATGTGGTGAATATCATCTTGTTGCAAAGCAACATTTTATCTCTTTCCTATCATGAATTTCTCAACGTGCGTATTTCAATAATTTAGCAACACGACAAGTGAAAACAACTGCTACACCACCATACGAATCCTATTATGAACTGACCAATTAGAGGAGCGCTACTGACTCATTCTCTCCCTATCGATTGGTCAGGTGTCCACATAATTTTTTTAATTTCTCTCTCTTTTATATCATCCAATTTGTTCAAAATATTTCTCACTACTACAAAAATGACATTTACTGACACTTTATTTCTGACGCTTAGTAAAAAGTGTCAGAAATAGTGTATGTTTGAACCATTTTCCGCCTTTAACAAGTATGTATCATAAATCATTGATACTAAGGTGTCAGTAACTTAAAACTCAATAATTATTGATACTAAAGCATCAGTGATAAAAAAATATATATATATTAATTTCGTTTTAATTTGAACTCGAACTCAAGATCTCTAAACTTAAAATTTTTAAGTTTATAGCGCAAACCATTGATGCATGCGTTTTTAAATTTTGAATTTGATTAATTTTTTTATTTAATTAAATTTTACACAATTACTTTGTGGATAATAATAATAATATTAATTATTTAATTAATAATAATAAATTTGAAAATAATATTTTTTTATTTAGCCACATGTCAACTTGTAATTCGTTGTTTAATAACAATAATTTTACTTGACCATGTGTCGACTTATAGTTTGCTGTTTTATTAAATTAAAATGTCAACAATTACACTATATAATTTTCTAAAGTATAAAAAGAAAAATAAGAAACCCTAAATCGAACCTAATGAAACACACCACCTGTTAAGTTGCGGCCGCCGCTCCCCTGCTCCTCGACTTTCACTGCTGCAGGCCGCTGCTCCTCGACTTTTACTCTTGTCGGATGCTGCTCCTCGACTTTCACTGCCGCCGACTTCTACTCCTTGACTTTCACTGCTGTCAACTGTCGTTCCTTGACGCCACTGCTGCCTTTGCTCTGCCGTTGTCAAGCTTCAGCCACTGACGACTAGCTAGCCACCTTTCTGTACGTCTCTGCTACCGCTTTTATACCGTCACATCAACTTCAGCCCAGCCAGCCACCGTTCCTTTACCGCCAAGATCAAGAACCATTTCTTTCTCTTCTCTCTTTTAGCACAGGTATGAAAATACTGCAAAAGAGTTAATCTGTTAATTACCTTTCCGTACGTCACTGTTGTCATTTGTGTACATCGATGCTGCTGTTCGTCTTGGTCACTGCTGCCGCTTCTCTGCCGTCACGTCAAGCTTCAACCTTTTTGACAAAACATTTCACTTGGAAATATAAGCAAACCATTTTGAGACCATCAAAAACTAAGCCAATTTCTTTGGTTTCAAGGCCTTGTTTTTTCACTTTGAAATCAGATCATACAATGACAAGCCAATTGAAAAACTTCTGTTGAAGATTTCACTGTTAAATTCAGCTTTATTTTTATTATTTGTGTTCCTGTCATTTTCTTTCCCTTTTTTCGATTTTTAATTCAATTTGGAATTTGACAAATATATTTTTTAATTTTTATAAAATTTATCTTATTTGCAGGATGCTCAGGGACAGGATGTTGATCTTAGTGTCTACAAGGGAAAGTTTCTTTTGATTGTCAATGTTGCATCACAATGGTGTGCCTCAGCTCCTTTCATTTTTAATTTTTTTTCCATAATGATATATTGATTATTGTTGATGCTTCCATTTAATTAATGCTAATACGTGTTATCTATCTATCGGGAGTCTAAATTTTATAGAATTATATCATACTCAGAAGTATACATGCTCCCAATACAAATAAGTGTTTATAAGAGAGGATTTCACCCAAAATCTTTAATTCTTGCAAAATGCTAGTGGCTCTGTTTGCACAAGTTTATTTTGCTTCCATGTTCGTTCCTTTACTATAGCGATTCCTTTACCACCAAGATCAGACACCATTTCTTTCTCTTCTCTCTTTTGGCATAGGTATGAAAATACTACAGAGAAGTTTATATAAATTACCTTATTATTCACACGTTTAATTGAGAACATCCAATAATATAGTGGGCAAACTATAGGAAGGTTGTTAGTAGACAATTCTAATTTTAGCTTTACTTTACAAATGAAAGATTAGAAATAGTTTGTCGAACCCATTTTACTATGTTGGAGGTTTAGGCTAATCTTGTATAGATTTTTGCTTAGAAGAAGGATGGTTCTCCAAGGGTGGTGGGTTGGTTTTTGTATAGACTATTCCCCTATTTTCCCATTTTGCTTTTCTTTGAGGAAACCTGGTCCATTTTTTTATGTACGTTTTCTATCTTCAATCAAATATATATTTCTCAATCTCGTCTAAAAAAATACCTATCTCATTTTACCATCTGTTTATGAATTACTAATTATATTTTGTTAGTATTCCATGTTCGAAGAAGAATATTAGATTGAAGAAAGAAGTTGTTGCTTTGCTAATCATTTGAAACCCAGGTTTGCACTGAATCTGATTTTTATATTTTACTTTTTTACTTGACCCATACCTGAGTCTAATTTTTTGCTCCATTTTCCTTTCTTTCTTCAATTTAATTATCAATCCACTTCAAACCTAAAAAGATTTAGTAATTGGGAAACCCTTATATTTTATTAAAGAATGTCAAAGTACTGTTATTGGAAACTGGGTTCATGTCTTAAAAAGCAAACTGGTTTGTAATGTTTGGCTTATAGTGGCCTTCTATTTCTGTTTTTCATCTTGGCTTGGTTAATTTCTTCACTAGGCGTTTAAATTTTGTTAATTTTTATTTTTTCGTCTTTAAGCTCATTAAATATCTTTTTTTTTTCAATTTATGGCTTTCGGTCCAACTGATCATCGTTGAATGTGGGCACTATAAATGCTATAGTGCTTGTTAACTTAATGTATTTGATCATATATTATATTATTGTTTACTTTAAATTTAGACAATGAAATGGATTACAAAAAAAATAACTTATGCTTGTCAAGTTGTAGACACCATTGTTCATGTCATCATTCTAAATATTGATGTACTTATTAAGTGTTCTCTTTAATACTTGATAGAATACTTTTGGTAAAGCAATTTGTGGTATTATGATTGCAAGTTGTAATTAACTTGGCAACGTGTAGATTCTACAATTTCTTTTTCTGATTCCTTAACTTGCTTCTTTTAATCCTACTCTTCCATGTTGAAGTAATTTATGAGTATTTTTACTTCAAAATAACCAAGATTTATTTTTCACAGGATACTAATTGATTTTTTTGCAGTTGTAGGTGGGAAAAAAATGAAGCCGCGGATGGATATTGAGTGACCTTGTTGTGCTTCTTTTTTTTGGGGGGGGGGTTAGAAACTTAATTTAGAGTAGTTAACACTTGTTGTTAGAGATTGTTGAAATTTTAATTTGATACTTATGTTAAGTCTTTTACAAATAGTGATGTAGTTGAATTGTTTGAATTTAAGTGATGTATTTGAGATGTTTATTATATGAATTGTGTTGCAAGATACTTAATAATAAATATATTTCAATTTTCTTTTGGTTGTACAACGAACATGAAAAATATAATTAAAATAAAAATACACTCTTAACCAAAAGTAGCATAGCATTATTAAATACTGACATTATATATTTAAAATAACAATAATAATTTTTGATATTATTGAGTCAGTTTCTGATACTATAATCACATAAATCACTGACATGTAAATAGTATCATTAAATACCAACATCATCGTGTCATTATTTTAGTGATATTGTAGTGAAACAAATTACTGACACAAAAATTACTGACACCAAAAATTAGTGTCAGTGTGTTCTGGCTTGAGCAACACTGACACAATTAACAAGTGTCAGTAAAAGTAATTACTGACGCTAACTTAGTGTCAGTAAAACCCATTTTTCTAGTAGTGTCTTGTTCTAGCGCTTGTTCACTTCATCTAATTTTACAAAGCTAACTGTGACTTCTCAGATACACTTTAGCTTCCACTGCTACTTCATTTCAAGAGATATTTAAGAGGTTCAAATGAACGAGTTATAGGGCTTTTCAGCCGTTTTTTTTTTTTTGGTTTAATTAAGAACATTAGTGTTAGCAGGGGCTTCTTTAGAGAGACTACAAGTTTCCATGGTAAGTAAGAACTTTGCATTATTATAGCTATTTCATAATTAAATTTTTTCTCTCTTTTTATTTTTTTTTCTGGTACAAAAATTAATTAAACAAACATAGATAATATTTACAACCGATAGAATATCGGTTTTTTAAATTTCCTTTCCACTGTTCAATTGGCTGTGTGAGATACAAAAATGAAGGGCATTTGATTAATGATGTAACAGCAACGGAATTGACAAGCGATTGGCCAGAGTGCACTCAAGCAATGTGAATTATAACCGCATCTTCCAATTCCTTTTCGGTGATAAAACAGGTGTTATAAGTTCCTATCGAGTGAGTTTGGATCCAAAACGCACGATTAGTTGCTGCCGTTTTCTATTTCTAATGTTCTTTTATTATTTTTAATAAAAAATAATTACGTCAATTGAAATGGAGAAATATTGAGAAATGTACAACATATGATATACTTTAAACACACTATTTGTTTAGACATCTTTGAAACACATTGGAAAAAAAAAAATTTCGTTGAGCTCCTTTCTAAGGTCTCACTGGAGATTTCAATTGAAGCACCATATATATATATATATATATATGGATCCGGCTATAGTGCAACTGTGGTACCGTGCCACAGTTGCACCAGCCATTGGATCCACTTAAATTGGTGGGTCCCACCCATCTAACAGTTGGGTGCAATTGTGGCACGGTATCACAGTTGCACTACAGTTTTATCCTCTCTCTCTATATATATATATAACCAAAGTTTTGGATAAATCTTTTAAAATCTGTTTATTTCATAAGTTTATTTATTTTGACATTAGTATTTTAAAAATAGGTGCGTATTTCTTCTTTTTTTTTTTGTCTGAACCACGAGGTGGTCTTGAGTGGGCTCCAATTCTGGGAGACACCTTTAAGCGGGTACCACAACCCAGATTAATCTCCGCTCGCACCAGGTTGACCCGTAAGGGGTAAAGTGCTTGCCAAAATGGTGACTCCATAGGAGAGGGGGACTTAAACCCCTTACCTCTCTGAAGGAGTGAGAGTGTCGAAATACTCACACCAACCAACTTTGGTTTGTGCGGATTGCTTTTTAAGTGTAGCATATAAGATAAGTCACCACGAACTTCTAAAGTTTCTATTATAAGTTTATTATTTTAATCAAAAAAATTATTTCTTATCATTTCAATGAAAAGAAAATTATTTCTTACTTCTTCTTGAACCCTACTGTAGTATCACCATAATAAATTATTTTACTATCATAAGATTAAGAGAACCAGAGTATGATAATTAACTTATATGGCCACATGGGAAGACTCAAACCCCACCATAAGGTTAAGAGAATGAGATGCCGAGTCATTCAACAACAGAGTTGTTAATTACTTTTTATTTTATTGTATTATGCCACGACTGGTGCTGAATCAAGCTATTTTTAATTTTTAAACCAAAAAATATATAATTTAACCAGAGAAATTAAAAAGAGCCCTTTTTTTATTAGATTTTTTTCCATTGATTTGTAGGTAGAGTAAATATATCCTTTTAATTTAATGAGGGTATATATCCATAAGAATTGATTTAAGTGAGTCCCGTAGAGTTTTGATTGTAATTATGTTGGTAAAATACTAGAATTGTACCATATTTTTTTTAAAAAACAAATATTGCAGGTACGGCTTAATTTAAAGTCATTTCTAGGGGATCAAAGTTGACCATGTCACTCCTATACTTCTATTGATTTTCGTATACAAAACATTTAGTTATTTATGAATGTGACTCCATGTATCTCTCACCAACATTCTCATACATAAAATGCTCATGTTTAGTTATTTACATCCTTTCCAGCCATTTGGTTTATTTTCGTGTATATTTCAACATACAATAATGCAAATCCAAATAATACCTTTTGATCCTTGTGTGTTGAAGCGGATCATAACGAGGTTATGTCACTATAGGGACAGAGCATAATCTCATGGAAAATCCTTATGCGGCTATATACGTATGTTTGAAAGATAATCATAATGAAAGGAAATCCCTTCAAATCACATTGAAAGAGCCCAGTGTCTTTTCTCTCTCTTGTCTTCACTCTCTGTGTTTTCTGATAAGTTCTACGCATTTTCTTTATCTTACATTGCAATAGATGTACTTATATATAAGCTGATCAGAGTAATTAAAGTCCAAAAAAGACTTTATGACTCTCAAAGTCCAATTAGCCTTACAATGATCATATAGAACTCTATCTAAAAGAAACTTCTAGATGTCCTTTATGTTATGCTGGTCCAGCTTATCATGGGTGCCAATTCCAACATCTTCAATTTGCACTAGATAGGATGACATCATATACCGAGTCATGAAAGTAATTTGTCCCAAAGCTTTAAATGCAGTATCATATAGGCAAATGTGATGTATAACCCATGAACAATAAATTGGAACTTAAATAGTAAGAAATCTCGATTGTAACATATATAAGAGATTAGATATTTTTTCATCAGATATTTTTTCATCATGTAGGTCTAGGTATACTTAATCCCTTAATAAAAGATATGTTTGACTTTATGAGCTTTATGTATCCACAATTGAAACTATTCTTATATGGATTATACAACTAGTCAATTAGTGAAAACATAAGTCAGATGAATAAAAATAAATCTTCCCATCCTAGTCATATTTTGAAAATTCTAGACTAAGATGCTTTCTTAGACATATTTCATAGGTCGTATAATGTGATAGCCATAGATAATATGCTAAAATAGCAAATATTAATCCTTCACCTCAAAATATAGATGACGGTAACTAAGGATATCAATCGAGGTCTCATTATATCTCAAAGGAACTTACACAATGAGGAAGTAGGGATTCATTCATTTTTTTCCTTCACATCATTTTCCTTATTGGTCATAAAAAGCACACGCAATATGAATCAAGCAGTACGGTGAATTATCCTTTAATAAAGAGTATATGTCTAATCATTCACTATCGTAGTTCAATCATTGTTAAAATGCCCAACTTAAGTTTTTATAAGTTCGCCTTCACAAGCCGCTAAACTCATATTTGGCTTAAGCCAGATTTTTAAAATAGTGGAATATATCATAGTCAGTCCAATAATTACTTAATATGACCTCATCTTGACCTAGTCAAGGCAACTTTACATAAGCTCAATGACAATAGACCATATATCTAATTGTTTTGTAACTCTATGTGTCTCATCCCAGCTTGGTACTATAGCAACTGAGGCGACCTCTTGTGTAAGAAAGCCGATCTTAACATGATGACATATCTTTTAACAATCTTATAAGAGTAGTTACCCTAGCTCTACATTTTAAGTGTTGAATAGTTATTTTATTATTAACAACATAGTATTATAAGAATATCCAATGATGACATTCTTAATCTCCAGTAATGAGCTTATAAATCACCAAAAGATCAAGCTTGCAACAATTAAACATCTCTAGTCACATCTTTCTAGCTATCTACACCAAGTTTTATATAGACACATATTGTAAAGTTACATTATCTTGTTGTATCATTATGTCTCTACGTCATTTAGATTTTGTAGTGAAAAAATATCCTCTATATGTGAAATCCTTTTGTTTGGTTGATAACTCAATTAAATGAAAGTTATCATGACATTTTTAGACTTAAACCAATATTACTTAGAGGGTAAATAATGTGTTTTATTGTATTTTTAGTTATATTTTGCATAAGCAACCATTCAAGTTTAATTTTAATAAATTGGTGGTGTTCTATAATACTTTGTGCTCTGATTATGTGCATTATTATAGGTGACCAAAAAGCTCAAGCTTTATGGATGGAAGCTACAACAATATAATTGTAGAGATGACAAAAGAACTTGGCTGCAGAGGAATTAAAACAAGTTTGAAATAGCGAAGATACTATAGCCGTTGCTGCAACAATCTTAGAGCAACTGTAGTTGAGATTTCACGCATGTTAACTGAAAGATTGCGATCTAAAGTTTCAAAAAATAGAGATACACGGCCATACACTTTTGGTTGCCCTGATTTTAAGATATAAAATGAGCACACATGAAAAGAAAAAAAAAGTCATTACTCAAGGAAAATAATAGAGAAAAAAAGAGATTTGAGGGCTGCAACAGAGGATTCAAGGAGAAAAAGAAGGAGAGATTGCAAAGACTAAGCAAAATTCAATTTTTCATCTTCTTTTGTTGTTTTTCTTTATTTATGGGAATGTATTTAATGGTTGAAATTATTATTATTACTGTTTTATCACAAATCATGAACTAAACTTTGTTGTGATTGAGTAATAAACAAGCTTAATGGTTATTTGGCTGATATATGTGTGTTTCTTTGGATTTGTTGTAGCATTTTTTCTTGATTTTACTTATTGTAATTCCCCGTTTCGGGTAATCACCCATTTAGTAGATATGAGCTAAGAAGGAGCCTCTTAGTGGAATAAATTAAGGCAATACATGGTTTTATATTGGGTTTCCCAAGTTGAGTTACTTTCGATTTGAATAGGGTCATTCTTAATCTAAAATTAGTGAAGAACTAGATATAGAGATTCACCTTATAAGGTCATTGGAACCTAGAGCGTATAATGGTGTATCTAATGTTAGCTTAACAGCTAAATATTACTAGGTTGCATTTAGATATATGATATCCAACAGGTGACAACTGATGATACATTCAGCATTCTGCCCAGTGCTGTAGAGGATGTTGTAGCAACAAAACCTTAATTGGAAATAGTCAATACCATTAAGTGACTTTAATCACTTAACTACTCCTTTCCCATTGAGTTTGTCCTCATGTTCAGCTTAAGATTTTCCTTATTGCATTTTGTTATTTGCACTTTCAATTTAGTTAGTTTATTAGTTTTATTAATTAGTTTATTTTATTTTAACTGAAAATTACACTGTTAAGATTGTTGTAGCAAATCCTATAACATCAATCCTTATGGAAACGATCTGAATATTCGTTAGTATATTACTTGTTGTGTGCACTTGCACACTGACACCTACAGCAATAGAAATCACCCAACAAGTTTTTGGTACCGTTGCTGGGGATTGATTTTTTATTGTGATTTGTGAATCAATTTTAGTTGGTGTCGATTTTTATTCTTCGTTTAATTTGTTTACTTTGTTGACAAAAGTGCTCTAGCAACCCTTACATGTGCAAATACAAACATATTGAACTCTATTTTGATCAAGAAATTGATAAAAAACTATAAGGGGATTGAGAAAAGAGCATAAGAATTTAAAAGCTGCTGTAGACATTGATGATTTACAAGATATGAAGAACTTGAACCCTCGAGGACAAATAGAACCGATCAATGAACAAGGAGGTCAAGAAGGTCAAAATAGGTAGATTATTTATGGGCAACCAGGGAACAACAATATTATTCGTATGGCAAATAATACAGAAAGAGCCATAAGAGATTATTCAGTGCTGACCTCTCAAGCCATAAATCTTGGAATAGTTCGACCTGACTTGTAAGTTGATAATTTTAAACTCAAACTAGTTGTTTCAGATGCTTCAAACATTGGGGCAATTTAATGGATTGCCATTAGAAGATCCTCACCTTCCTCTTAAATTATTTTTGGAAGTAAATGATGCTTTTTAGATTGTTGGAGCATCACATGAAGCATTTAGACATTTTTTCTAAGGGATCGAGCAAGTGCATGGTTGAAGTCTTTACCATCTGAATTTATTACTACATGGAATGACTTGGCTGACAAATTTTTTGTAAAGTACTTCTCACCAACCAAGAATGCAAAATTGAGAAATGAGATCACATCTTTCTATCAAGTTGAAGATAAAAGCCTGTATGATGCATGTGAAAGATTCAATGAGTTTCACAGGTGATGTCCTGATCATGGTATTCCTTACTGTATATAGTTGGAAACTTTCTATAATGGTCTCAACCTGAGCACTAGATTGATGGTAGATGCTTCAACAAACGGGGCCTTATTACCCAAGTCCTGCAATGAGGCTTATGAAATTTTAGAAATGATAGCTAATAACAACTATCAATGGTCATCTACCAGACAAGCTATAACAAGAGGAATAGCACAAGTTCATAACATAGACAACTTGATAGTATTTTCAGCCCAAGTAACTTCATTAACAAATATGATGAAGGCTATGACTACTGCTTCAGGAACTATCAACCAAATTTATGACGTATCTTGTGTTAATTGCAGAGAAGGGCATCTATTTGATAATTATCCTAGAAATCTTGCCTCAATCAACTATAGGGGTGGGCATCGGATCGGATTCGAATCAATCTGATCCGATATAAACATATTCGGATTAGATTCGGAGGCCAATCCGAATCTGATCGAAAAAAACTGTTCAATCCGATCGAATTTGATTTGGATTCGGATTAATTTGATGAATCTGATCGAATTGCACTTAAAAAAATAATTTCAATATAAATACGTAAAAGTTACAAACAAAAATAATCTACCTTAAATTCCCAAATTAAAAATGAGTTGCAGCCACCCACGCAGGCACAAATCCAGCCAACTATCCATCCTAGCCATCGACTTTCGCGGCTGCCAGCCAGAGGCATGCAGATGACGCCCTCCTCCGAATGCTAATGAAGTTGCAGGCGACAACAACCAATCGAAGATGCTAATGGCTCTCTCATATTTCTTCCTTAACGAGTTAACTAACCAATTATTTAATCCCATTACACTTATTGTGCAAATTTTATTGAACTCGCAAGTGCACGAATCTATTGTAGAATAGATTAATGGTGATGAGTATCGATCCCATGAAGAGGTGAATTTTAATTATGTGTAAAATTAATTGTCTAAGTGGGTGGGTGGTTGGATTTGTGGTGAAAGTGACTTAGATTATCCTAAAATTTAAATTTAAATGGCGGGAATAAATTGAAGAGAAAACTATTAAAATGGAGTGCTTAGGTATTTGGATCAGCATCAACATGTACCATGGGCTTAATATTTCTTATTAGTGCCAATTAAATCATGAGGGGGGTTTCCACTCTTCATGAACGACACTCTAATCAATATGTTGATAAGGGCTTATCGTGCTAAATAGTAATAACTTTGCACTAAGGAGCCGGTTATACCAGTACGGTATCTAGACAAGATTATTACTATCTGTCGATGAAAAGTCAAAACATCCACAAAAATCAGAGGGGAAGAGAAAGTAAATCTACTAAATAAAGCCTATGGAACATGTTGAGACTTCACCTTTAACCCAAGCTTGAAAGAAAATTAAGTACTCATAATTGAACTAGGGGTAAAATGCGAATTTATTAAAATACGTAAAAAATACAAGATGGATAAGGAATTATAGAAAATAGAACTCAAAAATGAATTTAGGGGTGTCAAATTAGGGGGGAGCCCCTTTTTTATAAACGCTCTAAGTAAATCATGGCCATCAGATTAAAAATAATTTAGACGCTCAGGATTGCGCCACGTGTCAACAGTACATGGTTTGACCACTCGGTTTGAATAATGACTCGATATGAACAGTGAAGTGACTTGAATAATGATGCGATTTGGTTATAAATAATTCCGTGTAATACATGTACCGTACGCACAATTTTCTGTCCACTAACATGCTGCCGCGTCACTTATCAACAGTACATAAAAATTTTAGTCCAATAGAATCGTGACACCTCATCAGTCAATGTCACATCATCAGTCAATGCCACGTCATTATTCCGTATATGTAAACAGTGTCGTGACCAGTAAAATGGACAGTACTGTACATGTGAACAATGTCATTTTTCCTTTTATGCTCCTCCTAAAATTTTCAACTATCCTCAATTCAAAAGTGATGTTTGTTTTGCTGTCTGATCTCTCATTCATTATGAAATGGCCATGATGCCCCTAAAATACATAAAATACTTAACTATAATACAACACACATAATTAAATCACAAGAGACTTAAATACATAAAAGTAGAGATATTAGTGAGACTTGAAGTGTAAAATAACGATTTTCCACTTTATAAATATACACTTTTAACACTCAACAGACAAATAATGGGTTAAGTTTGGGGTGTGATAACTCTATGAAATGAGAGTTATCATGACACTTTTAGACTTGAATCGACCATACTTAGAGAGTAAATGACATGTTTTTATTGCATTTTAGTAATGTTTTGCATGAACATCCATTTTACTTTACTTTTAATAAGCTTTGTTTGATTTAGAATAAATTTTGTACTTAGATCATATGCATAATTGTAGGTGACTGTAAGTTCAAGAATTAAGGAAAGAATGCTAATAGTCAATGTCATTAAGTGAGTTTTTCCACTCAACTAATCTATATTCCAACTAGTTTAATCCTTAAGTTTGACATGATATATTTTCTTACTGCTTTTTACTTATTGTACTTTTATTTTAATTAGTTTGTTAGTTTAATTAATTGTTTTATCTTAAGTTAGAACAAAACTACATTATTAAGATTGTCGTCACAAGTGATAAGTGCATATTCTCTATATATTTTAATATTAATTTCTCCATCTTTTTCTTGTTTTTGTTCTTAAATATTCTAGTTATTTTAGTTAATTTTTAATTTAGTAAATTATATTTTTATTGTGTTAATTTTTATCTTAGTTTATTTTATTTTATTTTATTTTATTTTTTTATTTTTGGTATATTCTGGGATTAAAGAAAAATTAAATCGGAGCATTTAAGAAGAAATCTACTTGAAGAGATTAGAAAAGGAAATAACTGAAGATTTTTGGAAGCCAATTAATTAATTGATCATATTTGGAAGCATATGGGATTTCATGGAGATTAATAAAGACTTTGGGAACAAGCATGCATAAAATGGAAATTTGTTTAGTATGCATGGATTCACTTGACCAATTTAAAAAGGTTGCATGTATGTCTTGCCAAAACTAAGTTCACGTGCATGGCAATTAAAGGAAGGAAATCAATTGTCTTAAATTGGAAAGAAAATCCAATAAGGATTCGGCATCTTGGGCATAATAAAAGCCAACGTTTGGCTTTTGGTGGGGGATTGGCGGCCAAGAAGGAGAGGAGGAGATATTCGGAAGCCACACACACACAAAGAAAGAATTTACAGCCGAAAGGAATTGAAGAAAAATTGCAGCCGCTTGAATTAATCTTCATGATTGTTTTTATCAATTCTCTTATTCCCAATTTAATTATATTAGGCTAGATTTTCTATTTGGTTGAGGGTGAATTCAAAACCCCAAACATGTCATATGATTAATTTTTAATTTCTATCATTCAATTTATTTAATTGGAATTGTTTATGTTCTTCCATAATTAATGTTTATAATTTTATTCTTGTCTTGTTTGAGTGGCCAATTAAATAGAACTTGAATAATTCTATTGCTAGATTAAAATTCTTGATCCGTAATTGTCTTGATATTTTAATTATTAGTAGCATGTTGGAATCAATGATTTCAATTGGAGAACATAACCTACGTTAAATAATCCGAGCTTGTGTGTTTATTGCCTAGATCAACCTAATATCTTTCTCTGTTTAATGCTTCTATTATCTTAAATTTAAAGAGCTTGTTTTAAATTATTTAATGGTTAGAAATTAGGTGAAGAGCTTGTTTTGCCTAACGACACACTAAGGAAAGATTGAGACTAACAGAGCTTATTGTTGTCTACGGTTGATAGTTTCAATATAAATTGATGATATAATTAATATATTATGTGCATGTTTGGTGGTGACGAATGATCCTTTGACCAAAGTTTTTCTCATTGCTATTTCTTTATTCTTTAATTAGAGTTTTTATTAAAATTTTGTTTTCATAGTTTTAATTTCTTTATTTCTTGCAATCTAGTTAAAATTTCTAAAAACCCACTTTTATTTATTATTGGCATTTTCTGTAGTTAGATTAATTTATATTAATTATTTCTATTATTATTTTATTTTAAGCCCTGTTTTAGAGTTGATAATAATTACAACTAACATAGTCTCTATGGGATCGATCCTTACTCGCTCTTTACTAATTATTTATACTAGTAGTAAGGTTTTAAATTTAGTGCACCTTAACGACACTACCAACAAGTCTGATAATATCAATCCCTGTGGAGAAGATCTTGAATACTCATCATTATGTTACTTGTTGTGTACACTTACACATTGACACCAATAGCATTTGAATTTATTACAACAATTTGTATGTCGAGATGTAAGCAAATATACAATGAAGCTCTATTAAAATTCGCAAAGTTAACTTTTAACAAATTGCAAAATCTTAAACAGTACGGTGCAACAGAAGAGGAAGCCTACAATGAGTTACACAAACAAGTTTAAAATGCCTGGAAGGATATTAGAGGACTGCCTACACCCAATTGTTGTGCCAATGCCACTTCTTATGTGAATTCTCAATCTTAAGCGTGTCATAGATGTTATTTACAAGTACGAAGATGGCTATACTCATGCTAGCATTGCGCTAAAAGATTTTGTTGTTTCTCTGCTTATTAATCTTGTGCCATTATGAGCTTGGATTTGGGATTTTGTTAATTTAAACATTTAATATATAAGGGCAAAAAATTTTACAAAATTTATTTAACTTCTGCAATGTCTTTATTTTTCTTTTACATTCGGATACAATTATTGACTTTAGTATATATTAATTGTAATTATCAATATATGATAATTGTTTTTACAACATGCTTGATAGGTTTAGAAATTTTGATAGGCAAAGCACGGAAAACCCATAAATAAACAACATTAGTTATTTATGTTAGAACAAGAAATTCTTTTAGTGAAAACCATCACTTATAAACAAGGAACACTCATGTTGTATAACCAAGAATCAATAAAAAAGTATGCAGAAACGTATCTGAATCCATAATGCTTAATTATTCCCTAGAGTGTTGTGGTTGGCCTTTCAAATCAACACATTCTTCTAGAGAATCGTTTGAAATTTCTCTGTGCTCTCTCTCTGATGATAAGATGTCAGAAAGAATAATAAGATACATGTGACCTAGGGACAATGACCATTTATATAGACAACTTTTTCGGTTGTCTTTTGGTATTTCTAGTTTAGCCCATCATAGAAATAATAATTACCCTTAAGTCTCTATACGTTAAAGGCTCATATCCTATTAGATATATTAAAGCCCATATTACCGAAAATCTTAATAGATCACTATTAAAGATTCAATAATGTCATATAAGAGTAAGTCCAATTAATACATAATTATTATGTAAAATTTTGTAAAATTCAATAATTAATACATAATTATTCACATACATACCCAACATTGGATTAAAGATTCAATAATGCTTGATTGAAAGTCTAACAATCTCCCATTTGGGCTATATGTGTAACCTTATGATTATGCTTGGCAAAAATAACCGTATGCGCTCAACCTTACTGTCATTACCGAGATGTATTTGTAGAACTATATTAAGGATATACACTGCAGTCTTAAATGTTTTTCCCTAGAATGATCCTGGTAAGGTAGAATGACAAATCATACTCCTCACCATGTCCTTAAGCATTCTATTTCGTCTTTCAAGAACACCATTTATAATGGGCGAATTCAGCATAGTGTACTGTGGGACAATATTGTATTCCTCTAGGAGTTTAGCAAATAATCCTAGACGTTGTTCACCTGAATCATCATATCTGCTATAGTATTCACCATCATGGTCAGATCTGATACTTTTGATTCTTTTATTGAATTGGTTCTCAACTTCAACCTTAAAACTTTTAAATATATCCAAGTACTGTGACTTTTCATGAAGGAGATATATGTAGCCATATCGAGAAAAATCGTCTACGAACGTCATAAAATATTGTTAACCATTCCAAACAACCATAGAGAATGGCGTAAAAATACTTGTATGTATAAGTTCTAAGACATCCAAAGTCCCACTAGCTTCCAACCCCTTTTATTGGTCTATTTCCCTTTGATATAGTTAACACAAATATCAAAATCTATAAAATCTTAGAGGTTAAGAATTTCGTCTGACAAAAGTCTCTCTATTTTTCGTCTGAAGATATAATCCAATCTCTTGTGCCATAATGCAACCGAGTTCTCATTAGTTAATTTTGTCCTTAAACCTCGTGTACTTAATTACAAGGATTCATTAAATGAAGCAATTATATTAAACATATAAAGATTATCATTGCCTGACAAAAAACTAGGACCAATTAATTTTGAACCATAAAATAAGTTGAATTTTTCACTTCTAAACAAACAAGAATAAACTAGATTTGTCGAAAGCAGAAATAGAAATAAAATTTCGTCTAAAAGACGAAACAATAAATGTTTCATCAAGATCCAAATAAAATCCAGTCTCTTACGTACATGTATCTTTCCTCATCACTTGGCTTTCGGCGACTCGGACAACCTTGTATAGGCACACTGATATGAGTAGTTGCACCAAAATCTATCCGCCACACGTGTCTGGGAACCAAAGTTAAATTAATCTTGGAATAAACCAAACTAAGAAGTATACCTTTCTTAGCACCCTTTACATGATAATTGGTGTAATGCTTCTTCTTAGGCCTTCAGCTCCATAAAAGAAACAACTACTACTTTCTGCATCACACGATTTCTTTTGTTGTTTTCCTTTTAGTTGTTGGCTGTATTTTCCTTATTCTTATTCATTTTCTTACCCTTGTCCTTGCCCTTAGAGGTAGAGGCTAGGTGAGCACTTTCTGTCATATCTTTCTTCCGCATGTCCTCCTCCTAAACGCAGTGTGATATGATTCAAAGACCATGTCTCTTTCTGACAGTTATAGCTCACCTTAAACTGGTTAAACTATGTTAGTAAGGATATTAAAACCAAATGCACTAGCAAGTTCTCATAGAGTTTAAACTTAAATACTTCTAACTTAGAAATAAGATGAGACATCTCTATGGTGTATTCCCATATATTACAATTACCCGTATACCTTATTGGAATTAGGTTTGTTAAGAGCGTACTAATTTCAATCTTTTCGTTCTTGACAAACCTCTGTTCAATTTCTACAAGAAACTCCTTAGCCATAGTTTCCTTTTTAGACATTGAGCCCCTGAATGCTTCCGCAATGACCTTCTTCATGATCATAATATACATTTAATTTGATCTCTCCCATCTTTCTATTTCCCTTTTATCATCAAGTGTACTCTCATCTGTAAAGGTAGTGGAGAATCAACCCTTAACACAAAGTCAAGATTCATGACTGTGAGAACTTTTACGAGGTTATCTTATCATTACTTGAAGTTAAAGTCATTTAGCATAGGAATAAAATTGATGTTGACACTAATATTACTAGAAAATGCAATTGAATAAAGAACAACAAACAAATAAAACAAGCTCATATTAGTCATAAAAAAAAAATTCAAATAAAGGTAAAATCTCATCTCAAGATACCGGACACTATTAATATTCTATCTTTGTACAAAATATTGACTTATAAGTGATATCTTGGTGTATTAATCAAACACTGATAATAAAAACATCTCAAACAATGATTATTTCTTTGGGTCGATTTATTGCTTACGTATAAAACCAAATAATTATTATGTGCTTGTTACCACAGGTGCATATGTAATTCTATCAAATATGGACCTTCCTTTAGACCAATCAATATCCACAAAAATTACATGTACACAACTTTTTATATTCCAAAAAAATTAATTCCCATAGTCAATATCACTTTGACGACATGTTGTTTTAATTAATTTCTCTCAATATATATATAAACATAGCTATATTTGAATTCAAATTTGCATAAAAATTACCAAAAAATAAAAAAATTCATGTCAGAGTCTGGTCAACGATTAAAGTCAACAGCCAACGATGACCATTAACGGTCAATCGTTGACTGGTTCAGGACTTGACCGATTCAGTTGACTTGAACCAGACTTGAACCAACCCTAAATCAAAAATTCAAAAACCCTAATTTTTTTTCTTTGTGTGGTGGCCATGGCCGCCCCTTCTTTCTTCGTGGTCGTTGCTTCACCTAACTAGGCTGTAGCTTCTTGCTAGTCCAGCTGTCTCCCTTTTCTTCTTTTTAGAGGTTCTTTAACTAGATTTGTCGTGGTCGGTCGCGCCTATTCTGAATACCAATTACCACCAACTTCAAAATCATAAGAGCTGATTTTTTTTAATTAACCAAAATTTTTTAATCCTTTAAAAAAATCACTATGTTTCTCAAATTCAATGATACCAGATTCGAGAAAACCCAAAATTTAATTAGTAATCGAAAATAAAATTTATTCTCAATGATTTAAAATGAAGAGGCTCTGATACGACTTGTTCGAACAAAAAATTTCTTTGGTGAAAACCATTACCTATAAACCAGGAACACTCATGCTGTATTTCCAAGAATCAATAAAAAATTATGCGAAAGCGTACTAGAATCCGTAATACTTAATTTTTTTCCTGGAATTATGTGGTTAGCCTTTCTGATCAACACATTTTCATAGAAAATCCTTTAAATTTTCTCCGTTCTCTCTCTCTCATGATGGGATGTCAGAAAGAATAAAAAGATACGTATGACCTTTTGGGACCATAACCACTTATATAGACAACTTTTCCTGTTATTTTTAGGTATTCTTATTTTAGCCTATCATAAAAATAGAAGTTACCCTTAAATCTCTGCACATTAAAGGCCCACATCCTCTTATTAGATACATTAAAGCTCATATTACCAAAAACCTTAGTAGATTACTTTTAATTGAGTTTATCTTTATATGGCAGTTCACAATACATAATTATTCACATATAAGTTCAACGTTAGATTAAGAATCCAATAATGCTGGATTAAAAATCAAATAATTTGTACTACTTTATCTAAGATTCATCTTTAAATAAACTAAAGAAATGTAATTCTCATAGCAATATCTAATCCTATGTACTATTGAAATTATTGTGTTCTTTTGAGAAATTTTGGATCATATATATCGGTCATAAGCAAAATAGTTGAAATTGTTTTACCTTAACTACCTTAGTGGTCATTGTTTTAATTAATTTATTAATTATTTATTTGGGGTAGATAATACACTTTGTAAAATCAAAATTACTCATTCAATTATAAACAATTGGGCCTTTAGTAGATATATTAATAATTATGTGGCATATAAGGTTGAAACTTTTGGAAACCAACTTAAACGTTTCCATAATTTCAAAGAAAATACGGTCTATTCTAAAATCATGTTTTGAATTTTCTAAAAGTAACCTGGGCCGAACGCCACCTATCCTATACTTACTACGCCTGATCCTACGATCACTGGATTAGAGTTGAAAAAATTAATTAAATAGGATAGGTGACCTAGTTGGCTGACCCCTTTTCAAGCCGCAGATGCCAGTAGACTGACTAGACATCATCCTTGGACATGCGAAAATTTATCACTCGCGTGATAGGCTATAATTACCGGACAATTATTGGATTTCGTTGCCCACTTTCTGTTGTTCCTTTTGGACCGCAAGGATCGATTACGGCTAGGGGTGGGCACTTGGTGGTTTGGTTCAGTTCAGGTCTCGAACCGAACCAAACTGAAACCAAATGGTTCATGAAAATATGAACCAAATATGAACCAAATTATAGAACCGAACCGAACCGAACCAAATTAATTTGGTTCGGTTCGGTTCAGTAATTTGGTTCAGTTTAGTTCGGTTTGGTTCGGTTTCAACCTATATATTTATTATTTAATAAAAATAATACACTATTATTACAACAATAAATCAATAATCCTTACTCTATAAATCCGCAAATAATAAACATAATAAAATAAAATCCAACAATAATTAAAAAAATAACTACATATTACAAAATAAACTTCAATCTACAAATAATAAACATCATAAAATAAAATCCAACAACAATTAAAAAATCCACTACATATTACAAAATAAGCTTCAAACTTCCACAATTCCATAGCCAACGAACACTCTTTTTATCACCCATGCCATTCTTCATTCTTCTACATTCGCAATGCCTATATTATCTCTCCAAGTCAAAATAAGTCATTAACCAAGCACCAACAATTAAATACAAGAAGTTAAAATATATGCTTTCACATATATAATTATAATCCCATGTATTAACTAACAAATAAAAATATTAATTTCATTACCTAATAATCTTCATCAAAGTCTCAATGACTCAATGTAGAACACCAAAATTAAAATGGTCCTCAGTTGTTGATTTACGAAGCTCTACATAAACAAAAGTTAAATAAATTAAAATTGTGTAAAACTACTAAAAATAAACTTAAATTTAAATTCAACAACGTACCTTCTGAAAGTTTGTCCATAAACTCATTTTCTTGAACTAACTGATTAAGATTTGTTGTCGCATCCAAGAAAAGAGATGACCGCAACCAATTTTGTGTCAATATTAATGCTTCAACCATGTCAGGAGTCAATGAGCTTCTATATTGATCTAGTATACGACCTCCAGTACTAAAGGCGGACTCCGATGCAACAGTAGACACGGGAATAGCGAGGACATCTCTTGCTATATTTGCCAAGACAGGATAATTCGAACTATTTACTCTCCACCATAACAAAATATCAAATTTAGTGCCCAAATTATTTTTTGGTGCAATTTTTTCAGTCTTCTCCATCAAGTATAACTCCAATTCATTTAATAATTCTGCACTACCTTCACTAACAGCAACTTTCTTACTAAATTGGGAGAAAGGATCCTCAATCGCAACATCAGCAATATCATCCAACTCCCAAGAAGTCAAACCACTACTACTTGCAAAAGATTGGCTCGCACTTGCACTTTCGCTTACACTTTCACTTGCGTTTGTACTTCCAACTCCACTTGGTTTAGAGTACCGTGCACTATAAGACTCAAAAAGTTTAATAAACAAGTCTTTTACCATTTCTTTCATCTCACTACATTTGCCAAAGTATCCTTGCCATATAATTCCTCAAAGCAATGTGTTGCGAATTTCATTTTGCCTCGTGGATCAAGTACACAAGCAACAATTAACATTTGTTTATCTTAATCGTGCCCTCCCAATACTTGTCAAATTTGTCCTTCATTTTAGTTGCCATCGCACTCAAATCAGAATCATTGCTCTTACACAAGGATTGCAAAGTAGATTCTATTTGACATATCAAATTGTAACAAAGATTCGATGTCACCTACGAAAAAAAAATTATTATTAGACATTAAAGCCAAAGTATAATTAATTTGACAAACCAAATTCTAGCATAAATTTGATATTACCTTCAAAGAGGCAGAAAATTGCAAAGTAGCCTCATAAAAAGTCTTTAAAAATTTGCAAATGCGGCGAGCACTCTCCCAATCACTATTTAATGGTGGCCCTATCCTTTTTTTTCCATTATCTTTTTCACGGAAATATGCATCATAAAGCTTATCTTCATTTGCCATTCGATCAAATGCTGACTTAAACTTCAATGCTGTACTCAACATAGAATAGGTGGAATTCCACCTCGTAGGACAATCTAAAATTACACTTCCCTTGCAGTTAATCTTCTCTTGATTCACACGAATTTGAAATGCTTGCATCCTCGCAGTGGAAGATCTTACGTACTTCACGGCATTGCGAACACTAACCACACTCGCATCCATTTCTTTTAACCCTTCATTAACTATCAAATTCAAAATATGTGCACAACAACGGACATGCATATAATCCCCATTCAACACTAAAGAATCATCTCTCCATGTGCTTAATCTATCCCTCAAATACTTAACAAAGACACCCATTTGCACTTACATTATCTACAGTTACTGCAAACACTCGCTCTATACCCCAATCAATCAAACATTTTTCAAGTTGCTTACCAATTGTTTCCGAAGTATGATCATTAACGGTGTTAAAACTAATAATTCTTCTATGTAAGTTCCAATCTATGTCAATAAAGTGAGCTGTGATGACCATATAGCTAGCTGTCGTGATAGAAGTCCAAATATCGGTGGTTAAAGACACTCTTTGCTTATTCCCAACCAATAAGCTCTTCAACTTAGTCTTCTCTTCCACAAACAAATTAAGAGTATCCCTAGTAATAGTTCTTCGTGATGGAAGAATATACCTAGGAGCAACTACACTGCAAAAATGCTTAAACCCCGAATTCTCTACAATAGAAAATGGCAATTCATCAAGAACAATCATTTTTACAGTTGCCCATCTGCAAGCATCTTGACTAAATCCCCTTGCCAAAAGATCTTCACTACTGACATCTTTAGTTAAAACCATTTGATCTTTTTCAAAGCTCTTGTATTTATCACACCTCTCTAGATAGTGAGTCTTTAAAGTGCTAGTCCCGTGCCCTATACGAAATTGAAAACCACAGTAGTTACATGTGCACTTTTTTGCGTCACTCGACAATATAGTGAAATGTTGCCACACCTCTGATCTTGGAAGCATCACTTTTTTGGGTATTGATGGTCTCGATTGCGAAGGTCTTTTTCTCTTTGTTCCACTACTGTTGGATAATGTTAATGAATCATTTTCAACTTCAATGTCACGGTGAGATTCATTGCTTCTGGATTCAATATTGTCTTGGACGCTCGAAGAAGTAACCATCTGAAAATATTGCAAACAATAGGCCATTACGGAAGGCCAAACCCATTTAGCTTTTACAAATTAATTTATTTTATAATTTTATTAATTCTATCACTCAACTGGTTGTAACATTGTAAACCATAACTTAATTTGACTAAATCAAAGTGAGCATTACTAACTAATTGTTAATAATAATTTTATTAAATCACTATGTATTAGACTATTAGTACAATTTTTTATTACTAATTAGATTAAATTAGTGGCTATTACTACCAGCTATTAAGTATTAACTATTAAGCTAATCCATAACATTAACTTATTAAGAGCCCAAGATAGTTAAAAAATTAAAACACAATTATTGATAGCAATTCATGTTATGTGATGATTATATGATATGCAAGCAAAGATTACAAAATTTAAAAGTAATTGGCTGTCTTAATTCTTAACTCTCACGCTCACGCACCTTGAGTCTTCAACAGCAGTTCGGCAAGACCCAAAGCAAGTTGCAACGTGTGGCGCGATGGATGAACAAGAGTAAGAGATGGCGCTAACGGAAGCTCGACGGACTATATCCAGAGATGGCGCCGATAAGCCGCACCCGTGTGAGAAAAATACTAATCCATGATGTCCTGAACAACAAAGACGAGTGAGCCACGACTTCATCCGCAATCACCGGATCGTCACCGAGTATTGCGTGACTTAGTAAAACACCGTGTGTGGTTGACGGTGAACAAGAGTAAGGGACGACACGACGGAAGCTCGACGGATCAAGCTGCAGCGTGAGGCGCAATGGATGAAGAGCAGTCCGTGACAGCTGATAACGATGATGGCGGTATAATGACGGTGAGGATGATGAGCGGTGGCTAATCGCACATGTGTGGCGGCCGCTAGAAAAGAAGAGTTTAAGATGGTGTGTTATGCGGCACTGTGCGATGAAACTCAAATCAAATGTCAAATGTGTGTTTAGTTTTCTTAGGTTTTCGTTGTCTTACTCTTTACTTTCTTTTTTTTTATTTTAATTTTAATTCCGAACCGTTTGGTTCGACAATTTAGTTCGGTTTTGAACCGAACCAAATTAAAAACCAAATGGTTCAAAAAATTTGAACCATTTGGTTTTATAATGCGAACCAAACCGAACCATATTATTAAAATACAGTTCGGTTCAGTTCGGTTCGGACTGAACCGAACCAAATGCCCACCCCTAATTACGGCATCCATGTTAGATAGGAAAGAATGAAAGGAGAGAAGAGGAGAGGACGGAAAAGGAAATGACAGGAAAAAGAGATTTAATTTTATTTTATTGTTTGATTTAAAATAAAATTTATCGATTATTCTCTTTTTTTTTCTTCTTTTTCTCTCTCCGTTCTTTTTTTTTTAAAGCAAACGTAACATTGAGAAAATATCACATAGAGAGAATAATATTTACTCAAATGTATATCCTTTAACTTTATGAATTATTAACAGGTTTTTTTATTATTATCTCTTTTGACTATGCTAATTAATCTTAAAGTTTTTAATAAATACAAATAGAATATTAAAAAATAAAATAAATAACGTAATTTATAATTTTTAATAATGTTGATAAAGTCATTTGTTATCATCTATTATCAAAGGGTGTGTGTAGTAGTTTTTTTTTTTTTTTTTTTTTAAGAGACTATTGCTCATGATATTTACAATCATACATATACTGAGACCCGTTTACATCAATTCTGATATGGTACCGCTCAGATTTTTAACCCTCTCAAATATTCGAGGGACGTCAACTCCCCTCCTGGGAGAAAGACTGCCTTCACTCAAGCTCTGGGGCTCCGAGGAAGGAATTTTAAATTAAACCCCTACAATGCGTCTGCGGGGGCTCGAACCCCTTCCCTCACATTTGTGAGGGAGGGGTTCTGGCCACTTGGGCTAAGCCCAAGTAGTTGGGTGTGTGTAGTAGTTAAAATAAAATTTTGTACAATCGTTTTTAAAATTTTAGGGATGGATCCGCACATGCACTTGAACAAATATTGTAAATGCATCTATTTTGTTTAAATTATAAGAATGGTTGTCGCTTTTTTTACTAAAGCTTTTATTATAGAACCATTTTATTGCCAAGATCAGATTCATTCTAAAATTATAAAAATTATGTTATACTCTAGTAGCAAAAATTTTAATTAGGGAACTTAAACTCAGTTCTTTTTTTTCTTTTGGGGTGGGGGAGGGGGAGGGGGGCTAATAGTTGTTTATTTATTGAAATTTGTTAAAATCTACAGATATTACAATTGAAGCCTTCTGCGAATATAACTGCATGCAGTTATAATATGTATTGTTGTTGGGCTTTATACCATGTGTTGTGCTTTTAGTGGTTTAAAAAAAAAATTACATGCAGCTATAATACAATATAATGTTCTACCGAATCATGATGGCTAGTTCAACAATCATCCACTAATATTTTAGGATTATCCGCGTCATTTCTCTATGTGGAAAGAGAATTGTAAAAATTTTATAGAAATTCAAACTAGCGCCCTTAATAAGTCTACCACTACAGCGATTACCGAGACTACAATAGCGTCGCAGTTAGCTCAATAGTGTAAAATCTTCTTTTGTAGTGTATCTTTTTTTCTTACAAATGAATAAAGCTTTTCCTCGTACGGCTGAAGGTTGCCCCAGGAAAAAAAAAAAAAAATTCCTTTGTGGTTCAAAAAATTTAAGCTCTATGATGTGTTTTTAGATAAAAATAGGGGTCTCGTCAAATCACACACTTATTAATCATTCTCAGATATTATTTGCTGTCCCTTCAAATTAACAGTGGGAGGATGCCAGGGACCGCGGCCGACAGGACCAGGGCTTGTACACATTTTTAATTTTAAACTTAAGAATTCCTTATATTAAATGTATGTAATTTAGTATTAATCTTAAAGTTAACATCAAAAACAAAAAATGCCCGCACACGTGAAAATTATGCACGAAATTGTCTCCACTGCACATGGTAGGCCCGTGCACCTTTAAAAAAATTTTTAAAAGAAAAAATTAATATGCAAATGTTATGTATTAAATTACAATAAATGTTGAAAAATGTTTTTAAATTTATTAGAATTTTCAATATTTTTATTCTTATGTATCCTAATTTTTATTGTAAATGGTTTAATCACTAATACCTCTAAAATCTTACAAATTTATTATAATTTTTTTACAACTGATTTTTCCTCATAGGTAATAATAAATCATAATTCTCTTTTCTAGTTTAATATTGAGTTCACAAAAACATTTTTTTCTACTTAATTTTAAATTTGTTGTCATTCCAATCTTTGACAATGTTAGTTTATTATGTAATTTCTTTCTTTAATTTCTCAACTAATACTTTTTTTAAATGGTTTGGATGGGGATAAGAAACCTCATCCATTAATCACAAACATTTGTTCATATTCTAACTTAAACTAGTGGGCACAATGAGCATTTACAGTTAAGCTTTTTGGTTTGCTGGAATTGTACGTTCTTAAAAAGAAAAAAGTTGTCCTTTTTTTTTAATTAATTTCCCTGGGGTTCTTAAAAGGAAAAAGAAAGCAAAACACTTGTTTGCTTAATTTAGTTGGCTGATACTTGTCTTTATATATATATATATATATATTTGCTGGAATATGAACTCAAATGTCACGACCGACATGTAGGATGCACAATGTATGAGTGTATGATATGTCGTCTGTCTAGTAATTAAGCTTGCAAACGACCGAACCATATTGTCATACAGTGGCATAAGTAACACACATACAGAGCACGTGATTTAATCTCAGAAGGTTTAGCTCAAAACAACAATCCATACGGGCGTTTTGATAAACTTAAAGAGGCATGCTGTTTGCACGTGTGTGAGGCTGTTACAGTCGCTGGTTTTGGTGGGAATCCAAGAAAGGGTAACAAACCCAGAAAATAGAGGATATATGAGTTGGTTTCTGGAATCATAAAGGGTGTCTTGTAGAGAAGGATAAGGGAGTGACGAGAGAGAAAGTGTAACACATTTGTATTCTCTGTAATTGCTTTCAATCTCTTGTAAGCTTTGATCTCAATAGTAGGGAAAGCTCAGTACTGGTTTCTCAGTGGATGTAGGCATCATTCTTTGGTGCTGAACCACTTAAGTTCTGTGTTCTTTGTTTCTGATTGTGATTACTTCTTGACCTGGTTGAGTTGGGTGTGCGTGAATCTTGTTTCTTGAATCTGATTAGGTCTTGGGGTGATTTTGGTCTGATTTGTTTGGGCCAAATTCTCAACAAATTGGTATCAGAGCCTTAGGTTCTTATTCAAGACTCAAGAGATGGGTATTAAAGTGGATCTTGAAAAGTTCACTGGGCAGAACGTGTTGAGTATTAGAAAGTGTTTATTTATAAAGGAGAAAATCGTCATTTTGTGCTTCAAGTTTTACTAACATCTCTAATTTTATTTATTTAAGTCTCTTGTTATTTAATTATAAGTGTTTTGTTTTAATTAAGTATTTTATGTATTTTAGGGACATCATGGTCATTTCACAATGAACGAGATTTCGGATAGCAAAACGGACATCATTTTTGAACTCAGGGCAGTCGAAAACCTTAGGAGGAGCATAAAAGGAAAAATAGCACTGTTCATACGTACAATACTATTCACATGTACGGTACTGTTCATGGGTCGCTTTTATGGGTCTTTTCACCACACACTTGCTCGGACACCACGTTCTTTGTTCAAACCGTGTGCAAACCGTGTTATTGTTCAAACCACATGGTCAAACCCGTGGTCAAACCATATTACTGTTCACTGATGACGTGGCGCAATCTTGTGCGTCCAAACTATTTTTAATCCGATGGCAATGATTCACTCAATGTATCTATAAAAGGGGCCTCTCCCCCCTAATTTGATACCCCTGAATCCATTTTTGAGCTTATTTTTCTGTAATTTCTTCTCTATCTTGTATTTTCTACGTATTTTAATAAATTCCCATTTTGCCTTTAGTTCAATTATGAGTAACTAATTTTTTTTCAAGCTTAGGTTGAAGGTGAAGTGTAAACATGTGTCATGGGCTTTATTTGGTAAATTTATTTTCTCTTCCCCTCTAATTTCTGTGGAGGTTTTGACTTTTCGTCGACAAATAATAATAATCTTGTCTAGTTACTCACCGCCCGTTTTACCGGCACCCTAGTATAAGGTTATTATTATTTGGCACGATAAGCCCTTAGCACCATATTGATTAGAGCGTGGTTCATGAGGTATGGATTCCCCCCTCATGATTTAATTGGTATTAATAAGGATTATTTAGCCATGGTGCATGTTGATACGGATCCAGATACCCAAGTGCTTTATTTCAATAGTTTCCATTTTAATTTAATTTTGTCATTCCAGTTTAAATTCTAGCATACTTTTAATCAATTTCCCCACAAATCCAACCACCCATTTACTTAATTAATTCTACATATAATTAAAATCCACCTCCTCGTGGGATCGACACTCGTCACCGTTAATCTATTCTATAATAGATTCGTGCGCTTGCGAGTTCAACAAAATTTGCACAATAAGTTTTTGACGCCGTTGTCGAGGAGGTAAGTATTTTAATTTGTAGAATTAATTTTTTGTAAATATTATTATTATTATTATTATTATTATTATTATTATTATTATTATTTTAGTTGTTTCCTTGTAATTTTTTTTCTTAATGAATAAAAAAAGCGAATCTACATTTTTAGGTAAGAATTTCTTTTTCTTTCTGCATTTTAATTTTTAAGTTATTCTTCTTTATAATTTTTTCATTTATCTTGTTAATTTATTTTAATTTTAGTTAATTTCACGTATTTTTTTTAGTGTTTTTTTTAATAGAAAGGTTGTAACAGTGCAATAAGGTTAGTATTGTAATTTCTCCTTTTTTTATTTTTATTTAATTTGTTCTCATTTTTATTTTCATTGCATGCATGGTCGTAGGTCATTATTACCTAATCTTGAACCTATAGACCTTGAATTAGAAAGAATACTTCACACACACAAACACATTGCACTTAAAGATAAAATTGAAATGGATTTGCAACAACCAGAACCACAGGAGAGGCCATTTAAGGACTACTTCAGTCCCTTAGCTAATTTGAGCACATCTTGCATAAGATACCCAAATGTAACTGCTAGGAGTTTTGAGCTAAAACCTAGTGTGCTAAATTGTCTCCCAACATTCTATGGCTTAGAAAATGAGGAACCATATAATCATCTGAATGATTTTCATACAATTTGTCAAACATTTAAATATGAGAATTTTTCAGAAGATGATGCTAAACTTAGATTATTCCCATTTTCTTTAAAGGATAGAGCTCGTTCATGGTTCAATACATTGCCTGCTTATAGCACAACATGGGAACAAATGGTAATAAAATTTTTAAATAAATATTTCCCAGTGCATAAAACCAATGCTATTCGCAGGGAAATTTCAGAGTTCACACAGAGAGAAGACGAGCAGTTTTCCGAAGCATGGGAGCGATTCAATGGGCTACTTTTGAAGTGTCCACATCATGGGTACGAGAAATGGCACCAATGCCAATACTTTTGGAGGGATTATTGCCAAATATGCAAGAATGGCTAATGGCAACAAGTAGAGGAGAGCTAATGTCAAAAAGTGCATCAGAGATTTGGGATTTCTTCCAGCGACAAGCAGATAATTCCCAACAACGAGTCGATCTCTCAGGAATACTAGAAGAATTAAAGGAGTAAATGAGGTTCACATTGGCGAGTCAAGTTCGGGAATTAAAGAAGTCAAAGAGATAATTGAAGGTCTTTCTCGACAAATAGCATCGTTGACGACTGCCAAATCAACAGAGCCACATGACCATGAGTCATATTCAGATCAAGCCAATGCCATCGGTGTCATGAGAAAGCCATCAAATTACAATCCATACTCCAACACATATAATCCTGGATGGAGAGACCACCCCAATTTTTCATGGTCTCAAGGATTCCAACAGAATGAACCAACAGCTCCAGCTCCACCGATGCAACTAATCCCTCAAGTTCCTCAAGCCTCTCAACCACCATTTAGACCGTACAATCAGAACCAGAATTACTCTCAACCCAGACATGGGAGGATTCATTCCAGAATTTCAAGAATGTTACTCAATCTACAATCGAGCAACAGAACCGCACCATTGATGGACTACGGAATGATATAAGAGCAGGCTTCAACTCACAAGCCCAATCAGTTTCAAGCCTTGAGAAGATGGTAGGACAACTTGCTTCTTCAGTTCAGACTTTGGCAATGACTGTTGAGAAAGGTAAATTCCCAAGTCAACCAGTGCCTAATCCTAAAGGAGTGCATGAAGCAAGTGCCAGTTCACCACAACAGCATGGAGAGGTCAAAGCCGTCATGACCTTGCGAAAAGGAAAAGAAGTTGACAACAAAGTGGAGATGCCAGCGACCAAAGAAAATCAAATTGTACCCGTGAATGTTGAAGACTCAACACCGGAGGAGAAAGAAGAAACCAACACATGAGAATATGTTCCAAAAGCTCCATTTCCTCAGAGGTTAGCTAAAAAAAAGAAGGGAAAATCCACAGGTGAGATTCTTGAAATCTTCAAACAGGTAAGTGTTAACATCCCTTTACTTGATACAATAAAACAAGTTCCATCTTATGCCAAGTTTCTTAAAGACCTTTGTACTAAAAAGAGAAACATTCATGTTCAAAAGAAGGCCTTTTTAACTGAAAATATTAGTTCTATACTCCAACACAAAATTCCTCTGAAATGTAAAGACCCAGGCTCCCCCACTATTTCATGTAGTATAGGGAACCACACAATTGAGAATGCTTTGTTGGATTTAGGAGCTAGTGTTAATCTCTTGCCTTACTCAGTATTTGTGAAACTTGGATTGGGAGAATTACACCCAACTCCAGTAGTGTTACAGCTTGCAGATCGGTCCAAGAAAATAACTCGTGGTATTGTGGAGGACGTGCTTATCCAGGTAGACAAGTTTTATTTTCCTGTTGATTTCATTGTAATTGACACTCAACCAATACAGGATTCAACGCCTTACTTGACTCAGCACCATCCATGGACACTAATAAATGGAAGTCAAGAGTTGAACAACTTGCACCATCAGAGAAGAAAATCATCCCATCATCAGAATCACCACCGAAACTCGAGCTCAAACCATTACCCAACACTTTGGAATATGCATTCTTGGGAGAAGAAAGCACTCTACCGGTAATCATCTCATCATCCCTAAATGACGAAAAAAAAGGTAAGTTGTTGGATGTTTTAAAATAGCACAAACAAGCATTAGGATGGACTATAACAGACATAAAAGGTATAAACCCAACAGACTGCATGCATTACATTCATCTTGATTTTCTTACTAAATCTACTAGGGAAATGCAACGTCGGTTAAATCCTAATATGAAAGAAGTTGTTAGAACGGAAGTCCTTAAGCTATTAGATGCAGGTATCATTTACCCTATTTCTGATAGTTCATGGGTCAGTCCTGTGCAAGTTGTCCCTAAAAAGTCAGGAGTCACAGTAGTTACCAATGCTGATAATGAATTGATACCCACTAGAGTGACTACAGGATGATGTGTATGCATTGATTATAGAAAGTTAAATTCTGTCACACGTAAAGACCATTTTCCTTTACCATTTATTGATCAAATGCTTGATAGATTAGCAGGCCATGAATTTTATTGCTTTCTAGATGGCTACTCAGGATACAATCGATTCCATAGCACCAAAAGATCAAGAGAAAACCACTTTCACTTGCCCTTTTGGCACTTTTGCATATAGGAGGATGCCATTTGGATTATGTAATGCACCTGCTACATTTCAACGTTGTATATGAAGCATTTTTTCTGATATGGTTGAACGATTTCTTGAGGTCTTTATGGATGATTTTTCTGTTTTTGGTGACTCATTTGATCAATGTTTACATCATTTGACGAAAGTTTTGCAGAGATGTATCGAGAAAAATTTGGTCTTAAATTGGGAAAAGTGTCATTTTATGATAAAACAAGGTATAGTCCTCGGTCACATCATTTCATGCAAAGGTATTGAGGTTGACAAAGTCAAGGTGGATCTCATTTCTAATCTTCCTCCACCTAAAACAGTCAGAGAAGTAAGATCTTTCCTTGGGCATGCTGGTTTTTATAGACGTTTCATTAAGGATTTTAGCAAAGTTTCTAGACCCTTATGCAATTTACTTGCTAAGGATGCACATTTTATCTTTGATGATTCGTGTCTTGTAGCATTTGAAAAGCTAAAGCGATTGTTGATGTCATCACCCATCATTCAGCCACCAAACTAGAGCTTACCATTCGAACTCATGTGTGATGCATCTGATTATGCAGTAGGAGCAGTATTAGGACAAAGAGTAGATCGAATTCCTCATGTTATTTACTATGCTAGTATGACATTAAATGATACACAGTTGAACTATTCAACTACTGAAAAAGAAATGCTAGCAGTAGTCTTTACATTAGAAAAATTTCGATCTTATCTCATTGGTTGTAAAATTATTGTGTTCACTAATCACGCTGCTCTGAAATATCTTCTCACAAAGAAAGATGCAAAAGCTAGATTAATTCGTTGGGTGTTGCTTTTGTAGGAGTTTGACTTGGAATTCAAAGATAAGAAAGGGACAGAAAATGTTGTGGCTGACCATCTCTCTCGTCTCCATTTTGACACAATAACAGAACCTTTACTATTGAATGAGTCATTTCTGGATGAACAATTAATGAGTGTGGAAGTATTACCTTGGTATGCTGATATCGTTAATTATCTTGTTACAGGTAAACTTCCAGAGCATTGGGCCAAGCAGGACAAGGCTAAATTTTTTACAGAAATAAAGAATTTCTTCTGGGATGACCTTTATCTGTTCAAGTATTGTGCATATCAAATTATTAGACGATGTGTCCCAGAAAATGAATTTCAGAACATCCTTTCATTCTGCCATAAACAAGCTTGCGGAGGCCATTTCAGCGATAAGAAAACAGTGATAAAAGTTCTACAATGTGGTTTTTATTGGCCGACTATATTTCGAGATGCTTACAACTTTTGCTCTTCATGTGATAGGTGTCAACGAATGGGGAGCATTACACGAAGGAACATGATGCCACTAAATCCAATTTTAGTGGTTGAGATTTTTGATGTTTGGGGTATCGACTTCATGGGACCCTTTCCCGCTTCTTTTGGCCATCATTACATATTAGTTGCTGTTGACTATGTATCGAAATCGGTAGAGGCAATTCCATGCAGGACCAATGATCATAAAGTGGTGATAGGGTTTTTGAAGAGCAACATTGTTTCACGCTTTGGATTCCCTCGAGCAATAATCAGTGATGGTGGTGCCCACCTTTGCAAGAAATCATTCAAAGCACTTTTGACAAAGTACTCCATCACTCATAAAGTGGCAACCCCGTATCATCCGCAAACCAATGGCCAAGTTGAAATTTTCAATCGAGAAATAAAGCACATCTTAGAAAAGACCGTGAGACCTGACAGAAAAGATTGGTCATTAAGATTTGATGATGCATTATGGGCATATAGAACGGCGTTCAAGACCCCAATTGGGATGTCACCCTACAGGCTAGTGTATGGAAAAACTTGCCACCTACCTGTGGAACTCGAGCATCGTGCGTACTGGGCCATCAAGAAATTCAATTTTGACATGCAGCAAGCTGGCTCAGAAAGACGATTACAGCTGGCGGAACTTGAAGAAATTCGCAACGATGCATATGAAAATGCCAAGGTTTACAAGCAGCGAATGAAAGTCTTTCATGATAAGTAGATTATGAGAAAATCTTTCACTCCATGTCAGAAAGTACTTTTATTCAATTCTCGTTTGCACCTATTCCCAAGTAAGCTACGTGCTCGATGGTCCGGCCCCTTCATTGTTCATACTGTTTTTCCACATGGGGCAATTGAAATTAAAGACCCAAAGAATGGTGTCACGTTTAAAGTTAACGGTCAAAGATTAAAGCCATATCTAGAGTACCAACCACATGGAGAGGACACCGAAATAAACTTGAGTGACTCACCAGATTTGAATTGAGATTTTTCTTTTTGGTAATTTGATTTATTTATTTATTTTTTCTTTTTATTATTCTTCTGCTAATTGAAATTGTTTGTGCATAAGTGTGTTTGTTTAACCATTAAGTTTTCGTTTATCACTTTTGATCATGAGACAGGTCCTCTTGAACATCCTTAGAAGACTTCAACGTGTCCAATCTCATCTCAGAGGCCAGATACGATTTTGTAAAACACATCGTATTTGGAAGCTACAACCACCGGAGTTAATATCCTACGTTGAGGATTTAGAAAGCCAACTCAGAGATATTGAGAGAAGTGTCTACAACATCCAGTTAGAGCTTGAGGTAAATTCCATAAGAGGACGATTGTGATTTTCTTTGTGTGTTTTTGTTTGTTACTCTGTTTGTGTGTATTAGTTTATGTGTTTTAGTTTGTCACCTCGGTCAAGTGGCAGATAACGGTACTCCGTGACAATCAAGTCGGTTACTTCAGTTTCCTATAATTACTGATCTTCTGAGGCGAAGGTATGGACAGAAATGAGATCTTGGTAAAGCTTCACAATCGATTCCCTTCACTTCCTCAGAATGCCCTCCTTACATTCTATAAAGCTCGGTCCGAACGCATGCGATTGCTCATGAGGAATAACATACCTGCTGATATTCGCTGGTTAATCGAGGCCAAAGGTACGCTTGGCAGGTGAGTTGCCTCCTAAATTTATTGCATACATGCCTGGTTGTGGTAAAAGAAATTACGCACAAAAGCGAAGAGCTCGAAAGATTTCAGTTGCTTGTCATAAGTGTGCCAGAATGATATGCGATAAAAAACGATGTTCTTTAGGAATGGTGTCTGATAACAGAAAAGATAAGATTCAATTAATTAGGAATGACTTGAATAAGGATTCATTGGATGATATCCTTTTGTCTCTTGAAACGCATCCCAGTGGATATGTGCAAGGAGCGATTCTCCAGTTATGGCCATTATTCCAGAAAGAGTATGCACGATACAGTCTCGGAAATCTGACTGTAAACGACCCTGTTTGCCAATTTATAAGAAAACTGGATAGGAAGCCTATCCTCGACCCATAGAGGGCGTTGAAGCCGTTTCTAGACGTAAAACCAGAGGAAGATGTGAGCCACAGTCGCAACTACCTGTAAATATCCTTTTACTTCACTGCTATTTTATTTCACTGTTGTTTTACCATTTGCATTATTGTCTTTAATAATTTTGTTTTATCATTGTTTGCTTTTTCTTTTTACTGTTTCCTTTTTGACTCTCGAGCCATGTGCATTACATAATTAATTGACATAGACATGATACCTCATTCACAGCTGTGACCCACTGCTGCCAAGATCCTTAAATATGATTCTTTTCATTTGCACTCACAAATTATTTTTTGAAAAGTATCCCAATGGCAGCTATTCCCAATAAACAATTCAAGAACATTTGTGTACTTTCTGGATTTAACTATGGCAAATATAAAGAGTTCGTTGAGGCAGCCATTGATCTTGGTCGAAGTATAGCAGCAAGGAAATTACACTTGGTATATGGCGGAGGTGACCGAGGGTTATCAAAAATGGTCTCAGAAATTGCTTATGTCAGAGGGAGCCAAGTGTTAGGCATCATCCCAACAACTCTAAAACCTTTGGGCTGTTTGTCTGACTCATCGACCAGAGAAGAGTTAGTTGTCTCAGGTATGCAAGAAAGAATAACTGAAATGCTTAATCATGCTGATCTTGTAACTCTTGAGGCACTTATCACTTTAGCATCTTGGGCCCATCTGCACATTCATCAGAAACCCATCGATTTGTTAAATGTCAATAATTTTTATGATGGCTTTATCGCATTTCTTAACCATGCAATAAAAAACTACTTCATTCCTTCCACAGTGAAAATACTTTTTATTTGTGCTCACACTGCTAATGAGCTACTTGATATGTTATAAGCTTATCGACCAGAGCCAGATCCCAGGACCGTGGTATTAGAGTGTATAAATAACGATGGTAACAGTAGCCCCAGTAAGAAGTACAAATTAGATTTAACTCTCCGCCTTTAAATATTTTATTCTGTGTTGCACCACACAGGTGATGTCTTCTAAACCATACTTCTTTCCTTTAAAACATTGAGAACAATGTTTCGTTCTGGTTGGGGGGAAGGGATAGTTGACAATTGTGGAATGTTGGTTAAGTTTTTACTAATTTTTTATTGTAGAGACTAACAGTGGCTAAATTTTTGAGTTGAAGATGGCTGAATATGGAGTGTAGTGACTCTAGAAACGCATCTTCTTAGTTTGGAAGTTAAAAAAAAAAATTTGAGATCTTTCTAACTTTTGCTTTTTGACTTCTGTTTTATAAATATGCATTTTCAAATTTTGAGTCGAAGATGGCTGAATATAGAGTGTAGTGCCTCTAGAAACGCATCTTCTTAGTTAAAAAAAAAACATTTTCTTTTTCTATCATTTTAAGTATAACTTTTCCAATTAGTTTTTCTGCATCATTTTCACATTTCTGCATGCATATTTTCCTTTCATGTTTAGAATAGGTTGGGGGCAGAATGTTGTTTAAAAAAAAAAAGTGTGATTTTGTTTTTATTTTTGGATGATATGAAGACTTTCGAATTTTAATATTTGTATTATCTTTGGTCTTGAGTGATGTTACACTATGTTTGCTACTCTACATGTTAATGTCGGAGATAAATATGAGTTGCTTGAAAGAATTGACATGTTATAATGAATACCAAGTGAGCTTTTGAGCCTATTATTTTTCTTGGAGAGTAACCCTTTTTGCCCATCTTTCATACAACTTAGCAGTTTACTATTTTATAAACGATCTCTATATTCTTTTAAATCAACCCTAAAAAAAAATTCCTTTAAAAAAAAAAAGTGTGTTGCTACATCTGAATGTCCATTTAACTAATAGATATGGAGGATTATCTAGAGCCCTAAAAGATGATGGAAAGGCCATCTTTGACCCGTTTTATCCTTTCTAGCCATCTCTTATGTGAAATATCCATAGTTAGCCCTTTTGAGCCTTTTATTAAAATAAAAAAAAATTTCTTTGTCAACTTATCATCTTGACCCACTCCAATTTGGAGTATTACCCGATATCTTACAAGTTCCATCACCTATTCATGTTTGAGAAAAATATAAATAATTGTTCTGTTTAGTAAAGTTGTGCAATACCAAAAAAAAAAAACAAAACAAAATTCTCTAAAAAAAAGAAAAAAAAGAGAAAAAAAAGAAAGTGAGATATAATATAATAATAAATAAGTGAAATGTATTTTTTAGTTTCCACAAAATATTAATTTTCTCAAACATATATTTTGTTTTCTCTATTTTTCTTTCTTTGTTAACCATGTCCCTAGCCTACATTACATCCTAATAAAAGTCCTTCTTAATTTTAGGGAACTATAGTCTGAAGTAGAAGCTAGTTATATAGGCTAAAAAGATGTAGTGGTGCATAAAAAAAATAAAAAAATAATTTTTAAAAAAAGGTAAATAAATTGGGTTGACTAGTATTTTATTTGACTTAAGATCGTGTTATTTCTAAGTTGTGGGCATATTATTTCCATCTTGGTGAGAGTGTGTGATATTATTTCTTTATTATCTTCACTCAATTTATCATTCATTGAAGTGACAATTTTTATTGGGTTTAATTTCCTTGTGAGAGTGTCACTATTACCGGTGAGATTTTGGGGTTTGACATGTCATTTTTGAAAGTAACTGTGACAAAATCTACTTGGTTGATTCGTGTGTATGGTTGATGTGAGTGATGTTTCTTTAAACTGGAGATAATGCTTATACTTTTATTTGATTGTTATCATTAGTCTGATTGAATAAACACGATTGTTAAAAAAAAATCATTTTGGATTTGAATTTTGTTTTCGCTTTATTTGCTAGGGACTAGCAATAAGCTGGTTGGGGGGTGTGTTGAGTATTAGAAAGTGTTTATTTATAAAGGAGAAAATCGTCATTTTGTACTTCAAGTTTTACTAACATATCTAATTTTATTTATTTAAGTCTCTTGTTATTTAATTATGAGTATTTTAGGGACATCATGGTCATTTCACAATGAACGAGATTTTGGATAGCAAAACGGACGTCACTTTTAACTCAGGACAGTCGAAAACCTTAGGAGGAGCATAAAAGAAAAAATAACATTGTTCATACGTACGACACTATTCACATGTACGGTATTGTTCATGGATACTGTTCACGACACTGTTCAGACCTCGTTACTATTCAAATCGTGTGCAAACTGTGTTACTGTTCAAACCGCGTGGTCAAACCCGTGGTCAAACCGTGTTACTGTTCACTGATTTGATACCCCTAAATCTATTTTTGAGCTTATTTTTTTGTAATTCCTTCTCCGTCTTGTATTTTCTACGTATTTTAATAAATTCTCATTTTGCCTTTAGTTCAATTATGAGTAGCTAATTTTCTTTCAAGCTTGGGTTGAAGGTGAAGTCTCAACATGTGTCATGGGCTTTATTTGGTAAATTTATTTTCTCTTCCCCTCTAATTTCTGTGGAGGTTTTGACTTTTAAATCGACAAATAATAATAATCTTGTCTAGTTACCGCCCGGTTTTACTTTAAGCACCCTATTATAAGGTTATTATTATTTGGCACGATAAGCCCTTAGTACCATATTGATTAGAGCGTGGTTCATGAGGTGTGGATTCCCCCCTCATGATTTAATTGGTATTAATAAGGATTATTTAGCCCATGGTGCATGTTGATACGGATCCAGATACCCAAGTGCTTTATTTCAATAGTTTCCATTTTAATTTAATTTCGTCATTCCAGTTTAAATTTTAGCATACTTTTAATCAATTTCCCCACAAATCCAACCACCCATTTACTTAATTAATTCTACATATAATTAAAATCCACCTCCTCGTGGGATCGACACTCGTCACCGTTAATCTATTCTATAATAGATTCGTGCGCTTGCGAGTTCAACAAAATTTGCACAACAGAACGACTTCAATAAATGGAAGATCAAGATGGAGGCCTTGTTGATCACACAAGGTTTGGGAAATGCTATTGAACCAGCCACCAAGATTGATGATTCAGAAGCTTCTTCTTCAAGAACACCTGAACAAATGGTTGAGATTGATAAGAAGGCAAGAAGTACCTTCATCCTCAGTCTTGGTGACTCTGTGATAAGAGAAGTTGCAAGGGAGAAAACTGTTGCTGGACTCTGGACAAAACTGGAACAGTTGTATATGACAAAGTCTCTTACAAATCGACTTTATATAAAGAAGAATATGTGATGGCTAAGGAAGCTTCACTAGATGATCATATGGATGAGTTTAACAAGGTCTGTGATGATCTTGAGACTATTGATGAAGAGTTGAGTGATGAAAGTAAAACACTCTTACTACTCAGCTCTTTACCGAAATCATATGAACATTTTGTGGATGCACTTTTATATGGCAGACAAACTCTTTTCTTGGAAGAGGTTAAGTCAGCTCTCGGAACCAAGAAGCTGAAAGATAAGCAAGAGAGTGCAGAAACTGAATCCAGTGAAGGTTTAATGGCAAGAGGCAGATCTGAGAAGAGGGAAGGCAGATGAAAGAAGCAAGGGAGATCAAAGTCCAAGCAAAAGCATTTAAAATGCTTTCACTATCACAAGGAAGGGCATTTCAAAAGAGATTGCCCTGAGAGGAAGACCAAGGTCAAAGACTCAAAAGAAAAAGCAGGAAATGCAGCTATTGCCACAGAGGAGGATGGTTTTGAAACTGCTAGTGTCCTTATAGCTTCAAAAGATAAGACTCAAGGTCAGTGGGTCTTTGACTCAGGCTGTTCATTTCATATGTGTCCAAGTAGAGATTACTTTGATTCATATCAGTCAATAGATGGTGGTATGGTGCTAATGGGAAATAATTCCATGTGCAAAGTAATTGGTATTAGAACTATTAGTCTTAAGATGTTTGATGGTGTAGTTAAGGAACTAACTCAAGTCAGACATGTCCTTGACTTGAAGAAAAATTTAATTTCTATTGGTATGTTAGACCAAATAGGGTGTATAATTAAGGCTAAAGGTGGAGTCTTTAGGGTTATTAAGGGCTTAATGATGATCATAAAGGGTAGGAAAGTCAATGGTCTATATGTAATGGAAGGACAAACAGCTGTTGGTGAGGCCAATGTGACTGTCAATGGTGAAAACAAAACTAGATTGTGGCACTTAAGATTAGGGCACATAAGTGAGCAGGCGCTAAAGGAGTTTAAAAAACAAGGAGTGTTTGGAAATGACAAGCTTGATAATTTGGGATTCTGTGAAGACTACGTTTTAGGGAAGGCTTCCAGGTTAAAGTTTGAGTTTGCAGCTCATACTACCAAAGACAAGCTCGGTAACATACACTCTGACTTATGGGGCCCTGTACAAGTGACATCTTTAGGGGGTTGTAAGTATTTTCTGACCTTCATTGATGATTCTACAAGAATGGTTTGGGTGTATGTACTCAAAATCAAAGATGAAGTTCTTGAAAAGTTCAAAAATTGGAAAACTCTAGCTGAAAATCAAACAAACCTGAAAGTGAAAGTTTTAAGAACTGATAATAGACTGGAATATTGTAACAAGCTGTTTGAGGATTACTGTAAGAAGAATGGCATTTTGAGACACAAAACAGCCACATACACACCTCAGCAGAATGGACTTGCTGAGAGGATGAATAGAACTCTACTGGAGAAAGTGAGGTGATTGTTGATTCACTCAAAACTGCCTAAGACACTATAGTCAGAAGCTTTGAACACTGCCTGTTACTTAGTAAATAGGAGTCCATCAACAGCAATAGGCTATAAAACACCAGTTGAGATGTGGTTAGGGAGAATGGCTGACTACTCTAAGCTTAGAATATTTGGTTATGAAGCCTATGCACGTGTGAAGCAAGGGAAATTAGAAGCTAGAGCTCTAAGATGCAAGTTTCTGGGGTATCCTGAAGGTGTAAAAGCTTATAGACTGTGGTGGGTAGATGTCAAACCTCCTTAATGCATAATAAGTAGGGATGTCACTTTCAATGAAGCAGAAATGTTAAACAAATCTAGAAACTTTAAAGCTATTAAAAACAAACAAAATATAGAACATGAAGTAATATAGTTTGAGGTGGAGTCTGGAGGAAAACAGAAGACTGAATCACCTAATACTAGAAGATCTAGAAACACTTAGGAAGAATCTGATGTTGGAAAAGAATTAGAATCAATTGAGAGTGAAGATGATACCTATCAGCTAGAAAGGGATAGGGAAAGAAGAAGAATAAGACCACTTAGAAGATATGCTGATGCTGACCTAATTGCTTATGCTTTATCAGCTGTTCATGAAATAAACAGTGATGAACCTAAAATTTATCAGAAAGCAATGACAAGCAAAAATAAGCTGCACTGGAAAAAGGCTATGGATGAAGAGATTGAATCTCTAATGAAGAATAAGACTTGGAAACTGGTTAGAAAACCAGAAAAGAAGAGAACTGTAAGCTGCAAGTGGATCTTAAAAAAAATGAGGGAATACCAGGTACTGAAAACAGAAGGTTCAAAGCTAGATTGGTGGTCAGGGGCTTCACACAAAGAGAAGGGATTGACTTCAATGATGCCTTCTCTCCAGTAGTAAGACATGCATCTATAAGGATTATTTTGGCACTTGTTGCTGTTCAAGATATGTTTCTTGAATAAATAAATGTCAAAACAGCCTTTCGGCATGAAGAGCTACAAGAGGAGATAATAATGCAGCAACTAGAAGGGTATGTGATGCCTGGAAAGGAAGATTGTGTGTGCTTACTCAGGAAATCTCTCTATAGTTTGAAGCAATCACCTAGGCAGTGGTATCTAAGGTTTGACAGCTTCATGATCAGCCATGTCTATAACAGATGCAGTTATGATTGCTGTGTATATTTCAAGAAGATAAGTGATGGGGTTATGATCTATCTCTTACTGTATGTGGATGATATGCTGATAGCATGTCAGGACATGAAAGAGATTGATCATTTAAAGGGTTTATTAAGCAGTGAATTTGAGATAAAAGATCTTGGAGCTGCAAGGAAGATTTTGGGATGGAGATAATCAGGAACAGGGAAGATAAGACCATGTTACTGACACAGGAAAACTACCTCACGAAAGTTCTACTCATGTTTGGTAGGTATGACTCTAAACCAGTTCAAACACCATTAGCAAGTCATTTTAAGCTATCTGCAGCTCAATGTCCCCAAACTGATGTAGAACTGCAAGAAATGGCTAAGATTCTCTACTCCAATGCTGTAGGGAGTCTCATGTATGCCATGATACTCACTAGACCAGATATCTCACATGCTGTGAGTGTGGTGAGCAGATACATGACAAATCCAGGACTTAATCACTGGAGAGCAGTGAAATGGATTATGAGATACTTAAAAGGTACTTTGGAGTATGGTCTGGTATATGGTGGATTAAATGAGGGTAGGGATGTCTTGGTTAGCTATGTTGATTTTGACTTTGCTGGAGATCTTGACAGAAGGAGATCGCAAACTGGTTACTTGTTTACTTTGGGTGGCTGTACTGTGAGCTGGAAAGAAACACTTCAGAGCATAGTTGTTTTATGAACCACAGAAGCTGAATACACAACAACTGCAGAGGCATTCAAAGAGGCAATTTGGCTAGGAGGAATGGTTGCAGAATTAGGAGTGAAACAAGACCCAACAACTGTGTATTGTGACAGCCAAAGCGCCATACATCTCAGCAAAAATCAAACACATCATGAGAAGACTAAACACATTAATGTGAGACTGCATTTTATAAGGCTTGAGGTGTCTAAGGGTGCTATAAAAATTCTGAAGATAAACACAGAAGAAAACCCAGCTAATATGCTAACAAATGCAGTGCCATATGCTAAGTTCAGTCTCTGTATGGACTTAGCAAGGACCTGCAGGCTTTAAACAACTGCAGATGTTGAGAAAGAAAGCACTGAGGAGTATCGAGAGATTTGAGTTCAAGGTGGAGATTGCTGGAATATGCACTCAAATGTCACGACCGACATGCAGGATGCACAATGTATAAGTGTATGATATGTCGTCTGTCTAGTAATTAAGCTTGCAAACGACCGAACCATATTGTCATACAGTGGCATAAGTAACATACATGCAGAGCACGTGGTTTAATCTCAGAAGGTTTAGCTCAAAACGATAATCCATACAGGCGTTTTGATAAACTTAAAGAGGCACGCTGTTTGCACGTGTGTGAGGCTGTTACAGTCATTGGTTTTGGCGGGAATCCAAGAAAGGGTAACAAACCCAGAAAACAGAGGATATATAAGCTGGTTTCTGGAATCATAAAGGGTGTCTTGTAGAGAGAGATAAGGGAGTGATGAGAGAGAAAGTGTAACACTTTTGTATTCTCTATAATTGCTTTCAATCTCTTGTAAGCTTTGATCTCAACAGTAGTGAAAGCTCAGTGCTAGTTTCTCAGTGGATGTAGGCATCATTCTTTGGTGGTGAACCACTTAAGTTCTGTGTTCTTTGTTTCTGATTGTGATTACTTCTTGATCTGGTTGAGTTGGGTGTGCGTGAATCTTGTTCCTTGAATCTGAATCAGGTCTTTGGGGTGATTTTGGTCTGATTTGTTTGGGCCAAATTCTCAACATATATTTAATAGAGAGTTTGAATCTTCTTATAATCAATTGTGGGAGTTAAAAATAAGATAAAATATGATGTTGGTTAACACTTAACAATTTCTTGCGACGTAAATTAATGTCCTGACGTGTTCACATTTGATTCTATAGTTCCTGGCTCTAGGCTTAAGAATTTGTTGTGCAACGGAAGAGGAATCATGCAATGAATTCCGGAAAATAAAGGGCTTAAAAAGTCCTACTCTTATTGATTTCCATTCCGCGCCTTGTCAAAGTTGAAACATTGTGTTGCTTGTTTCTTTAACCTCCAAAACTACAGTATCAACTTTTGAGAAATATAGTAATGAATAATATAAAAGGAAATTAATCAATTACGTTTATTTGGCCTTAACTCATGTTTCAATATCAATTAATTAAAACTTTCTATATTAATCAATTTATGTTTCAATATCAATCAATTAAAAATAAATTGATGAGTAATTTTTTTAATTAAAGTTTGATGTTAATTTATAAGTTATATGTTATTTTCGTAAGTATTTATTTTACTTGCAACTAAAAGACACCAATTTACGACTCTTATATTAGTTTACTTGTTTTACCTTCTGTTCATTGGTCATGTATGTAATTTATAGAATTTATAATTATCATAGTATTGATGCCGTAATTTAAATCACGACATCATAAAATTTTCTTCCTTTAAATCTTGATTTTATTTTTGGCTATTAAATTTTTTCTGTGTAGATAAAGTCAATTTGATCATTTTACCCTTCCCATGGAAAAGGATCAAATTACCCAACAAATGTGTGCTATTGCTATTGCATGCGCCATAATATTTCAACTATTTTGTCTGGGACATACATCATGCAAATTTGTTGAAAGAAGCCAAATAGTTTCAATAGTTATGTTTCTCCAAATATTGCTATAGGAATTACGTTTTATTTATTTTAATTAAAGACGAAAAATTAAATAGATAGCTTACGTAGTACCAATAACTCTATTCTTTATTATAACTTAGCTATTTAAGTATGGTGTGATTACAATGTGGGATCACCACCTTTGGATTTTTAGAAACAAAAACCCAAATCCAAGCTCATAATGGCATCAGGGTTATTAGGCAGGGAAGAAGTTGAAAAACATTAAGCTTCAGTCCATATGCTCTGTCGACAGACGATTAATGAGCAGAGAAGCAACAAAATCTTTCACCATTAGTGTAGCCATCTGAAAAGTGAGTGTGGGCATAATTAAGGAGTGACATTGGCACTGCATTTTGGGGGCGGCACTCTTTGTTTATATCCTTCTAGGCATTTGAAACTCTCTCTCTTTTTTTCACAAGCATTTCCTTAGTTACAGCTTTCTTTCCGCTGATTACAATTCATCAAGGATTGCTATCAAAGAAAAAAAAAAAAATATATATATATATATATATATATATATATATATATATATATAAAAGACCTTGTATGATTTCAGGCTACAAAATGACTCCATGCACCGAAGATTTTAAGAATGGAAACCGAGTCACAACTGATGCAAGCTCAAGCAGCTACTAATAATTAGATTAATCAATAATCTATGTTAAAATGTATGAATATAAAAGGTGAATGCATAATTTTTCAATTTTTATTTACTCATTGTTGAATGACTGATGCAAGCGCTATATTTATTTATTTTTTTTGGATAAGAAGAATTTGCGTTCTTCAAAACACATCCCGGCTGCTCAATTAAACCTACTGGTTAGACAGTTTCAATGTATCTTTTGATTATGGTATGGTATTGTCAGATCCGAACATAGGCCTACTTTATTTGTTTGAGACAGTTTCAATTGCAAAATTTAATGACCACAGAAAAATTTTATACAATTTAATTCTTCGTGATTTTAGTCACTAACTAATCCAGAAAAAATATTAGAATTAATTTTTATGAAATCAACAAAGTAAGACAGAAAAAGAAAAAAGGTGTTAGACACTCGAATTTTATTAGGTTTTGATGAATCTTTACCATACAAAAGTGCAAAAGTGAGGACCTGAATTAATAAGGTATGTAGAATGGATGTGAGCCACCAAAAAACTAATGTTTTAGAAAGCAACCACATTTTTGCAGTTCTTGCCACATTTTCCAAATGAAAACAATATTTTGAAAGGAAAGACTATTATCTATTGAGGTTTGTCTTTTAATAATGATTGCCGATAGGCTATACGTCAAATACTATATATTCAATTCTATTTGTTGGCATTGAATAATTTGTTGGCAAGGCGTCCTTTAGTAAAAATTTAGGAATTATGTGATTATTTTCTGGAAGTTTAAGATAGCAAATATTTAATTATTCTTTTAAAATAAAAAAATTAACATGTTTATCATTATCTATATAATAAACTAATCTTATATATGCTCCGCATCTCGTGTGTGTGTCTATATATATATATATATATGTATGTATATATATATATATTTATATATATGTATATATTTATTTCAATTTCATCTATAATAAATAGAGATTTGTCGGCCACTTTTTATCTCTATTCAAGTTTTCTTGTCAGCAAGACTGCAACTATATATATATTTATATATATGTATATATTTATTTCAATTTCATATATAATAAATAGAGATTTGTCGGCCACTTTTTATCTCTATTCAAGTTTTCTTGTCAGCCAGACTGCAACTATGTGTGTATATATATATATATTAGGGTAGCCACATCCACGCAGCAAAAATACATGCACTGATTTCAGTCCTATTAATTAATATTTTCTTCTGGTTGATCGTCAATGATAAACATAGGAACATTGATTACGCCGGTTCTATATTGATGAGGACAAATAATCGCAGCTGCTAGAAAGTAATTTGGTTTATTGTGTTCGTTGTCGTGGCCTATTAATTAATGTTCTAAGTAAGTGGATGAAGACAGATCGTGCATATGTAAAACGTGTTATGATATTAAGCTAGAAATCATACAGAATTAAAGATTTGAGAGGTCATTCCTTTAAGGATTATCGAGTTATTGAGTGACCATTGAATATTTTAATTATCAAATCTGCATACGAAAATAAAAAATTTTTGCCCAAGGCAACCTATGATTTGTTTAGTGGATTCAGTTTCAGTATTGAGTTGATATATAATTAATAATTATTAGATAAAAATATAAAATTAATTAAATGTTAACCGTATATTAATTGTGATGAGTCTGTTAGAGAACGTTTCTTTGAAGTTGTGAATGTTGATGACACAAAGGCCTCAACTCCAAAATGTGAAATGTGTAATCTTCTTGTTTGGTACAATCTTTTAGTTGAAATTTAAGAGGTCAAGGGCATGATGGTGCTAGTAATATGGTAGGAAAGTGGAATGGATTACAATCTTTATTTCTTAATGATTGTCCATATGCCTATATATTGCTTTGCTTAACAACTACAACTTGTATTAGTTGCAGTATCTAAAAAAGTGCACGAGGTATGGTTTCTTTTTCTAAGTTGAATTCCATTGTCAAATTTGTTAATGCTTCTTTCAAACATTATTCATAGTTAAAAGATGCTAAAGAAATTATAGAATTGATAGCTTCGAAAGAGAAGGGTACATGAGCTAATCAAGTCCAAACTTCACGAAGGTCTAGAGACACTCGTTGGGGCTCACATTTTACTTTAGTTAGTAGGCTTATTGAGATGTTTAGTGTAATTCTTGAAGTTCTAAGAAAGATGATTAATGATGGACCTAGTTGAGATTTGCGTGGAGAAGCTAAAGGTGCATAGAGAGAGAGAGAGAGAGAGAGAGAGAGAAATCCTTTGAATTTGTGTTTATTTTGCTTTTGTTAAATAGAATTCTTAGAATCTCTATATTCTTTGCCGACCATTATAGACAAAATCTTTAGACATCTTGAATGCTTTGAATTATGTCACAAGTACTAAAAGGCTTTTGTAAGAATTTTGAGAAAATGGTTGGGATGATTTAATTAGAAGTGTGTTATCATGTTGTGGAAAACATGACACTAGTGTGCCTGATATGAGTGTTTGTTATAATGAAGGTATAGGACGTTCATATCAACAAAAAGATTATGTTACAGTTGAGCATCATTATCACTTTGATACATTTAATGCTGTAATAGATTTTCAATTGATAGAGATAAATAGCAGGTTCCTAGAGCAAACTATGGAACTCCTTACTCTAAGTTCGGCTTTAGATCCGATTCATGGGTTCAAAATAATTTGATACAGATCATGTTTGTTATCTTGCTAAGAAGTTTCTCCTCATGATTCCACTGTAAATGAGATTCTTGCTTTGAGAAGAGAATTGGGATATCCTATACTTACTGCACCTAATCCTATGATCACCGGATTAGAGTTAAAAATTTTATACTTTTTTATATAAAAAAATGAACATTTTAAGTAAATTAATGCAAGCTCAGGTAGATACATGGGCTGATTAGTTTTAACTAGAGAGGAACACTGCATAAAGGAAGTAAAAGTAAAATTAAACAACAACAAAACGCGAGAGATAAGAGTAACGGCAAGGACTGGCCACTAGACTGAGTAGACAATACATTAGATGGGGACTGAAACGGTGAGGACCAATTATATGACAATTATTGGCTTTCGTTGCCCACATTTTGTTGCTCCTTTTGGACCACAAGGATCGATTACACCACCCGTATTTCATAGGAGATAGTGAAAGGAGACCGAGAGAAGTGAAAAGGAGAGGAAGGAAATGAAAATGACAGGAAAAAAAGATTAAATTTTAATTTTATTATTTGATTTGAAATAGAATTCATCCATTATCCTCTTATTTTTCTTTTCTCCTTTTTCCCTTTTTGCTTGCTTTTTTTATTATTGTTGTTGTACCTTTTGACTATACTAATTAATTTAAAAGTTTTTAACAAATACAAATAGAATATTAAAAAATAAAGTAAATAACATAATTTACAAATTTCAATAATTTTGATAAAGGCTTTTTTTTAATACAATCAAATGGTATATGTAGTAGTTAAAATAAAAGTTTGTACGATCATTTATAAAATTTTAGGGATGGATCAGCACATGCACTTGAGCAGCACTTGAGCAATCTTGTAAGTGTAGTTATTTTTTCTCTCATGCGTTGATATTTTGGTTAAATTAAAAGAATTGTTGTCAGCTCTTAAACTTGAGCTTTTATTAAAGAAACATTTTATTACCATGACTAGAGTCATTCTAAAACTGTAAAAATTATGTTTGTATTCTAGCAGTAAAAGTTTTAATTAGGGGACCTAAATTTAGTTCTTTTTTGTTTTTACGATTATAGTTGTTTATTTATTGAAATTTGTTAAAATCGATATATTACAATTGAAGCCTTTTGCAATTTTAAATGCATGCAGTTAAACTATGGATTGTATGTCGGGCTTTATACTATGTGTTGTGTTTTAAGTTGTAAAACAAAATGCAGCTACAGTACAATTTAGGATTACAATGACTACTTCAAAAATCATCTTCCACTAATATTTCAGGATTATCTACCTCATTGGTTTATGCGGAAAGAGAATTGTAAAAATTTTATAGAAATTTAAATTTGTGCCCTTAATAAGTCCACCGCTAAATTAAGACTATAATAGCATCATAGTTAGTTCATTAGTATAAAATCTTCTTTTGTGCTGTATCTTTGTTCTTACTAATCAATAAAGCGTTTCCTCGTACCGTTCCAGTTTGCCTAGAAAAAAAAAATTGTCCTTTTGTGACTCAAAAAATTTAAGTTGTATGACGTGTTTTTATGATAAATCATTCCCGTAGATAGTATTAATTGTCCTCTCAAAAAGGTTATTTTTACATACCTCCTCTGAGGTTTCATATAATAATAGTTTAATAGAAAGTATTTCGGTATTTTTACATACCTCCCCTACAATTAGTATTTCCGTCAGTTGACTGTTTGCGGACCAAGAAGATGATGAAAATACCCTTTCAAGGCTGACAAGTACAATTTCCTAGCAAATTTGGCAGTGTAAGCATATTTAAAAGTCTAAAATACCCACATCAAACATAAATTTCACATGGCTTAGAAGTTGGAGATTTGGGGTAAAAAAAAAAATTTCTTCTCCCTAATAATATTGCCGTTGGAATCAACGGTAATATTGGCAACAACTTTGCCTATAAATACTTCCAAAAAAAAAGATATTGCATGAACTCAGGAAGCTCATGCTATACATTCTTATGAATAATTATATTTAGCCAGTATACAAACCAAAAACAGAAAACACACCAATAAACAAATGGTCTCCCAAAGCTCAAACACATCATGCAAATCAAACATGCAAGTAGAATATGAACCAGCTTGGAGAAATTGGGTTAATGCCAGGCTAATCAGATTCTCAAATCGTATATGCAGATGCCAAACTAGAGCTAAAGTGAAGATATCATAATCTAATGATAATCTTCACAAGCTTTATTACACATGCATGAACAAACCAAAATGTGGCTACTTCAAGTGGTGGGTACCAGACAGAACCGACTTCAACAATGGGGCTATTTTTGAAGGGAATGCGGCTGCCATGGTGGATTCTCATGTCATAAATACGATTGATACTAATGTAAAAGAGGTGAAGAGCATTGTGAAGAAGTTATTGAAACCTGGACACTATAAAGATGTATTGAAAACAATGATGTATTGTAATGTAGTCTTACTGGCAGTAAATGTTATGATGCTTAGGATGCATAATGCCAAAAGTTGTAGAATCTAGTTGCTTGTACACCGATTTAGTAATGGAGTAATGAAAATTTTAGTTAATTTCTAATGCATATAAAACAGCAAACAACAAACAAAAAGATCATTAAATAAATGAACAAATAGCCTACAAATATCCTCTTCATATCAGCTAAACATTAAGCCAATAAACTCAACTTTAAAGAGGTGTCACTCTACAGCATATCGGTGTTCATGAAACAGATAAAACAGTAGGCTAAAGCCTTAAGTAGTATACATAAAATGAATACCAAACCAGCAAACTCAGCTTTAAGTAGTATACATGAAATCAACACTAACCCAACAAGGTCAACCATAAATAATAGTTCAAAACTCAGCACCAAACCAGTAAGCTTATTTATATACCATACGTCTCATTGAAAACTAAAGCAGCAAGATTAAATTTAAGTGTAACGTGAAATCAACTTCAAACCAACATACTCAAGTATAAACCACAATTAGAACTAGTACTCTAACAAATTAAAATATAGCTCACGAGAGTTTGAAGTATAGTAATTAATTATACGCATTTCAGCAACAATAGTTTGTGACAATTACAAATGGCTGCATTTCATCAGTTTATACAACCAGTAGCAACCCATATTTACAAAAAAAGGCGATTGTTTTCTTAGTGTGCCATAATCAAACAAGTTATAAGGCATGCTTGCCCTTGTCAAAATATTGTGAGTTTGTCGATATCACAATTCTACAAAATATACAAAAACTCAATCCTATGTACGAGGTTGAGTAACAAAAGATGATACAACATCTTGATAGCAAAACTTATAGTGAAAAAGATATAATATCATCTAATCCCTCAAAAGAATGTGTTGTACGGGATAAGCTTTGGTGCTGCTGTCCTCTTGCAAATATATATATATATAATCTTGACATGTTGCTTAATGCATTAACCTCATACTGCTTACTCTAGAATAACTTGTCCTTCATCAAGTAAAGAACCCAATAAAACGTTTATTTTCTTCTTATTTACGAGTATTTGATAAATTATTCTAAAAAATAAAGAAAGGTTAAAGAAAATACCATGTCCAACAACACTGGACTGAGTTTCAGTAAATGCAGCCCTTGAAGCAGATCCATCATCACAATATACCAAGCTAGAGCATTCCTTGCTTTTCTACACACACATAGATAATTAGTTTGTATTATATGTATAATAATTTGATAATGATAAAATAAATATATGAAACAACATAAATGTTGACGTTGGACGATCTTCTCTTCATTTCAGATTTGTTGATATTCAAAGACCTCATAGGCTCTTTGCAACCCCTCTTGTTGTGGCCCCATTGATCGCATCTAGAGCATTTCACACTTGAACTCCTTTTAAAGGTGTTCACTTCACTAGCTTCCTTCCTTCTCTAGGTGCCAGTAGTTCTAATGATCACCAGTGGTAGAAGATTGTCATGTAACAGTAATGACCAGTTACTTTCATCAGGTACTGGATAAAGTTGGTGAGAGTATGTATTCTTGAATGAGGTCTTCTTGAGCAAATGGTGAACATAATCATCCACATTGAACCTCATGGCATCAATGCAATATATTGCATGCTTGCAAGGCAATCTTGACACATCCCACTCCCTACAATCACAGTATTTTCCCAATAAATCAACTGTAGTTCTCTTAGAAACATCTTCTATCACCTCAAAAGTTTGGTTGTGCCCAAAGATCACTTGCAATGACCTAGACTCCTCCCTAACTGCCATAATGCTTCTCCTTACAATTGGAGGCAGTTCATCCTTCCAAAACAGAACTTGTTACTGTCTCTTATGGATTAATGTTATCATTTTCCTTCTTATCTCTTCAAGCATTCTCAAGATTAGCATTGCTCTGAAATTTGCGATCCAATTATTGAATGACTCAGTCATGTTGTTGGTGACGTGATTGCACTTGGTGTGTGTGGGAAAACAATGTTTAGCCCAAAAAACCACTGGTATTCCCATCAACGAATCATGGGCAGCAGGGCTGATTTTATATAGTTCAGCCATATGGTTCTTGAATTGAGTAGAATTTGCACTTCTACAGGCTTGCCAAAACTCTTTCCTAAGCAAAACCCCTGGAAACTTTTCCTTAAAATTGGCATAGATGTGCCTACAACAACATCTCTTCAAAGCTTGCGGAAACACTCTCCCTAATGCATTCAATATTCCTTTTTGTCTATCGCTCATAAAACATAAGTCCTTTCTATCATTGCAGCCTATTTGCTCGTACAATCTCTCCATAAAATACACCCAAGACTCGGTATTCTCATTTTCTACTACACAGACAGCCAAAGGATAATGGCCATAATTGGCATCAATGCTAACTGCAGATAATAATACTCTCTTATACAACCCTTTTAAAAAACAACCATCTACTCCTACGAACTGCCTACAACCCCCAAAGAAACCCCTTCTATTAGCATCAAAGAACATAAAAAATCTCTTAAAATGAGGACTAACCCCACCCTCCATCCAATCTTTATCTAAGGTTACTGTAGAACTAGGATTTGAAACAATAATTGCATGCATATACCTGAATGATTTCATATAGCTTGCTTTATGATCTTGGCCCAAAAGCTTCAAAGCCTTGTTCTTGGCTCTATACAGCCGCTGATTACAACATGTTGTCCCATATTTCCTAAACAACTCCGATCTAAGCACATCAATTGGCAGCTCAGTGTTAGCTCTAAACAAATGAAGAAAGGTAATAGTTATCCAGGTTGATGTTGCCTCATAGTTTTCATTATTTCTTGCACAACTGTGTTCTGAACAGTGTGTCTTGATTTGAAAATGCCTCTTATTCTAGTTTGGACTTGCATGTATCCTCCATGTACAGCCCTCAACAGCACAACAAAATGTAACTCTTGCCTTCTCATTCTTTACTCTTTTAAGTCTGAAGCCATTCTTGATCGCAAATACCTTGACAACCTTTCTGAATTCATCTACATTCTTGAACAATTGACTAGGCTTAAGTATAATTTTCTCACCGTCAGATGCAAACTCAAAACCCCCTAAGTTTTGCTTATATTTACAACAAGCTTCTTGAGTATCCTCACTATCATTGTAATCTGATTCAATACCACTATCATCTCCAGATTGATAGTCATCTAAGGCATCATCAAGCTTATCAACTTTAAACTGATTTAGGTCTCCTTCACTTCCAACGTCCATATCATCTATATCTTTTTCAGGTTCAATTTCTTCAATATGTGTGTTGTCATCAAGCCCCACTACTGCCATGCTTTCATATGAATCTTGCATTATGAGAGTTGCAACTGCAAAATCAACAGTGTTGCTTTCATCATTTAAATTAGGTAGAGCAAACTCCTTTTCCTCAGCAAAGTCAACCCACTTTACATCTGGTTTAGGTGCCAATAGAACTTTGAATTGTGCATCTGGGCTTTCATCTTCATCATTTCTATCTTTAAGCAAAGCTGAGTTGCCTCTGTCTTTTTCCAACTCATCTAATTCAATTTTGATAATGAAGATGGCCCAACTATATTTCTTCTCCCTTAACTTGATGAATGCATCTTGCAAATCAGATTCTGTCTTCAAAGTGGCATAACTCGTCTCCCAAGGTAACATAACTTGAAATCAGACTTCCGTAGCATGCTTAATAGGCTGATCAAAGCATCAATCCTTGATATCAACCTACAACTTCTTTAAGTTGTACTGCTCTGGTATCACTGATGCAACGGTGAGCAAGTCCCCTCCTACTACAGCCTCTATATCCATGTATACGGAGCTGGAAAAAAAATTACATAAACATCTATTTACAATTAACACAGTCAAATAAAGTATTTAAAAAAATTACATTTACTGAGATCATCGGTGCATTCATGATATTACAAAACTTATATCTTATATAAGACTAAAACTAAACAACCCAACAACTTACAAAGTTAAATGCACTGTCACCTCCAACAACCCCACCTATTCATTAACTACGCTGTCAATGCAAGCAAAAATATTCAATAATGAATTTACAAACATCAAATATATTACAAACCTTAAACCATTAAATCATTGCTTCATACTGACAGAAACTATCTTTTATTACTAACATCTACAGCGGCTACACTTTAACAAAATAGGTGAAAAATCGAGCAAAATTCACACTCCTACAGTCAAGCACTATGAAATAAATGAACAAACAGCCATCATTGTTATCCCAAAAATCCCTTATCAACTTCACCAACCAGCCAGAGAAATAGAATATGCCATTACACAAGACAGTGGCTACAACTTATAATTTGTGACATTACCAGATAACAGTAATAAAAGTGTCCATGTAATTAACAAATTTAACCATTTTCACCCAGTTCTCGACCGAGTCTCAGTCAAATTGCCTACCACTAGAATACTCATCAATTAACTCCAGCATTATAAAAAATTGACTGTTAATAAACATTAAGCTGAAAATGTCAAAAAGTGAAGCAAAGATAAATGGATAGATGCCAGAACTGCATTAGTTTGTCTTTGTGTACAGGAAGAAACTTGATTGTTGAATAGTTTGGCAAGAAAATTTGTTCATCCGCTCTTGATTCTCGTATACAGTAAATTTGTGAATGAGACTTGCTAACTAATAAAAACTCACATTAAGAGAGAAATTATACAATATTTAGAAAAAAGAGAAGAAAATCTTCCTTTTAAGTAAAAATGAAGGAGGATAGTTTCTTGTAAACTTGATTGTGTGCATATATGTAATGTTCTTAACTTTTAAGCATAACGAATAGTGGAAGTTTATCTATGATTCAAATGTTATTAGGTACAATGCTCATACTCTTTACTGAGAATTACAAATTCTCAAAGATAGTCCTATGATTTTGTATATTGCTTATAATGTATTGTTAATTGGGATTAAAAGTGAAGAAAAAAATTGATGAATATAATTTAAATTTGAGATTTTTTGTCAAAGATAGTCTTATAAATGCATATTTGAAGAATCATTTGAGAGTGAAAGTAAAGCTCACGCATTTAAAATTGATGAATATAATTATTAATGCATATTTGAAGAATCATTCGAGAGTGAAAGTAAAGCTCACACGTTTATAATTCCAATATGCAACTAGCCATTCGGAAATCTTGCATGTGATTGATAAAAATTAGCAATGAACTAATAATTAAAAAGAAGCTAGGAAAAAAAATTCGATTTTTGGTCAGAAAAGTAGGTGTAGAGATTGCTTGAAAAACTTGATTACACGGAAGCAAAAGCCATTGTATGCATTAACTTTTAAGAAAGTTTAAATAGCGGAAAAATATATATTAAAATAATCAAATCCTCCACACTCATGTGAATAAGATATTCAAACTCGCATTTATGTGGAAAATCTAATTAACTTGAAAAAAAAGTTAAAAAAAAAATACCAAGCCACCGGGGTTGCTGGTCGTGCTCGCAGGATTGTGTTTCCCAGTAACATGCTCATTAAAATACCAATGCGCATATTACCGGTGGCGGCCAATGTGCATGTACTCGGCTTCAAGACTTGGGGCAAAACTAAAAGTTGTGCTTGTGATAATGCGACGAGGATTTGTGACACACACACAGACACAGAGTCAGAAGCTGAAGTCATTTGCAACGACGACGAGCTGTGCAGAGGTGGAGAGGCTTGGAGGAACCGCCAAACCGAGAGGAATGACTGGATGAGAAAAGATGTGGCTCTTAGGGCTTGTTTGGTTTTGTGAAATTGGGAATTAGGGGAGCGAAATCGTGGGCTGCAACGGCGAGACGTGGTGCAGCATGAAGGAATCACCGGGAGGAGTGACCGGATGAGAGAGGATGTGGCTGTTAGGGGTTACGGATAAGTTGATTTGTGAAAATCTTGTCTTTGAGCTGACCCAAACAAAACCAAAACCTGAATATAATTTCGGGTTCGGTTCTGGTCAGCCATACCCGAAAGCCCCCCAAAGTTGATATATCATAGCATAGTCATCAACTAGTAATCAAACTAACAGGATTTTTCTGCTAATTCAACATAAATCGAAACCCAAACATCACAACACAGCTGCACCAATCTTCCTAACTTATATATCCAAAATGAAGAAAACCAAAGCTATGATTTACTGCAATAGTTTTCTCTTTAAAAAAAAAAAAAATCACCTCTTCGCAGCTCCAATGCCAGTCGCGGAACCATGTCGCCGTCTATACTCGCTCGTTGGCGGTCTTATATCACCATCCAAGCTTGTCTTGTTCATGGGTAAGTTCAAAGTGATGATGAATCTTGATCTTCAAGCTCAATAATACTTCTTTGTTTTCACACTAATGCTACTGAGGGGTGAACTCCGTGCAAATGTAAATTGTGCAAGTGTAAATCTTTTTGCAAAAGATTTATACTTTTTGGAAGGCATTGTTTTTTGGTTTATGATTTGGACCGGATAATGAAGTGATGCACCAAGTTTTTCGCGCTTACCAATACTAGTATAGTTAAATTTTTAAGCTTTTTGAATTTTAAATGAGCTTTTACGATTTTAGCCTTGTAAACTAACACTATACATAACTTTATATTAACTGCAGGGAAGGTATATAAAAATACCGAGATAGTCTCTATTAAACTGTTATTATGTGAAACCTCAGAAGAGGTAAGTAAAAATAACCCCTCTCAAAACAAGGAGGATGATGCGACCCTAGCCGATGGGACCAGAGCTTATACAAGCCTTTAATTTTAAACCTAATATCAAAAATGCAAATGCTTGCTCGCACGTGAAAATTATGCACGAAATGGTCTCCACTGCACATGGCCGGCAGGTGCAGGTTAGCATGGAGACCACCACGGGGCCGCGGCACCTTTAAGAAATTTGAAAAAAAAATGATATGCAAATATTATTAAATTATATTATTATAATAAAAATCTAAAAATATCATTAAATTAATTAACATTTTAAATATCTTTAAAATTTTGTATCTTAATTTTTATTTTCACTTATAGCTTAATCACTAATACTTGTAAAATTTTACAAATTTATTATACTTTTCTTATAATTTATTTTTCCTCATAGATAACAATAAATCATAATTCCTTCTCTAATTTAATATCCAATTAAAAAATATATTTTTTAACTTAGTTTCTAAATTTGTGACAATGTTAGCTTATTATCTATATCTAGTTTCTTTCTTTAATTTGCCAATTAATACTTTATTTATTTATTTATTTATTTATTTTTGTTTATGGTCTGGATGAGAATAAAAAACCTCATTCATTAAACAACAACACTTGCTCATTTTCCAACTTACACTAGCGGGGACAATGCGCTTTCACGGTTAAGCTTTTTGGTTTGCTGAAATTGTACGTACTTTGGCTACTGGAATATTATCAGCATTTGTTTAGTTGGTTTCACTTTTTGTTGTGTTTGGGATATCTTGTATGCTGGCTTTGCTTTGAGAGTATGGTTTCATGTTTCACCCTAGATAATTTTTTTTTTTAAATTTCCATGGGGTTCTTAAAAAGAAAAAGTAAGCAACCACTCTTTAGCTTAATTTAGTGGTTGATACTGGCCTTTTTTTTTCTTTTCTTTTGAATAGTGAGTTTGAGTCTTTACATAAAGTTATATATAATTGTGGGAGTAAAATTAAAAAAAAAAAGAGATAAAATATTATGTTGATTAACACTTAAGAATTTGTTGCGGCCTGAATTAATGTCCCGACGTGTTCAAATTTGACTCTATAGTTCCTGGCTTTAGGCTTAAGAATTTGTTGTGCAACGGAAAAGGAATCATGCAATGAATTCCGGAAAATGAAAGGCTTAAAAGGTCCTGCTCCTGTTGATTTCCATTCCGCAACCTGTCAAAGTTGAAATATTGTGCTGCTTGTTTCTTTAACCTCCAAGGCTGCAGTGACAACTTTTGAGAAAGATAGTAATGGATGGTATAAAAGGAAATTAATCAATTAAATAAATTGACGAGTGATTTTTAAAACTTTCTACATCAATCAATTTATGTTTCAATATCAACCAAATAAAATAGGATCCCTCTAACGTACATTTAATGTCTGTTAGGGTTTGCCAATAAAATAAATTGACAAGTGATTTTTTTTATTTAATTAAGTTAAATAAATAAATTTAAGTTTGATGTTGATTTATATGTTTCATGTTATTTTCACAAGTATTTAATTTGTTTGCAATTATAAAATACTAATTTACTATTCTTATATTAGTTTACTTGTTTTACCTTTCGTTTGTTGGTCTTATATGTAATTTGTTAAATTTATACTTATCATAGTATTGATACTGTAATTTAAATCACGACATCATAGAATGTCCGTTGGGTCATTCTATAATGTCGTAACTAAATTTACGGCATTGATGCCGTAATTGACGTGGACCGTTAGATTTGAATAAAAAATCTCTATTATTAATTCTAAATAAATAGGTAACTTGTTACCTAAGTAGCAGGCAATTACTATTTTTTATTCAAGTTCCAAGTTACATTTACTAATCTTATGTGGGATTTACAAGTTTTATTCAACATTTACAAGTTAATGTTGATTTACATGTTTTATGTAACAATTACAAGTTTTTGTTTTATTTACAAGTTCTTCATGCAATTTATAACTTCAACATTAATTTATCCATTTTCCCATCAATTTACTAGTTTTACGTGTAATTTATAAATTTTTTGTTTGATTTTTTACTTAATGTCAATTTACAAGTTCTTCTTGCAATTTACAACTTCATCATTAATTTACCATTTTTTTTATTAATTTACTAGTTTTATGTGTGGTTTACAGATTTTTTGTTTCATTTCACACTTAATGTCAATTTACAAGTTCTCTATTATTTTTCTAAGTTTTTGTTAAATTTACAAGTCCTTCTTGCAATTTACAACTCCAACATTAATTTACCTATTTTTTCATCAATTTACTAGTTTTATATGTGATTTACAAATTTTTTGTTTCATTTCAAAATTAATGTCAATTTACAAGTTCTATGTCATTTTTCTAAGTTTTTGTTAACTCTACAAGTTTTTCTTCTAATTTACAACTTCAACATTACTTTACCCATTTTCCAACAATTTATTAGTTTTATCTTTGGTTTACACATTTTTGTTTTATTTCACACTTAATGTCAATTTACAAGTTCCATGTTATTTTTTTAAGTTTTTGTCAAATTTACAAGTTCTTCTTGCAATTTACAACTTCATCATTAATTTACCTCTTTTTATATTAATTTACTAGTTTTATGTGTAGTTTACGCATTTTTTGTTTCATTTCACAATTAATGTCAATTTATAAGTTCCATGTTATTTTTCTAAGTTTTTGTTAGATTTACAAGTTCTTCGTACAATTTACAACTTCAACATTAATTTACTCATTTTCCCATCAATTTACTAGTTTTATGTGTGATTTAGAAATTTTTTGTTTCATTTTACAGTTAATGTCAATTTACAAGTTCTATGTTATTTTTCTAAGTTTTTGTTAAATTTACAAGTTCTTCTTGAAATTTACAACTCCAACATTAATTTACCTCTTTTTATATTAATTTACTAGTTTTATGTGTGTTTTACATATTTTTTGTTTTATTTTACACGTAATGTCAATTTACAAGTTCTATGTTATTTTTCTAAGTTTTTGTTAAATTTACAAGTTCTTCTTGCAATTTACAATTTCATCATTAATTTACCACTTTATTTATTAATTTACTAGTTTTATGTGTGGTTTACACATTTTTTGTTTCATTTTACAGTTAATGTCAATTTACAAGTTCTATGTTATTTTTCTAAGTTTTTGTTAAATTTATAAGTTCTTCTTGTAATTTACAACTTCATCATTAATTTACCCTTTTTTCTATTAATTTACTAGTTTTATGTGTGGTTTACACATTTTTTATTTCATTTCACATTTAATGTCAATTTACAAGTTCTATGTTATTTTTCTAAGTTTTTGTTAAATATACAAGTTCTTCTTGCAATTTACAACTCCAACATTAATTTACCTATTTTTCCATCAATTTACTAGTTTTATGTGTGATTTATAAATTTTTTGTTTCATTTCACAGTTAATGTCAATTTGCAAGTTCTATACCATTTTTCTAAGTTTTTGTTTTGTTTACAAGTTTTTCTTGCAATTTATAACCACAACGTTAATTTGCCCATTTTCCCATCAATTTACTAGTTTTATGTGTGGTTTACACATTTTTTGATCATTTAACACTTAATGTCAATTTACAAGTTTTAAGTCATTTTTTCAAGTTTTTGTTTTGTTTGCAATTTTTTCTTCCAATTTACCACTTGACCTTTAATTTGCTCATTTTCCCTTTTTTTACTATTTCCAAGTGTGAATTACAAATCTTTAATTTCATTTCATCCCTAATGTCAATTTACAAGTTTTAATTTTTTTTTATAATTTTACAGACCAAAAGCTAATTTACCCGTTTTACCGTCAATCTACGAGTCATACTTGTGGTTTAGAAATTTTTTATCTTATTTCACCTTTAGTTGGAAAAAAGGTTATTTAGTTTAGGCCAATTGCCTCAACTTAAATCCAATGTGAAAATGGTTAAAGAGTTGGATTATTGGCATTTTATGATTTAGATAGAATGATATAAGGGTGGGCATGAGTTGTGTTAGATATGGTTAGTGAAATTCTAACCTAGTCTACTTTTTAATGAGTTGAGATAAAATTCATCCAGCTTAGCTAAATAAACTTGTTTAACCCAATTCTATCCAAACCTTATATCATCTGGTTGAGTTGATTAGGTTGAAGGTCAAATCAAAATTTTAATTTGAACAGTGAAAATGATATAAAACTTGAAATGAAACTTATTAAAATCAAATATAAATCTTTAAATTAAGAAAATTTCCACAAAAAGCATATAGACTTTATTTCTCCTGCATCTCCTTTTCTAAATCCAAATTCAGACTTTTTAGATAATTAGCTAGCATCATATACAAAAATAAAATGAAAGTGATATATAATTATGTGCCGTTAAGTATTCACTAAAAAAAAAAAGAAATTAAAACCAACTTACTTTTAAAATTAATCTTATAAAAGAATAAATTTACTTGTAAGAGAGTGTGATTTTGGTTTTGGAATTGTAGTCTAAAGCAGCAAATGCAAGAATGAAATGGCCTCTTCTATTAAAAGAGTAAAAAAAATAAAAAATTAGATAAGCCATTTAATTCTTTATAATTTTGCAATTGAGAATTAACACATTATCATTATCCTTACTACTACTACTACTACTACTATTACTACTACTACTACTACTACTATTACTATTATTATTATTATTATTATTATTATTATTATAGATTTGGTTGGGTTAGACTGGTCAATTATAATTAATCCAATACAAACTAATTATTAATTAGGTTTGAAAAAAAAGACCCAATTAAACCACAATAATATGCTCATGATGTATTTATTAATCAGTAATCGGAACAGGCTAGAATCAAAATCAAGAATGTGAATAAGAATAAGTTATTTATTTGAGCTGTAGAAATTGAAGTTGGAATGAGATTCATTTCCATCGATGTGTTTAATGTCTTGGAATCGAAATGAATTAACATAATTTACTTAAATACCCTTTGTTGATTGTTGTCAATTGGTAGTAATAATAATGATAACAATAATTAAATAAATAAAATTATTTGACTATAGATTATATTATAGCAATATAATATTTATAATACTATAGATTATATTATAATAATATTTTAATAAAAATAATAATAAAATTAAATAATAATAATATTTATTAAAATTAAATTATAATTATGATTACTAATTCATTATTGTTATTATTTATTAATTTCATGATTTTGTTATATGATTATTATTAATTAAAATATATTTGTAATCAAAATTTACAATAATTATTATAATCATAAGTTATTATTATTAATATTTTATTATATTATTATTTAGTAAAAATATTATTATATATATAATTTTATTGTTATTATTATCATTATGAAATCATTTCATTATTATTTATGAAGATATTATTATAATTAAAATTTATAATAATAATTATTATTATTATAAGTTGTTATTATTATTATTTATTATAATATTATTCATTATAATTTATTAATCTTTTATTATTATTATTATTTATTTAATATTATCTAATTAAAAATAATAATAATAATTTATTAAAATATTTTTATAATTATAATTTATTAAAAAATTCAATATTATAACAATTATGGCACCATCAACAGCAAAAAAGTTTTAAAAAAAAGTTTTTTATACTATCATTTTTTCCCTTTTTTGAAAATAAAAGGCCGTAAAAAAACATTTTCCTCAAGTCTCAACGTCACTGTTGAAAAAAAAAATCAAAACAAAAAGCACCGCCCTGTCCGCCCCTAACATTCATTCCCAAATGTGAATCTCTGTCTCAATTCTCCTAAATTTTAATATTCGCCAAATCCGAACCCGAATATGTTGGCACGCGAACCGTGAGACCGTCGATCACAATCCAAACAGTTGGGAATGCAGATTGTCGAAGAGATGGCATTCAGATTGTCGTTCGAATTCTGGTGATGGTAATACTCAATTAAAGGAATGCAGATTGTCGAAGAGATGGCAGCAAATCATGCCAATTACAGTAAAAAATTTAACTAAAAACAACAGTATATTTACCCAAAAATAGCAAAATATTTATCCCAAAACCAGCAGTAAATGAAGCCCAAAACACCAGAAAAATTTACCTGAAAATAGCAAAAAATATAACCAAAAAACTGTAGTAAATTTATCTAAAAGCAGTAGAAAAAACTGAAAAACAGCAACCAATTTACCCATAAACAGCAAAAAATTTAACCTAAAAACAGCAGCACATGAAGCCTAAAACACTAGAAAAATTTAACCAAAAACGACAGCAAATCATCCCAAATACAGTAAAAAATTTATCCAAAAACAGCAAAAAATTTAACTGAAAAATAACAGTACATTTACCCAGAAACAGCAAAATATTTAACCCAGAACCAACAGTAAATGAAGCCCAAAACACCAGAAAAAATTACCTGGAAATAGCAGAAAATATAACCCAAAAACAACAGTAAATTTATCTAAAAACAGCAGAAAAAACTGAAAAACAGCAGCCAATTTACCCAGAAACAGCAAAAAATTTAACCTAAAAACAGCAGCACGTGAAGCCCAAAACACAAGAAAAATTTAAGCAATGACATCTTTTCCTCACTACAATCAAAACAATTGAAACTACTTATGAACTTGCGTAGTTTTAAAATGCTAATTATTTTGATGTTACAACTTCACTGATCTCTCTACCTAGGTTTATGCAAAAGAGATCCTTGTGCATAATAAAAACATCTCACCACCAGAATCTAAGCTTGGAAAACAATTAAGAGAACTTTTCATATAAGATCACTGCCAGTCTAGCCTTCAAAAACCTAGCAAAGCCTAGTAAAAGCTCAGTTGATTCAATGCACTTTGAAAAGACTTCTTAGAAACCATCCTAGTGTAAGAAAATAACCAGTTGCAACTATGGACCATTTATATACATTTTCTTTCCTGCATCCAAAGTTACCCAGGTGCTTTACAAGGGAGTGCCTGCATTGGATCCTACTGAAAATATTACTAGGATGGCTGTTGGACACTTTGAAAAGACTTATCAGAGAAACCATCCTAGTGCAAGCAAATAATCAGTTGCAACTATGGACCATTTATATACATTTTCTTTCTTGCATCCAAAGTTACCCAGATGCTTTACTAGGGAGTGCCTGCATTGGATCCTACTGAAAATATTACTAGGATGGCTGTTGGACACATCATTTTGATGGAAAGCCTTCATTCACTCTAAAAAATGCCCATGTTGGATACTCTGCCATAACAGTAGTATAATAGGCCGTGTAACACAGACCATCAATATGAATTCTCTTTGCTTCTGATTCTCGCATTTGAACTGTTTACTAATTCTTTAAGTCTTTTCCTCAAAATTTAGTTACAATTAAGACTTCCTATCTTGTTTATTCCTAGGCTTTAGCAGTTAACACACTGTGTCTTACCTTCTACAAACATGAGAGCTAAGACTGTCATGGGTACAAAAGTAACCCTCTAATCATCCAGATAGATTCCAGCAAGAGATGAACATAAGCAGCAACGGTAACAATATTAACGGCTGACAGACGATTCTATGAAAATCGCACCTTTGATTCATGGGGAATTATCTTTATTCATTTAAGATAACGCCATCTCAATTAAGGGGTAACATTATAGATACTCCATATGATCATCTTCTTTATCTATCCAAACCAGGAAAAAAGCGCATATAATCCTAGCCATTTTTCGCTTAGACAAAAATACGCCTTCAATCCAAATGTAATAGTAGAAAATTTGAATGAATACTTCTTAAAAGAATTTTAGAGCATTTCATCATGATATCACTTGTCACACCCCACGTACATAATAATTGTTGTTTAGTTCATAAACAACAATATGTTTTAATAAATATTTAATACCATAAACACATGTAAAATTAAATTCAGTTCGATTCCATGTAATGCATATGTCCTTTATGGTCGATTCAATTGGAATTACAATTTATTTGACTGCTTAACACATACCTCCAAAGTGCCCAAAAGTTGCCCTAACATCCGTTTATTTCTATTAACCAAGCTTGGATCCTCATTCTTTGGCAAAACCCTAGGAAAATGCTAGAATAACATTCATTTAATTGATGCATTTAATAATTTTTTTCGCAACCATAACCCAAATTAATGAAAATAAAATATAAGGATTGGAATCAAAAAGTCCCCTAGGATTCCAATAATCATCCTTTCCAAACTTTAAATTAACATAATTATATTCTATTGTACAAAAAATTTAGTTCGATTATTATTCACACCTAGAATTTTAATAGTAATACCACTAACAATTTATAAATATAACAAAATTAAAACAGCCCTTATACATTTGTTCACGTGAATAATGCACCAAGAAAATTTTCAGAAAAGAGGTAGGGATTGAATGGTCCCACTTAAATACCTTATTTTGTTTTATTCTTATCGTCTTTTTGACAACATTTTTCCTTGACATGCATACATTCACATGACATTATAAGGATAAGGAGAGTATATTGAGTAACACGTTGAAACAGCTCACATAAAAGAACAACACCGTCAAGCGAATCTCAAAATATTTAAAAAATATTTTTCCCAAATTTTATCTCCCTTATAAATTATTTATTTTATTTAAAACATCTTTAAAATATTTTAATAAAAACTAAATAATTAATGTAAATAAAAAATTATTTTTAAATAATAAAACAAAATAGGATATACATTAAAATGAAGGTCGATATACATTATCAAAATTTCTAGATTTTAAACCAGAATTTCAATTGGCTCATTGTCTCTCCATATAACTCATAATTATGCAATATGATATATTGTTGGAAAGCCCTCTAAATTATCTTTCAAATGATATCAACTTTATAGATAATTAATCATTGTATCAAAAGTTATGAGTAAAACAATTATATGGGTTTGTCCATTAGGGTTTTTGTTTTCTCATAACTTAGGCTATATCAATTCATCAAAATTTTTGGATTTGATATGTTTATATTTATGTGATTTTAAACCAAAAATCAAGGTCTAACAGTGAGTTATTCATCACATACCATTGAATTGTGCTTTAGATGGCAAAAACATTATATATCTCAAAGAACAAGGCAAAACTCATGCAAATATATTCAAAAGAGAGCTTAACCTTCACAGACTTTGATACCAAAGTTGATTTTCAGGTATATTTCAATATACAATTAATGAAAGATCTAACAACATAGCTTTTGATCCCTGGATGCGAAAATGGATCATAAAGAAGTTATGTCATTGTACTGACAGAGGATAATCTCATGGAAAATCCTTAACCCACTGTATACATATGGTCGGAAGATAATAATAATAAAATAAAATTCCCTCGGACCACATTGCAATAGCCCACTGCTGTTTCTCTCTCTTCTTTTCACTCTTATATATTCTAATATGTTCTACATATTTTCTTTATCTCTCACGCACTTGTATTTTAGATAAAATAGGCGTCCTTGTATAGAAGCTAATGAGACTGATTGAGGTCAACCAAAAGACCAATTAGACTTACAACAATCATATGGAACTCAATCTAAAAGAAGCTTTTAGATGTTCTTTATGTTGAACTGGTCCAGCCCATCACGTGTGCCAATTCCAACAATTTGCAACTTCGTCCTTGTGATAATCAAATGAAAAGAAAATGGTAATTGAGAAATATAAAATTAAAAAAATACTCATTAATTTTGAAGGATGAAATTTATTTTTTTTTTGTTGAAATAAGAAACTGAAATAAAAAAAAATGGAGATAGAGTTAGCATATGGGACAATTAAATAATAAGTATTGAGTAGTGATATATATTTGACTCTTAAATTCATCTCATTCGTTCACACTTTATAATTGACCTCTCTTTTTTTATTTCTTTCTCTCTCTTAGACTTGGTGGTGTATAAATTCTATTGCTACTGGTGTCAATGTGTAAGTGTACACAACAAGTAATATAATGATGAGTATTTAAAATCGTCTCCACAGGAATTGATATTATCGAATTTGCTACAGCAATTCTGACAGTGTAGTTCAAATTAAATTAAAATTAAATAACTAAATAAACTAATAAACTAACTAAATTAAAAATGTAATAAAGGAAATCTTAAATCAAACACAAAGATGCATCAATAAGAAATGAGTAGTTGAGTGATTAAACTCACTTAATGGTTTTAACTATTTTTCTAATTAAGAACCTGTTGCTATAGCATTTTCTATAGCACTGAGCAGAATCCCCCATGTATCCTCTGCTGTCGCCTGTTGGATATCTTATATTTATATGTAACCTAACAGTGATCAGTTGGTTTTGACAGTAATCAGTAATAAGAAAGGAGTAGTTGAGTGATTAAACTCACTTAATGGTTTTGACTATTTTTTTAATTAAGAACCCGTTGCTATAGCATTTTCTACAACACTGTGCAGAATTCCTCATGCATCCTTAGTTGTCGCCTATTGAATATCTTATATTTATATGCAACCTAACAGTGATCATTTGTTATCCTAGCATTAGACATAACATTATACGTTCTAGTTTCTAATTACCCAACAAGGTGAATCCCTATGTCTAGTTCTTCACTAATCTTAGATCAAGCATGACCCTATTCAAATCGAGATTAACTCAACTTGGGAAACCCAATCTAAAATCAAGTATTTTTTTTAATTAAATCCATTGAGTCAGACCTTTTTGAGGCTCTTTCTTAACCAGCATCACTAAATGGGTGATCAGTTAAATAGAGAATGAAAATAAATACAATTAAGATAAAATACTATAGCAAACTCTGAGCAAGATACTTATGTTAGTCAAACATCCATTAAGTTCGTTTATTACTCAACTACAATCAAGTTTAGTACATAATTTACAATAGAAAAATAAATAAAAGAGTTTTAGCCATCAAATATATTCCCATCAATAAATAAAGAACAAGAAGAACTGATTTTCAATGGATCTCTGTGTTTTCTCCTTTGGTGCAACCCTCAATCTCTCTCTCTTGAATTCTATTTTTCTTTTGTTTCTTTACGGTTTTTCTCCTTAGGTGATGGCTCTTCTCTTTTCTTTATGTGTGTCCTTCTTTTATGGCTGAAAATTAGGGTAAACGGAAGTCTAGGGCGCGTATCTTCCAGATTACAATCTTTTAACTCCTGCGAAATCTTATATGTCGATGCTCCAAAATTGCTACAGCAACGATGCTATAGTAATAGTACTATAGCAATAGCTTTAGCACCTACACTGTTCCAGACTTGTTTCAATTCTTCTATAACCATGTTCTTTCCTTATCTTTGCAAGCTTATTGCAGCAACATTCCTCCTTTGAAGTTTGAGCTTCCGGTCACCTATAATTATGCATACAATCTAAACATACAAATTATATTAAAACAACACAATTTATTAAAAATAAACTAAAATGGATATTCATGCAAAATAAAACTAAAATGTAATAAAAACATATCATTTACTCTCAAGTAATCTTGATTTAAGTCTAAAAGTACCATGATAACTCGCATTTCATAAATTTATCACTTAGTTTTATTAAAAACTAAAAAATAATTGCAAATAAAAATTTTTTTCTTTTTTCTTTTCTTTCTCTCACACTCTCAGCAGATTAACTTTTTATCTCTCAAACTCTCACGTCTCTCTCATTTTTTTGAATTGATTTAAAAGTCCAATCAAATTTTAGAATTCTAAATTAAATCCTAAAGTTCCCCCTAGTGTCTAGCTTAATTGTTTTCAAGTAGCTTATTATTTGGTTAACCACCCAGCTTTAGATCCTAGAGGAAAGGGATAAAAAAATTAGAACCTATCCTTTATTAGAAAACCCCAAATTAGAAATTTCATTACTCTTAAATAATAGATTCGGTCCCTAATAGCATGTTAAATTAATCATTAGATCCAAAGATGTAAGTGTACAACATTAATTAATATTAATTAGAAGATTGTCACTTTTCCTCCTATAATTGTCACACTAAAATTACTCAAAACCATTAATGTTACTTTTTTAACTTCAACAAACTGGCATGCAAATACCATTTATTACAACTGCTCAAATTTATAATGAAATAAAATTAACAGAAACTACATTGGTCTAAAAGCTTATAGGATCAAGCTCAGCCACTTAAGCTCAGCCAATTTGTTCTTTCACAAATATAAATCCATGAAGCGAGCACCATCATTATGCAAACATTCACATGAACGCGTAAGATTAAGAATAATCGCAAGCATAAGAAATGGTACATCAACTAGCTTGAGAAATCCTTATTTAATTACTTCTAAGTCAGACACAGCATGTTGATTCATTAGCATTCAACAGCTAAGGCAACATGTCCTTTCTTTTGCTCAAACTGTATCATGGATTCAAATTGTTTACAAAATAAAATTATTCATATTAATTCTTAAATATATTTAGACCTTCCCCGATCTAAGTTCTTGCCATTTTTTTAAAAAAATTAATAGCGCATATTATGTACCCTTTAATGTGAATAGTAGACATGTAGACAGTTTTTGCCTTAGAAAACACTAAGTTAGCATTTAGATAGTTTGCATGATGATATATATAATAAATCACTTTTTACAAAATAGGGTATTTAAAACAGTTTGTAAAGTGTAGAAAGCACCATCTACGCATAAATGGTGTTTTCATTTAATTTTTATTAGGATCTGATTTGAACCACTAAGTGGTAGTTCTTATCGGATTCAGGCTAACTCCTATTTAAACAAACAAATTTATATGTGAAGGGAGCTGATAACTCCATGAAATGAGAGATATCATGACACTTTTAGACATAAATCAAGATTACTTAGAGAGTAAATGATGTATTTTGTTGTATTTTAATAATAGTTTGCATCAATATCCATTTTAGTTTAATTTTAATGAAGTTTGTTTAAATTCGAATAATTGTGTGCTTAAATCTTATGCATAATTGTAGGTAATTGGAAGTTCAAATTTCATGAAAAGGATGTTGTTGCAATGGGCTTACAAAGGTAACAAAAGAACAAGGCTGTAGAAGAATTGAAGAAAGTCTAGAACAATAAAGATGCTATAGCCATTGTTGTAGCAACCATTGCTGTAGCAACCCTGGAGCATTGACAGAAAAGATTTCATGCAAAACACTTAACAGATTGCGATCTAGAGTTTCCTAATCTAAAAGATACGCGTTCGGACTTCAGTTTATCCTAATTTTCATCTATAAAAGAAACACACAAGTAAAGGAGAAAAAGGAGGCCATCAACCAAGAACAAAAGGCTAAAAAAAACAAGGACAAAACAGAATTCAAGAGCAAGAATTAAGGCTGCATCAAAGGAAAATTTGCAGAAGTCAATCGAAATTTAGTCATTCTTATTCTTCTCTTGTTCTCTTGTTTACTCTTTGATCATGGGGTGTATTTAATAGCTAAAATTCTTTTGTTTATTTTACTTTCGTAGATCATGAACTAATTTAATTGTGGTTGAGTGATCTTGATGGTTTCTTGACTGAATTTATTTGTTGCTGCACGTTTGCTATAGCATTTTATTTTGGTAAAGCTTATTTTATTCATTATTTCGGCTAACCACCCATTTAATGATACAACCTAAGAAAGAGTCACAAAAGGGCCTATCTCAATGGAACATATCAGAGCAATACTTGGTGATTGGATTTCCTGAGTTCAGTTTTACTTGATTCCAAAAAGGTCATGTCTAATCTAGAATTAGTGATGAACTACATATAGGGATTCACCTTGTAGGTAGAATGTAGGAGTGTAATGTTATATCTTATGTTGGCATAACAATTGGTCACTGTTAGGTTGCAAATAGATATAAGACATCTAACAAGCGACAGTTGAGGATATATAAGGATTATGTCCAATGTTGTAGCAGAGGTTGTAACAACCAAGCCTAAGATTTGAAGAAATAGTTAAAACTATTAAGAGAGTTTAATCACTCAATTACTTAATTCCCATTGGTTTTACTCTTGTATTTGACGTGAAAATTTTATTTGTTGCATTTTTAATTATTGTATTTTATATTTTAGTTAGTTGTTTAGTTTCATCAATTTTCTTATTTTAATTTAGAACAACCACAGCACTATTAAAGATTGCTTTAGCAAATCTAATAACATCAATCCCTATAGAGATTATCTTGAATATTTATCATTATATTACTTATTGTGTACACTTGCACATGGACATCAATAGCATTTGAATCTATGGCAACAGGAGCTTGTGCTAGGTTTGGGTTTAGGTGTGTTTTTCTATTACTTAGGGCGGATGGTTTAACTAAGGTATCATAGGTGATGAGCTAAAATAATATACATAGTGAACTAAGGTGGTCGTCTAAGGAATAATAGAGAGAGCTTAGTAGAATCTTATAGGAGTTTATATGAGGGTAGCCTGAGTGTGCTCGGAGGACAACTCAGAGAGTCTCACAGAATATTTAGCGTAATTAGGGTAGTTCAAGTAAGCTCATATGTGAAACACAATATAGATATCAAATTGAAAATATAGTAAAAGAAATATAAATATAAAGAACGCATGATATTTATATGGTTTGGCCTTTGGCAAGAGGAGTAAGTCATCACCAATCCACTAAATAAATGAGAAATTATATAAAATTTTATATTATCCAAGATTAATAACATAATCTATATAGCTATATAGAGATGTTTGGTGTTCAATAAATATGCAGAGAGTGATAATATGGTGGAGAAGATGAAACTATAGAATAGAACTGGCCTACCAAAAATGATGAAGTGGATAATAATCTAAAAGATGAGGGGAGATAGAGAGAGGAGATGATAGCCCCTTGTATATATGTTTAATAAGACATCTATATAGTAGAGACTAGTAGTAAGGACAGTGCATAAAACTTAGGGTTGGATGTCGTCCTCAGGTTAAAAAGAAAGAATGCTTCTAGAGGTATGTGTCATATCTAAAGAAAAGGGACAAGAATATCCTTTTCATACTAGATTTATTCTTTCACATAAATATCTTAAAGTGTCTAATCTTGACTATTGATTTTCTAGCGGTATGTGTCATATCTAAAGAAAAGGAATAAGAATATTCCTTTCATACTAGATTATTCTTCCACATAAATATCTTAGAGTGTCTAATCTTGACTATTGATTTCCAATCCCATCCAACGTAGTAAATTCTTCCAAAAGGCATCTTTGTACTCCTCTAAGTATTTTCTTTATTTGACCCTTGTTATTGTCATGTGTCATTCATTTGTTAGTCCAAAGATATCCTTCCAAATTTATCTCCAAACAAATGGAAATATTGAATCATATATGCTAGTAATGAAGTGAATTGAAAAGCGGTAGAATAGGGATTTAGTGTTGTGGATCATTGTGGATTCAGTGAAGATCTAACAATCTTTTAAAGTTATTTAACGCCTGGCATGAATGATGTTTGCTTTAATTATATTCAACATTTTTATTCTTAATTTGTCTTTTTAATTGCTCAGGCATATGGTTAAATTAAATATGATGCAATATACTGGACGATAACCAGCAAACGAGATTCTATGGATGTCTAAGATTAACTTTTATTTTTATTTTTCTTCCTGATATATGAATAGATTTGAATTACTTGAACTCGAGATGAAGCTAAATGTTTTATCTGAATAACATGTTTATTTTTTTTTGAATTGCTAAAAATAAGTATTAAGTTATTTTTTAACTTCAAAATTTTAAAAATCAGTAATTTTTCATTTGTGCCCTTATAAATTATAAATTTTAACAAATAATAAAAATCTCAAAAAAATAAATAAGATAATATATTATCATAACACAAATCATGTTGAATTGAATACAATCCTCTAGTATTCTAAATTAGTATATATTAATCTATTTTATTGTAATTCATGATGTTTTTATATGAAAAATATTCATAAAATTTTAAAGATAAATAATACTAATTTAAAGAAAATAAAAAAAATAAAAATAATAATAGGCTACCACTATATTACTACAAATTGTAGAGATGAGTAGTAATAATACTAATTAGTAAATTTATTTAGATAACGATGAAAATTAATTAATTAAATAGAGATAATTAAATGATTAAAATTAAGTCAATAAATGAAGAAAAAAAACCACCCTCAATCCCTAAAGCTAAAGAATACCACGAGAAAAATAAATAAAAGAGTACCACTCAAAAAACAGAATAGCCAATGGATACAATTGGGCCTCACCATTTCACAAATCAGAAGTCCCAATGTCTCACTTTTTTTTTCTTTACATATAATTTTATATTGTAATAGGTAAATATCATCCGCCCACGTGTCTAGCCTGACCTGGCAAAAGTCCATAGCATAGATTTTTTTTCTTATTTTTCTAAGGAAATAAAAGTCATTTTGATTGTAAATTATAGTAAACTCCTTTCAGTTTTCCAAAGTATAAAATTGACTAGTAAGTTGCATAATTGATCAATTGAATCCTCCCTAATTTCTAAATGGCTAAATCATAATTTCATTTTTGTGCATATTTGACCATTAAGGATGTTAAGATAAAATGGCTAAGAATCCTTAATTGTCTAATTGTAAATATACACTACAAGAAAAAAAGAGATAAGACAATAAGAGCTTCGCGAAGTGTGTTACACGTGTTACAAAATATAATATTTAACATTAGGACAAAACTGTGGTACCACAGTTTTATGGTACCACAGTTAGATCCAACCATTGGATCAAGTTCTAATAACAACTATGAACTGGATCCAACAGTTGGATCCAGCTGTTTTGGATCCAGCTGTGGTACCATGCAACTGTGGCACCACAGCTGGATCCTTAACATTATTCAAAAATTGTGCATTGTTAAAAGCAGCTAAAAGTTTAATTTCAATAACTTCCTTCGCAGCATATTATAAAAAATATAATCGCAACAGTTTTCTGGTTGTGGTATATATCATAGGCCAAATGACAATGTGCAAGCTAAGCACACTATTAAAAGCTTCATCTTCAGCAATGTTTTTCATAACACTGTTAATAAGAATGTATCACAACATATTTTTTCTCGGTGGTATTTATATTCAACAACGCGCTGCTTGTTGTGTTGTTAAATATTATATCTGATGGAGTGGCGTAGCAAAAGTGGAATTGATTAAATATAAAACACTAGATATCGTTCTAGTACTGGATGAAGTCAATACGATTATACTACGCTCTAATCGAAGCGTGATTGAATATCGTTATCCAAATGATTCAATGAGATTTTCAATAATGTATAAAATGAGATTAGATGACGCTCTAATTCAAACAACTTTACAAGAGAGATTTTTGGTAGATAATCCCATAGGGGGAAATAAAAGAGGGATTTTATTAAATAATTTAATCTAAAGTTATGAAAACAATAACAAAATCTCTCAATTTATAATAAAGAAAAACCTCTCTATTTATAATAGAGGAAACCCACTTCCCTAAGTTAATTTAAAAAGGAAACTAAATCACAATTACAATGAAAATAAAATACTAAATCACATACCATAATCGATTCTAATTAAAATAGAAAATCCTAGAATAATAAAATTGTAAAATCCTAAATTAACCTAAAATAACGTCCTACATCAATATCAGAATTTGTAAATGTACGTTTTTTATTACACTTATTATTACTTTTTTTGTCTACAACAATAACAAAGCAAATAATAATTCTTTTCTTTCCTTTTTTTTTTTTTTTAGCCAATGATTGTCTCTTCATTTTATGTAAATGTTATAATTTATTAATAGGGTAAGATGAAGTCTTAGATATTTCATTGCATTAAAAATCAATTTAATTTTTTTAATTATAGCTTAGCAAATGACATTTCAATTCATTCTTATGAATCAACTCATGTGAGGAAGGTTCGAATATCAAATCTCTGGTTTACATTCAAAAGATTTTACCAATAGAACTAGTAATTGAATTTTATATTTTTTATCTTATTGATAATTTTATTGCTAATTCAACTATTAATTAACAAATTACTAATCATTTACAATAAGAATCACTAACCATTTTTACAACAAATATCACTTCACATTATAATAATGTTATTAACTCGCTATTATATAATAATTTAAAATGTAGCCTTTAACGGTAAATTTAGTTGATAAATACTATTTTAATTTTTATCTTTGAAAGAGAGATTTTGAAATTTTCAAAAAATAAAAAAGGAGTGAAGCCCAACCCGCGTTGTAAGTTTTCGAAGTAATGTAAATAATAAATTAGAAAAAGCCTAGCTTTTATCCGATCTTCTTTCTCCTTACCGCCGCCACTGTCTTACCGCTCCCTTCGTCTATCTTCTCTAGGAGCTAGTCAACTTATTTCCCTCAATAACGAAGACAATGAAGGAACTAAAGACGGGCTTGGAGCAGCAAACGGGCTATAAGGAGATTTCACCATTATGTCTTCAACCTGTAAGTCAATTTTTATCAATTTCTTATGCCTTTTTCATGTTTAAAAAATCGTCTCTCACCGAACAAAAAATTAATAATAAATTTATGGCAAACGTCTATTCAAAAGTTCTACTTTTTCTCCTTTTCCTTTTTATTTTAGGGTTCTGCTACTTTACAACTAGCCTTTGGTACCCCTATCTTGTCAGTGATTTAATTATTAAATTTAACCGAAGAGTTGCATGACGGGCCCGGATGTGTTTGGATGGTTATTAACATCATCATCCCTGCTATTTACTGAAAATTAAGAAAAGGCAAAGGTTTCTAAATGTTGACATATATACCAAATTGTTTTATTTTTTTTTTTTACACTTAAATCCATTGACTTAGTTTGACTATTAGAATGAGTATCAATGTATCAATAATAATGTATTCTCATGTAAAAATTTCAAAATGCATGAAAAAAATTAACATGTATTAATAAATATTTTTATAACATAATATCTATCTAATATACAATAAATTATTTGAATTCATCAATCAAAATAGAATACATAATAAAAATATATTAATTTGTTTATAATAATAATATATGACCAAAATAAACATGTATATACCTAAATTAAATGTTTTCAATAATATTATTAATTATTAATGAACACGTTGGGTAATTCCTAAGGTATATTTAATTTTTTTATTTTAATATTAATATCTTCATGCGTACGATAACCGAATTTTATTTCTATTCTTTCTTTATTCCTATTTAGTAATTTAGCACCCATGAACTTTATCTTCTATTTTTTTCTTCTTTTCATAAATTCTTACTTAATAAAATACTTTTAATTAAAACCATCATATTTTAGAAATAGATTTTTTTTTCATCGACAATAATCCTACTATTGATTCTTTGGTCTATGTAGTAGTGTGATTCAAAATTCTTGAATAAAGATTCATGGCTTTTTAAATTTTATTATTTATAAAATTACCATTCGTGTTCTCTAAAATTCTTGAACTAAACCTTTTATTGGAACTTTTTCTTCGAATTTATATATTTATATGTTAAATAAAGAACAACATAAGTAGAGAATAAATGGTTGTAAATTATAGATGTTTATCCTTTGTTCTTAATAGTAATTTAATAAATGGGTATTTTTATAATATAAATGATTTAATTATAGTATGAGGTTATTTGAACCCATCAAATTACTTTCTACACCCAATTACTCAAGAAACCTATAGCATAAATTTAAAAATTAAAATTTGACTATGTACGCCTCATAATACCAAAAATAACCCCAATTCAATTTATTTTTTGAATAATAAAATTATTTTCTTATGCTTTTTTATCAAAATTAATATTTTATGGATTGGATAATCTTGCAAAGTGTGGACAATAAAGATGAACAAAGTGTGGAGAAAATCAGGCTGATTATGGAGGAGAGTTGAAGAAAAATGAGAAAAAAAATTACTGTTATACTTATAACTAAATTGTAAATAAAAAAGAATACAAGGGATTCAATTAAAAAAAGACAAAAGAGGGGTACGGTGTCACATGGGTACCGAAGCTTTGCCCTTTAATTTATTAACTTTTACACTTCCGAGATTTTAGTTTTTAAAAATTAATAACCATATTTTGCATTATACTTACTTTTTTGTGTACTGAGAATCTTGAAAATAGTCAAATAAAAAAATAATGTCTAGTAGCGCCGCTTCGGTTGAAACGATGTTGGGGGATCTCTTCGGAGGTCTTTTTTTTTTTTTACCAACTCTAATTTTTTGGTTTAATTTTTTATGTTAATTAAGATGTATGCAAATAAAATGTTTATGTTTTTTCGTCTTTTTAGTTTATATAATGTAATTGTGTTATTATAATTATTTCGATTAATCTTGATTTTGTTTGTCCAGGAGTTTCAATTTTATTGCTAATGACGTGATGGGGCTTGTTGAAGAAGAGGGTTTGGATGGAGCTGCTGCTAATATTTTATCTGATGAAGAGATCACTGTTGTGATTATATCTTTATGATATTATTGAATTTTGTAATATAAATTGTTTCAGTTGTAGTGATTGTCAAATTAATTTATTTTTTTAATGAAATAGAATTTTTGTATTCAATTATTAGTTTGTTTGTAGCTGTAAGTTTTTAATATTTATAAATAAAAAAAGAAATATTTGGAAAAAAATAAGTAAACGGATTGTGGAATCAAAATTTGCATATAAAATAAAATAAAACAAAATAAAATAAAATAAAAACGTAGCACAATTCACAACGATCATATTTTACATATGAAGGTTCTGACGACGTTAAATTTGCGTTGTTTAAAGCATTTTTAACTACAAGCACATGACTTTTAACAATGTGTATTGCATGTCGTTCAAAGTAACTTTAAGACAAAATCTTGATCCACAGCGCCACGGATACACGTTGTTAAAAGTTCCAGGTTTTTCTTTTTCTTTTTCTTTTTTTGTAAGGAATATCTCATACTTATAAGAGCTATTAGCCGTGATTCTCAAGTATCGGAGAATAAAATGGGATACGATAAATAGAAACAAAGATATAGGAAATAACGGATAATATATTTGCGCGATATTAGTTTGTACAAAATAAATTTATACAAGAGTTAAATCAATTGAATTAAATTCATCTTTGCCCACATAATTTGTTTTTATTAATTTGTATTTTCATACAAATTAACAAAATTTATGCTACATCAATTTGTACGAAATAAATTTATATGAGAGTTTGTAACTCTACCATCACTAGTGAACTCAAAGTTTCCTTCATAACTTCTCGAACTCCTAGAACTTCTAGTTCCAACCAATTCCATATTTTATAGGGAACCTTCAAGTGGTAAAGTTAAATTAGCTATTTTGCCCTTCTTATGTTAATGGATCATATTGTTCAACAAATGTGTGCTATTATTGTGCCATAACATTTCAGTTATTTTGATTATGACTATATAATACACAAAATTTCTGAAGGGAACCCAATAATTTCAATTGTACATTCAATGAGATACACATTTTTATAGTTTAATTAAAAATTAATAAATAAATAGATGAAGTACTGCTAACAACTCATGTTCTTCATACTTAATGGGTTTTCTGTGTTTTAGAAAAATTCTAAGTGTCTTCACACTTTATTAAGTGTTGTAGTTTAGCACAAAGAATACAAATCAAAGTAAGCTGTGAAAATATCTGAGCCTATCAAAAACTTTATAAATGATGTGAAATAAGTGGTGAACTTTCACCATTTACAAAACGCAAAAATCCCACATTGGAAATTTGGAGCAACCCCCACCCATGCACCATTATATATATGTGGAAGCTCGTGCAATAAGTGAATTAACAATAACAAAGGTATTTAAAGTACTTTATTTAGTTTAAAATTTCCTTTATCATTTATTTATTTTATAACAATAAAAAAATAATTGTGGCATTTTTTTTCATAATTAGGTCTCTCAAAGTAGGCTTGAAATAATAATAATAATAATAATAATAATAATAATAAACAGAACAGAAACTAAGAAATTAGAAGGGGAACATAGTGAGCTTTAACTTATAAGAGGAATAACACAAAAGCTTATAAAGAGAGCCGCAAAAAACAAATTATAGAGAAATCGCATATCATGTCTAGCTAAATCTATATTTGCGGAAACCATTGGAATCTTGATAAAGATGCTTTGAATCTCAGCAGGCAGATCACTCCACGAAGAAAAAGCATCACACTGAAGCCTCAAATAACAAGATATCACCTACACAATTATTCTCTCTATAGGTATGAGAAAATCTAAATGGAAAAACAATAATTATAATTAATATTGAATGTAATAATCATACCAAAATTAGTAACAACATTAATAATAATTTTGAGTTCAATAAGAGTAGGACTGTTGACATCCCTTCAAATACCTCTTACAAGTCCTTTAATTATTTTACAATTTTAACCTTCATTAAAGTTACATAATAGAACAATTTTTAATTAAACTCTTACGCAAAAGTTAAATAATTTTTTTCTTTAAAAATTCTTTATTAGCACCACCATCCAAATATCTCTTAAAATTCTGCTTATAAGCAAAATAGTGAGTTGGAAAAGAAGAAAAGGCATAGTGCAAGTGGAACAAAAAAGTGTGGCTTTCTATTTTTATTAAAGGGACAAATGTAGGCGAATAATCAAGATCGGATGTTAAAAGTATTTTGTAGATTGCATAATCATCATTTTGCACAACATCTCGAGGGCCACTCATTTGCAGTATAATCATAAAAGCCATCCTTCTGGTTTCTGTTCTCTTGATTGTACATGTCTTGTCATAAATCAATCCCAAGTAATTTGAAAAGCGCCATCTTAATATGACTAACTATGAAGAAACTTCCTGTATTTCATAAGTAGTAACCATATATTGTGATACCATATATTGTGATAGCCAAGCAGCTATATCCTTTACCAAGGATGCAAAGTACCACAGAAAGTCTAAACACTTAAAGACAAAGTACAATTTTATGAGAGATACTGTGGCAAAAAAGGAAGTGTTGATGCAACACATATCTACACACTTCATGGTTGCAGATCCATTCACTAAAGCCATGATGTGAGATGTTTTTATCGCCCATATGCCATCATTAGGATTGCGTAGATTATAAAAGTTGTACTTAATAAATTTTTTATGCAATAAAAAATTATTTTTTGATTTATTCTCACAAGATACTAATTGGCATGATTACACATATATATGATCATTAAAAGATATGTCCTCAAGTTATGACCGACTTTCTTACACAAGCGATCACCTCAGTTGTTAATGAAAACAAGTTGGGATGAGACACAAGATTAAGAGAAAGTACTGGGTACATTCTCATGGAGCTTATATCTTGAAAATGTTGCCTTGACTGGGTCAAGATGAAGAACCTGATTAAGCTAGATATAAGTTCATTTGCTGCCTAATGAAGGCAAGCTTATTGAGACTCAAATTAGGCGCTCGAATAAGCGACTGATTTAAGATCTGTACAGTGGATAGTCAGACATATGCTCTTATACAAAGAGAATTCACTGTAAAGCGTGATTCATACCATGTGTGCTTTTGTGACCATAAGGAAAATAAGTGAATGAATCCCTGATTCCTCATTGTGTAAGTTCCTTCGAGGTATAAGAAAGACCTCAACAGTTTCCTTAGTTACCATCGACTATATCTTAAAGGGAAAGATTGGTGATAGCTACTTTAGCATGTTTTTTCTATGACTATGATGTTATTCGATCTATGAAACATGTCTAAGAAAACAGCCAGCCTAGAACTAAAAGATATGAGTAAAGTGGGAAGATTTATTCTCCTTACATCTGACTTATGTATTCACCGGTCAACCAGTTGTATAATTTGTCTAGGGATGAATACAATTGTGAATACATAGAGTGCACAACGTTAAACATAATTTTTGTTGAGGGATTAAATATGTTTGTACTGATGTAAAGGATAATGAAATCTAGGAAACATAATGAACAAATTACATGAATCTCTTGCAAAAAGTGCAATTGAGATTTTCTACTCTACAAGCTTCAGTTTATGTTGTTCATGGGTCACACATTGCATTTGCCCGTATGATACTGCGGTTGTGGCTTTATGCCCAAAACCCTACTCTTGTTGCTCTGGTTACTCAATCATCCCATCACGTGCGAGTGGGAGATATTAGATTTAACACCCATGATGGGATGGATTAATCTAACATAAGTGATAAGATAGACTTTGAGTTTATCTAGGATTTATACAAGATAAAATTAGTGTTTTATCTTAATCCTAATCACATAAGATGTAGCTTAATCAAATAACTCTAGAAAGTTGATTTAGATTAAACTACAATTATTGTACTAAATAAACACTACATGGGTGAGTGAAATTACGTACAATAATAATCATAAGAATCAGAGTAATACCGAAAGAGAGCGAGCGAAAAAGGAAAAGGCAATGGGTTCTTGCTTCGTGAATTGAGGAGATTTTCCAAGCACATGATTATCCTCAGATCATTAGTGACATAAACTCGTGACGATCTGTTCGTGAAGGAGATTTGTTCGTGAAAGTTCCAGTTCCCATCAATCAATTCCTATTTGTTGCAATCTATTCGTGCTAGTTCCTGATTTTTGGAGATTGGAGGGAGCTTAATTTTATTCTTGCAGATTCGTGACAATTCGTTTCCGCACCAACCAATAAGGTATGGAATTGGTTGAATAAAATTAAATTGCATGATTTATTTAGAAAATTATCAAAGGTATTTAAAGTACTTTATTTAGTTTAAAATTTTATTTATCATTTATTTATTTTATAACAATAAAAAAATAATTCTAGTATTTTTTTTCATAATTAGGTCTCTCAAAATAGGCGTTTAATAATAATAATAATAATAATAATAATAATAATAATAATAATAATAATAAAAAAAAAAACAGAAACTAAGAAATTAGAAGGGGAACATAGTGAGCTTAAACTTATAAGAGGAATAACACAAAAGCTTATAAAGAGAGCCGCAAAAAACAAATGATAGAAAAATCGCATATCATGTCTAACTAAGGTAACGTTTGTTTTTTTGTCTGAAATCTAAATGGGTCTGATTTTTTCTAAAGTCTGAATATGTCTGATTACGAAAATCTATATGATATGTTTGTTTTTCTTTTTTAAATATCTGAATATAAGTGGTATCTTGTTCGTTTTTACAATAAAAAAATCTTAAACTTGGTTATTTGACATTTGTGTCCTGATAAATTAAAACAAAAAAAGAGGATTAGATTTTATAGTTTGGGAAATAAGTTATTTTATAGAGATATTTTTGGAATATAATATTTATTTGTCATTCAGACTTTTTTCCATTTAGCTAAAAGTCACAAAAGTTTACTTTTTCTATTCAGATGTAAATATCTGAAAATCAGACATAAGTTCTAAAAAACAAACAAGCATGTTGTAAAAAAAGGTCTGAAATTAATAAAATTTCAGACTTCAGACATTTATCAAACAACCTCTAAATCTATATTTGCGAAAACCATTGGAATCTTGATAAAGATACTTCGAAACTCAGCAGGCAGATCACTCCACAAAGAAAAAGCATCACACTGAAGCCTCAAATTAGACAAGATATCACCTACACAATTATTCTCTCTATAGGTATGAGAAAATCTAAATGGAAAAACAATAATTATAATTAATAGTGAATTTAATAATCATACCAAAATTAGTAACAACATTAATATTAATTTTGAGTTCAATAAGAGTAGAACTATTGACACCCCTTCAGATACCTCTTAAAAACCATTTAATTATTTTACAATTTTAACTTTTATTAAAATTACATAATAGAACAATTTTTAATTAAACCCTTACTCAAAAGTCAAATAATTTTTTTCTTTAAAAATTTTTTATTAGCACCACCGTGCAAATATCTCTTAAAATTCTGCTTATAAGCAGAATAGTGAGTTGGAAAAGAAGAAAAGGCGTAGTGCAAGTGGAACAAAAAGGTGTGGCTTTCTATTTTTATTAAAGGGACAAATGTAGGCGAATAATCAAGATCGGATGTTAAAAGTAATTTGTGAATTGAATAATCATCATTTTGCACAACATCTCGAGGGACACTCATTTGCAGTGTAATCATAAAAACCATCCTCCTGGTTTCTGTTCTCTTGATTGTACATGTCTTGTCATAAATCAACCCAAGTAATTTGAAAAGCGCCATCTTCATATGACTAACAATGAAGAAACTTCCTGTATTTCATAAGTAGTTCATTTTATAATATTTTTCTAAATTTATTATGTAAATATCAGACAAATATACTCATTCATAATTTATGTTTTGATTAAGAGAGGAAAGGAATTGTAAGGAAATTGAAATCCAAAATTTTAGAAATTAAAAAGGTTACGTTTTTGTCTTATTTTTTGGGTAAAGAATTTACCACTAGTGGCTGTTGGACAAAAGAAACCCACTAGTATTTTTTTCCTGAATGAAAGAAAGAGCGTTGTTGAAACGGAGTAGAGTAATTAAAATAAATAAAATTTAAAGAATGGGATTTACACTAATAATTTTTAATTAAGGATATTTTTATCATTTCAAGAGGTGTTAAAATAATTTTATAATATTTTTAAATATTTTAATGGGGTTAATAAAAAAAAGAGTGTTAAAAAGTATTTAAAGGAGTACCAGTAGTCCCACTCAATCAATAATCATACCGGAATACAAAAGAATAATCATACCAGAATGGGGAAGAGCAATATTTAACAACAATAATAATTAATATCTTCCTAGGACTTAATTTATTAATCGAGCAAACTAGTTGATAATTTAAATTAAAAAAGAACTATCGAAACTTTAATATCACTTGTCTATTAAGTTTAGTGTGATTACAATGGGGGATCACCAGCCTTCAATTTATTTTTAAAATCCAAATCCAAGCTCAAACGGCACAGGATTAATTATTTAGCAGCAGAGTAGTTGAAAACATAAGCTTAATATCATACTCATATCGGCACAGGATTAATTAGCAAAGAAGCAACAAAATCTTTCAGCACAACTGCGGAATGAGTGTAGCCATCTTCATACTTGTAAATGACATCTATAACGCGTGTAAGATTGAGAATTCGCATCAGAAGTGGCGTTGGCAGAACCGTTGGGCGTAGGCAGTCCTCATTTATATCCTTCCAGGCATTTGAAACTTGTTTCCGAAACTCATTGCATGCTTCCTCTTCTGTTGCTCCATGTTGTTTCATGTAACACTCAACGCTTGAGGCAACGTGCCCTCTGCTTTGTTCAAACTAGAAGCAAATACAAAACACATACATATAATATATTTTGGTTAAAGAGAAAATTAAAGTTCACGCCATTTGTTATGGAGGCAATATTTTCATATCTATTTACCTTGTGTGACACTATGTCATCCATGGTCGGCAAACAATAGAAGAAGCCCTAATAAATCTAGGGTTGCTGAATAACCATTCAAAAGATTGTTTAGTTACAATGTCTCCCATGCCAACAAAGGATGTGGTTGACAACATTGGGTAGGCAGAGGTAACTAATGCAACCGTCATGTACTCATCCACTGTAGGTACATAATTCTGATGACACCATTTAGCTTCGTAGAAGTAATTCTTAACAATATTCTTCATCTGATCATGAGAAACCAAATATATCACATCTTTGTTAGCAATTAAAAATGAATTAATGCCTAGTATCAAGTCTTTAATGAAATATTGAAGAGTACTCACCGCTTCTTTTGCATAATAGAGGCGGTATGATTTTCCTTGGGGGGCCAAATCCTTCTCTGCTTCACTATAAACATCAAGAAGGGCCCTGTAACACAGTTTCATATACTCAGGAAGTTGATCTGTGGCACTGATATCCCACCTGAGAAAGAGATCACTATTCCATTTCAATAATGGGAAATTTGACAATAAAAATGATAACAATCTTGAGCATAAGATCCCAAATTAATGATGAGTGATTCAAACCTCTCAATAGCTGAAGTAAAAAGCTCAAGTTCTTCAATTTTGCCATACACATCATAGATATCATCAATAGTAGAAGTCATGGAGATCACTTTCGTCAATATTCTTCTAGCAAATGAATATTGGGGCTCGAAATACACTCCTAATATCCAAAAGTAGCACTCTGCAATTCTATCTCTTATGAAAGGTAGCTTATGTGCAAAGTCTAATTCTTTCCACCACCTAAATGAGATAGTCATTTAGAAATTAATCTTCCTTCAAAATTGCAAACCTTATTTAAATATCCTCATAGCGGAATTGAAATCAATTTCAGAACTTAGTTATTTACCTTGAAATATCACCGAGTTCCTTCTGGTGAAGCTTTTGCAATTTGTTAAAATCTAACTTTGCAAAAGTTAACAGAGCTTCATTGTGGGAAGATTCTTCTTGATAGATAGGAATGTACTGTCTTGCCTCAAGCCTTTGTAAGCCCTTGTGGATAGGCTGAACTAAGGCATGTTTGACTTGTTCGGCAAGTGGGGACCTGATTTGATGAGTCGCTATTGACTCAAGGTGACCAGTGGTGAAAGCAAGCGCTTCATCTAGTATATCTTCTTCATGTACCCCGAGATGCGTAGCTTCATACAAGCTTAACATTCCTCGAACATCTTTCGCAAGAGATTTCTTAAAGTTCCCATCTCCGTCTTTGAACTTTTTGAACACATCTGCCATTCCACTTAAATTTTTAGTGGTTGGACAAAAATTGGTTGTACCGACAGTAGCACTATATATTTTTATTTTTTATCTACGAAAAAACTCGACAAACTTGAGAGCTTTTTACATAAATTATAAACATACAACCTGTTAGAGGACATATAAGCCTTACTCCATAAAAGCATGATGATCATCGTACAAAAGACTGAACAAAAATTACAAATGCATTTATATACGCCTGAAGAGCGAGGCAGCATCCCTAGCGAGAGCTGAACACTTGAGTTTCATGCTCCTAAAAGTCGGATGCAATTAAAGATGAATAAGTTTTTGCAAGATATTTAACAAGCGGAATAAGTGAGAAAAAGGCATACCAGCGGAAATTTTATAGCCATTTTGTCTAAGCAATCGAAAATGGAGAGAGATATAATAGAGCTCATCATTTTCATTATCACAAAGATCACAGTTTTGGTAGGCCTTGTGCATCATTCCCAAGATTTCATCAATCTCGCCTTCAAAATGGTAAGACACTCCTAAACGCTGAATTGCATCAATCAATTCAAGTGTACGTGAAGGCTTATTATCAGCTTTTAGCATTCTTCTAATTTCTTTCTTCAGCTCTAAATGCTTCACATTGCTGCCATCATCAATTTCCTAAGGGGAAAAAATTTGAAGAAATGAAGTTATTAGTAGAGGGATAGAAATATTTTAGACCATGTATATATTATGCCATATATCGATCCAAAACTAACATATCAATGCTATTATTAAGTTGTTGCAGTACCAACAACTCCTTGAATTGATTGGGACCTACTCTATACATATTTATAAGAAAAATAAAAAGTTGTTAAGAGTAGTTCTGCAAAAGAATCATAAATGCTAATACAAGTGCGAGTTTAATTATGGGGGAATATCATTTCTAAAGAATCATTTTACCTGGGTGTCACAAGTATATTGAAGGAAATGATCCCCCCAGACGGTTGGATGGTAATTTGCAGAGCGACGAGTAGAATCTTTCCCAGCATTTTGGATAACTTTAGCAGAAGCGGCTGAAACTTCTAAAGACATATTTAGTTTCTATTGCTTTCTGAAGGCTTTTGAGTTTTGAAAAAAGGTTGCTAAAGCTAGTAATGTGTGTCTTTGTGCCTTCATGCTTCCGCATTTTATAGGCTTGGCTGAGAGAGGACACAATAATAGCAATAAACAACATTATTTTCACGTTAAAAATATTTTAATTTTTTAAAAATATTTGTATTAATTCTATTTAGAAGGACCTTGAAAGATCGGTGTATGAATTTAATAATCCAATTCCAAAATGGAAACTAATCCAAACAAAGATTAAAAAAGAAAATTAAATTGAAAAACTGATTAGTAAAAATAAGAATGTTCACAGAGAAGGGAACTGACCCCACTGTTGTTTGACAAATAGGAAACATTCACCCCGGCCCCAAAGTTTTAAAATACACCATAACCCTCATGACGCGTCATATAATTGTCATTGCTTTTGTATTTTTATCCGTTTTTGTTTGCGGTTCACTAATGAGATTGATATGTCCCTATTGGTGGTTAAGTCAAATTCGTTAAGAATTATCCAATTAGTGTTGGGTAGAGTTTTTAGAGTATTTCGGAGGTGTAGCAGTTGATTACGAATTTACGATTAAGTCTAATTTTTAAGTTTCTCATGTCAAGAGATGTAATTTTGGCGCTGCATCTAAGCTTGCCCTTAGCTGTTCCGGATTTAACATTTGGCAGACGAACGTCCCAGCCAAATTATATGTTTACACTGAACTATTCCCCCTAATTATATTACACTTTATTAGAAAAAATATTTTATTCTTGGTGTTATATTAATAAATAAGAGCAATAACTTTAAAAGTTTTAGAAAAATAAAACTAACTGAACATATTCAAATACTCTTATTTTCATGTATATTAAATTCCGAAATCTTTAAAATAATTAATGTAAATATTTTTGTAATATTACATATCTATTGAATATAAAATAATATATAATACTTTTTAATTAAAAATTTATCCATTATATCCCTGCTTGTACTTCTATCCATATTTTTTATACCTAAACAAATAAAAAAAGAGTCCAACTAACTTGCAACCGTGATTTGATACTCCATTTTTTTGTCTTTTTGTGATCCAACCGTTGGATTCAAATCAAGAGTTGCAAAAGCTATTCCAACGGCAATGATGCAATTACTTGGTTATTAACACTACAGCCCCTCTTGTTTCATAAAAAATTAAGAAAAAAATAAATTTCAAGATTTGACACATAAGTCCATCAAAATATTTTATAATCTTTATATGAGTTAAGGGTAATTTAATAAGTGAATATATTTAGATATACAAAAATATGGATAGATTATTTTAACTTGCTAAAATACTTCCCACACCCATTTATTTAAAATATCAATTACAAAAAACCCATTTTTTAGTATAATTTTTTTAAATAAAATATCCATTTAATGTTTTACCATTTAAGATAGTGTTACTTATAAGGATAAATAATTATTAGTGTTACTTATAAGGATAAATAATTATTTTAATTAAATAAATGAAACTTAACTTTTATTTCTATAAATTTGCTCAACATCAAATAACCTTATAATTGTTAGCATAAGATATAAATTTAGTCTAAAAAATTTATTCAAAGGGTCCCCTTAGAGCAAAAAATTAATTATCATATGATAATGTGGTTGGCACAAACTGTATTATTCTTAATTTACTTGTTCATGCCAAACATTATATTGTAATTAAATTTTTGTAAAATAAACCTATGTCGCCATCTTTAACCGCATAGATTTTGTTATAGAGAGCAAGGTATAGTTCTTTTCTTATTATAGTAGTAAAACAAAATAAAAATAAACACAATAGATTTCTTTTAAGAGAATTCAAGCATCATTTTTATGAGATTTTGTGTTCAAGAAATTAATCTAATTTGTGATTAGAAGACTCTCTATTTTTTAATATTTTAGAAGAACTATATGTTGCATAAATGAATAAATTAAGATCAAAGCAAAACAAAATGATTGAGAAGAAAACCGAGAGAGAATAATTTTTTAGAATTTTAAAATTTTCATATTTTAATTGAGGTTTATTATGTAAAATTATTGAAATTTATAGTCTTTAATATTACAGAAAATAGTAGAGACAGCTAAAAAAATGTCAAATAAATTTTTTAGAATTCTAAAATTATTATATTTTAATTAGGGTTTGTTGTGTAAAATTTTTAAAATTTATAGCTTTTATTATTTACCAAAAATAATAGGGATTGTTAAAGAAAATGTTAAAATTGCGTGTTTGTTATGACCGAGGCAAGATAGTTCTGTCCATAAAGGGTCCAAAAAAAACTCTGACGATTAGATAAAAATTTATCAATTGTATAAATTCAATTATAATTTAGTTAATACTGATTGTAAAATAAAAATACAAGTGAATAAGGGTTTAGCCGAACCTAGCGAACAGTCTTAAAAAGAAAAAGTCAATTAAAACATTCACTATTTTAGTATTGACTGTTGAATAAGACATTAAACACCGTGACGATTGCGTCCTTGGACCTCGACTCAATTCCCACTCTAATGTCAAAATTTGCGTTCATTGATGTGTCTTCAAGAAATATTAAATATTGAGAAACAATTGATTTCCTGTGATTTTATGTAGTGTTTATTCTTTGGAGTTGAAGTAAGAAATATAGATTCTTTCTATTTCAGTATTTATTTATAATTTTTAAAGGGGGAGTGGGAGTGTTTGCTTTGTGGAGGGAGAGTAAGGAGTGTGGATTTCTATCACTCCAGTGTTTATTTATAATTTGTAAGGGAGAGTGAAAATCTCATTCCATAAGTCCCACTTAATTTTGGAGTGGGGAGTGGGATTCCCACTCCCATGAGGGGAGCTGGGAGTGAAAATCTACTAGCTCCTCTTTCCTTTTTACCCTTATATTTAAAATAATATTATATTATATTATATTTAAGTAATAATATTATATTATATTATATTATAAATTAAATTTATTAAAAATAATAATAATAAACATACTTAGTTTATTAAATTTAATAAAATAAAATAAATAATATTTTATTTATTTAAGTAATATTAGTATGTTATTTTATAAATTAAATTTATTAAAATAATAATATTAAACATATTTAAATATAATATTATTATATTTAGTTAAAAATAATAATTTACATTGATTCTAAATTAAAATTACTTTAAAATAATATTATTATACTCATACATAATTAATAATATTACTATATTCTATATTTATTTAAAAATATAATATTATTATATTTATATAATTAATAATAATAAATATTTTATTTTAAGAAAATGTTAATTTTGTATTATATTATCAATGATAATGTTTCATTTGTGTTGCAATTATTAATAATTTATTATTTACATAATTTAAATTAAAATTAATAAAAAATTATGATTTACATTATTAACAATATTATTAATTATTATTAATTTATAAATTTAATTTATAATATACTAAAACATTCATTTTTCTAGTGTGGACAGTTGAAAAAATTCTTTATACATTTACATCGCAATTCATGTGAAATTTGTCTTAAATAACAAATAAAAGAAAAGAAAAATTGATAACCAATGTATGTAATATGTTGCTTTCTATATCTTGCTTGGATTGCATTAATTTGCTTCTACTTTCAATGACATGAAATATTGAATGGAGGCTTAGGGTGCGTTTGGAATTGAGAAACTGTAGATTTTAAGTAAACATTAATAATATGGGATTGAGTTACTGTGGAAAAAAAGCTGTGACTATGAAACAAACATTAATAATATGTAGTAAATATAAATTTTAAATAATAATTTTAATAAAATTATTAAAGATATAATAGATTTTCTATTTTACAAGTGAAAATATATAGTAATATAGCTTCTAAACTACAGCAGTTAGCGTTTACTAAATACTTTAATACTGTAATTTAAAAATTACAACTGCCTAACCTCAATTTCAAACGCATCATTAGAGAGTATGATGCTCAACCTTGTGACATTTAGGGAACAAATTTAAAAAAAATGGAGGTTTATGTACGGCGATAATTTATTGATGATTTTGATACTGGTTTATTTTTCTCATTGTATAAATTTCTGGGCATGCGACTGATGAGAAAATGAGTGCCACCTTGGACCTCGTGGCAGATTGCCAGCCAGCCACCCAAACGGCCACCCTTATGTCAAAATTTGTCTTCCGAAGTCACCAATCAACCATTATTAAGTAATCGTTGACGTATTTTCAATTGAAAAAAATAGCTGACTCTTTTGGAGAAAAAAAAAAGTAACAGTTAAACGTTTTCGTGTTTGGGCTTTGGCTTCTTCTTAGGAGGAACGTGTGCCAGCACTTAAAAAGATGCTGCAGGTTCGAGGTTTCTGTGGATGCCTAGTGGCAAGATTATCATTTCTCAAAGATTAATGTTACAACATGGTGGGGAATTTAGTATAATATTTCTACATATTTAATTATGGTATTCAGATTGTAGTAATGGAATAATTTAAGTGTGTCAAATGAAAATATCATGATTTGACAGTGATTTCGTTCAAGTGAAAGATTGTTTAATTGTGTCCTATATTAACTAGTAAAGAAGAGTGACATTTCACCTAATAGATTAGTCTTTTGAGTTAGATACCTAGAAATCTTAAGTCAATTCTCCCAACAATTGAATATTATTAGGAAATATATCTCCTTTTTAAATGAGGATTTTTAAATTCTAAATTAAGATATTTACTGAACTTTTCTTATTTAATATTTTTTGTTGAGGAGGATTTCTATTTAAGGAATAAGTAATTTTTCTATTAGGATTTGACTTATTTAAGGAGGAATACAACTAGTATATGAAAAAGAATACTTATCCTAAAAGAAATAATTACTATATATATAGAGATTGGGTTTACTTGTTTGTATAACACATTTATTAGTTCTCTGCAAGTGGACAATTTTTTATGTGAGAGAAATGATAGGTCTATTGAGAGATTGGGTGTTATCAAGGCTTTCAGTGTGAGAAAAATAATAGAGTAATTGTAATATTTTTTCACATGGTGGATTTTTCTCCCGTCGTCGTTAGTAGCCATGATTTTTCTTCGGTTCCACATAAATTCTTGTGTCGTGTGATTAGTTTTAATCTCCATTTATTTTCTGTTTATCATTTGCGTGATATTTTTGCTTGCGGGATCTTGGATGGAATTAAAATTCCTTAAAAATTAGTATCAGAGCTAAAGGTTACTCTGTAAAGCAATTATATTTGCAAACAAATTTTCAAATCCTGTGAGGATTGAGGTTGAAAAATTTATGGAAGAATCAATTTTGCCTTTTGACAAATTTAAGTCAAGGATGTATTGATTCAATCCGATTACAAAAGCAAGAAAAGGACATGTAAACCCTGTTACCACTACTAAAAACCACTGCAGGTGTATAGACAATCAAGATATCTTAAAGAAGTTTTTTGGAATAGAGCAAGTTTGGAAAATAACTCTAAATCGATAGAAAGATATTGGTAATGTCAGGTAATGGTGTGTCTCTTTTCTCTATGAGAGACTGGTTTATCCTTTTTGGTGTGCCATTGTTACTACTAGCGGGTCTACAAGATTTGTACACAAGGTATGGTTTGGCATTTATGCAAGGTCTGTCGCAGAACTTTTATATCGATAGTTGAAAACTCCCAAGGAAGCCAAACATGAGAGTGTAGTAAGATGATTGACATGTGCTGAATATGTGGAGTAAAGAATAAGATTTTGCCTATGATAGAGTGCTTCTCATAAGTCATGTGTGAGTGTGATTTTGATAGAGTAAAGAAGATGGAGATGACTTAGTTGTGTGGATACACAGTAGATCATGTTTTATTGTCTAATTGAAAAACTAGCCAAGGTGGAGATTGTTAGGAAATATGTCTTCTTTTTTAATGAGGATTTGTGAATCCTAAATTAGGATATTTCAAATCATGTCATTTTTTATGAAAAGTCTTTTCCATGTGTGTTTGGCTCCAATTTCTCTTTTGTGACTCAATTTGTAATCTTATACATATTGTTTTAGATTCTTTTTTTTTTTTACTTATATTCCATTCATACAAGCTCCGATGCAAGCAACTTTAGGAAATGGTTCATTTGCTCCGTCTTCAGTAGTTCCAAGAGCCAAGATCCCGCAAGAAGGCACAAAGCCTAATCATATATGTAAACCCAAGATTATCATATATGTAAACCCAAGATTCCTCATTACATATATAATTTTCAAAGCTCCTCATTCCTCTACATTATCTTCTTCTAAATCCACTTCTCATACACAGGCACTAAATAAAACTCAATCACCACCACATATGCTACTTGCTGCATCACCAATTGGACATTTAATGATAACAAAATCCAAACCTGGTGCTTACAAACCCAAATTATATCTTATTGCTCATTTAGCTACAGCTTCAAAACTTATCTCTGTTTGCCAAGCATTATCTGATCCACAATGGTTTGAGGCAATGCAAGAAAAGTGTCAAGCTCTTCAAAATAATTCAAAATAATTATACTTGGGATCTAGTTTTACCCACAAAACTTGTTAAAGTAGAAGTGAATAAGTGAGTTTTCAAGATAAAGTACAATTCAAATGATATCATTTTTAAATATAAAGCAAGATTAATAGCTAAAGGATTTCATCAGACATATGGGGTTTGATTATACAGAGACCTTCAGTCCAATTTTAAAAGCTTCAACAGTCAAGGTTGTTTTGAGTTTGGCAGTCATGAACAAATAGATACTTAGACAACTTGATGTAAATAATGTCTTTCTAAATGGCATTTTAGTTGAAGACGTATAAATGGCACAACCTACAGATTTTGTCAATCCTACAAAGCCTAATCATATATGTAAACCCAAGAAGGCACTTTATAGCCTAAGATAGGCCCCAACGACCTGGTTTGACAGGTTAAAGGCTACTACGGGCACGCAATGAGTTTTTAAACTTCAAATCAGATAGTTCATTGTTCTACAAATAGACAAATAGTGATATTCTGCTTGTACTGGTTTATGTTGATGATATAATATTTACAGGGTCTAGCTTTCAACTGGTTCAGCAAGTGGTTATTAATATGCAGAACACTTTTGCTCTAATAGACTTAGGAAAGCTGAATTATTTTCTTGTCTAAGACAACAAATGGACTTCATCTTTCTCAAGTAAAATACATTGCTGATCTTTTAGCCAAACGTGATACGACAGATTGCAGTCCAGTTCTTACACCAATGTCAAAAGGGCATCATCTTACTAAAGGTTTAGAAATCATCATCTTTAATGCTTCTCAATATAAAAGTATTATTGGGGCATTGTAGTATGTAACTTTAACTAGACCTAAGATATCATTCTCTAAGAGACTTTTGAGGTATTTAAAGGGCTCCATCTATTTTAGTTTACATTTTTATCACTATGGAACTCTACAATTAAATTGTTTTAGTGATTTTGACTAGGTGTGTAACAAAGATTATAGAAAATCAGTGGCTGGTTATGTGGTTTATCTTAGTCCCAATTTAGTTTCTTGGTCCTCTAAGAAGTAAGCAGCAGTTTCAAGGTCCAGCACTGAGACTGAATATAAGGTTTTAGCTCATGCTACATTTGAAGTTATCTAGATTCAACTGTCATTTGACGAGTTACACATTAAACTTGTTACAATACCTATAATGTGGTATGATAATCAGGGTGCTATAACATTAGCTTATAATCTAGTTTATCATTCCAAAACAAACGATGTTAAACTTGATATTCACTTTATTAGGGAGAAGGTAGCAGTCAAGAAGATTGTAGTGTATTTTATTCCAAGCGAAGATTAAACAGCTGGTGTACTTACCAAGCCATTTACCTCTGGTCAATTTTATAATCTACATAGTAAGCTAAATGTCCACTTTGGACAGTTTAGCTTGAGAAGAGATGTTATAGATAGTATGTTTAGTATAGTGAGATTGAGGACATCAGATGGATTCTCTTATTAACGTGGTATAATTAGTTATCTAGCTCAATTCATTGTTACCAGATTAATTTAATATGTATTATGGTTATAATAAACTCTGGTTAATTCTCTTTATTAGTATAAATATAAGAGATTGTAATTACATTGCGGTTAAGTTGAATAAATAATAGATTCCAGATTCTTCTTATCTTTCCCTCGTTTTTTCTCTAGCTCTTTAATTTTCTTGCTTGCCAAACATACAATATTACAAATTCTCAGAGCTCAAGCAAGATATCATACCACATGAGACATGACATCTTAAATCCTTGCACTACTAGAAAAATGGGAATCACTGATACTTAGTTTCTGATACTAAATAAAAAAGTATCAGCATTTGATGACCGAAGCGGATTTTAGCACCTTTTACATATAAGTGTCAGTGATCATTGATACTTTAGTATCAGAACAAAGCACTGATACTAATTGGAGAATTAATTTTTATTTTATTTTATTTTTTTCAATTATCCTAAATATAAACGGCATCGTTCTAATTGCTAAAAAGCTATCGATATAAATTGAACAGTTGAAGTGTTTTGGCTCCTCATTTCCCCCTTCCTCCAAAATCGGTTTCCTTCCTCGCTTTCTACAAGAGCCCTAAAACAAAGTCTATGAAACTTGTAACCCTGAAATCTTTATTTTTCTAACTCAAATTTGAGGCCCCTTGTTTGTTCCACTCGAATCGAAATCCCCTTCAATTTCCTTAAGCCTCTCTTGCTAGCATTTTCACTTCAATCACTCTTCGGCCAGATTCATACTAATTAACAAGCATGCCTTTCTTTGAACATGCAAGTAGAAATTGATAAGCTACAGCACCTAGCGATTTTGAAGAAGAAGATTTAAAAGAGGATTCAAGCAACAAGCCCGTCGAACCTGTAAAAGAAGTAAGCCATTATAGTTTCTTCAGTTTTGACTATAATCAAAGCAGTAATAGAAATCCCAGTTTTTAGAAACAATTAGGGGCTTATTTCATTTAATTTCTAAAATTTCGTATTATCTGTTATTTTATTCTTCAATCTTTCGTCAAAATAACTGTGCCCAATAATGGAACACATCAATTTGAAACACTTGGAGCTAGTTCTATTTTTTATTTTATCCAATTTGGGCTGGGTATTGTTTTTTTACATTTGCATGTTTTTCTGTTGTTGGGTATTGTATTTTTGCGGGTAGAATTTAAAACAAGATTTGTCAAAAGAAGATGATACAAAATCGTGCCTATAAAGTATTTGACAAAATGTATAAGTTATTGATTATTGTAGTAAGAATAAGCTACTTGCTTATTTTCTTTTTATTTCAAATTATACATAATTAAGCTTTCTTTTGCCACTGGTATTATATGTATAGCATTTTGAATTCATAATGATTTTATGAAGTTACTTATAAGAGGTAGAAATTTAATCCACCTTTCTCACTATGTTGGATAATCTTCTAAAACTGTATCTATTGGCTGTGATTTTTTCATACTTTGTTTCCAAATCACATTATATACTTATCAGTCTTTCATTTGTAATTGGAATCATATGAATAGCCTTGGTATTGAATTTTTAAAGATTTTGTGAATTTGACTGTATTATGTAGAAATTTAGTTCATCTTCCTGGTCATCCTGGATATACTATGAAAACTGTATCTACAATCTACATTGATTTTTTAAAGATATTTTTAATATTGGTTCTAAGATACAGAAGTTTAATTTACCTGTCTGACCATGGTTAATATATTTACTGATAAAAGTACTGATATTGCTATAGTTTGCATGTGGTTGGCAGATTGTTTCTTCGACTAATTCAATTTTACAAATTGTTGTTCTGCTGCTGTGCTAAAATCTTCTACAAAATTACGAGAAGGTGTTTCATTGCTGAAGGTATGAATACATGTTTAAAATAAATACATTTTCACTTTAGCTATACATTGGTGACTTATGATAATGGGTTCATTGACATCAAATGTCTTGTTTTGTCCTCTATTGCTTTACTTGTGAGAAAGGCATGCATGGTTGCTTAATTTAATAGTTTGGTGTATGTTGGGAATGATGCAGGATTGCTTAATTTAACAATTTGGTGTATAATGGGAATGATGTATGGCAACTTAATTTCACTATTTGTTTCATTTAAATAAAATTTTACATTAACAGGCATAATTGTTGAAATGGATAAATCTTGGATATGGTCAGCAAGAATGTCCAAAGAATATGGAGATGGAGTGGAGGGGTTTGTAAATTTTGCTACGCTTAATTCTGAAAATCGTAGATTAGTTAGATGTCCTTGTAATGAGTGTTGTAACCTAGAGTTCCATACTCCTGAACGAATAAATGGTCATTTATTTCAAAATGATTTTTTGCCAACATACATAGTTTGGAATAAACATAGAGAGGTTGATTCAAATGCAGCCTCTGCAAGTTGCCCAAAATATTCTGAAAATCACAAAATTTAGGTTCTAAGATCACAGTAATGTCAAGGACATAATCCATGGTACATATGAACAATGTGATCAAAATCCTAAGTTTTTTAGGGAAATACTTGAGGATGCTGAGAAGCCTTGGTATTTAGTTTAAAACATTCTAAGTTGTCAGGGTTAATGAAATTGTATAATGTGAAAGGGAAGTATGGGTGGTCTGACCAAGGGTTTAGTGCTTTGTTAGAAGTACTTTCTGACATGTTTTCAGAAAAAAATAATGTTCCAAAGTCTATGTATAAGGCCGAAAAAACAATGAGAGTGTTAGGATTAAATTATAAGAAAATACATGCATGTAAGAATGATTGCATTTTGTTCTATAAAGAGTATGCAGATTTGAATGAGTGTCCTACTTGTGGAGAGTCTAGGTGGAAAAACAAAAAAAAATGTCAAAACAAGTAGTAACCTGGTGCCTGCAAAGGTATTGTGGTATTTTCCTCCTATTCCTAGGTTCAAACGTATGTTTCAATTGCCCCAAACTGCTGAGAACTTGACTTGGCATGCTATTCACCAAACTAAAGATGGCAAACTTCGCCATCCAGCAGATTCACTAGCATGGCATTTAGTTGACTCTAAGTGGCCTGATTTTGGCCAAGAACCTAGAAATCTTCATCTAGCTCTCTCAACTGATGGGGTTAATCCACACAGCACTCTTAGTTCTACCTACAGTTGCTGGCCAGTTATGTTGGTCATTTACAATCTTCCTCCATGAATGTACATAAAGAGAAAATTCATTATGTTGTCTTTATTGATATCTGGGCCTAAACAATCAGGGAATGATCCAAATGTCTACCTAGCACCCTTAATTGATGATTTGAAAACCCTTTGGAATGTTGGTGTATAAACTTATTATGCTTTTAAAAAGCAAACCTTCAATTTGCGGGCTGTCTTGATATGGACTATTAGTGACTTTCCCGCATTTGAGAATCTTTCAGTTTGTACTATTAAAAGCTACTATACTTGTCCAGTCTGTGGCCTAGACAAAAAGTCACAATGGCTTACACATAGTAAAAAGTGTGTATTTTTAGGGCACCATCGATTTTTGCCATATGACCACTCATTTAGATCAAGGTTTTCAATAATAAGGCAGAATAGGATGAATCTCCAAAAACTTTGTCTGATCAAAAAATTTTGAAACTGGTAGATGGTATTAACTATAAGAGTGGTAAGCATAAAGGCAGTAAACGAAAGCGTGATGATTGTGATGATGATATTGACAAATTATTCAAAAGAAAATCAATTTTTTTATTTAGAGTATTGACAACATTTATTAGTTTGCCATGTGTTAGATGTGACGCACATTGAGAAAAATATTTGTGAGAGCATCTATGGCACATTACTTCATCAACCTGGAAAGATAAAAGATGGGGTCAAGGCTAGAAGAGATTTAATTGAATTACAGATTAGGGGCAAATTAATTCCTAGTGAAAATGATAAAAATTTCATACCTGCAGCACCTTACACCTTGAGTAAAAAAAAGAAAAAAATGTTCTGTCAAGCTTTGTTTGAAACCAAAGTTCCAGAAGGTTTTTCTTCCAACTTCAGGAGTCTTGTAAACTTGGATGATTGTCGACTTCAAGGTCTTAAATCTCATGACTGCCACACTTTGATGCAACAATTGATGCCCTTAGCAATCCGTGGTTGCTTGCCAAAAAATATTAGAAAAGCTATCATTAGGATGTGCTTTTACTTCAATGCATTGTGTAGTAAGGTGCTAGAAACAGAATCTCTTGACAAACTGGAAAAACAACATTATGTCACTATGTGCTTGTTTGAGCAATTCTTCTAACTTTTTTTTTTACATAATGGTGCACTTGACGGTGCATCTTGTTAACCAAGTCCGATTATGTGGACCGGTTCACCTTTGCTAGATGTATCCGTTTGAGAGAAACATGAAATTACTAAAGGGCTATGATCGTAACCATTGTCGCCCTGAGGGATGCATTGCCGAGTGTTATGTGGTAGAGGAAGCACTTGAATTTTGTGCTGAATATTTATCCAATCATGATTTCATTGGACTGCCACCAATTGCTTAGTAGATTATACAATTGAAAAGCCCTTAGAAGGCAGAAAGGCTATGGTGGTTGATGCTTCATTGTTGCAACAAGCACATCTTTGTGTTTTGAAAAACACCATTGAGTGTGAAACTTATATCAAGTAAGTTTATTATAATCGGTGACTGTTTTTGCTGAAAACTAATTTAACTTATAGCAAATTTAAAACAACTGACATTTTCATAATCATATTGTAGGGAGCATAAATTGTACTTGCAAACCAAATACCCAAAGCAATCAAAACGTGGCCACTAGTTAGAAATTGAGCATGTTCATACCTTTACTGATTGGTTACAGCATAAGGTTTGAATATATAACCAGTTTGAACTAGCATTGTTTCATTTATTTTTAAAATTTATAAGTGTTTATTTAATTGTAGGTGGCAAATGATATTACAGTTGGTATACATGTACCAAAAATAGTAAAGTGGTTGGCCAAAAAACCTAGCTCTACTATTATAGCATATTCAGGGTATTTTATCAATGGTTTCAAATTTACAACTAAGGACCGTGATAATAACCGTGTTACACAAAATAGTCGAGTCAACGTTTCAGAAACAACATTACAAGTTTCAAGTTCGAAGGATAAAAATCCACACATTGGTGTAATGGAGTATTATGGGGTCCTTGTTGAGATTTGGGAACTTGAATATCTCATGGCCAAGAGAGTTGTTTTTAAGTGTGACTGGGTAGATAGTAGGTGGGTTAAGATTGATTATTTAGGGTTCACTATCGTTGATCTTAATCGTGTTGGTCATAAGTCTGATTGTTTCATTTTAGCTTCACATGCAAAGCAAGTATTTTATATGAAAGATCAAATAGATTCAAAAAATTCAATTGTTTGTTCAGTAGGTCAAAGAGTCAATAAATCAGTAGGTTATGATGGGAATGTTGACATGGTCATACATGAACCTTTTCTAAAGAATATCCATCTCCGAACATGGATATGGATCAAGATGATGTTGGAATTTATGATAGACCTGATTGTGATGATGTCTCTATTGATAATGACTCAGCAGAGGAATGAAAGGTAGTTTGTTCTGCAAGTTTCTTAACTTTGTTCTGCTTTAAACACTGAATATATTTATGTTGACTACTCGTGTTTTCTTGAATCTATTTTAATTAATAATTTGTGCATTATTTTAGTGAGATGTCTGAGAAAGAAGAAATGAAGAGATGAGTGTGCCCGAATGTGATGAGAGACCGACGAGGAGGATGAAAACAAAGAAGAAGCATTTGATGAAATTAACACCCGATAACAAAATCATAGTCGAGTATAATGACTATGGAATTCCTGATGGAGAAGGTGGCACTGAATTGAGATCATACATTGGTGTTGTGGTCAGAGATAATGTTTCAATTTTGTACGATGATTGACGACGTGTTCCCCTAAAGATTAAAGAAGAACTTTAGGACCATGTGCCGGTAATATATGATTTCTTATTTATTTCACTAATTCTATAGTTTAGTTTCTGGAAATAAATTTATTTTATTTCTTACGCATATTTTAGAACAGAGTAAGTTTGTATTGGACATGAGAAGCAAAAAATATATGCTGCGGACAATAGGAACTTCTTTAAGGAACTTCATATCAGCCTTAGACACTGAATTTATCCAGCCAAATAAGGATCACCGGAAAAAGTTAAAGTTGCCACCTAGAGAATATCCTAGAATTACAAAGTCATAATGGAAAGAGTTTGTTGATAGGATACTTGGTACTAAATTTCAAGTTATATTGTAGTAGTGGTTAATTCTTTTGTTACTCTTACTTTGTGAATGGAAATGATTAATGAATTTCAAATGTTTTCTCTAAGGAAAAAAGCTGAAAAGGGAAGCAATTACGTGCAAAGATTAAATACAACCATCGCTTAGGTAGTTCAGGATATAGTGGCCTACTATATCGAAAGGTATCTTATCACAACATTTTCTACTTTGAATTCCATACACTTCAGATGTGTAGAAACTTCATGTTGGCTTTGTAAATTTAAGAAAAAATTAGTTATATTTTTTTTGTTAACATAAAATAGAAGGCAGAGCTTGGAGTGTCTATTAAAGAGATCGACCGTAGTCAATTGTGGTTGATGGCTCGAAAGAACAGCAGTGGTGGTTATGAAGATGATGTACATCAAGTGGCAGAGAAGATTGTAGGTGTTACTTTTTTGTTACTTGGTTTGCAATGATTTCGTTAATTTTTTTTTTAATTCAATGCCTTGTAAGTTATTGAGGTTATATTTTATACTAATGTTATTACAGGAGGATTTAAAGAGTCAGGTAGAGCAAGGCTCCTTTCACTGTCATGGGGTCAATGACATTCTAACCTCAGCTCTTGAAAAGCAACCAAATGGTAGTACAGTCCAAGGTCTGGGGGTGTCAATAACCCCAAATATGTATTTTCATGTGCCAACTGCATCAAACTCAGACATGGACAAAATGAATATGGAAAGAAAGGTTTTTGAGGAAATGTATCAGATGATGATGACTCGGCTAGATATGATGGATGCAAAACTGAATGCTTATCGTCGAACAGAGGTTGGTAGTTGCAGTGCAGTCAATACCAAATTGCCCATTAGTTGCGATGTTGGCTTGAAAGCTCAATCAAAGCTAAAGATAAAGGTTATTATCTTTGTAAATTTTTTAATTTGATATTTAATTTATTTAATTAATTGATATTTAATGTTTACTTATTGAATAGGTTACGGATTTTGTGAATGAACCATCTCCAAAATTGACATCATTGAACAAGGTGAACATGGAGAATGATGGTGCCAGCACACGAACTCTTCCAATTCCAATTGAAACTGAGACAGAACAAGCCAAAAAGACTCCAAAAAGGACTCCGAAGAAGACTTCAATAAAGACCCCAAGAAAGTCTCCAAGACTGAAAGAGATTACAGCCCGACAAAGTAAAGCAGCAGACCCTTGTGTTATCGAAGTTGGAGTTAAGCCTCCTCCTCCAATGAAGGCAAAGGTGCTTTTGAAGAAGAACACTAGGTCAGCTGCACAGCAGAGAAAGAACACTAGTCAAAGCATTAATATGTTTTCCTTAATAGTTGACAGTTTTCTTGACGAAGAGTTATTGATCGAAAATGATGAGTCAATTTTTGGTTATGCATCGAAAACACTGTTGAACAAGGCTATTTGTCAACTCATCATTGATTTTAGTTGTCTGATAAATGAGATGATCGAGCTATGGGTAAAGTAAGTCATTATTTTTAAATTATTAATGTTTTTTTTAACTTTTTTAACTAAGCCATTATACTAAGAACACTAATAATAATTTTATTGATCTTGGATGTATTGTCGCATAGGCATGTGCATGAACTTATGGAAAATGATGGGGAGTCGTTTCCAGTGCGATTTAGCCAAGTTATGATCAGTTCACTCAATCCAACAGAGGAGGCTATAACAACAAAGTCTCGTTGTGTAAATGAACTGTTGAAAGCGGCTCTAATTAGACAGTTGGTATTAATCCCATACAACCCAGGGTAAGGACTTCTATCTTCATATGTTTAATATATTAACATCCACAATTCAAAAATCATAGAATATATAGTATTTTATATATCGATATAGCTAGATATAACGGTTTTGTTCTTGCTATTGTAGCAATCATTGGGTATTGGTTGCAATCGATATGTTGGCCTCCACTGTGTATTATTTGGATTCAGTATTTACCCATAAAGAGAACTGTCATTTAGAGCGAATAATAGAGCCATTAAGTTTCCATACTTATATTTTAATGTTTTATATGATTAAATTTTAGTAGACTGAGTGTTATATTCACTGTATGCTTTCATATTCAGGTGAGTTAGGATGTATCATGCAACAAAGCAAAAAACAAAGCTGAATTTGAAATGGATGTTAGTCCAAGTAAGGATATAAGTGATATGTTCATTTTGACTATGTAGCTTTTGGTATAATATAATTGATACTAAAACTAATTTCATAAATTTATAGTGCCCTCAGCAATTAAGCGATTTTGAATGTGGGTATTTTGTTATGAAGTACACGCAAGACATTGTGCAAAATCCGAATATATTGAAGCAAAATGTAAGTTTCAAACCTCTGCTTAATTAGTTATTTTAATTATGAACATTTTGTTTATATAATAATTTTCTTTCTCATTTTCCTGTAATTGAAGTTCAAGGGGATCACAGAGTACACTAATGAGGATATTTTAAAGGTTCGTGATGAGTGGGCTGCATATGTGGCTAAATTAATCACTAGTTTAAGAAAATAGGTAAATATCACTTGTTTGTTTGTGTTTTATAATTAAAGGTTCATGAATAATATGCATGTGTTGGTTTGATTTTGTTGGGATGTGCCTGTGCCTGTGCCGGAATGTGCCTGTGCTGCAATGTACCTGTGTTAGTTTGATTTTGCTGGGATTAATCATAAGTCTGATTGCCTTTTATTGCTACTGCTACACAGGCAATTGAAGATAGCAATGCTACTGATGCCTTTTCTTTTGCTGCATTTGCCTCCAATGTTTTGCTGCTACTCAGGCCGAGGGATAGACCAATGTTGCAGCTGCTGCTTCTTATTCTAGTCTATTTGCCTTATTAACTGCTACCAAAGTTGTTGCCAAAACAGGATTTTTCTTTGTTTCCAAATTAACTATGGTTTTTGCTAATATTATGCCAATCAAGTTATATTTCATGAATTCCGTTGTTGAACTAATTTTGCGAATTGTATGTTGATTGTTAAATGTAGAATAGAGCTTGATGACATTTGTTAAATGATGATTATTGGGTTTTGAATCCAATATTTTGCTCCATAACTTTTGTTGAAAATTATTGTTTAATGGCTTTAATTTTAGGCTATTGGTAATTGTAATAAACAAAATTTTATTATTTTAAAAATTTTCAAAATCTATTGACACCAACTTAGCATCTACAAATATTAATATTTTAAAATCACAACACAAATGATACTAGCGCATCAAAACATACTTCATACCATAGAATCAATATTTACGTGGCTGTATAGAATCACAATTATTTTGATATTATCGAATCACAAATTGTTTGACACTGTAATATCAAAGTGTTGGTGATGCTTTAACTGTCAGCATTTCTTTGATACTAAGGTGTCATGGAATCTTTGATACAAAAAATATGTGTCAGAAGATTTCTTGCACCGTGATCAGTGACACTAAACTAGGTGTCACTAAAAACTGTTACTGATACCGAAATAGTGTCAGAGAAGGCCATTTTTCTACTAGTGAATTGCTGCCTAAGCAATCCAGAACGAAGAGAAATAATGTATTTGCTCATGACATATTTTCTCTAATGCTTTTTCTATCTCTTTTCCAAGCTAATAAGTCACACAAATCTTCAGACGGCATTAATGAAGTGCAATTTTTGGGCAGGTTCATCTCATCAAACACCATCATTCTCGTTACTTGTTCTTTCAATTTGTGATGTTTAGTCCAAGTATCAATCGTCTGTGTGCAAGCTAAGCAAACAACAAACATGCATGCATGCTCTCGTGCAAAATGAGTGTGTGTGTGTGTGTGTGTGTGTGTAATCTTTCTCTAGTGTGAACGCCTATTTTTCTTTTCAAATGTAGATTCAAAGTCATACAACGTAAAAAATTTTATGACATTATAATCCCTAAATCCATATTTTAAAGATAAGGGTACCCAACATGATCTAAGATTCTAGACTTTATTAATATCTGAGAAAGCTATTAGGCCATATAATTTAATAATATAATACCATTATATCATTAAACTATATGGCTTAATAGCTTTCCCAGCCATAACGTTATTAAACTACATGCCTTCATAATTTTATCAGACTTTAATAAATTCTGATAAGTGTATATTTTCTCTATATTTTTCTAATTAATTTTTCATCTTTTTCTTATTATTGGTTTTAAATATTCTAGTTATTTTAGTTAACTTTTAATTTAATAAATTACATTTTATTGTGTTAATTTTATCTTAGTTTTCTTATTTTGTTATTTTAGGTATATTATGGGCCTAAAGAAAAATTAAATCGGAGCATTTAAGAAGAAATCTGCTTGAGGGAATTAGAAAAGGAAATAAATGAAGATTTTTGGAAGCCAATCAATCAATTGATGCAAGTTCAGAAGCTTATGCGATTTCGTGGAGATTAATAAAGACTTTGGGAACAAGCATGAATAAAATAGGAACTTGTTTAATGTGCATGACTTTATAAGTTGCATGCAAGATTCAGGTTACCAATTCAGAAAGATTTCATGCATAAGTCTTGCCTAAACTAAATTGCACATGCATGGCATTATATATGGAAAGCAAATTGAAGGAAAAGGAAATCAAAGTGAACGGCATGTGCATGGCAATTAAGGGAAGTAAATTAATTGCTTTAAATTGGAAATAAAATCCAATAAGGATTCGGCCAATCTTGGGCATTATAAAAGCCAATTTTTGGCTTTTGATTCTGGGAATTGGTAGCCACACATACGCAACAGTGGCGACAAGAAGAGAAGAAAAAAAAGGAGAAGCCGGAAGGAAGAAAAGCAGAGTTAGTCGTTTGAATTAATCTCCATGATTGGTTTTATGAAATCTCTTATTATCAATTCAATTATATTAGGCTAGATTTTTTATTTGGTTAAGGGTGAATTCAAACCCCAAACATGTCATATGATTAATGTTCAATTTCTTTCATTCAATTTATTTAATTGAGATTTTTTATGTTCTTCTATAATTAATGTTTATGATTTATTCTTGTCTTATTTGAGTGGCCAATTAGATAGGACTTGAATAAATTCTATTGCTAGATTAAAATTCTTGATCCGTAATTGGCTTGATATTTCAATCATTAGTAGTAGGTTGGAATCAGTGATTTCAATTGGAGAACATAACCTAAGTTAAATAATCCGAGCTTGTGTGTTTATTACCTAGATCAACCTAATATCTTTCTCTGCCTAATGCTTCCATTATCTTAAATTTAAAAAGCTTGTTTGAAATTATTTAATGGTTAAAGATTAGGTGAAGAGCTTTTTTTGCCTAACGACATACTAATTGAAGATTAAGACTAATAGAGCCTATTGATGTCTACAGTTTATAGTTTCAATAGAAATTGATGATAGAATTGATATATTATGCGCATGTTTAGTGGGAGCGAATGATCTTTTAATCAAAGTTTTCATCATTATTATTTCTTTCTCCTTTAATTAGAGTTTTCAATTGAAGAACATAACTTATTTTAAATAATTCGAGCTTGTGTGTTTATTACCCAGATCAACCTAATATCTTTCTCTGCCTAATGCTTCCATTATCTTAAATTTAAAGAGCTTGTTTGAAATTATTTAATGGTTAAAGAATAGGTGAAGAGCTTGTTTTGCCTAACGATACACTAATAGAAGATTAAAACTAACAGAGCTTATTGTTGTCTACAGTTAATAATTTTGATAGAAATTGATGATAAAATTGATATATTATGTGCATGTTTGGTGGTGGCAAATGATCTTTTAACCAAATTTTTCATTATTATTATTTCTTTCTCCTTTAATTAGAGTTTTTATTAAATTATTGTTTTTGTAGTTTTAATTTATTTGCTTCTTGCTATTTATTTAAAAATTCATAAACCTCCCTTTTTTTATTTATAGTTGGTATTTTCTTTAGTTAGATTAATTTATATTAGGGAAATTATCACTGCACCACCTCTGTTTTGCCTTATGTTCATCCAACCACCATAAAATTCTAACATGTTCTTTGGACCACCTTTCTTTTTAAATTTGTATCAATTAGCCACTTTTGTATTAATACCGTTAAATAATTTAAATGAAATGATAATTTTATCCCTAAATAAATTAAAAGATAATATAATTTTATCCCTAAATAAATTAAAAGATAATATTATCTTATAAAAGTTTTGAAAAATAAAAAATATAATTATAAAGATACCCCTAAATTTAATAAAAATAAATCCCAAATAGAGGTGCTTAGTTGATTTTTATTAAATTTAGATTTTCTAAATATTTAATAATTATTTTTATTAAAAAATTATAATTTTGTAAAATTTTAATAAAAATAACTGAATTTATTTATTAAAGAAATAAATTTTAAAATTTAATAGTTTGGGGGATTTTTATTAAATCCCAAAAAATTTTATTATTTTTATAATTATTATTTTTTATTAAAATAATTTTTATTAAAAAATTAAAATTTTTAATTTTGGGATTTATTTTTATTAAATTTAGTGGTATTTTTATAATTATAATTTTTTTATTTTTCAAAATTTTTATAAAATAAAATGCTCTTTTAATTTATTTAAGGTAAAATTATCATTTCATTTAGATTATTTAATGGTGTTAGTGCAAAAGTGGCTAATTGATACAAATTTAAAAAGAAAAGTGGTGCAAAGAACATATTAGAATTTTGTGGTGGTTGGATAAACATAAGACAAAACAGAGGTGATGTAATGATAATTTCCCTCTATATTATTATTACTACTATTATTTTATTTTAAATCCTTCTTTGGAGTTGATAATAAATATAATTAGCATAGTGCTCATGGAATCGATTCTTACTCGCTCTGTACTAATTATTTATACTAATAATAAGTTTTTAAATTTGGTGCACCCTAATGAAACTACCAAAATTTTGGCGCCGTTGTCGGGGCTAGCGTCTAGTTTGTTTATTATCACTTATTTGATTTTATTATTTTTACATATTTTTTTCATTTTATTTATTTATTTTAATTAGTTATTTTATGTTCTATAATTAGATTTTCATGAGCATAGAGGACATTCGACTGAAACTCGAATAGCTTAGAGCAACCTCATCACATTCAAAATTCGATTTTGCCATCCACTTTCCACTCCCAAAGACAGAGCCAGGTAGCCCTGAACCCCAACCAATGGCTTAGAACAACAACCGAACACTCAAAGAGTTGGCAACTCCTAACATGGACCAGCAGCCATTATGCATTGAGAATTCAAATCCTCAGGTAAACTTTGAACTCAAGTCTGAGATGATTTCTCTTCTTCCTACTTTTCATGGTCTTGCAGGAGAAGACCCAAATAATCACTTGAAAGAGTTCCATGTGGTATGCTCCACAATGAAACCAGCTGGAGTTTCTGAAGAGTAAGTTAAGCTAATGGCGTTCCCATTCTCTTTGGCAGATTCAGCCAAGGAATTTATGTACTATCTTCCCTCCAGTATTGTCACTACATGGAATGAGATGCGTCGGCTATTTTTGGAGAAATACTTCCTAGTATCAAAAGCTGGCAGCATTCGAAAAGAAATTTTTAGAATCTGACAATATAATGGAGAGTCACTCTACGACTACTGGGAATGATTCAAAAAGCTATATGCTAGCTCCCCCCACCATCAGATAAGTGATCAACTCCTTATTCAATACTTTTATGAGGGTCTAATGCCTATGGATAGGAGTATGATTGATGCCGCTAGTGGAAAAGCACTCGTGGATAAGACACCAGAAGCAGCCCAAAATCTCATTACTAACTTAGCTGCTAATTCCTAACAATTCAACACCATGAACGATTTACTGCTACCATCTAAGCGAGTCAATGAGGTAAGTACTACTTTCTTAGAAAAAAAAAAGTTTCAAATCTTACTTCTTTGGTGCAACAATTAGCCCTAGGGCAATAGGTGAGACCTTGTAATGTATGTTCCATGGTCGGGCATGTGACTGATATGTGCCCTGCTCTCCAAGAGGGTTCACATGTGCAGGCCAACGCAATTAAAAGGTTCATAGGCCAACCAAGATAAAGGTATGATCCATACTCTAATTTTTACAATGAAGGTAGAAAGATCACACCAATTTTAGGTATGGAAACTAACAACAAGGCATTCCTAATGTGGCACCATCTCAACCACCGAGCTACCCCCACATCGGGTGCAACAGCCTTACCAAGTCCAGCCACCTCCACCTTCTCAAAATCAAGGTATGTCTTTGGAAGAACTTGTAAAAGCTCTTACTACTAACTCTATACAATTCCAACAGACTACCCAAACACAGCTCCAATACTTAGAGAATCAAATTGGCCAATTGGCCACATCTATTAATAGGATAGAGGCTAGAACTTCAAGAAAATTACCTTCTCAACCAGAAATTAAACTAAAGGTGAATGCTGGTGCTATGTCTCTTAAGAGCAGAAAGCATGTGGAACCATTATTAGCTAAGCCATCAAAGGTGTCCATAACATCATCGCACTCTGTGACCAATCCCTCCCCTAAGGCTCTTCCTTTAACAAGGAAAGACGATTCACACTCTGCATTGTCAGTTGACCCATCTAGCAAAGTAAGCAACCCCTACCTCGAACTAAGACCTTTCAATTCCTCCATCATTTCCTAGCAGGTTTAAACAATCCAAAAAAGATGAACAAGAAAAGGAGATCCTTGAGACCTTTCGTAAAAGTAGAGGTAAATAGTCCTCTACTTGATATTATTAAACAAGTGCCACGTTATGCAAAATTTTTGAAAGAATTATGCACAACAAACGAAAGTTGAATAGTAACGAAAAGGTAAGTGTATGGGAGAATGTCTTTGTTGTACTTCAAAGAAAACTCTCTCCTAAGTGCAAGGATCCAAGCATTTTTACTATCCTCTATACTATCGGCAATACCAAATTCAAAAGATGTATGCTAGATCTAAGGACCTCAATTAATTTTATGCCATATTCGATTTATAATACCTTGAATTTAGGTGTAATGGAAGAAATTGGTATAATTATTCAATTGGTTGATAGATCTAATGCTTACTCGAAAAGAGTTGTGGAAGATTTTCTTGTACATGTCAATGAATTGGTCTTTCCAGCTGATTTTTATATCCTTGAAATGGAGGATGAGTCATTGCCCAATCCCACACCTATTCTGTTGGGTCGACCATTCCTTAAGACAACCTGAAATAAATTGATGTTCACAATGGAACGTGTTGAGTGTTAGAAAGTGTATATTTATAAAGGAGAAAATCTTCATTTTGTACTTCAACTTTTACTAACATTCCTACTTTTATTTATTTAAGTTTCTTGTGATTTAATTATGTGTGTTTTATTTTAATTAAGTATTTTATGTATTTTAGGGGTATCGTGGTTATTTCACAATGAACGAGAGATCAAACGGCAAAACGGACATCACTTTTGAACTCAGGACAGTCGAAAATCTTAGGAGAAGCATAAAAGGAAAAATGTCACTATTCACATGTACGGTACTATTCACATGTACGGTACTGTCCATGTTACTGCTCATGATACTGTTCACACATACGGAACGATGATGTGGCATTGACTGATGAGGTGTCATAATTCTATTGGACAAAATTTTTTTGCACTGTTGAGCGGTGATGTGCCAGCATGTTAGTGGACCAAAAATTGCACGTACGGTACATGCATATACACAGGAATATTTTCAATCAAACCGCGTCACTGTTCAAGCTGGTTGACTGTGCAAACTGCGTGGTCAAACCGCGTACTGTTGAATGATGACGTGGCACAATCCTGAGCGTCCAAACTGTTTTTAATCTGATGGCCATGATTTACTCAATGTATCTATAAAAAGGGGCCTCCCCCCCTAATTTGATACCTCTGAATCCATTTTTAGGCTTCATTTTCTATAATTCTTTCTCCATCTTTTATTTTCTATGTATTTTAATAAATTCCTATTTTACCTCTAGTTCAATTATGAATAGCTAATTTTCTTTCAAGCTTTGGTTGAAGGGGAAGTCTCAACATATGTCATGGGCTTTATTTGGTAAATTTACTTTCTCTTCCCCTCTAATTTTTGTGGAGGTTTTGACTTTTCGTCGACAGATAGTAATATTTTTGGCTAGATACCGCTCTGGTTTAACCGGCTCCCTAGTACAAGGTTATTACTATTTAGTACGATAAGCCCTTAGCACCATATTGATTAAAGTGTGGTTCATGAGGTGTTGAAATCCCCCTCATGATTTAATTGGTATTAATAAGGAATATTTAGCCCATGGTGCATATTGATACGGATCCAGATACCCAAGCACCTTATTTCAATAGTTCCCAGTTTAATTTATTCTTACCATTCCAATTAAATTCTAACATAGTTTAAATCAATTTCCCCACAAATCCAATCACCCACTTACAAAATTAATTTTACATCTAATTAAAATCTACCTCCTCGTGGGATCGACACTCGACACCATTGATCTATTCTACAATAGATTCGTGCGCTTGTGAGTTCAACAAAATTTGTACAACAAATCTCACAATGGAATTCAATGGTGAAGTAATTTGTTTCAATATCGTTAAGGCAATGAGGTATCCCAGTTCTGTACATTCTGTCTCTGCCATAGATGATATTAATACCTTGGTGCAGGATTTCTTTGAGTTAGCTTGTAACAACAGTTTTGAAATTACGATAAGCAAAAATCTTACGAAAAAGGATTTTAAGGAACAGGAAAATTTGATAAAGTTGGATGATGAGGTAGAGGAAGCTATGGCTAACTTAGATGGAGCAGCCCCAATATATACCAACGGGTATAATGTTTCTTACCTTGAATTGCCTTTATCAAATGAGAAACTTTCATCTTAAGTTATGCAGGCACCTACCTTAGAATTTAAGCCACTCCTAGAGCACCTACTATATATTTACTTGGGTGAAAATTAAACACTTCCTATCATAATTGCTAAAAGCTTCACTCTAGTTCAACAAGAAAAGCTAATTAGGGTGCTTCGAAATTATAGGACGGTGATTGGCTGGACCATTTACTATATTAAGGGAATTAGTTCTTCCATGTGTATGCATAGCATTTTGTTAAAGGAGTGGTCTAAACCAACGAGAGATTCACAATGTTGCCTCAATCTACCAACGATAGAAGTCATAAAAAATGAGATATTGAAACTCCTAAATGTGGGGATTATCTATCTGATTTCTGATAGTAAATGGGTGAGACCTGTGCTGGTAGTTCTAAAAAAATCGAGCATCACAGTAGTCAAGAACGAAGAAAATGAGCTTGTGCCAACTAGAGTTCAAATTGGGTGGAGAGTTTGCATTGACTATCGTAAACTAAATGCAGTCACTCATAAAGATTATTTTCTTTTACCATTTATTGATTTATTGATCAAATGCTTGAAAGGTTATGTAGTCACTCTCATTATTGTTTTCTTGATGGTTACTCAGTTTATAATTAGATCATTATCGCTCCAGAAGATTAAGAGAAAACGACCTTCACATGCCTGTCGGCATATCTACTTATCAACGCATGCCATTTGGTCTCTGTAATACTTCTACCACTTTCCAAATGCATATGATAAGTATTTTTTCTGATTACGTGGAGAATATTATTAAGGTATTTATAGATGATTTTATGGTTTATAATGATTCTTTCGATAAATGTTTAGATAATTTTACACTTGTGCTTAAACAATGCACTGACACTAACCATGTGCTCAGTTGGGGAAAATGTCATTTTATGGTTAATAAAGATATTGTTTTGGGTCATGTTATTTCTGAAAGGGAGATTAAAGTTAATAACTCTAAGATAGATCTTATTCGCTCCTTACCACCTCCTACTAGTGTGAGGGAGGTTTGGTCTTTTCTTGGTCAAGCAGGTTCTATCGCAGGTTTATCAAGGACTTCTCGAAGATAGCATTACCCCTCTACAACTTACTTCAAAAGGATGCAACTTTTGACTTCAATGAAAAGTGCCAAATATCCTTTGAGAAGTTAAAAGAGGTTTTGACATCAGCCCCTATGATTCAACCATTGAACTGGGATTTACCATTTGAAATCAAATGCGATGCCAGTGACTATATCATTAGAGCTATATTAGGCCAGCGTGTAGGCAAGCTTCCTCATGTCATCTATTATGTGATGCAGATTATGAATATATATTATACTAGGATATGTTTCCTAATTAACTAAGGTTTAGGAATTTTAATTTCCTTTCCAATTTAGAATTTTGTTTCCTTTTCAATTTAGAATTTTGTTTTCCTTTTACTCGGTGATTTAGGATAATTACTATCACTATAAATAGCTCTATCTTGTAGCCTTTAAAGGTATATTCAATTTCAATAATATTTTCAATTTTCAAATCTCTTTGAGTATTTGAGCAATTAATTCTCGATGTTAAGCGAAATCAACAAGTCTTAACTCCTAAATTCACTGTATTCTTTTGAATCAACATGAATTTAATTGTTCTTATATTCTGATATTTTCTAGAATCAACGGAATATTTCGAACATTAAACTTTTGTTGCATCAACTTGGTATCAAAGCTAAAAGACTGGCTACTATCCTCAATACTTATCCTTTTTTTCCTTTAAACATGTAGCTTCTTACAAAAAAAAAGAAAAAAAAAGACGCATCAGCCCTGTCAGCCACCGTCTAAGATCGCCGGTGTTCACTTTCCATCACCGATCTACCTGTGACTACCACCAATAACACCAGAAAGAACCGACCATCAAATCCCATGCAATTACCACCGTCAATCGGCCACCGATCGCCGGAAAAAAGCCAAAACAACTGCGTAAGCCGCCATTGTCGTTCGTCAGTTTCCGCCGCGATTTAGCAATCACCACCACCATTAATCCACTCCTCTTCACGAGCTCAACCTTCCTAGCTGGTCGCCACCATCAATCGATGCACCGGTCGCCGGAAATCAAAACAACTACAAACCCGCTGCATTTATCTTCAATTTCTAGCCAAAACACCATTTTTTTGGACAAACCACCACCACCACCACCATACTCACTAACCCAAAATCTTTCAAATCCACCCACCCTTGCTTGATTTCCAACCACTGTCACCAGAAATCTAAAACTTTTGCTTAATTATAGTTTCGATCGAAAATTTTATTTAATTTTCAGTTAGCCCCATTTCTTTTTTAAACCCAGATTTAGAAAATGCCTCTAAGCAAAGCTCGTGATGCTCATGCTGCAACTTACAATCAAGATGATATTTTTAGAGATGAAGCCCTAGTTAGCATGACATCCATAATGGATATGTTAGCTACACAAATGGTGGAGTTACTTGCCAAATGGCATCACATACCAGAACGCGAAGACAAGTCACGTTAAAGCTTCGCTAACCCATTCTCTGGGTATCGGTTGAACTGAGTCTACTGATGACAGAAGATGGGAATCTAAGTTGAGAATTGACATTCCAAAATTCCAGGAAAGTGGTCGACTTGAATAGTTATTAAATTGGATTAATGCCACTGAGGAAGTTTTGAATAACAAAAAAAATTATTTTGAATATTAGCCAGTGATAAAAATTTGATTGATAATAAATATGGTTCTTAAAAATGGTTGAATATTATCTTAGTTTATACTTTATTCTTGTGTTGATTTCCTCTTAATTAAGATTCTTTAAACCATGAGCACTAATATCAATTCTTTCATAACTTTGACTTAAAATTTGAGATTAATGTAATCTGAGTTGAGAATTTTAGATTGCATAAATGATTGTTTATCTTGATTCTTATCTCCACAATATAGTGTAATATACACAGGCACCATAATCAGAAATAGATACCTATAACCCTTAAGAGTGAAGCTATCCTTGAGCAATTTGGGCCTATGTACCACTAGTATGTAGAGAATAATCTATCATGAGAAGAAAGCTACATTAAGGGGTAGAGTGAAAGCTCCTGACTATGGACATTAAAAAAATCAAAAATCAATCAAGTGCATATAGTAAAAAAAAAGAAAAAATCAAAAGAAAATGCACACAAATGCCTGTGGGAGAAAAAACAAATTGGAGATCAAGATGATAATATTAGTTTGACCTACTCTTTTCTTTGTTCAAGGCAAAGGCTGTTGATATTGAAGATTTTAGGAATGGATTTTGATTGAATTGATTCACACACTTTGTTCAAGGCAAAGGCTGTTGATATTGAAGATTTTAGGAATGGATTTTGATTGAATTGATTCTCACACACACTATAAGAATCAAAAGAGAGATGGGATTTACTACTGAAGTAAAGTTGAAACTTCGATAATATTTGAATAGTTCATGTATGACTAGTCATTGAAAAATGAAAAAGTTAAACTATTAAAATATTAATATGTAAACAGTGAAGAACAAATTAAAAAAAATTGTTGAAATGACTAAATGATCTAAATAAATTGACAATTTTCCTAAATTATGCATGTTAGTTAAGCAAATTACAAGACATGTCATTATATGTAAATCATGATAATGCCATCAAGATCAAATTTCAGAATTATGAATCATGTCATTTTCGTCTTTTTCTTTCATTTTTCTTCACCTTTTTCTTTCATTTTTTTTCCTCATCGTTACTCCTTCATCTTTTCCTTTCATTTGTTTTTTTTTTCTCATATTACTCCTTGTTCATCTTTTTTCCTTCATTTATTTCTTTCCTTTCATGCACATGACGACCATACAACTATTATTCAAATAAAATCTCACATTAAATCAAAATTAAAACTTACTTTCTAAAGATTAGAATCCAAAACCCAGAAATCAGAATCTATAAAATCCAAAACCCGAAACAACCAATCATCTTTTGTTCTTTGATTTTCCTTTTTTAATCTATATTTTCTTTAAATACCTTTAAACAAAGAAAAAGATTAATAATGATAATAATAATAATAATAAATTATGAAAAATGTAAAATATTATTATTTTTCCATTTTTAGCTTTTAATTAATTTCTATATTTATTTTTTAAAATAAATTTTTTAAATACGAAAAAGGTAAAATTTAATCCATTCAAAAAAATTAGTCATATAGGTACAAAATAAAAATATTTTAAAGTATTGGAGAGCATATTATAAATATTTATATGTGTTTTGGAAAACCTAAAAAGATTTGGACCCATGAAAATTAGTCTACTTAGGTTTGACCTTTTTTTTGTTAACTGACTGTTAGGAAAATGTGTAAATATTATTTCATCCTTTTAGCCGTTAAAAATAATAGAGGGATAACGAGTTTTGAGGGGTAACGTGATGTTTTAAATAGTAAGGGAGGAATTTAAAATTTATTATTTCTCGAGGGGGTAGGCCAAAATTTTCCACACCCAAATAGGTTAAACTTAATTATATAATATTGAACAGGATTCTTGGATGCAGTCACTCAGATCAGTTACATGTGTATGCGATATTTCTTTATCCCCATCAAAGACTTTAGTGTTGAATTGGACCCCTAGATCATATTTAATTTTATAGTATTGAAGTATGGACCCTTGGACGCTGATGAATTGCAAATGAATATGAGATTTCTTTATCCCATGAAAGCCTTTAGTTTAAAATTAAGAAAAGTGTACTAATATTTATTATATTGTCTCAAGAAAAAATTCATTTTTAGCCCAAAAAAGATTATGAATATGTGAGCACAATTAAGCTTCTTTAATTATATTAATATTCCATCACTATTAAAAATAAGTTTAATAATGACGGTTTTTGACTGTCATACACGCTCTTAGATGACGCTTAGAGCATCTCCAAAAGCTTCTATTAATTTTACTCTTTAAATATCTATTTGCTTCCTTATGTGACAAAAAGAAGAGTGAAAAAATATGTTATTCTCCAAAAGACTCTTCAAATAGAAATAAGTTAATGTTATTTTAATCAAATAAATATTTTTTCAAAGGACACATAAATGGTAATTAAAGCACTTCTCCCTCTCTCTCCAATAAAAATTAATAAAATATAAATTGAAGAGTGAGAAAGTAGCTCTACAAAATTGAAGAGAGAGAATTACTTCTTATTTGAAAAATCTTAATTGGAGTATCTTTTGGAATCTTAAATATTAATGTGGCTCTTCAAATAAGTAAAAAAATCTTATTTGAATAACCTTTTGGAGATGCTCTTACCCAACCATCATAGAAACCCGCGTGAAGAAATTATCAATGACCCTTTTTTTATGTCATGAAATTTGTGATGCATTACCCATCATGAAAATGTCATTGACATATGACTACGATCTATCATTACTTTTTCCATACATGACTAATGTTTGTGAAAAAAAAAAATACATATTTTATTAAAATAATTAAAATAATATAAAATTAAAAAAATAATTTGGCTGGAATATTTTTAATTATTTTGGCGGGAATCGAATTATAATCTTCAATAAATAATTTGGCAGGAATTAACATTTTTTAATTTTTTTGGCGCCAGTTTTAAATTTTAGCATCAATTATTATTATTGAATTTTATTTTCACATATATATAAATTGTTATACGTATACATATACATGTATAAGTATAATAATATAAATATAAATTGCTAAAAAATATAGTTGGGCAAAATTGATCAATAATTGAGAATCCAATTATCACTCTAAACATTCATCTCAATTATCATTTATAAAGTAATCGCTAAAGTAGGAAATTGTTCCCCAGCAAGCTTAAAAATTATAGAAATTTAAACTACAAATTCTACTACAAATAATGTTTAGCAAGTCCACACTAGCTTCAGCAAGTTAATGAACCCAAAAATACAAATGATCAGCAACATTTGCAAAATGCAAAACAATTACAAACTAAGACGAAACATAACCACTAGCTCAATCTATTTGCATGCTACTTAACCCTAGCTCAACCATCACAACAACCTTTCAAAGCAAGCTAACTAGCAAACAATGTTTAAAGCAAACTTAGAAACTGAAATTAACCCAAGAATTCAATCAACATAGAAGATCAGCATAACTTCAACAGCTCATCACTCATCAGCACAAGTCATCAACCTAGCAGTAACTTCCCCAACACAGCAATCTCAATGACAAATTTCCATTGCAATATAAAGATAATATGCACGTTCCAACTTAACATAGCAAATAGTCCAAAATAGTAACTATAAATTTAGATTTTAGTTTTATTATATCAACTACCTACAACAGATTAGCAGCAACAATGCAATTTTCTAAATAAGTGATAGGACATAATCGACCCATTCATACTGCACCTTATCGATTTCTTCCTGGGTGTATACTGCTTTGTCACTGAACTCAGCAATTGATTTGGAAAATGAGTTAAACATTAAATAAATTATTAGGGAACACAAAATAACTAGATAATCTAAAACCATAAAAAAAAAGTAAATATTTACATTATTCAGCATCAACCTAGCATCAGCAATTATGTCTCTCATATACAGCATAATATAGTATCTGCTCTCTCATGAACCTAGCTGTACTGGAGTCTAAAATAAATAATACCACAGTAGTGAAAATACTTAAAAAAATAAGTTCATAAAGTAAAAAAAATGTGCTAATATACACTTTTATGAAGTGTAGAAACATATATTAAAAAAAAGTAATCATTTATTGTTATCTGAGCAGTTTTTTAAACAAGGTGAGATCTTCTTTTACTAATCATGGCTGCAAACTAACCACTTGGGCTTAGCCCAAGTGGCTAGAACCCTTCCCTCACAAATGTGAGGGAATGGGTTCGAGCCTCCGCAAACGCATTGTAGAGGTTTAATTTAAATTTCCTTCCTTGGAGCCTTAGAGCTTGAGTGAAGGCAGTCTTTCTCCTAGAATGGGAGTTTGACGTCCCTCGAATATTTGAGAGGGTTAAAAATCTGGGCGGTACTATATAAGATTTAATGTAAACTAGTCCCAGTAATTGTTGTATATATCAGTTATAGTCTCATGTATATGAGTTGCAATCTTGAGCAGCAGTCTCATGTAATCAAAAAAAAAAAAATCATGGCTGCAAACTTGTTGATCCCATTACAAATTTTGTACAAAAAATCATGGCTGCAAACTTGTTGATCCCATTACAAATTTTGTACATATACTATTAATATTTAACAAATATTTCATCATATCAAACATTCATGCTACTTACTTAACCACACGTTCCTTAATGTCTTTACTTGAGTCATTTCCATGTGGATCCAAGTAATATCCCATCTTTGCTACTACGTCAATCAGAACAAGAACCCACTAGGCTCTATAACAGAGCAACAACTTTAAGTTAGCAGTGTAAAATTAACATGTTTTCAAAAAGAACTGCTAAAAAATGAAATAAATATTAAATAGATGACACCATCCAGTATTATAGGGGATGAAAATAGCTAACACTTTCCAACTAAAGCCAAACAATCAGCAATTGATTATGTCCTCTATAAACAGGACTTTATCATATTTTCATGTATAGCCATTATAACTTTAGCAGGATTCATGAACCCAAAAGATTTCCCCATCTTATTAGCTAGCATCTTATCATTCAAACACCTAACATTATTAAAAAAATTAATACAAATATTAATGTTATGATGTAACAGTAAATTCAAGGACTAATTTATTTCTATAAAAATACTTATGCCATATAGAGATTTGGTTGTTGAGGCTAATCCATTCCATGTGTCACAAGATTCTACAATCATTTAACCCGATGTCAGCAAGAAACTCTTCTGCAAATACCTCGCGGTCAAGTGAGTTGAGAGAGGTAACTCCCATCTGAAGGCAATTTCAATGATTAAAACATATTGATAGAAAATTAGGATTTATTGAATACCTAGGGTTTCAATACCTCACAACCAACGTCACCCTTTTGTTTGATCAAATAATGATAATTGATTTTCAATGAGAGCTGGCTATGAGTGCAGTGAGAGCTTGAGGTATTTGACTTTTTTCGATGGCTAATTTGAGGGTTATGGTTGTGAATGCTTCCTCTTCTTTTTTTTCTTTTTTTCTTTTTTTCTTTTTTTTTAGCGGCTGTAAGTAGTGACGTTTGCTATGAGTGATTCTGGCTCTTCAATAGTGGCCGCAGAATGATAGTTATGGCTGACAGATCGAGACGGCGGCCAGTGACTGACGGTGGCTTGATTGGTTTAGTGAGTGAGAGTGGTCTATGAAATGCTTCAGTGACTGAGAGAGGTCTCCGATGGAGAGATGTTTCGAACATCTGTCAATGACAAAGGGTTGTTGATTCCCAATGTGAAAGAAGACAACGAACCAAATGCAAAATTTTCCTAAATGTTGAAACTTTCTATCTTCTGGCTTGAACTACACCGTTTAAGCTTTTTTAATTAATAATAAGAAAAATAAAAGTATTTGGTTAATGAAATTTTTTTAAATAAAAATACTTCAGAGCTATTAAAAATAAATAAATCAATCTTAAACGGACGTTGTTTAAACCCATGATGGATGTCTATCATGTTTTATAAACTATTAAAAAAATAGAAACTGAATATGACATATTTTTATCAATAATAAATAATATAAATATATGAGTTAAGAAAATGTATAACAACTTGACAAAAATACATTAATCATGAAAGTATCATTCTTTGACAATACTTCTATGACAAATCAATATGTATCATAAATTTTTTATCATAAAAATGTGTATTTTTACTAGTGAGTATGCTATTTAAGAACTAATCTAACTTAGTACACTATAGAAAATAATTATTTTAAGGCTTCTTTTTTTTTTTTTGTACAAAGGGGCTCTTAAAGAAGAACGAAGGCAACACTAAACGAGGATAAACATCCCCGTACATATCATGAGCAATTATATGAGAAACACTAACTGAGGGATTTTGAAGAAGAGAGGAAGCATAACTGAAAATAAAATCAGCAGCAAAGTTGGCTTCACGGTAGATATAAGTAATGGCCCAGTCACCATAGAAGAAACCAGCAAGTAAAACCCATTTATCGAAGCCACACGGTTGGCCACTAACTGCGTTACACATAAGCTATAAACCTTAACAATCAACCCGCAAACACCATGATTCCAAGCCATGATCAAACCCTGACACAACCCCCAAAGCTTAGCGACAGTAACTAAGCAACATCCAATGGTCATCCCGAAGCCAACAATCCATCTTCCACTGCAATCGCAAAGGAGCCCACCAGCACTAGAAATACCTGCACTTTTACAAGCGCCATCAGTGTTGAATTTACACCGAGGCCAGACAGGAGGAGACCAGCCTGTCCACCTTTTCGTTTTATTGGCATCCTTGCTCAAAGGAGAATTACTGATATGATGAATCTTTTCTACCCGTGTAATAATATCCTTAATCATGCTTACATTATCAATAGAGGATTGATTGAGCTGGAACTGATTTCGCCTACCACAGACGCCAAATGGTAATTCCAAAAACTCTACTCCAATCTAAGTTATTAGTAAGGCTCCAGTTATTATTTAAAATTCTGTATCATCCGATCTTTGAGAGTAAAAGAATAGAACCTTTGGCGATGTATCGCCAGGATCAAATGATTCCATATCCCCTTCGCAGCAACACAATCTCGAAGAACATGCATAGTCGATTCCAAGCTTGCCCCACAAACGATCACAACTGCAATTGATCGTAATATGCCTCCTAAATAATTCAGCCTGGGCCTTTAGTTTGTCAGGAAGCACTAACTAAATAAAAGTATAAATATATTGGGGGCCTTTCCATTTCCAAGCTAAGTTCCAAACCGAATCGTGACCATTGTCACTATTATCAGTAATAGCATGGTAGGCTGATTTAACAGTGAAATTACCCCTTTGAGGTTCAGCCCACAAAACAAGATCATCTCCTCTCTCTTCCCTAGGTGGTTGAGAAGAGCAATTTTAAGAGTAGTGCTATGAGGAATCAAGTGACCAAATGATTCCCACATATAGTTACCGTCCTCATTAGTAAACTCCGCCATAACTTTATCCAAAATATCCTCAGGAATAGCAGAAACAACATAAAAATACAGAGCTTGATCAGGCGTTGCCCAGCAATCCCATCAAAAACAGGCATTCCTTCCATTACCAGTAGACCCTCGAGCTCCCATAAAAGTCTCAATTTAGTAATAGACTTTACCAATAGCGTTCCACAAGCGAGAGCCATATCTAGTTGGCAACAAAATAAAAATTAAAGGGAAGAGGATACTTGCTTTCCAACGGGAAAGGGTCGGATTTGGGGAAAAAAAAATTAGTTTCTCAATTACAAAAAGTCTAAAATATTTCTAAGAAATTTAAATATAAAAAAAAAATTGGATAATTAATCAATTAGATTTTTTTTTTTTTTTTTTTTGTCCTAGGGTCAGGTCCTCAAGTCCTTTCTCACTGGGCGAGCATATCCAGTTCAAAAGTCCTTTCCTTAAGTCTTTTGGCTATCTTTAATCACTTGATTTATTTAACAGTTTAATTTAACCATTTATTTTATTATTATAATATAAAATGACTAAACTGTCTAATAATATGTGCTATTGTATCTTAATAATTTAAGTATTTAATTTACAACATGTACAATATAATTTTTTAATTAAACTTTACAATTATCAATAAACACCATGTGCAAATGGTAAAATTTGATGGATCCATATATTTCATAAGGTATTATGGCACAAGAGATTTTATTAGTTTAATTGAATATTAATAATAATACTAAAATATTGTAAAATGTTAAGTTAGTATGAAATAATGAAGACACTGTTGAAGTTAAATTATTTTTGTGAGTATTTTAAAAGGGTAAAATAATTGAATTATTTTATGTTCATGCAATCTAATATTCAAGCATGTTAAAGAGACTTAAATTAAGAGAAATAATGTTGATTCTGTAATTATATTTTTTTGAAGAGGAGTGAATTTGCTCAAATTGTTGGGAACGGGGGTTATCTTCACACTATAAAATAATGAAATAATGAAATGAATCATCTACTCATCTTGTATTTGTTTGCCTTAAAAGAATTTTGTCGCACATGCACATCATTAATCACATATAGTTTAGATGTATCAATTTTTTTTCTTCAAATCACCACACTAATCAGTAAATCTCAAAAAAGTAAGAAAAAAAAAAGAAAAAAGATAATTATTGTGTGTATATTAATCAATAATTGGAATGGGCTTGGATTGAAATGTGTTAGAATCAAAATAGGTTGCCATAGTCAGAATTAGGAATGAGATTCAGAATAATTTGTTTATCCAAACTAGAGAAAATCATAATCAGAATGTGTTGTATTCTCATTATTGTGTTTATTTTATCTTTAAATCTAAGTAAATTATTTCAAGTCACTAAAATATCCTCAATTAATTACTACTACTACTGCTACTACTATTATTATTATTATATATAAAATTTTCATTACTATTATGGATTTCTCTATGATGCTATATGAATTTTTACAAATTAATATAGGGTTTTTATGGACTCTTAAATTTAAGTGTTTCAATTTCTATCATTCATTTAATATAAAGGATAAAAAAAGTAATTAATTAAAGAATAACAGGTGAGCTTCAGGTAGCAAGTAAATGCAGATTTTTTTTATTTTTAATTAATTGATAAAAAATTTTATTTTCTTGAGATAATCCCACAATCAATGATGGAGTCATTGAATTCAAATATTAGAATCTTCATCATTAATCTAATTTTAATGGATACGTAATTATGCAACTAGTAATTTTTGAAGTTGTGATATTTCTTTGTACTTTAAATTATTTGTTATCCAATCAATTGATAAAATTTTTTTAAGTCACCAAAAAAACACAAATAATTTTAAAATTAAAATTATTATGCACTGTTTATAAATGTACAATCCTAAGTTTTCCTTACATTTAAGTGGTTTTTTTTTTCCTAAAATCTAAATGAGTTAAATCTTTTTAAAGTCTAAGTGGGTCTGAATGTAAAAATTTGAATCACATGTTTTTTTTTTTTAATATTGAATATAAGAGGTATCTCATTTGTTTTTATAATAAAAAATAGGATAAGGCTACTTGAACCCACTAAAATACTCACTAAATCCAACTACTTAACAAACCTATCATCATAATTTAAAATTTTATGTTTTACTTAACAAACTCATCTTAATACCTATTATACCCTTATTGAGCAAAATTATTATACTTTGTACAATTTTCTTTTCAAGGCTTCTTCATCTTTTCTTTCTCTTTGCAATTATTTATGGATCTTTCTCCACCATTACAAATGCAAAGGTTTTACCCTCATATTCATTTTTTCCATCCGTTATTTTTTGTCTCATTAACCTTTGAGCATATTTTCATGAATTACACCAAATAACAAAATCATAAATCACACCAAATAGAAAAATAAAATCTTTCTCCACCATTTATTAGCACTATATTCTCACACATGAATATAGAAATCTTGACTAAAAAACATACCTGAGTAATAAGAAATTGGGTTAGGAAGAACTTATTAGCTAAATCCGACTTCCTTCAATCTTTATTCCAGTAGCATGTGAGAAACAAAATTTTATCATCTTTAAACTTAGAAGCAAGGCCAGATCAAGCAAGGAAACAGCTTTCATTCCTCCTGCGGTCCTGCCCTTTCTTTCTATCATTGACAAAGAATATCTCTTAATTAATTATCCTCTATGATTCCAAAATAATTCAATAGCATTGAATGTGATCCAGTAAATACCCATTGAATAAAGGGAGAGAACAATACAAAGGAGATCAAAATGGAAAGAGTTTTTAGGGGAAAAAAAATTAACCATGTTATCTTGTCTATAATTGTAATTTATTGTTGGGATATTTTTGTAATAAGAAGTTTATTAAAAGGTGGGTTTAGTGAGTATTTTGGTGGGTTCAAATAGTCTCACCCTAAAAATCACTTTAAACTTGATTTTTTGACATTTATATTCTTGTAAATCAAAATAAAAAAGGGGATTAGATTTTATAGTTTAATAAATAAGTTATTGTATAAAGATATTTCTGGAATATAATATTTACTTCTCATTCAAACTTTTTCTTATTTAGATAAAAGTCACAAAAGTTTACTTTTTCTATTTAGGTATAAATGTCTGAAAATTAGACATAAGTTACAAAAAAAAAAAAGCAAATTTTATAAAAAATCTAAAATTAATAAAATTTCAGACTTTAGACATTTAACAAGGAACTTCTTAGTATTAGAAATACAGTAATGGTACACATCCCAAAAAGTTATCTCAAATGATGTGTCATTTATCAATTGGTTGGTAAGATAATACAATTAATTCACTTAGATCTTGTAAAGAATTATCAACCAATCAATTAACGACACATCATTTGGGATAAAAAAATTTAGGATGTGTAGTACTATTATTAAAAATATATATAATAGTATTGAAATAAATGTAATTAAGAGATAATGTTAACTTATAAAATTATTTAAACATCATCTAATGGATAAATATCACATCAGTTGAGATTTAAATTAAAATTTAAGTATTAAAATACCTAACATTACTCGTCAAATAATAATCAGTTATTTAAGAATCTAATCTAATCCAGGCGTGCTCCAAGGTACCACAAATAAAGGTTAAATTAAACCGTCTAAATGAGACTCGTTGCCATGCCGTAGCCCATAATTGGCTTTGTTTCCACTTTCCAACGTGCCAATTGCCGTTCAGGATAAACGTGCAAAACACATTCGGGGGAGTCTACGCATCAATAATATATGTGAAAATTAAAACCCCACGAATCCACGAGTTAATTACTTTATGTACGGTACTGTTACACACAATACGTACAATTTATAAAAAAAAATAGCCAACTAAGATAAATAATTGTATATACAAATATTTTGTACAAAATATGACATAAAAAATAATAATTTAACCAAGTAAAAATTTCGTAATACAATTATAAGCTCTTGTAACAAATTGCCCGAAACGACCATGCCTAACATTTTGAGTTACTTCTCCTAGAGTCAAGCTTTAATGATTTTAGTAGGTACTTAACACTAATCACATCCTTTGAATCTTTCCAATTTAATTTAGATGAGACACAACTATGCTGGTCTTTTCTACAGTTTTGGTCAAGCGGGCGTTCATAGCAAGTACCAATCACAATATTATAAACCACAAAACTGCACTGAATTCCAACTCCAATTTAATTCCAACTCATTATTATTTAAAATTTATATTTACTACATATTATTAATATTTGTTTCATAGTTACAGCTTTTTTTCACAATAATTATAACTTTTAAGTTACAGCACCTCAATCCCAAACGCACCCGTTATCTATTCCAGTACAAATAAAAGAAGCATCAACTCCATATTTCTGCACCATTAAATATTAAACATTTTAAAACCATCCAATGGAGTAACAAAATATGCAGATTCCATTCAACATCGATTCACATCAATCAGTAGATGACAATGAATAACTAACTTAATGTTCAAATAAACATTTGAAGAAATTGGATGCTATCAATCCTTGGTTATTGCTATGCATCATCATCCCAGAGTGCCGAAACTTAAATGGATGCAATTTATCGGGATTTCTACAGAGAATGCTACATAGAGGCAGTGTGATCAAATGGAGACAGAAAGAATCAATGTATAATAAAATTATTGGCAAAGTAAACAGTATAAAAGAACAATGGCGAACAGCCCTAATGCAAAATAACAGCCATCGGATTACATAACAATGATACATGACATCTTATGACACGTCCGATGGAAACAGTAATCATCCACTAGCTCATCACCTACAATCTATAAAAGATTTTATTCTTCTGTACCCACCTCTATATCCCTACTCATTGCCAAGCAGAAGCAGATACCAGAGCCCTATCTTTCCAGCCCAACAACATTGCTCCATCTGTCTCCACAAGTGTATAATGCTCTGAGTAACACCTCAGCAAGTTCCTAATCACTGAGTTAACATATGAGCTTAATGGACACTGCCGAAATCCTGCCATAGTAAACCTGGACTTCCACTTGCCAAGGAGCTCATGTCGCTCCACCCTCTCCCTTCCCTCACATGCGATAACATTCACTATATCCCTCGCCAAACAATGCTGCTCTACATTAATTCGCTCCTTTTGGTCCCTTGGCATGGTCACATCAATTGACTCAAACATTGCCAAGTAGTAGTTCAGAGTTTCAACAAACCTGGGGAGGAATGCGGCAGTATTTGTGTTTGATTCTTGCTCCACCAGAGTGACAACCTTGGGATTAAGTGACTTTATCATCCTCAGAAGCCCATCCCTTGGATTGTTCAAATCTACACTTTCATCTGGGGTGTGGTGGAGTTGCAGAGGGAAGTTCACAGCCAGAGCTTCACCAGGCCTGACACCAAGCATCTCTCGTGTTACATCTGGAGCAAAAACAGGTATTGGATTAAACTCAACAAGGATATTGAATTTCTGAGACATTGCTGCCAAACGTCTCCCAACAGCCTCCAACCCATCACCACGGGCATATTTAGAAAGAGGATCATCAATTCCTGTTATCCGAACACGAGGAGCCCCAGATGGCTTTGCTGCAAGTGCCTGTAATAAAGTCATCCATTGTGTACCCTGAGCTATTTGGAAGTCGATGATATGTATGCAATCCTCAGTTTTGCATGCTTCAGCAATGGCCCCGTTGGCTGCCATGTAACCAAACTTCAAGTAGGGGCAGATTTCATAAAGGATATGCATGTAAGAAAGTAAATCGTTGCTTTCTGGCTCCCTACATCGCAGAGCACGGTATATGTTAGAACCTGATTTCTCTTTTCTAGCTACCAACCCTTCCACCATGTAAGCCCCAAGACGCTGGATTGGTTCTCCACTTATAGACACAGCACCTCTAGCCTTTTCAATCAACTTTTCAAAATCATTAATGTTGTTTTCAGAGAGAGCTTTAGCACATGCAATTAATAACTGCTTCAGATTGCCTGATGGAAAACCCTGCAAAGATGATTCCCCAATTGCCATCTGACTGTTCCCAATTTGAGCACCTTCAGCTGACTGCCTATACCTAGAAATGAAGGACGGTTGAGGCTGAATCACATGTGAACCATGGTGTTCTTGGCTCCAAGACCTAGGTCTGTGGTCAGGTGCTTGCGGCTTACTACTTCCCCCATAAGAAGTATTTGGTTTTGCTGCGTCTTCTTCATCAGGCCCCATTAGTACAGTCTCTAACTCCTGCAAAACGTGTTTTATTTTCTGGCTACTATTTGCATTCTGCAGATATGAAGTCCCACCAGAAAAGACGATTAGACTGTCCACAGCAGGGCTTAACTGATGAAAATAGCTGTTGGACTCTAGTGAGGAATTGCAAGAGGAGCTGAGCCCAGAAGGATTGTCCGAGGGGCTGTGCTGCTCCTGGCTATCACTCAATGAAGTGATGGTATCACACTCAAACTGATTTGAAAAAGGTGAGTTAGGCGAGTTTCCAACGTCAAATTTCAGAGGCCCAAACAACCTATTGGGGATTGAAGGCACAGTAGGACCAGAAGACGAGTAAGGTATGCCTGCACTAGTTACACCACATCCAATAATCTGGCGAGAGTCCATATTATGGTTTTAGCATCAGCTCTTGTCTATAATAACAATCCGGAAATAATATCTCTGCCTCAGATACAAATCAACTAGACCTTCTTTGGTCAGCAACTGCAATCAGCTTTACAATTCCACCACAAATAACTCAAACTATGGACTTCAAAAATTAACCTGCTATCACATTCAAATGGACATGTAAGCTCCCCATATCCATTTTCCCAAAGTATAATTTGTCATTAAGTTCACTAGCTACTCAGATAATATGTACAGCATATTCAGCACTTAAAAATGCAAGAGCTAAAGCATAAAAGAACACGCCATAGACACAGCGAAACAGATGAATAGAAAATAAGATTGAAGAATAAGCTTAGGGTCACACAAGAAGCTTGATTTAAAAAAAAAAAAAAACCAATAATCAATTATCAAACCATATAGCATAGATCAAAATTACTCCTATAAACTTACTAATTACTGCGTTCACATCTAGACAGTTAACTGACTACCATTTCTTGGAGGAGAATTCAAAACAAACAGTTACAGGTAGATTGAACAACAGAATATATTCCCATCATTTCCGGCAACAAAAAGAATAAATTAACAATTTCTTGGCAAATAATTAACAGCTCCCACATTAAAACTAATTAATAATCTTTTGGTTGGCGAAATCAACATTAACAGAAATAATTCCAATAAAGCAAGCTCCGAACAAAACCATCGACAGTAATTTCCAGGAAAAACAATTAAGAATCATAGCTCTCATTTCAAGTAAAAAAAAAATTTATTCAAAACATTTCTAGTCAAAATGACTAATCAATCTCCACAATTAAAAACAAAAATCATCAAGCTTCAGTGTACAGCACCCAAACTATTTCAATGAAATACAAAAGAACAAAAATAAATAATAAAAAAATGAATAAAATGTTCTTGTTTAATGAAATTATAACTTACCTGTGAAGATTTCTAAGGAAGAAACAGTAGCTTCTGTGTTCTGCGTTTTTTCAGCTCTGTGTTTTGGTTTTGACGGTTCATGCGAATCGAAAGAATCCGAATTCGAACGAGGGCTATTTATAGAGGAGCAGGAGTTGACGGACGTTTTATACGGAAAGTAACGGTAACGGTGAAATGAGCGGTTACAGGCCTGTTTTTTTTTTTGAAAAGAACAGGCCTGTAGGTGGTCTATGTTGTCCTCCCATTCAGACGGAATTGGTCCGCGTCGTTATAACGGATGTCCACGCCGACCAGGCGGTCTAAGCACTGGTAGAACATTCTTTGCTGTTTCCGTCTTGGTGCGTGGGCTTCGTGGCAAATATTCTTCCACGCGCCTGGCAAGGGTGTTCAATTGAAGTCAAAGTAAGCTTCAATGTTTATTATATTTGACTATTTTCCCTTTTTTAATTCTGCTCTCTTCTAATATTTTCAGTTATTTTCAAGATGGGTTGGTCCTAACTGGAAATATATTTTTCTTTTGGATATAGTGTTCAGTCTCCTCCTCTTTGGTCTTCGGCTGAGTGGTGAATCCAAGCTCTTATTTTGGTTCCAATATTTGTTTAGGGATTTATTTAATTTTCTCTCTTATATCTATTGGTAAAAGTAGATGTACATTCTCATATATATATAGATCGAGTCAAGACTTTTTATTATCCTATGTTAATTTATAAATTTATTGTAATTATTTGTTTGAATGTTAATCCATATAAAAGAGTAAAAATAACATATATATCAGGCAACACAATATCAAAAACTCTTAATACACATATTTAGTAAAGAAAATAAAAAAAAATGACAAAAATGCAGCAATAAGCTTATAATATAAATCATTAAAATTGTATGAAAAGAAGATCATTTTTGAACACATTTTTATTTTAGCGATAGAGAATGTGAAATACTTAAATAATTTAACTTACTAAGAAGAAAAGAACAACTAATAAATTATGAAAATGCTATTAATTCTTACTATATTGTTTGTAACTTCATAATATTAATGATGTTATAATATATTGACAAACTTTTTTTTTTTTAAAGTTAGACCAAACCATTACATTGTTTATAATAAGTTAAGGCAATAATAACATCCTAGCCTGGTAGTAGCCCTTAATGATTTCAATTTATTTAATAAATATATAATTTAATTATTTCATAAAATAAGTTTCTATATATAATTGAAAAAAATTAAGTTGAATTTGGGACATACTTGAAAATAAAATTAAAATTTTGTTATTATATGAAGAATTATTAAAACAAAAAGGATGTAAACTCGGCTTGCTCCAGGCATAGGTCTACTATTGCCCGTATATTGGGGTAGATAAATAAATAAATAAATAAATATATATATTGTCATATGTTGAAGCAAAGATCTCACCCGTTAGTAAGCATAGATTTTAAGCTATAGTCAATAGGTTTCTTGATTGAATCATAAAGTGTAGAGGTAGATATATCTTCTCATATATTAGGGTAGAGATGCCACCTCTCAGTGCACATAATTTTCTGAGTAATGTTTAATAGGCTTTCTAGGCTGAATTATAAAGTGTATAAATTCATATTCCCATCCATTCCGGATTGTAAGGGTGTATTTGGTATTGTTTTTATATATAGTGTTCTTTATTTAGTTTTATAGAACAAGAATGATTGGTTTTTTTTATAAAAATAAAAACATGTTTAGTAGCTAGTTTCTAAACTAATGTCTGAAAATGAGAACTGTAAAAATGTGTTTCCTAGTTTGTCTGGAAAAATAAAAATAATAATAAATTTTATTTGGTATTTATTTTTTAAAAAATTATATTTCGATAATTACATTATAAAAATATATTTATCTAATTTTAATACGTTTTCAAAATAAAAATTTAGTTAAAATTTAAGAAAATTATTATCCATTGATTTTGTAAATTTCCGAAGTTTTTAAAGAAACTAATTTTGTATTTAAATGATTTATGAGAATTTTAAAGTTTTATTTATATTAATTATGCTGAATTTATTTTTTATTAATAAGATAGTTTTTTATTATTTTATTAATATATGCATAGCATTTTTCCATTACAAATTTATTATGTTAAAATAAACTATTTATCTAACAAACACGTGAAAACTATTAGATTTTTGTGGTAATTATTACATTATAAATATGGGACCCATAATAGCAGAAAATAAAAAGGTAAAGAGCATCAATTTGACATTCTCTACATTTATGAAGAAAAAGTGGAAATTAATAACTTTTTTATTTTTATATTTTTTGTTTTTGGTCCAAAAATACATCCATCAAACAAGTTTTACACTTTTATGTTTCCAAAAAGGAAAAAAAGGTTAGCCAAAAATGATACCAAACACACTCTAAATATCTATATATTGTTTACTGTTTAGTATAAAAGCATTATTTTGAACATTACTCAAATTTATAGCTGACTTCAAAGATTATTTATTGTTGTTTTACTTGTTCAGGAAAACTTGCAACATTATCTTGAATCCACATTTTCCAAGCCACTCAATATCATCAATGACTTGACTGTTCGTGGGTCTTACTTAACAAGTTACTGTACTCTTTAGTTAATAAAATTTCATAGTTATTTTACCACGGCAAAAGAATTGTGCTTCATTTTATCAAATCTCATATATATCATCAATTTAATTCACAATATATATATTCAATAAATACCGAGTTACCCACATGAATTTACTTGAATGCCTTGGGATGGTCATAGTTAAAGAAACTGATTAAAAATTAACATCCTTAATCCTGGTTAAAACAAATTAAAATTAACCACTGTTTTTAAAAGAGGTGAGAGATGACCACGCGCGGGGATGGGCGGAGTAGGCCATGGGTACTGTCGTATTGCTCCTTGAAGCACGCAGAATAATATAAATCCGTTTAAAGCCCATCGGCTCAACCGGGGTTGACCGACTACGCTCACGTGTAAATACACGTGAGTTTCGGCCAGCTCAGAGCCTTAGGCGTGTAAACCTAAGTGATGTTAGCGAAATGCCACTAATCAAGTATGTGGCACAAGATAAAGAGACCTCTGTCCTATTTTGACTCCTTTGACCTCACGTGGCACGTACGCGTTCACTCCCTCTCTCTCATTTTTTTCTCGCAAGCACTCACGTCACAAGCCCTAATAATTGGTCAGTGTGAGCTTGCCGAAACATTGATTACGGCTAACACGAGAGACATCTGTCGTGCTCAAAACTCACTGTCAATCAATGAATATCAATTGTCCGGGACTGGATCGAGTCGAGAGCGTTAAACAGCTTTAAAAATTTAGTAATAATAAAGACTAAAAAGTTTATTGGAGTTTAAAAAAAAAAACTATAAATTATCTACACTGAAGTTAAAATTTTTGTGCCGGTCATTAATAAATTGTAATACTGAAAATAGTAAGAATGGTAAAATCTTTTATAGGATTAGAGTTTTATGTGGCTCTATTCTAAACTGGTTGAATTTTTAATAATGTTTAGGAAATATGATGGAAAATTAAAGAAAAATAATATCTAAATTCTTAATAAGTCGGATTTGATTTTGTTCTCCCCACTTCACCCCATTCTAATCTCCATTATGTGTAAATATTTTTTTAATTTTTATTGAATAATTTTTTTATAATTATAATGTTAGTTAATATTTTTTTTTAACTTAGTATAACTAAAAGAAAACCCTACAATATAATTCTCATTCAATCTTAAAACATTGGTTTATTTATAAAAGAATGATAAACTTTATGATCATAGGCTATATGAATATGATAAAGAGAAGATGAAGCCATTAACAAAGAAGGATTTGAAACCATGCTATATAGTTTTTTTTAAGTTATTATTTATCCAAACATTTTACAATTTGAATATCAATTCAAAATATTATTTCAAATTTTTGGAGATTTTCTTAATAATTTAAATATTTTATAATACAGTGGTGATTTTATTTAAGTCTCTAATTTTTTATATACTAAAATTATGTATTCATACTTGTTATAAAAAATAATAATAAGTGAGGAATGAGTTAGGGATGAGGAAATCATTCCCTATATAGGGATTTCTCATCCCCACCTAATGATGGCTAATGGCACAGCACGATCCACCAAACATCGGCCCACAAGGGCTTTTTTTTTATAAGGGTCTGGCACGACCCGCTCGAACTATACCCAAAAAAAGTCCATCAACTTTTTTTTTCCTTTAAACACACATGTCTAGCGTGCATGTTGTTCTTTATTCAAGTCCACGTGCCTGGCGTGCTTTTTTAAGCCTATCAATGTAGTAGTAATAGTACTAATAATAATAATAATTTCATATATCATAGTAATGATTAATGAAAAATAAAATTACAATCCTATAATAAAAATTGCACTTGAACTCCATTGAACGAAAGTGTAATTTTTAATTTATCATAAAAATATTTCGTCCATAATTTTATTTTTTTGTGCATAAATATGAAAAATATTTCATTCACAAATGAAACATATCTCCATTAACTATTAACTAAGTTATGATTTTATAAATTAAATATTAATGTCGTAAATTTTTTTATTTATCATTTATAAAATCGTGATATTTATTTATTCATTTAATAAATTATAAACATAAAAAATAGAACATTTATTTAAACTAGGACTTAAATTAATTTTAAAAAGCCAATGCTAAAAAAATATATTAAAAATTTAATTTCAAGAAATTTATAAAATCATAATATTTTATATTTACTTTTCATTAAAAAAAATTTACTTTGGTATACTTTGGCCCATATGCTATTGATTGCCTGCGAGCCGTGTGCTAGCCCACCAATGAAGCGTGCTTTTTCGCGTGCCGTGTTTTGACCTATCTCTAATTGTACCATACTTTTAAGGCCTGTGTGCCTAAAATTCTATATCCGGCACGGCCTACGTGCTTGTCGTGTCATGCCGCGTGCTTAACCGAAACATGCTCATACAATACTGTACTGTACAAAAACGTGCCGTGCCATGCGCCGCCCAGCCCACTAGCCATCTTTATCCCCTTCCCATTGAACAAGAAGGAGAATAGGGACAAATTTTTTTATGAAGTGGGGAATGAGGTAGGCTTCTCTACACCCACCCCATCCCACTGTCATTCTTAGAAAATGAATCATACTCAACAACAAGGGTTAAGTGTCTTATTAATAAGTGACAGAGATTAATTTTCTCATTAATGTGTAATGCCTTTTCATGTCATTTAAGAAATTTCTTTCATATATTAAACCTGTACTTATATCTCAAAGGTCAAGATTTTACGATGACAAAAAAGATGCTTGCAACTTAATCATTGTATACTTGAATAAAATGAAAGAAAAGCGTGTAAATCAATTAAAGAAAAGAATCCTATTAACATTTGAAAAAGCTAAAGCTTTAGGCATTAATTTTACAAACTAATCATGATTAACATGGTTAGGAATATGTCAATGTTCTCGTAAGATACAAATTTTAAATAAGAAAGTGATTATATCATTTAGCATAGCGTTCATATTTAATTAGATGATCTAATGTAGTACAATAGTAAGTTTCCGGGGGAATATGTAGTATAATAGTATAAAAAGAAAATTGAATTTAGTGGTCTATTTAATATTTCGGAGTCTTTAGTAATATTATGATTGTTTATAAATAATCCAAAACACATTTGTCTTGTTTTATCGTTTTTACTAAACTTACGTAGAGATTCTCAAATACACACCCATATACTAGTGTTTTCATGGTAAATTTATATAATTAGGGTTTATTTGAGATTTAAAAAAAAAAAAGAAAAAGAACTATTTTATTCAAGGAGCCTTTTCAAATAATCAAGTATTATTAAAGCATGTCTTTTTTTTTAAAAATGACTTTATATTTAACCGCGAATTAGAAGACATGTCAAAAGTGAGAATCTTATGAATTCTTCTTTTGCCATCATCAAATTACAAAACAGGATATGGGACATGCATGCAAGTGGAAGGAAAATAGGACTCAAATTTTCTTTTGTGGATATTGCAAAATCTAGAAAAAGATAATCTTTTAAAAAAGAAGTTGTTCTCATTAGAAGCACTTTTTTTAATTTGTTTGGTTTAAGTACAAAGGGAAGCACTTAAGTTAATTACAAGTGGCTTGGTTGTTTAAAGTTGGGTTAACATAGGGATGGCAAATTAATTCGGATTCGGCCCGGACCCGCACGAACCCGGATGATCCGGACCGGGTTGAACCCGCACCGGATGTATATTTTATCCGGATTCGGTTTTGATTTTTTAAACCCGGCCTTATCCGGGTCCGGTTCGGTTCGAATAAACCAGACTTCGAACCCTAATTCGGATTTTTAAATATTATTTATTTAATTTTTAAAATTGTTATTTATAAGTATAAAAGCCAAAAAAAAAAAAAACCAAGCAAACCCTACATTTCGTCATTTCCTACAGTCGCCGCTTCCTTATGTTCATTACCCATTCAAAATCAACACGCTTTGATTCATCACCATCCATCAATCATCATCAACACAACATCGCCACCCGGTTTTTCATCATCCATCAATCATCAACGTCACAACATCGCACGGTGGCCGCACTTCTCTGCAAGTTTCAATTTCTACCTTATGTGTTAAAATTAGACTTATTTTGCTTTAACAGAGAAATAGACTTATGCGTGATCGTGGCTGTGAAACGAAGGGGAAGAGAAACAGAGAAATAGAAGAAGAAAGGGGCTGTGAGACGAAGAGAAAGAGAAAGCAATTTCGGGCTGTTGTGAGACGAAGAGAAAACGAAGAGAAAGAGAGCAATTTGGAGCTGTTGTTGATTTTGCTTTTACCAAGCTGAAACGAAGGGGAAGAGAAACAGAGAAATAGAAGGAGGGGCTGTGAGACAAAGAGAGAGAAAGCGAAAGCAATTTGTTGAGACGAAGAGAAAACGAAGAGAAAGAGAGCATTTTCCTTTGTTTCTGCAAATACCAAAGAGCCAAAATTGGCGTGCTTGAATTTTTTTTTTTTTATTTCAGCCATATATCCGGGTTTAAAACCCGCAATCCGGAAACCCGGATTTTTCCGGGTTTAATCCGGACCGGACCCGGTATTAAAAAATCCGGGTTTTATGAGGGTCCGGTAATTAAAATTGGTCATCCGGATCCGGAACCGGAAAGAGTAAACCCGGACCCGGACCCAGATTTTGCCATCCCTAAGTTAACACATAGATTGATGTCTATCAATAAAAACTTTATCAACATTGTTTGCACTTTTGATATTCATACGTGCGCATCCTTTAAAAAGATTTTGCTTTCAAGTTTTAACATTATTTGATTATTATAGTAATCTAGTCGAAATCTTTATCCAAAATAAATGAATTACAGTTTGATAAAGTAATTAATGCATTTTGATTTCCATCGGCAAATTATAGGACGACAAATATTCATGCGCAGGACAAATATCTATGCACAGAATAAACATGAAAATGAAAGGCTAAAACTATTTTTACTTAAACAAACTTCTCGGACATTCAGTGAAACGGAATAGATAAATTACATTATTCATTTGAGAACACACATGATTCACTTGGAATATTATAGAGAGATTTAAATGTTCCAAATAAATAAATTAATATAATTAAATTTAGGAAAGAAAATGTTATTTTTTTTTTTACCTTCAGTAACCGTCTATAAATAGTGTTTAATCTTTCATAGGTATTCTCATATGCTGTCTTTTACGATTTCTCTCGAACCAAACGTCAGCTTTCATCATGTTGTTACAAATTCAATTTTATATCTAACATTAATTCTCTTAAAAGCATCAAAATAATATTTTAAAAATGAAACGGTCATAAGAAAATTGTAATTTTATTTTTTCGAATATGTTCTTGTCCGTTCAAATCAAACACAATTAAAACGTCAAGTATTTAAACCATCTCTTTAAATGGCAGCCTCGAATATGCTAATTAACTGCATCCATATTAACAACTTTCGCATAATTTGATACAACCACTAGTTTCATATGATTCTACTCTTCAAAAACAAGTTGATACAAATAAATAAATAAAATAAATAAATGATGAATTTCAAAGGCATCAATGCATTTTCAAATGCAGCTTAATAATTAAACTCAGATTCAACATGTTTTCTAGAAGCAGTTGCCCAACAACTGTTGAGTCGGCAATTGAAATAAATTGGATAATTAAAAAAAAAGAAAAGAAAAGAAAACAACAAAAACTATTCATGAAAAATACACGAGTAGCATTTTATTTTTTTAAAGAAAAAATCACGAGTATTTATTTCGGTCAACAGAGACAGCAAAAGTCGCATTTCAAAATTCTTCACGTGCCAAATTCAAAGGCCGGAAGTGAGACAGAACATCGGGAGAGTGTGTTCTCATTGCGCACTTGGTTTGAACAAGACAAATGATTTCATAGAACGTTAACACGCGTGAATGCGAGCTGTACGTAATGCTTTGGTCATTTGGGACCCACAAAAGAGGGGCCCAGTACTATCAAAAAGAGAATGATAAGCGTGGGTCCTGAAAAAACCTACGGCTGAAAAACCTAAGACATGAGGAATAGTCAAACATAACTATAAGCGACTACAACATGGTTCATGCACATTCTTACAATATGAGAAGAAAATGTTAGTGAAATTGTTACTCTTTTGGTTAAGGGTGTGCATAAACTTACAACTCATGGGTTTATTTAAATTCAAATTAAATAAAATGGTTTGGGTTGGGTAAATTATGAAAATAAGTTAAATTTAGATTTTTATGAAAAAAATTATTTCATAAGAGTTTAGGTATAGTTTATTCATGAGTCATGAATAAATTTTCAAAACTTAAGGTAATATGTCAGTTGAAAATAACTTAAATAAAATAAATGAAAACAAATTAATTCCATTGTTTTTAATTCTAAAATCTTGTATGATCTGATCACAAACTGACCGCAAAGAGTATAGGTGTTGAAGCTCCTGAACAAGAGCCCAAACAAATTATTCCATTGTTTTCCTTTTTATATTAGTTTTATGCATTTATTTTTAAGAGCTATAAGAAGGAATCCTATTATAGGTTAGATTTTGGCCATCTTTAGGTGAGAATTTCAAGCCAATTTTTTCTTGAGGCTGGATTATAAATTCATTTTTTTTTAATCTTGACATATATGGTGGATTATAAATTTGATTTGATTTAATTTTATTTTATTTTATAATATGATCTGATAATATAATTTAAAAAAAAGTGGAAGTTTGTTATTAGAGTTTATGTTTTCATTTATTGAGAAATAATGATATTTGTGAGTAAAATTTATTCTAATTTTCTAATATTCTTTAATTTAAACATGAAGTTATTGTAAAATCTATTATTTATAATTTTTTATCCACTATATTTTTTCATATTTTAATATTAATTTAGAAATTAATAACAGTTAATAATTATTATAATTTTAATATAATTAAATTTATCAAAATAAAAATATTTTAATCATTAAATTCAAACCAAACCGAAATAGATTGGTTTGGGTTTGGGTTGAGCCCAAATTTTATAGTTTGGTTTGGATTGACTTAAAACTAAACCCAAACCAACTCACGCCCACCCTTACTTTTGGTAATTGTTTCCAAACGAAACTGTAAACAATGCATATAATGATGTATGAATTCACATGTTTTTATGATTAAGGGAGACTATGAAGTCTTTTTTTTTTTTTTAATGATCTATGTATTCCACTCAAAATCATTTTCATGGTATCTTGTTATAACCTATTCTATAAGGTTTTCAAATCGAAGTTAACTAGTGCAATATCTTAAGAAAAAGGATAATTCGGAGCTTCTTCGATTAGGACAAGGCATTTAAAGAGAAAATTTTTTAATTGACGCTTATAGATTTTTGTCATGTGATAATATTTGCATGGTCAATTAGAGAGAGAGAGAGAGGAAAAAGATCTTCGATCAGCTTTAAAGATGTTGATTGATTTTCTATTCAAAAATAAAATACTCTAAACACTTAGTAATTAAAGATTTTTTTTTAATCCATAGCAATATTGATAAAAATCACTATCATCTAGAAGAATGTTGCAATTAAAAAATTGAAAATGTTGAAGAGTTTTCTTGAAAAACAAAAAAACAAAACAAAACAAAAACAAAAGAATAAAGGGAAAAGAGAGAACATAATGCTCCAAAGTTAATTTTAATAGGCCATCTTGCTTCTAACGAACGAATATTAGTCTTGTTGTGTATGTGAATTCGCTCAATATTATATGACCAATGGCCACTACATTTTGTCATGTAATGCGTCTATGTACATAAGCAGCTTAAGATATTTTATTATTTTTTCTCATTGCGAATAAGCATCACATATACTAAACCAAAATTCTTTTAATTAAAACGGTTGACGCCTTTGCCTTTGCAATGGATTCAATATTCATTGAACGTCTATAACCCTATGATCGTTTAAATCCCGGGTACGCTTTTTGATAACCCTCAAAATTTCTCATAAAACTGTTCTTTTTTAATTAAAATTACCTAAATAACCAAAGTCAAATTAATTCATTTTTCGTTTTGAATGGAAATGCAATTAAACACATAGATAAATTAGTCTTCTAAAAATAAAATGTACAACCAATCCATTTCATAATTTATATTTATAATTCCAATTTTAATTCTTTTCTTGAAGAAAATTATAAGAATTTAGAGATGCAAAGATAGAAACTATATATTAAAGATAAAATAATTTAATATTGTAGGATTTGTACATAAATAACAACTTCAAAAAAAATCTTTTAGGGTGACGTTGTGTGTGGCGAGATGGCTAAATTTAATAGATAGGTTATTATTTTATAAATTTCACTAGGAGTATTTTAGGAAATAAAATTTTAAAGGGAGGTTAAGAGCTCCATTCTTGAATCCGGGAACCTCTCAACCCATTCAGTCAATACCGAGGCTAATTTTAAGAAGTCCATTTTTTTTTTATTAGAGGGGGCTCATCAAAACGAGATAAACAAAAACAAAACAGGGTTGAGTAACCCCAAACATGTATTGTGAAATTATAGAATAAATACCCAAGGAGAGTTAGAAAAAGAGAATATTGTAAATAAAATATTTTGATATGCTCTACGTGGCAATATTGTAAATAATAGAATGGTTACAGATGTGAATAAGAAGCCCATTATTATTTGTGTAGCCCAATAAAATGACTGGACGCTAAAATCTTGAGCTATCGGCTGGACACTTTTGCTAAATCCAAAACTTGAGCTAGAAAATAACACATCATCGACAATTCCTTGCTTCGGCATTTTCTTTCCGGGATTCTCACTTCTTCCCACGGATTTTTCTCACCAAAGAAAAGAACCAACCCAAAGCTTTCATTGAAAATTCACATTTATTGATTAATTATGCATTTTCTTAATCATTTATATCAAAATAAACAGTAAACATATGGCCCAAGAATTTGATTGAATGGTTTTCAAGTAATTTTTTTTTTTGACTGATTGTTCCAATTCAAATCCTAGAGTATGAATGCTATTTTGCCCACAATCCTGTCTTTTTTAAAAAAGAAAAAATGATGACTACTATCCCAATATCTTAGAAAATGATAGGGAAATTCCCAAATTTTAAATAAAAGACATCAAGACTCACTTTTTTTTTTACTATAATATACTTTATATATAGTAACTAAAAATTTTAATTTTAAATTTTTTTAATAAATACAAATTTAATTTAAATAATTTAATTTTTCTGGTAGGCTAGTAATACTAGAATTATTTAATATATATACAAATATAAATAAATATTTTTAATATAGAAACTAATTTTTAAAATATAAATTATTATAATTATTTTAGTAGTATATTTGTATTCACTATAAAAATTTTAAATAAATCTTTGTGTTAAATAAATTTTACAATTAATAAATATATCTCGTATATCAATAATATTAAAAATATTTTACATAATAATGAAAATAATTTAAATTTTTATATATTTCTTTTAATGTTATGTTTTTATTTATTATTTAATATAATAAAGATCGTAAAGTATTAAAAAATATGGATGTCCTTTTTCCTTTAAAAAATAAAAATAAAACACTTGAATTGATAATTGTTCCCATATATATTCAGCTATTGTAATTTTCTTTTCCTCTTCTTCTTTTTGAAAGTCATTTTGTGATCTAATTATAGTACTTAATCCACTTGCTTCAGCATCCAATTCATTTCATTGTTGAGGCGACCTGACCTGGCTTGAGTCTTTAAACCAAAATTGAAGCTGCGGTGTGGGCCGGGAATCGATAAGAGGACAAATGCGCATGCATCCACATGACTACATGAGACATCCACATGCTGCATGGCCCATGCACTCACAGGGCCTTGCGTGAATCTGATGAAACCATAAATACACAGGCACAAATTGAGAGTAACTTTGCCTCCAAGTTAGCGTGAGAGCAATCAATAGTGCCCGAAAATTGATCAGAAATATAAATATGGGCATGAATAAAACAATGCATGCATCATCATCATGGGTTCATGAAGTAATATCAATTCTCATATTGTAGCTATAGGAATCAATTTGGTACTTTACTGGCTCCCCACTCCTGGTACTCTCCAATAAGTCATGAGAGAAAGCACATGCATGATTACTTCATTTAAACATTACATAATATAATTTCTTTGATTATTAATATATGAAAGATTTTAACTTTTTTCAAAGTATTGTCTCCAAAAAGGGGTTACTGACATTTTCTTAATTGTTTTTAGGTTTTACCACTCACCTCCTCACATCCTTACAGTTTTTATTATAGTTCATTACCACCTTAACATTAAAATTGGAATAATACAAAGTGATTGTTTTATAAATAAGATGAATTTTTCTGCGAAAGTTTTGTCGTTAAGAGCAAATTAAATAATGAAATAAATAGGAAAATATAAAAGAAATAAGCATTTAAAATAAAACATATATAGGCTAAGAGAAAAGTAACAATTGTATTTCTCACTTAGTAATTAATAATAATAATAATAAAATAATTCTTCATGGCACCCTAAAAATGCTTGAGGTATGTAAAGCTTTCATGACAAGCATCTCTGACCTAAAATTTGGCATGAATGGAAGTGTAAACAAGAGTTGCAACGCCATTTTCACAGCATAAAACCTAAAGTTGATGTTAACTTAACACTCAAATTTAATGACATATAAATAGAATTTATTTACTCAAAAGCCCCCCAGACTCGACTTCTCTCGAGAATAGACCATTTAACAACTTTTGTGAGAAGAAAATTATTCTTCTTGTACAAAACCCAAACAGACCCCAGACAGGGACCCCAAATGGCCCAATTAATTTAGTGAGAACTCGCCCAAGAGCGTTATTGATTTGTAAAGCAGGCATTGGAGCTCTTCGTAAGATTCTCTCCTCTTGGCACTTTCCAGTGGGGGAGGGGTGGGGCCAAACGCTACCGTTTTCTACACACCCAAAGCTACTTTTTGAGCCTCGTTTGGGCTCATTTGACCGTTTTAGTAATAATTAATATGAATATCCCGCCTTATTATTATTATTATTACTATTATTCATTTTATGGAGTTGGTCAAGTGAAGAGTGATGACTCATACTGGATTATTTCAATAAGTATTAATATAACACGCTCGAATATTTAACATTTTTCAATTCTTACCTATGTTACTTCTATAATTAGAAGCATTTTCAATTTTGCAGTACTTCCAAGTTCCAAATCCACGTTTATTGTGTTTAAATACAACTTTAAAGATGTTTTCATGAATTGAATTAACGTATAAAAATATTTCTTAGAAAAAAAAATTACTCATAATTAATTAAATTAAGATGCCCTAGACTCTTGGGTCACGCATGCCGGTCAAAATTGAGCCACTGATTTTCAAAGATAGATTGTTATTAGATTAACCCCACATTATACACATTAGCTAATTTCCGACAAATGACTAATCTAGCCTTTTCTAGTAACACCAGCATTCGATTGTATTGAAGTTGTTTCTGATTCGATCGATCGTGCCAGCCATGCCGATACCATTTTCATTTTCCATATAAATAATTTATATACGTGAAATGTCAAATTACAGAGACTCCAGCTACGTCTCATTTTCTTTGATAGATATGCTAGGTATCATCTTTGCAAGACCCCACGTAGAGCATATCAAAATATTCTAATATTCAAGTACGTGACATGCCACCTTCTGGTGACCATAAATCTATATTATATGATTTTTGGATCCCAAGAAAAAAAAATATATACAAATTATTAAACTACACCATCAATCTCATTCTCACATACGGGGGGTTGCCATCAATCTTCCGAAATATTTTATTTTCAGTAATCAATGAAATATCAAGGTCAATTTATATTATAAGATCCTTTAGACTTTATAGATTTTGGTACAGCTTATTGGTAAATAGTGTGCATACGTACATAACTAATTGAAACTTGAATGATTCATTTTGGTTGAGGTCAGATGGTGGGCTTCGCATTAAATTTCTTATTTCTAGGTTTTATAATTTTTTCCAATTGGATTAGGTGTGTTAGGTTGATAGTTAATTGCTTCCTACATCAATTCATATGAAAATTTTCTTACCTATTAAAACTTCCACTATCGTCAACCACTTCACATCATCTCCTTAAATAATTTTTGGCTAGACTAAACTGGATTGTCTTTTATGCAATTATGAAGATCTTACAAACAATATGACATTTTTTGATATTGAGATATTGTAACTTTTAAATTATAACTGTTGTAGAAAAAAAATTGTAATTATAAAATAATATTTAATAATATTTAATTAAAAATAATTTTTACATAATAATTTTGATAAAAGTAGTAAAGATATAATAAATTTTTCATCGTATAAATATGAAATTAAATCAATTTAATTTTCAAAGTACTACAACGAGTGTTCATCAAATATTTTATTATTACAGTTTAAAAGTTAGAACTGCCTAATCTCAATCCCGAACAAAAACTTATCTATACAAGTACAATTTAATACTATTTAGTTATTTTTAAATTAATTTTAAAAAGTCAAAAGTTTAATTTCAGAAGGATGCGTTGAATTTAAGTAAGATAGAACCAGTGGCATGATAACTTTAACGAAAATTGTTTAATATTTATGAATGAATATTGTTTAATATCCTTAATTTCGCTAGATGATCAACAATAAATTATAAGCTAAGGATTTGGTGAACAGTTGTAGGCTTAATGTTAGGCTACCAATCTTAGCCTTCAATCACAAGAACAGGTCTTATGTCCAGTTCTGAAAAGGTCGTACCTATAAACTTTATGTGGGGCGCATATTTTTGGACCTTTTTCTCGTAAAATTATTTTGTGTCGTGTGATTCTATGTTTTTAGATTTCATTCACAAGTGATTTTTTTTATTTTAAAAGCTGATTTAAGAAAGATCATTTGAATATTCGACTTGAGAAATTTTCATTAAACTATTGTGATATTTGCTAGCGCTATTAAAGTGCTTAAATTTAGAGTCCGTTTAGAACAACTACAATGTATTGAATTAGATTTTTTTTTTTGAATGAAATGACGGTGAATTAGATTTTAAATAAATTATTGTGCATAAACTAAGAATTTTGTGAATTCGTTGCCCCATTATATATATATAATTCCATTTTAACCCAACATCCCCACGTGTCCATTTGCACACATATAACTCTGCTCCCCGACGGACCTAATCGGACCAAAATAACCAACATAAATTCCCCAAGAGGACGCAGTCGTCATAAGATCCAAAACCCAAGGGTATTCTAGGAAACCAGAAAAATACACTGTACCTGACTCGAGGCGCGATTTTATTTTAATGCGAACAAACGGCGGTGCTCGGGATTTAAAAAATAAATATTCCCAGAAACATTAAAAACAAAAACAAAGTGTTTCCATTTTCTCTTTTTGTTACTGCAACAACACCAACACCCCCACTTTATTCTGTAATCCGAAATTTGATTTCTCTGCGGATCGTTTCTCGCTTTCTCTCTTCTCTTCATTTTTTTTTCCTCAGCATTTTGGCAACAACTGTACGTTGTTGGTGTTTTTGCTTGCATCTGTTTCCAAGAAAACATGTAACTGATTCAACTGTCAGGTTTGTTTTCTTAGCAGGTACTTGTCTTCTTAAAACTTTAAAACAAAATTATTTTCATCAATGCGTTGCCCTTTTTTGTCGTTTATTTTCTCATTTTTGCTTCAAGTAATTCAGTTTGTTTTCTGCTTCAAAAAAAAAAAAATTCAGTATGTTTTCGTGCTTTGATCTGACGGCTTTAGTTCGTTGAGTTTCTGCTTTGTTTCTTGTTCAAAACTCTGTTTGGTTGCAGAGAAAACGTAGGAAAACGAAAGAAAATGAAGAAAAAAAACTGCCATTAACTTGATGAAAAAGTTCCCGTTTTGATCAAGCGTAAGCTTGTTTTGTTTTTATTATATTTTGTTTTGGTAACAGATCCATACTATTTAATCTTAAAAAAAAAGGCAAAAGGAAACTTTGTTTCTATTAGGTAATTTTATTTTAGTAACTTTTAAATTTATGCAAATTAGATCGACCGTTTACTTGTCTTTATTCATATAATAAATGAGTTAATTTACTAGGAAAAACAAAGGCTTAATTGTTGTAACTAATGAGAGTTGTTTTGTGTAATGTGTTATCAGTTTCAAAGTAAGACGACAATTCTATTGGAATTCTAATTTGTTGTTTAGGTCATATATATGGATTTGCTGTCTGTTCGTGTGTGTGTGTGAATCTCGACTTTGACTTTTCGTGGGATGGAAAAATGTTCCATTTTTGACTTAGTTTTATTGATTTTTACAATGCAAATTTAATTTAAAGTTCTAAATTTGACCTTCTAGTAAGTATCAGCCTTAGGTTAAAATCTCAATAAGCATAATATGACCGGTTCTGTTTTTGCAGTTGTGTAAATGGACCGGAGGCTTGAATAGGGGAACTCAAAGCAAAGAGATGAAAGGGGAGTCATCTGGGTTGATAATTGGTATCTCCATAGGAGTTGTTATCGGAGTGCTTTTGGCAATTTCAGCACTGTTCTGTTTCAGGTACCATAGGAAGCGATCACAGATAGGGAATAGTAGTTCTAGGAGGGCGGCGGCACTTCCTATTCGTGCAAACGGTGTTGATTCTTGTAGCATATTATCTGATTCTACTGTTGGTCCGGAGTCACCTGTGAAATCTGGACGGAATGGCAATGGCAAGTCCATGTGGCTTGAAGGGTTTAAAAGGAGCAATGTGGTGTCAGCATCTGGAATACCCGAGTATTCTTACAAGTATGTTTTTCATTAATTTTTTTTAACTTACATGTTATGGAAACGCTTCACGGCTGAATTTTTCTACTTGGATTGAATAGTCCGCTCTGAAAAGAATTGGTTTTGAATTGTCAATATCTTACATTCTGCAGCCCTGAGTTTTAAATCATAATTTGGTAAAAGGTTATTAAAGCTTGAGTGAGTTTTTATCCAGTCTTTCCAGTGTAATATAGTATACTAGATGAGAAATTAATAATACTCGGTAAATGTTTGGCTTTTGTTCAATATGAGAAAATGTATGTCTTAGCAATTAGGATGGCTTAGATTCATTTTTGTTGAAACGGTAGTAGCAATAAAGATGGGCAGGACATGCAAGCCCCTTATATAGCAGCTGAATTTACTATTATCTTCTTCTCGAACTTATATTTTGTTTAGAGAAGTATATTTACACTAGTCCTGTCGATCTTTTTTTACATATTTTCTTCTATTGATGGTTCTTATGAACTTGGAAGTTTTACTTGACCTTCTTACCCATTTGATCTATTTATTCTTTTCTTCTTTATGGGCATGCAGGGATTTGCAGAAAGCTACATGTAATTTTACGACATTAATAGGACAAGGTGCATTTGGCCCGGTATACAAAGCTCAGATGTCAACTGGTGAAACTGTTGCTGTTAAAGTGCTTGCAACTGATTCTAAGCAAGGGGAGAAGGAATTCCAAACAGAGGTAAACAATGGCGAATGTTAATTGCTTAGTAATTGGATTTCAGAGTGATTGGATTTAGTATTGGTTGGAATTTGGAATATTGGACTGACTTATGTGGGCAAGATAGTTCAAGTTAGACAAAATTTGGGAATGCATGATGGCCAAATTTCAGGAAATACTAGAATCTGAGAGTTTCTCAAATCAGATTGATTGGATTTCATTTTGTAAATAATTCTTTACAGAAATACACTATGGAATATCATGCAAATGACATTTCCTTTTTCCTGGTAGTAATTGATGATTCACCTGTGAATTAGCATTTCAGTGTATTATAATTGATTTCTTTCATAATGTTCTTTTGCATTGTTCATCAATCCTAATGTTTTGCCTTCACTTACACATTTTCAGGTCATGTTATTAGGAAGATTGCATCATAGGAACTTGGTGAATTTGGTTGGATATTGTGCAGAAAAGGGCCAACATATGCTCGTGTATGTCTTCATGAGTAAAGGCAGCTTAGCTTCTCATTTGTACAGTAAGTCTGCTATCAACTCTTATGCAAAAGATTGATAACAAAACCAATTTTTATGCTGAAAAGCACTGTTGACTGGGTCTCTTATACATTTCTGACATTTGAAACAATTATATTTGGGTTGGCATAGTCGACTGTGGCTAAAGCTAAAGTTTTGTACAATGAACTATTAAGACCTCTAAGATGACTGAAGATTCAAGTAACTTTAGGATCTGTTCCTAGTCTTCAATCCATGTCTATTATTGCTGCATTTTTTTAACTGTCATAGCATTTGAGCAAGGATCCCATTTTTGAAGATGCAAGCTACAAAAGATAGAAATTTTCGGATAGATTGTAGCTTACCCGTGTTGGTGAAAAATGAACTGTTAGGAGCTAGTTTTATGCATCAACTTTTTCTCAATTTTTTTGCCTCATCCTGTGTGCAACATCTTGGTTGTATGCTATAGTGACTAGACGTGGACTTTGATACTTCAATTCATGTACATTTCTTCACTAAAATGATTTGGTTTTCTTCTTCGTGCAGATGAAAACTATGGACCACTAACCTGGAATTTGAGGGTTCATATTGCTTTGGACGTAGCTAGGGGCTTGGAGTATCTTCATGATGGAGTAAGCTGCCATCTCTTTTAGACAAAGAATACACCTATGCATGCAGAACACGTGTTCTATGGTTAATTTCTTATTCATATACCTATTTCAGGCAGTTCCTCCAGTTATACATCGGGATGTTAAATCTTCCAATATTTTGTTGGACCAGTCCATGAGAGCGAGGGTATGTCTGTTACATTGATTGATCTTATGTATTCTGTTTCCATGAACCAATCTAGCTCTGTTCATAATATTCTGCTTCTATGTTGTTGATGCCTTACAATTGTGGTTTAACCAGGTAGCTGACTTTGGACTTTCAAGAGAAGAGATGGTAGACAAACATGCGGCTAATATACGAGGAACTTTTGGATATCTTGATCCTGAGTACATATCTACTAGGAACTTCACTAAGAAGAGTGATGTTTACAGCTTTGGAGTGTTGCTTTTTGAACTTATAGCCGGCAGAAGTCCTCTACAGGGACTCATGGAGTATGTTGAGCTTGTAAGATCTCTCTCTTATGTTCTTTATATCTACCGTCTTGTTCTGCTTGCTAGCATGCATGCTTCTGTCATCATATAAGTTTGCTATTTCTTTTTGGAGCTGATGTCTTGTGATGTGATGATGAACAGGCGGCAATGAATACTGAGGGAAAAACCGGGTGGGAGGAAATTGTGGATTCTCGTTTAGATGGGATCTTTGACGTGGAAGAGCTGAATGAGGTGGCATCTCTTGCATATAAATGTGTCAACCGTGCTCCAAGAAAACGGCCTTCCATGCGAGACATTGTGCAAGTGCTATCGCGAATCCTCAAAACGAGGCACAGTAGGAAGCATCACCGGAAGTCTCAATCTGCCACAGCAGATGAAGTTTCCATCGACATGGAACAAGCAGAAGCCAAGACTCCAACGTCTACACACCTGAGAGAAGAATCCGTGGACAGCACAGCCGATACATATGAACTATGAAGTTCAGACAATGGCTTTTCAATTTTTCTTGTTTGTTAATTCCTTGATTTCGGTTTTGTTTTGTGATATAGTTGCTTTCTAGAGGAGATGGCGGCCCAAGCCAATTCGTGGTGGTTCCGAATTCTTGTAGTGTTAGGAGAAAGGATTGTTGTATGTAATTTTGTGTAACATATTTAGGTCCTTGTCCTTTTTTTTCCCCCTTCCCTTTCTGAAATGACATGATCCTAATTTTGTATATTACACTTCGGCATAGAAAATGAATGAAAAATTACTGAATTTTTCTGCAACAGCATTCTCCTCTCAGTATTTGTTTCTTCTAGGTGCCGGAGCCTGGAGGTAGATTTTAACTTTTTTTTTTTTTTTGTGAAGTTTGAAATAAAAAAAGGTGTATATAAATAAAATTTAAACAAAAAAAAATGTCCTTAAAAAGTCAACCATTCAGACAGTGCAAGAAAAAATTTAAGCAGTCATACAGCATATCAAATCAAAATATTAAAAAACAAAAAAAAAGAAATATAATCGTCCGAAGTTTTTAATTTAAAAAACAAATCTAGTAGAGAATCCCAAAGGCCCATTTAGGAACGGATCTCCATTGACCCGCTTGGGAGCCCACTTTCTCGTACGCTAAATAGCAAATATGGAAACGACATCGCTTATGCGACCATGCTTCTTCTTCTCTGCTCTCTACATTATCCACATATCACCGTATTTCAAAACACAGCTCGCGGTGAAATTCAAACGGTTGGAGAGAACAAGAAGCAGCAGCAAAAATGGCAGCAATGGCTGCACTTCAAAGCTCAATGACTTCACTTTCCATCTCCTCGAACTCCTTCTTTGGCCAACGCCTCTCTTTCCCCTCTCTTTCTCCCGTAACTGTAAGTTATTTTTCTCAAAATTCCTTCACTGTTCTTATTAAACAACTCATTTTGTGCCGGTGAATGAACGCGAAACTCTGAGTTTGTTATCGGAATTTGATTCCTTGTTGGTATTATTGAATTGGGTATTTGAGAAAGGTACCTTTTTGCTCTTTATTTGGTCTTATTGAAAATAAAATGAAAAAAGCAGCAACTTGTTTTGAGTTCCCTTCGCTTCTAGTATTTAGGAGCATTTGGAGTAAATATTTGCTTTTATTTTCATATTTTGCTTCCTTGGTTGTATGAAATTTGTCTTGCACTAATTGGACAAATTTGAATGTTCTGACCAAACTGAAATTGTATATTGAACAAAAAAATAAATAAATAAAATCTCACTTCCGAATTGCATATTGATTTGCAGTTTAGTTTTGCTTCACATATGGTGAACTGGGTCAAAAATTTTGGGTAAAGCTGTTGAATATAGGTCTCATTGGCTGTTCTAAGAAATTAGAAATACTTACTCCCAAGTAAAGCGATTAACTGTCCCTTTTACTGGAAAAAAATGTGTTGTTATTTACAAGCTTTATCATTTTCAATTGTTGACATGTTTAGCCCTTTTGTTGTATGTTTTCAAACTTGAGACTTTTCCAGTTAGTTCCGATGCACCGTTCGGAAATAATGTTCAGGATTTTCTATGGAAATAATGTTCATTTTCTAGTTCAGGATTTTCATTTTGCATATAGAAAAATGATAGCATTGCCCTTTCTCTGCGTTATTGCCTTGGGTTTTGATGTTTTGCTTGCATTGTTTTGTTAAGATGATGACACTGAAGGTGACAATTTAGTTCCACAGAAATGATCCTGCTTGTCAGCTTTCATCTCATGTGAAAATAATGGCCATAATTTTGCAAGATGAAGTATTCTTCAAACCACCATGCCCTAACAGCCAGATTTGCTAACAATTTTCATTTTCAGTTACTGCATTCACCAACAATCAGATTGTAGTTTCAGTAACTATATGATAATGATCTCTTTGTTTCTAACATGCAGGTCAAGCTGACAGACAAACCATGTCTCATTGTAGTGAGGGTTAGTATCTCTTTTTCCCTCTTGGTGGTGATATTTTTGCCCTTATGGATATGGAAGAATGTTGAAGTTTGTGTGAGAAAAGAATTGGGAAACGGAGTCAACACTGAGAGAGCGATTGGATGGAACACAACTAGCAGTCGTCTTTTATCACAAATCAAAATGTCTACAAGCTCTCTGTGATGTTTTTCACATGTCTTGAAATTAATTCTGACTATAGGCACTATGTTGGCCACTTGAACCGAGTGCTACAGCAGCTACTATGGGGATGTTAACTGATTTCCCCCATCAGTGGTGTGGCCTCCCACAAAAGAAAAATGATGACTCGTTACTTAAATGAGTTCTCATAAGCAACATTGGGTTGAGAAATTTTGGACTTAATGTTAATGTCATTTTTCTTTCAAATAGAAATTTTTTTTTTTTTTTGGGTGTTGGGGGGGGCGAACCTGTTCTTGCTATCTCCTTTTGATTATCATGGGGCTGGTTCTAATTGTTCAGATTCTGTCTTTCCTTGGCAGCTTAAACGGTGGGAAAGAAAGGAATGCAAGCCAAATAGCCTTCCAGTTTTACACAAAATGCATGTTAAGGTGGGAGATACAGTTAAAGTCATTGCCGGTCGTGACAAGGGTAAAATTGGAGAGATTACTAAGGTCTTTAGGCACAACAGCACGGTGATGGTCAAAGACATAAATCTCAAGACAAAGCATGTGAAGAAGAGAGAAGAGGAGGAACAAGGGCAGATCATTAAGGTTTATTCACTGATTTGCTATTTTATACATTAAGTTGTAGTTTTATTTTAATTTTTCGTATGCTTTAGCTACTAGTGCACAAGCAACTTGTTCGTGGTTTGCTCCTACACAGATATATTTCTAAAAGATTTAAATAACAATAAAGAAAACTCTTTTGCTTATATATTATATCCCTTTTGCTATCTATTCTGTTAAGTAATGAATATATTAAACATGGATTTACAGATTGAAGCACCTATTCACAGCTCAAATGTGATGCTCTACTCAAAAGAAAAGGAAGTAGTGAGCCGGGTGGGTCATAAAGTCCTTGATGATGGAACACGAGTTCGCTACCTTATAAAAACCGGAGAAATAATCGACAGTGCTGGAAACTGGAAGAAACTGAAGGAAGCCAAACGCCAAGAGAAAACTGAAGTAGCTGCTGCTGCTTAAAAATCCCCACTCGTGACTTCACCTGTAACGTAGTTTCTGAAAGTTCTTCTGTATTTTGGCCACATGTCCAATTATTTTATTATAGCTTTCTTGATTCTCATTTCCCTGGAGTTAAATCGTTTTGGTTGGTCCAACGGCAAACAAAAACATGATTTTGTAAGCCGAACTTGTAAGTTGTTTTACACTGTACTTAGTGCAAATCTGAGATATAATTTTCCTTGTCCAGAAGCTTGAGTATCCACCATCAACTGATTTTTGAGAGTTTGTTTGATTGCTTCCGCTTAAAATAATGAAAATAAAGAAAAAAGGAATGGAAAAAAAATGATGTGGGCTTTCTGTTCAAGGCAATATAGTACGGAGAAAATAAGAAAGGAGCTTTTAATAGTATTACATGGCCGAACATTTGGTATAGTAATAGTGATTAACACTTGTTTGTCTCATCTTCGAGATTGAGGGCTTAAATATCCCATGTGGTTTGGGGAGTAAAATATCGCATAATTCAGGAGCAGGTGATATCCTTAGAATTGTAATGTACTACTCCAAATTTTTTTTTTTTAAAAAAAAAAGGAAACAGTACTACATGTGAAAGTTTCCCTGTTATGAACTCAGCTGGGCTGATTAGAAAGTGTAGAGCAGTATCACAAAGCCAAATTTTTTTCAGTACTGAAAGAAGAGGTAAAATAGCAGAATCACTGCCCCATGTGATCTTTGGTCCTAGTAATGAATCTGGCCAAGAAAGATGAATTTGGCCGAGAGAGAACAGAGGACAAACACATTTATATCTCATCTGAAGTCCTTCCACTGATGCGTTAGGGGCCCAACAAGGAAGGGAGGAAAAATAACAGCATCACATTTCAACTTTTAATGCATTTGAGGTGAAGTTTCTGACCTCAAATAACAGTTTCTTTTCTGGGTTGTTTTTAATATAAGACACTCTTTATTTACATCCTAGCACGCATGCAAAATGTGCAGCTTGGAATTTCAGGAATTACATTTTCTAAAATGAACTTGCCAAACTTGGAATAGTTGAAATGATATTATTTACAGCTAAGATTACCACATACATGGACCAATTTCATTTCTCTAAGCAAATTAATTAGATCCGTGACTTTTGTACCAATTAAGATTAAAATAAATCATAATTTTTGTACCGCTTAGTTAAGCAAACAAAATTTTTTACTTAACTAATTCATAATTCGTAGTTAATTATTAATTTTTTAAGTAAACAAATTTTTAACAAATTCACATTCTAAACCAAATTCATTTTTAACTAATCCGAATTTGTTTTCAAATTTTGAAATTTAATTATTATTATTATTATTATTATTATTATTACTACTACTACTACTACTACTTGATAAGGTACAAAGCAAATACGAACAAGTACAAGCCAATTGTTTGTCAAAATTTGATACTAATCAACTTAATACATGTCAAGACTTGTCTTAATGTATCAAAGTTAAAATTCAAATATTTGAAACCAAATAAAACAATAAATAAATGTACATAGAAGATACTCATAAACATAATGGGTAGGTGAATAATCAATTCAACTAAAATGTTATTGGCAATTATGTTTTCTTTAAAATGAAAATTTTATTTAAAAAAAAATCAATAACTTCTATAACCATTTTTACTTAACTAACCATATTTTTTCCGTTAATTTCACAAAAACTTCCCTACTGAAAGTACCTAATCAAACTAACGGCGAAACATTTCTTAACTACGCCTGTCTCCATTTTCACAATTTTCTCTCAAACCCGCATGCCTGGTTTAAAAAGAAAAGAAAAAGGATTCTTAATTTTTTTTCAGCCCATCGTCTATAGGTAGGTGCTTTAATTTAATTATCTTTCAACTTTTCCTCCAAAATTATTAATTTAATTCATTTACATGCTCTCATGTGCTTATGTGTTCAATTTTAGTTTAATTCCAATTTACAAGTTTGATTTTTCATTCTATGATGTGACTTCGTGTTGATGTTATTTTTGTCTCTCTCAAAATTGTTCAATTTTGAGGACAAAATTTTTTGAAATTAAGCTTATTGCATACTAAAAATTAAATTTTGGAAATTTTGCCACCATTTAGACTGTTAGAACGCAGAAATCATTAAGAGGATAATATATGCACATACATATATCATTGTTTGCTATCTTAGTTGTCCCCTCTAATCTCTATATGAAGAATCTGAAAACTTGGGAAATTAAAAAAAGAAGAAGATAAAATAACGAAATTTGGCATGTGATTTTTAGATGTCATTAAAGAGTTCTGATTTGGGAAAGAAATTACAACTGTTGGAGATATGATTAGGGAAAGGATTCGATCTGTTATTCTTGAAATTCTGTGGTGGATGAAATTTGCTATATGTTAATACAAAGACATATTGCATGTGAACAGCACAGTAAACATGCATGACCTAAAAAACTCCCAAACTTTGCTGGATAAATATTCATAAATTTTTTATTTGTAGATATCTGCCTTGCTTCGATCGCAATGAGAATGAATTGTTTTAAAATATATCAGAGATAATACGATTAATTAATTCATATATGATATATGTATTTGAATTTTATATAATCACCAATTATATGTTAGTGATTCAAAATAAATACACATATACCGCAACATAATTTACTTATTATATAATTGACACGACATCTCAGAGGTATTCTAAAGGTTCTGTACAAAGAAGCCTACGTTAGCAATCATTCACCACTAGATTTCCTCTTAAAATGAAAGTATTAGTGCTTACACCCACCACTAAATTTCCTCTTAAAATGAAAGTACTAGTGCTTACATGCACCCTACATGCATTGATTTTTCCTCACTTAATTATCCATATAATAAAGGACAAACATGGTATGTCACGTACCCAATAATTTAGTACACAACAAAACTATATGATAAAGTTGGTTGAATCTCATTCTCTATAAATAATATTTAGTTCAATTCATGCATTCAAATGTGCAAATAACATACATACATACATACATACATACATACATATATATGTATATATAGAAAAATTTACAAAAATAATCATAAAACTTTTTTTATTTTCACAATTAACTCTTTAAATTTTTTTCTATCAACATTAACCAAACATAAACTTTTCTCCCCAAATCCTTCTTGTTTACAAATCAAAAACAACTTTCTTTCTCTCATTTTCTCAAGCTAAACGCAATTTGCACTCTTGAATCATCACGTGCGACGGGCAGCCTATTGCATCTATCGCGCGCGCACGTCACATCTCGCCCGTCGCTAGCATCACGTGTTGGCTACTAAGAATGACTCCGGAAAATCGCCGGCGACAAGTGAACAAGTTGGGAGTGAATTCGGCGGGGGGAGAGAGCGAAAGAGAGAGAGAGAGAGAGAGAGAGAGGGAGGGAGGGAGGAGAGGAAGAGTTATGGGAGGGGTATTTTCAGTACTAGGAATGATTATTGGCTAATGTTGATACGAATAAAATTAAGGGGTTAGTTGTGAAAATAACAAAATTTTTTTAGGTTATTTATGTAAATTTCCCATATATATATATATACACACGCACACACACACCAACTTTAATTATTTAATTATTTTATATTGAAAGCGGTGACCTGTTGTGTGAAGCACTTACACTTTCACTTGAATAAGCAGAAGCACAAAGTTGCAGAAAAACTTCAATGGAAAAGCCAGAAGAAAGCACAGGAAGATCAAAGACATTTTGTGTAACTGGAGCAAATGGTTATATTGGTTCATGGCTGGTGAAGACTTTGCTTGAAAGAGGCTACATAGTTCATGCCACAGTCCGGGATCCAGGTTAATTTCTTACTTTAATTTATTTCTGCTTATTAGTTCTAATTTTTATCATTTCATTTGTTTACATAATTACATGCACATAAACGACTCTGTATATTCATTTATTTTCTTTTGTTTTCATTTGCAAAAGCGCTTCAAAGTAACTGGTGACTGATTGAACAGCTATCAGGATTTTGGGTCAATAAACTTATTAAGGGATTTAGGGTCAATAAACTTATTAAGGGTGCTAATATATAAAATTTAATAAAAATGGAAAAATTTCTGTTAACACCCTAATATTCCTTGAAATTTAACCCCGCAATATGATTTGCCCCATGGAAATGGACCATTATTTTAATAAATCATTTGTCATTTCTTTATTTTGTTCGAAAATAGCGATACTATCATGATCGCAAGCCAATCTTTGGTTGAGTGGATACTTCACACCTCCTCATCTTACTCTTTGGGTGGAGAAGTTGAGTCTCCATATATGTTGTGTGAGTATATTTAGTTGTTAATTAATGGAGAAGAGTTTTTAATGAATTCCTGAATTACTCTTTAATTGTGATTTTATGATCAGTTCAGTTTCTAATGTACCTCTTTGTAATAATGTGATTTACATAATATTGTAATATTCAAAGCAAAAAATACTATTCTGATCTTAACTTATATATTTCGGCAATATAAATATTATTCTTTTTTATCGTAACTTATTATTTTATGAAACATTAATCAAGAGTTTATATCTATCAAATAAAACTTATATCATGAGAATTTGAAGGGCAATATGGAGCTTAATTCCTTTCCTAGTTGTTTATATTCTGAACCAAATTGAACCCTAATTTGTAGAAGTGTTTTTTCTAGAATTTTCTGTGGTGGCAATAAGAGATCTGGTTCTTCTAATTACTCTTAGTACTCATAGAATAGTAGTTGCTACCTGAAAATCGTCAGTGGCCCAAAGGCTCAAGTCCAAATTATAGGGTACGTATTCATGGTGGATCGAAACCGCTATATTAGGACATCTATTATAGGTTATAGTTTGGAAAGCACAAATATGTTTAAGTGAGACCCAATATACATTAAACCCTTCGTCAAGCCTACTTAGGGAGTACTTGGTCCATAAGATAATTTCTTGTATATGGTACTAGTGGAGAAGTTATAACCATAAAAACCCATAGAAGACACAATACTTCCAAATGGTATACAGGTCCATAACAGTATTTGCAATAGGATTAGTGTTCTTCAATCTAGTGGTAATCACAGGCCCAAGCTCATTAAGCCTTCTAGTAACCCCTTAATTGCATCCTAAGTTAACCTAGTTTCATAAGCCACTTTACTTGATGAATAAGTGAGGCAACTCAATCCTTTAAGATAGTCATGATCCTATTTGAAGAGGGAGACTAATCTCTTTATCACTAAGATAGAATAAGATCATACTTGCAATCCACTCACAAGATTTTCAAATACTTAATAAGATTATGGTTTGCCACCCATATTACCTATAAATAGAGACTTTATTCATTGTTTATTGGTGAACCATTAGCCATCATCAACATTTATCCTAACAACCTAATTTATGTTATTCTCTGAAATTCTTAGCCATAAATAGAAACCCTGCAACCTGTAATCACCATTGATCAAAGATAACCTCTCTTTTGATCAAAACCACCATTGAAGCCTTGCCTTGATCCACAACACCCATTATTGTTCCTTTACCACCATAAAGTCTTCCCTAATCAAGAACAAGCTTATGTTCTTAATAAAATCAATCAGAACCTACAAATCTTATCTTTTTCACCAAGTTATAGTTAAAGCCACCGAACCTTTCTAGTTTCTAGAATCACTATTCGGTACCAGAAACACATTCACAACCTTACAATTGTAGCTTTTCAACCACCAAAATCCTCAAACACCATTTCTAAGGTCAAGATTGCAATAAAGGTTTCCACTAGTTCATAGTCATATTTTACAACTGTAATTTTACAGTTGCATTAACCCTAAGACACCAATACAAGCTTCTCCATCATTCATTTTACATCATCTACTCCCATAACACCATTATTAGCAAGATTCTTTTTGTTCTAAAAAGGGTCCAATCTTCACAAGTCAACAAACCACAAGTCAAAGTTGCAATAAGGGTATATTTGAGCTTCACCAACGCTTAATATAAGCCCTAAGACACCATCACAAGGTTCTCTATTATTCATTTTACATCATCTGCTCCCACACCACTACTCTCAGCAAGACCCTTTCACATCACCACCCTCAACAAGACCCTTTTTTCTGTTCCAAGAAGGACCCAATCTCCGCAAGTTAACAAATCATAATCAAAGTTGCAATGGAGGTATATTTGGGCCACACCAATGCTTGGACCTTACTCTCAGAACTATACGATAGAATCAAGCGGATTACAAACCAAGCTCAAATTACAATCTGACCCATTCCTGTCTTGCCGAAGGAGACCTTCTAGCCAATTGAGAAGTGACCGATAACCTAGTGAAATTCCTGCCCAGACAAAAAGAAAAACATTCAAAAAATAGTTGGAGTAATTAATGGAAATGGAGATTTTATACATTTGCTGAATATCGATCCAAGATCGAAAGTACACAGCTCATCAATTAAAAGCAGTCAGTATTTGCCCAGGCTACTTGATAAATTGGACATTAATTTATAAAACTTTTTTCTGATGCTTGTTATTAGGGAGTAGAAAATGCTTCTAAATTTCACATAAAATTTTGATGTATATTCACTTTGCTGCGATTTTATCATTAAATTAATTATTTATAGTTTATTATAGTTTGTTTTTCTTACTGTATCTTTAAGAAGACTTATTTAGTTTTACAACAAATGACCAATAGTGAAATTAAAAACAAAATAAAAACATAAAAAAATCGAATGAAAATCCTCTGATTATTGATAGCATTTTCTTGTTCTGCTGATAGCTATGCTGACGTTCGTATACTCACCTTAAATTTGCAGGAAAGTTGCACATTTTCTCAAAGTGGACTAGGAGGGACCAGTTGAGATTTTTCCAAGCTGATCTGCAAGTAGAAGGGAGCTTCGACGAGGCTGTTAGGGGCTGTGATGGTGTATTTCATGTGGCAGCTTCAATGGAATTTGACATAAATGTAAAAGACAACATTGGTAATGCCTATGTCTATGGATCCTAGAAATTTTAGCTCATAAATTATGTGTGGGAAGTGGAATTTGACACACACTTGTCTTCTGTCTTGAGCTCGAAGAAACTTATGTTCAATCAACTGTCATCAACCTTGCAATCCAAGGTACCTTAAATCTCCTCAAAGCTTGCTTGAAATCCGAGTCAGTGAAAAGGGTTGTTTTAACATCTTCGGTTAGTACAATTACCGCCAAAGACAGCTCTGGAGAATGGAGACCTGTGGTTGATGAATCTTGCCAGACTCCTATTGATCATGTCTGGAATAAAAAAGCAAGTGGATGGGTATAGCTTCAGCATGGCCCTAGCAATATTTTGCTCATTAACTGAAACAATCTCCTATTGATTGAAACACACTTCACTTTTGCAGGTTTATGTTCTTTCCAAGCTTCTGTCAGAGGAAGCGGCATTCAAATTTGCGAATGAGAACAAAATTGATCTTGTTTCAGTGATTACAACCACAGTTGCAGGTCCATTCCTGACTTCAAGTGTTCCATCAAGCATTCAAGTTCTCCTGTCTCCAATAACAGGTAGATAGACATAAATCCTATTCATGTCATGAGCATCTACCACAATTTTGACAGTATGCAAAGAAAAAATTATTATTCACACCCAATAAACCTGAATTTGGTCATAAAATGAACTGTGGTTGAAATATTTCTGCTTATAATACTTTCAACATGTGTAATACAGAAACTACTAGTAACAGGTCTGTGCATGCATGCATACACATGAAATAAAGAAAGTATTATAACTTTTAAATTGGCTACTTCTATAGGTGACTCCAAGTTCTTTTCAATACTATCTTCTGTAAGTAACAGAATGGGGTCAATTGCTTTAGTTCATATTGAAGATATATGCAATGCACACATATTGCTGATGGAAAATGACAGAGCACAAGGTCAATACATCTGCTGTGTGAAGAGCTGTCCAATCTCTGAATTTATTGATCGTCTCAAGTTAGAGTATCCTTCCTCAAAGATGCGGACGTAAGTATTTCTTACGATATTATAAGATAGATAACATTCATATTAGAATCATGTGATGCGGATGTTCATTTGGTGTTATGTTTCCAGGTTTGAGGGTGAAAATCAGAATTCAGTAGCTTCTGTGATTTCATCAAAGAAGTTAAAAGATTTGGGGTTTAATTACAAGCATGGTATAGAAGATATTATATGTCAAACAATCGCTAGCTGTGTGGATTGTGGCTTTCTTCCCCCCATTCTAAAGTAAAGGTAGGTGATTGCTTTTGATAATTTAAGCTGACTTCAATAGGCTAAGCTCTAATATAACTGTCAGTAGAAATAAATGGTAGTATGAAAGGAACGTTCAAGTGATCATCACCAAAGTCTTCCTGTTGTTTGGTATGTGTTGCTTTCTTGGCATTCAAGTCTTGGAAATGAATAGATGTTATTAATGTTCTCAACACGTAGACCTAATCGCTAAGGGAATATGGGTGATACTTGCTGTGTTGATCTGATTTAGACACGTCAATTGCGGCACCAAACAAATCTGCACTGTCGTACCAGTATGAAACAGTGAATCAACAAACTTAAGTTTATTATTAAAAGACTCATTAATAATTATCAAAAGACTTATTAGTTAGCAATGTTATACATTATTTGAGTCAAGCTACAAAGAGAGGAACATGAAGGGTATGGTGATTTTTCGGTTATAGAACTTTATATACAAAGGGGGGCCATACTATTACATGGCTATGTACGCCTACTGCAGATGAAATTGACTGAATGATCCAGCAAGAAGTATAAGAATAATTCGGAGCAATCAGGACAAATGAATGCTTCACAAGTTGTTACAAATGGTATATAATCAATATAAGCTGATTTAATGTAGAAGCTACTTCCTCTAATAGGCTCAAGTGAACCTTTTTTCTTTATCACATAGAGTTTGACCATATCAATAGTACCATTCAGTAATGATATGTAGGCCATATTTGAGCATTTATCAATTGTCAGCATCCTTCTTCTTGTTACAATGATATTTGTAGAGCTACCCAGGAGCTGCAGCAATGAAGTCCAATGCTTGGTTTCATTTGCATGAAACTACAGAAATGTATTTTGAATGGCAAGGAAAACATTCTGGAGAAAATAGTTCCAATGCATATATAGTAGAGGGTAAAGTGAGTCACTGACAGAACTATAATGGGAGTTAAGGCAAAATTGTCATCTTCTTCTTTTGCTTTGCTTTTTATAACTGTGTCATCAAGACCTAAGTAAAGTCTGTTAATGGCTTTCAATTTCCTCATCAAGCTCATTCAAAAAAAAAAAATTCCTAATCAAGCGGAAGATTGTAAGAATTTGATAATGGCGGAGCTAGTGGCAGCCCACTACATTGAAGTGTCTAAATCAAGCTGGGTCATTGCCCACTGCACTAAATATCTTCATTTGTGTTCATCTACCCCAAAAACAACTTCCCCATTCAAAACATTTCAAAAATTGACATATTGAATACCAAATTTCAATTTTTGAATTTCACAATCTCAGACCGAGTTATGAGGGTCAGTACTCATTTATGAGGATACATGTGCCAGAGGTCCATTAAGAGTTGGTGCAGGCAGTTATTGCAGCTAGATAAAAAGGAAATGAAATGATTAACCCTATATTCATTTTCTAAATAGACCAATAAAATGTGCTGCCGCAAAATCCAATAGGGTGACCATAAATCATGTTATCTTAAGATTTTTGTCATTTTGTTTTGGAATTAAGCTTTGTTTGAAGCCCGTCCTCCAGCAAGGACCACATGCATTCTTGTACTCCTCCATTCACATGCCTTTTTCACTCTGAACATTTAGATTTGTAAGTATGCACACTAAAAACCAACCAACGTGGCCAAAAGAGTTTTATATTCTTAATTGTTTAGTTTTGTATAAGCTAATTGGAACATAAGCATGATTTAGCTAATTGGTTGAATTGTTTTCTCATTGTACTATAAGATCTGAAGTATTAATATAAAAAAGAACACCTAATGTTTCCAATGGGCATGATATACAATCCGCAATGTAAAATATGATTTGCAATCACTACTCATCTGCGTGTCTTGTGATGCTAAAGTAAGAGCAGGCGGATACCGTCCGCATTGCGATGCACAAATCAGACTATAATGGCAAGTGGCAAAAAGCTTGAAAGAAGAATCAAAACTCTTCCAAAAAAGAAGAGGAAAAATATTATAAAAGCATTCACATCGCAGCTTCACTATAATCTAAAAGCGGCTTTTTTTTTTCTTTCTGTTTGTTTCTTCAGGGTTTGCAGATTACCACAAAACAAGGAAGCAGAGCTCTAGGATTTAGCAGATAAAGCTCCTCAATATTTGAGTATAGACCAACTTTCCCAGCCAATGAATCAAACCCAGTTTGGCCAGCCATTTCTTGTATATTCTCCAAAGGCCTATGAACCCTCCCGGCAATGACTCTGCATACCATCAAAGCTTTCCTTATAGATGGATCGTCTTCTACAATTTCAATTGATTCAAAAGCTCTTCCACTTGTAGATGTTGTAAACACACCAATTCCGCCTTTGAGTTCTTTCTTGGTAGAGAATCCATTTCTGATAATTCGACAGACGCAACATTTTTCCAATACACAAAGACTCGAGCAACCATTTAAGCCAAGAGAGCATGCTACGGTTGTACCATAGAACCTCAATAGCTCATTCCCATCAGCAAGGCACCGGGGGTGTTTCTTTGGGAGTTTGCTTGCTTTGATCTTTACCATTTCTCTATACTCTTCAAATCGAGCAAGAGTCTTTTGCATGTTATGAACTTTCAAGACTCTCTCAATCCTACCACAATGATTCTCAGACTTTAACCAGCTGGTTCGACAAATTATTTCAACAATTTTCCTTGATGAATCCCCCTCTACAAGCTCAGTAACTGTGAAAAGAGAGCAAAGTTAGCTTCTGGATAAAGCTACTTTAAAATTTCAAATGCAAACATTTTAGTGGCTCAAAAGAAACCCAAAAGCAAAAGCAGACATTTGGAAGATCAATGACTCAATTTACCCTTTCATAAGCTCATTTTATTTGTGGGTTTAAGAGATAATCATTGCAGACCTTTTTCATATTCTGAAAAGAATTTGCAGAAGAATCCAGATTCTTTAATAAGTAAGCAAATTTTTCTCCCAGAAAGTAAAGCGCAAAAGAAGGAATTTGTGTGCTTAGCAAAAGTTCTCATTACACAATGTGGTCAGGTGAATGTGGGTGATTTTAATACTATGAGGATAAAAGAAGAAAGTAGGCAAAGCAAACTAACGGATATGCTTTAAAATAAAAACCACGGAATTAAAAATAATGATAATCAGTAAAGGGTTAATCAAATTCTCACCAGCATGCTTGGAGAGATGATGAGCTTCAGCAGCTTCCCATTTAGTAAACTGCTCTCCACATTTATGGCAAGTCAATGAAGAACAATCTTTAGAATCTGTCTCAATAGAAACCCTGTTGCTTGAATGAATAACTTTACCACCAGCACCGGAATTTTTAGGAACTCCAAATTCAGACCCTTCTCTATCAGACAAAAAAAAGGGGGATTTTCTTGGAGGAGTTGCTGGTGCCATATAAGAAGGATTAAAAAAAGGCATTGTTGAGTGCCCTCCAGGTCCAGGCCCTGGTGTCCCTGGCCTTAATGTTCCCACGAAGCTTGACCCACCACTTACATTACCACCACTGCCACCCCCACCATTGCTGCCCCCACCTGAAACTCCATCTTGGAACCCACCACCAAACCCAGTGATCTTGAGCTCACACCTTGAGTTACTGAGAATGACTTCATGGGTTATTGGGTTCAGAAACTCACTGCTGCCTATGGACCTTGGACTGCAACTCGGTGGCTTCTCTAAATGTCTCTTGCTTCCATGAATTACATCTTTGAGATTTGCTATTGACCTTGAACAACCTGACCTTCCTCCTGCTTTTCTCGTCAAGATTGTGCTCAGTTGCTTCCTTGATTTTGGGTCATAAACATCTGACGGCTCTGATTTACAATGCAAAGATCTCTTCAATGAAAACCACACTGTTGGCATACTTACACTCCCCCTTTGCTTTCTTTCTAGGGCTTTCAGCTTTCTTGTTCAAATACTGTACCGATTTTCACTGTAACTCTCTTCCATTTTTCATTTTCAACAGCATTTCAGCCGCAAAGCAGAACATAAAAACACTTACCATATTTTCTGACAACAACTAGCATTCATTCAACAACTGCTATACAGAACACATGAATGTTCAGAAAATAAAACCAGAGCAAAAATCTTCATCGGCAGCACTTACAACTATAGTGCTTCTGTAAGCCGTTCATGTATAAATTGTGAGTGATTCAATCATCATATTAAAATAAATAAATAAAGAAGGGTATTAGAGAGAAAGAGGGAGAGAAAGAGATAGAGACAGGGGGACTCAACTTAAGGGCTTGAAAACAAAGGGAGGGTATTAGATAGAAAAGGAAATTAAAAATGAAATTTAAAGGGAAATTGGAGAACCTTTGGCTCTTGGGGAAACATGACAACCAGCCCGAAAGAAAAGAAAAGAAAAGGTAAAAAAAAAAGACATGTTGAGGGGCTCTTATAAATGCTATAATGACTAAGGAAGGCAACACTGTGAAACAACCCAGAAAGAGACATTTGTATTTGTAATTTTTGCAGCCTGTCTCATTTCAATTTGAAAATCTTGTGCGACTGTTCAATTTTAAAATTGTACAATTCCCACCCCCCAAAGATTTTGCATCAAATGCTAATTATGACCTTTGCTGAAATGACTTTAAAAAATGATTCATACCACGCTTCCAAAAAATAAAATAAAGTTGTTTTAAGTTTTGACCCGTAAGATTTGTTATGAAGTCCGAATTTATATATTCTATATCAATTTAAAGAGTTTTACCAGTTAAACAAATTGGCCTGGATTTTAAATATTTAAAAAATAATTTCAAATTAAAGTAAAAATAATGACCAGCTTCAATGTTTTACAAATATGTAATGCCCTACTCCAATTCTAAGTAAGATGGTCTTCACTTGTCTTTGCCCGAGTGATTGAACTACTGTTTTCACAAACAGTTCAAACTTAAATAATTAAAATTTTTTTAATTATAAAAATTATTATGTGAAAATAATATTCTTTCTCGAATATTTAAAAGAATTAAAATCAAATCTTTTGTTCTAGTAAATATTAAATTATAAATATATCAGTAAATAATATTATATAATATAAGTTATAATTTTAGATATTAATTTTTTTAATAATAAAAAAAAAAGATAGTCTTAGTAAAGATTAATTAAACAGTGTTCCCATAATGAGATTTCTTTTAGTCTTAAATGAGTTGAGCCTCCATTTAACCGAGATCATCAATAACCAGAGGGAGCATTTGAATCATAAAAGATATATTATTAATTACAAGAGACTTTTGTGAGGTGTCATTAAATATGGGGTGCTACCAAACCACTGCCACTGGAATTAAATTACAAGAAAACTGTTGATTTCACATTCACGGTTTAATCTCGTGAATCATCTCGAGGTAAAAATATTGGAGAATTAATTGACAATCAAATTAATCACCGTTAAAATTAATGAAAGTAGTGTTGTGTCACAGCAGGACCACACGTCTGGCCCATTATGTGTTTGGACAATAGTGGTACATTGTATTTTCTTTTTGGATTTTCTGTTTATCCTCCATGTTTTCTCTTCAAATATAGTTTCTAGGCAACCACTGAATCTCTTCCTCACAATTGTAAAGGTAGTAATTTGAAGTTTGAACCCCATAAAAGTAGTGTAAATATTTAATCTTTTTCCTCAAATTTGATTAAAAATAGTTTTTTTTCTTCGAAATATGAGTGTAGTTAATCTTTTTCTTTTCGAAATATGAGTGGTGTTGACGTCCCTCAAATACTAGAGAGGGTTAAAATCTGAACAATATTATATCTGAGTAATAATCTCATATAATTAAATAAAATTTCTGGATAAATGCTAGAATTAATAACCCATCTAATTTTCTTTTTTATTCTTGCATTTTAGTGTCTGTTATGATATCTTGCTTTCATTTTTTATTATTGAATCATCTAATAAACTTTTTTTTTGTATGGATTAGATCGCATTAATCTCATAATGGTTGGTCCCTAGAGGCTTAGCTAAATGATTTTTAAGTAATTTTACTTAACTAGCATCCCAACTTCAATAGTTTTTAAATAATAATTTTTTAATATTATAAATACAATCAAAGAAAAAGAAAATGTCAATTAATTCAATCAAGTAGTTATTAGCACATTCCTCTACCTTTTAAACAAATAAATGAACCAAAAATAAATAAATAAATCCTCAAAATGGTAGCAATTTGCAATTGTAGACATATGTTTCTTAAAGCTAATGTACTTATGCTTATAAAAAGAGGGGAAAAAAAGGGGGAAAAAAGAGTTAGGTTGTCTTTTTTTTTTTAAATTTAAATAGTATGATTTAAACTGAAATCTAAATGGATTTGAATGAAAGTTGTGCATATATTTATTTTTCATAATTTATAAAATTGAAGAATAATGCAAAAATATTAGGTGTATATATAATATAGGAAATATATGAATTCTTAAGGATATTTTTGAAATTTAAAATTAAAATTTTTGATTTAGATATATGACTTCAGATAAAATTAAAAATTTTCTATTCTAATAAAATTATCGTAACAATAAGTGATAAGTTAAGAAATAAATAATTAAAATAAGTAAATATCTGAAGAAAATTAAAATCAGATTTTAGACTAAAAGAATAATTTGCACGTTAATCTACTTATGATTATAGTTCAAAATAAGATGGGCCATTCTTAATGATGTAAGGATATACTTTCTGATAAAAGTTAATTCAAAATTTCCATAAATATAAATAAAGTAATAATGATAATGATAGTAGACTAAAGTACTGATATGGAAAGAGTATGTGTTTATGGCAAAATATTGGTAATTGGCGAAGCCTAGTAATGGTATTACGGCACAAAAAAAATGGGTGAAATTTTTTAAATGAAGTTATGAAGTAATCGTACAAGAATTTTAATCAGAATGTCAAGTTTCCCATGAATGATTGTTCATGAAAATAGGAAACAGTTAAAAGTGAGCTGATTTTTCTTTGTTTAATGGCATATATCTAGAATGAAAAGCAATAATAAACGAATGATTTTAATTGATTCTATGTGTTATCACATGTTCTCTGATTTTAATTGATTTTATCTGTTATCACACGTGCTCTAAAATGTGTTAAAAATGATAACTAGATTTACATCTTCTCCGTAGCAATTATTATTATTATTTCCGAAGGGCAACAAGAAGGAAAATCAAGGCTCCAAAACAAGTGGGTATTTGAGAAAAGAAGAGCTCAATTATTACCTTTGAACACTAATCTCTATGGTAATAAAAAAAAAACACTAATCTCTATAAACGCACGACTTTCTAATGCAACTTTCAAAATCAGAAAAGGTGTTGAAAAAGAGGCACTAGAAAAGTTTAGATACACTCAACAAGAGATCGAATCATTAAAATAAAAAAAAAATTGATTACAATTTCCGCCCTTTTCCTTTTTATATTTCATATGTTTTCTTTGAATTGCTTTGTCATTTTGCTGTTACACATTAAATGGAGGCACGCTAACGTATGAAATTGTAAAAAAAAAAATATATATGGATACAAATTTAAAAGTTTTTCATATAAGTATCGGTTTGAGAAACACAAGCCATGAATTTAAGGGGGTAGCAGCCAGCAGGCATGTATTGACGCACCCATTAAATGCCGGCACATGATGAATTCTGAGGTTTCCATTTTGCCCATTTATTGAAGAGCTCATGATGCCCTCGACTTGGCCTTCTCTATTTTTTTTTATCATTATTTGTTGGTAAATTACTCTATATTTAAAAAATGGGAAGCCCCTTTCATTCTTTTTTCTCTTTATTCCTCAAAATTAGAAAATGTAATTGGACCTTGTTCTGTTGGCCCAGCCCAAAAAATGTAGGTTTATTTGTGGTTCATGATTTCGTATTTAGTACAACCCATCGACTCATTTGGATAAGCTAAAATATCTTAAAATTAATTTGTTATATGACTACTACTAGGAGTGTAATCACGTCGACCTACATGCCAGTCCATTGAACTTTTATACCTAAAATAATGTGAGCTCAACACGGATTTATTTGAGCTCTCTGTGTCATGTCCGTCCGATTAAATTTACAGCTACATAAAAAATAAAGAAAGAAACAAGTTTTTAATTCAAACCAAGCATTTCAATTATATTATTTCATCATAGGTTCAAGGTATATGTTGAATAAAGTGATGTTAAAGTTTCAAACTCTTGTATATACTAACGTGCCCTAAATTTATTGGTTGGATGAAAGTACGAAAAATTAAAAACAAATCACGTGGATCAAATTTTATTTAATCTAACTAATTAAATTACATCACATCAGTTTGTACAAAAATCGGTAACTTTATTTTCACTCTAATTTAGTAATTTATGCGGACCAACATACTATCTGAAAGCATATTATGCAATTGGGCTTTCAACGTGTAAAGGTTTTGGTTTGGTGCTAACGAAATTGGCCCTTTTCCACAAAGAGGCCCATATGACTAAATATCCTCCACCAAGATTTTGATTACAGCCCTTCTATAAAATTTATTCAAAAAATGCGCAGCTCACTCTGAAAAAGAGTCGACATCATCGATGCGGGATGCCGCAAAAGCTAACATCAGCAATGGATCATCCTTATATCATCTTGATTTTTTATCCCAATGCATACGCAATCTAGTTTTTGTTTTCGGAATCTTGTGAATCGAAATGGAATCAGGAAAAAGAAAAGAAAAAACTTTCAGCCAAACAACAAATTAGTGACTGGCAATATTGCATGTAAAAACAATACTCAATAAAGATCATGGAGACAATAAGTTGAAACTTCCTTGTCACGCTTTCCCGTACAACTTACAAAGAAAGTCGCCAGTGGCTGTACATGACTAGTACATTACACATGCGCCCCCCACCCCCCATTTGAGCTTTTCTTCGATAGATTGAAAATCAAGGTCTATATCCTCCTTTCTATTTAAACCGATCCATTTTTATGCCCCGTCTTTAATTATTTGCTGCAGAGATATATTATGGCAAGAGTAGTAGGTGGTGTTATCGTTTGTGTGATGATAGTTGCTATTGATGTTGTTGCTGGCGTTCTAAGTACCAAAGCAGGATTAATTACTCAAAACAAGGTAACAAAGTATAATCAATGTTGGAAGAATTTTAAGTTTTATTCTTTCATTATGCATCATGCAAACGCAACTACTAAGTATACATACATTTTTGGCTGCCGCTGAACCCAGAGAGATTCTGGGTGTAGGGAAGCCGAAAGTGATCATCACGATAGAGAAGTCTTTAAGCTTGGGCTGGCTGCGGCGGGATTGCAGGCTGTGGCACACATTGTGGCTAACTTGCTCGGCGGCTTCATGTGCATTTGTTGCACAGAGGAGCTTGAAAGATCAACTGCTAACAGGCAATTGTGGTTTGCTTCTTTGGCTTTATCATGGTGTGCCCTGTTCTTAATTCATAATTTTCTCACAGCAAATTAATATATATATATATATATTACCATAACATTAAGTGTTAAATATGATAAGCAATGTGCAATCATTATGATGTGCAGGATTGTGGCGGGCGTTGGATTTGCAATGCTGATTGCAGGGATGTTAGAGAACTCGAAATCATCATTATCATCATCATCATCATGTGGGAAGTTGCATAATCATTTTTTTCTTATTGGTAGCATCTTATGCTTTCTTCATGCTCTCTTGTTGTGCATTGCTCTCTACGTTTCTGCAACTTTCAGCCTCAGCAATGAAAGCAGTTAGTCTTAGACATCAGCCTCATGACCCTTAAAATTATTATTATTATTTTATTAATTTCAATTATTTCTGAATATCCTTTTCGTTGATTCTCAAAGTATTAAATTCGGAAAGAAAAATTCATGGTCGTTTTGACATCGAGTAGAAAATCAATTACGGAGATCGACACTTTTCCTAATAAGGATTTTGGTTTTAGCGATGGAGTATTATGAAAAATCTCAGGGTAAAGTGGAAAAATTAAAGGGTAAATTTTAGATTACTCCTTGTGGATTGATTATTGTCAAATTTTTTTTTGTCAAAATTTTAAGGTATTCTCATTTTTATTTAAAAGATAAGGAAAAAAAATGAGATTGGGTTGACGAAACTTCTTCTTTTGTTTTGTTTTTAACAAAAATGGGAATAAATTGAAGTTTTCAAAATTTAGAGGTATTTTGATGGGTGATAATTTGAAATTAACCCAATCCATTTTACCCAATTATCAATAATTTACACAAAATATTGAAGAATTTTTCATATTACATAATGAGTAAATATACTACCTTAAATAATTACCCTAATCTTTATAATATCAAACAAGGTAATATTTATTAAATGGATGATTTAGATAGAGTAATAATTAATTTATAAGCTATAAAAATTGACCATTCAATATCATTTTTCAGTGCTTCTGATAACCATTGATGAGTTATCAGCTTTTTTTTTTTTTTGATAAAGAAAGTAAGCATTTCATTAATTCACATCAGTGAAAACTGAAAACATTTGATCTTTGCTGGTAGAGAGTCTAGCCATACAGCAAGACTATTGTGTCCTAAAGATAATTTAGCTAAGGAGTGGGTATAAGTATTGTGCATAAGCAATAGATCACATGAGGAGGTAATTTAAAGATGTGATTAGATTTATGAAATTTTTACATGTTGAAAATCCTTGTTGTTACTTTGGATTTATGAAATTATCCATAAAATTTCTGATTTGCTACCCTGCTTGTTGTTTACTAAGCTTGCAACATTTTGATAATCAATTTCTATGGCTTTAGATTGAAACTCTGTATTTCTGGCCACCTGAAAACCCCGTCTTACATCAGTTAAAATCAACAATATCTCGTTCATTGTGAAATGACTATGATGCCAAATATTTAACTTCTCCACCAACTTGAGTTTTGAAGTGTAAAATTTTTCTCCTTTATAAATATACACTTTCTAACACTCAACAATAAAATTAATAAAATTTAAAAATGCACAAAACATTTTACATGTTGAAAATCTTGCAAAATTATGATTTTGTTATTTCACATTTGATAACCCCTATGTCCCTAACTACAACTCCCAAATCTATTATATTCTCATTATATCTAATGGCTGCATCTACCTGAGCCTTGACAACACGAGCAGGGAGGGAACTCCACATTTGATGCATCTTAGATAGTTTCTTCTCTGCAAAACTTTGTCTAGATTTCTTAAATCTTTTAAAGGCATCCATCAGTTCTACCTTTGCAACACTTTCCACAAAGTAGAAACTTTTCTTGTAAAAAATCTGCATCATAAAACAAAAAACCAAACAAAATAAAATGAACAACCCCACATTTGTAAATTTGGGTAGAGAAACAATAACAAACCACCACAGATCTTTAGATGTGAGTGGAAGAACAAAACCACCATAGATCTAGGGGATCTGAGTTGAGAAAATAAGTAAAGAAAATAAAAAGAAATGAAAAAAAAAGAAGGTTTCGCTGGAAACCAACTCATAGAGCTGATTTTCTGACAAAAGAAGAAGTTGAAATGTTTCTGGATGTTCAAAGAGAAAAGAAGAGACATAAAGTATGGGGAAAAAGTTTCGAAGTTTCCTTATTTTGATGAATATAAATGACATAAAACTTAACACTATAAAGTGGACTTGGTAATACTAATTTTCTTTTTTAAATTAACCACATTTCATTCCATGGTCAAAATATTAGAGTGCAATAGCATTACAATAACCAATTCAACAAAAGTTATGTAAGTTTCATTTGGTATAACTTTTCAAATAAAACTTATTTAAATAAAGTTTTTAAAGTAAAACCTAAAAAAAGAAAGTTAGTTATTTAATTGTTAATGGAAGTTTTTATTAAAACTATAAAATTACTTTAGTAGATTTTTTTTAATTTATGAAGATAATTTTTTTTAATTTATGTTACTAAATAAATGAAATAAAATTATCAAATAAATAAATAATATTTTAGATATTTTAACATAAAAAAAAATTCAATCTTTACTTTTAAAGCCTAAAATTTGAGCTTTAGTAGTAGAAACAAAAGGTGTTATTTAAAGGTAATTTTTAGGGACCTCCCTTGAGGTTTAACGTATTAACAATTTGAGAGAATGTATAACCGTAATTACACAAGTCTCCCTTGGCGTTAGTATAACATTTCGTATATCTTTAGTATTTCAGGGTAAATTTGTAATTTCAAAATAAACTTGAAAAAATAAAAATTAAACAAACCCCGAACCCTCAATGATACACATCAATACCCAGTGGCTATTAGCTTCAATTTCTCTTTCATGAACTTCATCATGAACAAATGAAAATTAAACAAAACCCAAGATCTGAGTTTTGCTCACTGATACACATCAATACCCAGTGGCTATTAGCTTCAATTTCTCTTTCATGAACTTCATCATTTTCTTTTTCATTAAACTAATTAACCAAATAACAACCATTCTCCAGCACCAAACGCTTTAAAGAAGTTTTTGTAGCAATCAAACAATCTTTCAATTATTTAATTAGAGGTATGAATGAGAAAAAACTTAGGCGGTGGTACAAGGGTGCTGTCAATTGAGCTTCCTCAGTAGCTAGCATTAGAGGTTGCTGGCATCGATGCAAGAAGAAGGTTAGTCTTTGAAAAACTCTATTCCATATAAGATCAATGATTTTAATTCTTTAGATTATTAGCTTGAAGAAAGTTAATGTCTTTGAAAAGTGAAAATCTTTCCATATAAGATCTCTGTTGATTTTAATTCTTTAGATTATTCTCGAAGATTTTGGTTTATATTATCGATTTTAGAAAATTGTTGTTATTTGTGCTTTAATGATCTCCTTAACATTTGGTTGAGATAAATAAACTACTGCATACTAAAAATTAGCGATATGTAAGTTTATTGATATGTTGAGAATGATGGGTTTTTTGTGTTGTTTTGAAGTAGCCGAAATAGTTTGTTGTAAACAGATATTAAATTCTTGTTATTGCCATTTTATTGTCAAAAAATGTGAAGATGTTTATGTTGATGTTGCTATAGTCATTGGATATTGATATTTTTTGGCCTTTATATAATTATATAGAGCATCGGTTTGGGGATATGTTAAAGAAGCTACTGCATGTTGATATTATCACTTTCACTATATGGTTGGGACAGGTTATGGGCTGAACAAACCATCTGAAGCAATAAAGTGTAATCTATATATAAAATATGTGTTTTACAACTTTGGTTTATATTATAAAAAATTGTTGTTTTTGTGCAAAATTGGTTTATATTATCGATGGGTTTTTGTGTTGTTTTGATTTTAGAAAATTATTGTTATTTGTGCTTTTTGATTGATCTCTTAACCATTTTATTGTCAAAAAATGAGATAAATAAAGTCATTGGATATTGATATTTTTGGCTAAAAATTATGTTTTGATTTTATTAGTTCATTGCACTTTATTTATAGGCTTAATTGCTAATCAAAATTTTAATAATGTATATGCAGGTTAAAGGGCGATGTTCAAATTCATAATCTCAACTCTTAAGATTCTAGAGTTGTTTAGTATTACTTTGTTTAGCTTCGAATTTTCATTGTGTACACTATTTGTTTGAACACACTAAGTTAAATACCAATTAGCCACTTTCAATATAAAGGGCAAGCTATTCCGGAGTGACCACTTATAAGCTAATGCATCTAGGAGCATATGTGACAACATTATGTACAACTATATATATATATATATGAAAATACGGGCTATTGTTGATTTGTAGAGGTTATATATAATATCGAAAATACCATTGATGATTGTTGTTGATACAAGTTGATGATTGTTGTTGATACAAGTTGTTGTGGAATGCATAAAATTATCATTTCAGTTGGTTGTAAATGTTTATATTTACCAGCTATTGAGTGCTTAAAATTATCATTATATTTGGTTGTTAGTGCTTAGAGGGCGTGTGGTTTTGATTCTTTGCAATATTGGCAGCTTTATTCAAATTTTTATATATTTTTTTATTTATTATTATGCGATGTCAATTCTTTCTACAATTAATGAGAATCTTGGTCTTTCAATGTGTTTTGTGATATTGGTAGTAATATTCGTCATCTTTGTTTGGTGACAAGGGTATTTTGGAAATTTTAGCAGTCCACTAACAGTCAACAATACAAAATACTAATGCTCAGGGAGATTTGTATAATTATGGTCATACATTCTCTCAGACTGTTAAAACGCCAAACCTCAGGGGAGGTTCTTAAAAATTACCCAGTTATTTAATCTTTAAAACATTTATTCAAAAACTAACTAAACAATATTTAAAGTTCAAAAAGAGCTTATATGATTACATAAACTCTCATGATTATTAAATAAGTCATATAAAATACGCACTTGTAAATACACCATAATTATAGAAAATTAATTGAACTATTACTTCTATGCACTAAGGAAAAAGGAAATAATGCACAAGAGATATCTTTATTAACAAATAAGTTATCAAATAATCTCAACATTACCCCTGCCTAAAATTCGATCTTTATTTCCATCAATTCTCTAATCACAAATAAGATTCTCCAAACACGTTCATTATAACCAACATGAATGTGCCTGAGATTACTCTTTTGATGCATAATAGACAGAAAGGAGATTCAATTTAAGTATTTATCAAATGTTGTGATTGAAATCGAGAACACAATCTAATATTACAACAAATTTAATTCGTTGAAAAGTAAAAGACAATTGCTACATTCAGTCATTCATTTTGAAGTAAATCGTTTTCAATTTGATTGAGTAGCAAATTTGTTTGCAAAAAAATACGTGTTGCAATCACATAAGAGCTTTTAAAGTCCCCTTTACTATATAAATTACTATTTAACAGATGGTATTTCTACAGAGAAGTATTGTTTTCATTTTTTCTTCAAAAGCATAGTAATTATATAAAGTTGCCAATGGCAATTTCGTCAATTTGATGAAAAAATGGCGTTGATCCTCCCGTCACGACACGTATTCAATCCAATTTGAACCCACCCACCAGAAGCATCAACGCTCTAAAACTCAAAAGCGGTGAACCAAAAGCAATCAGATCTGTACCGTTCGTTTTCCCTTAATCTGACGGATCTCCATCTCGATCCGCGTACTCCACTCCCATTTGCCGGTTCCTCGCCACTCAATCTCTATATAAATACCCCGAACCGCTCCAGTCTCATTAAAACACGCCAAGCCAAGCCTTAACCTTTCGCTCTTTCCATTTCCCTTTCTTCGTTAAGAGCTTATTCCCTTGAGATGGCGGGTCGGGGCAAGACTCTCGGGTCCGGGGCGGCGAAGAAGGCCACCTCACGTAGCAGCAAAGCGGGGCTTCAATTCCCCGTCGGTCGTATTGCCAGGTTCTTGAAAGCCGGGAAATATGCTGAACGTGTCGGTGCCGGAGCCCCGGTTTATCTCGCCGCCGTCCTTGAATATCTCGCCGCTGAGGTATCGTCTTTCTCTTTCTTTCTCTCCTCTTTCTTCGCTGTTATAGCATAATCGATTTCCTTGTTTCAGATTCTTATGCTTGTTTGTTGGGTTTTAAAGGATGTTTATTTATCTTTTTTTTTTTAAATTGCAGATCTAGGGTTTCTGAATTTGATATTTTTATGTGGAAATTGGCTCTTTTCGTTGTCACATATTAAACTTGCATCTCTACTTTTTAATTTTTGTGTGAAGTTCAGTTCTTATTATAACGTCTGGAAATTGTCAATATTTGTGAAATTAGGGTTTCTGCGGATCTGGATATATGATTTTGTTTTATTGTAACTCTAATTTTGCCTAATTCTTTGTAAAATTTTGCGTTTTTTTATGGATAAGTCATTATTGTATTTCAGTTATGACTATCTGAAGTCAGAATATTGTGCTATAATCAAATCCCTCTGCTTTATTGTGAAATTAGGGTCTCTATTTTGATATCTGTTATACATAATGTTGGTGTCCTTTTATTTGGCATTTGATCTTGCTTTAATTGATCTTGATTTGAGCATTTTGTTGATGAAAAAAATATCAAATTTTTAATCCTGTCTGATTTTGTGCAGGTTTTGGAATTAGCTGGAAATGCTGCAAGGGACAACAAGAAAACGCGAATTGTCCCTCGCCATATCCAATTGGCTGTCAGGAATGATGAGGAGCTTAGCAAGCTTCTTGGGGATGTTACCATTGCTAATGGTGGTGTGATGCCCAATATCCACAACCTTCTCCTTCCCAAGAAGACTGGAACTTCAGGGTCCAAGGCTGCTGATGAAGACAGTTAAATTCTCATCACTACAAGAATCAAAATGATGGTCAACACTGTTGTGTTAATTGTGCTATGTGACATTTGCCTTTTTAGTGTTTGTTTAGTTAGTTTGTTGTTTTTGTGATTGTAGTTAGGATTTCAAATAGCTATGTTTGTGTATAATTTCTATTAGTTGCTTAATAGAATTCTTCTTACTTTTTATGCACACTAATCTTCTGCCCTCGTTAAAAGAAAAATCATATATTACTTGCAAGCTTACTCAAAAAAAGGCCATAAATTAGCTGTGGGGATTGTCTTTAAATAAGAAACTTTGGTACTGAAGGTTGAAACCTAAAGTTGTGTCGCCATTTCTGAGGAGGCAGATCAATTGATAAATTCACCCATGTTAATACCAAAATTAACAGGTGTGTATATGCAGAGATTAATTGATATACGCACAATGGTCACCTGACCTTAAGTTCCCCAAATATCCTTTTAACTGAATATTTACTAAAGATTGGAAGTTCGAAAACTGACAAGCAACCAGGGGGGATGTAAATGAGCCCTTGGGCCATAAATAAACACATGGGCTAAATAATTGGGCGCTGTGGCCTATGAACGTGCGCAAATTGCAGATTCAATAGAACAAAACTTGAACCCAAACTATTTCGTTTTAGTTACCATGTTCTTATAAATTTTGCAAAAAATAGAGGCATTATATACTTATAAATAAAAAGATGCTTGCAAAGAGGATCTCAAAGAGGGTATATCTTTGCCTTGTTGGGATATGTAGTGAGTGGGAAGGCTTCTTTACAGCTCTCTCTACGACAGAGGCTGAGTTCATTGCTGCAACTGAAGCTACAAAACAGGGATGAAGATGTCGCTGGGATTTACGGAGTGCAGTGCAGCTTACCAAGAACCAAGTTTATCATGAAGGGCTCAAACACAGAGATGTGAGACTCCATTTCACTAGAGATCAAATCCAGATGGTGCCCTCATTCAAGTTCATGGAATTTTTGGACTTGATGGACTGGGAATTACAAGTAACTGATACTAGTGAAATTGTTGTAAGTAATTAAGCTACAGGTTTTTGACGATTTGTGAACCAAGGTGGAGATTTATGAAAATGTGATTCTCAATTCTCAAATCAGTTAAAGCAGTTAAAGAGGGTTTGGTGACGTGGCACTATGAGATGGCAAGTGGGGTAGATTTTTAGTTGGGTTAGCAAATTGCAGGCTTTATAAACAGAGATGAGGACTGATTGTTTCACTAGTTTTGCGCCTTCGTTTATTAGTAGAGAGAGTTAGAAGCTGTTCTTGGTCTCAAAATCTCTTCACTTTAATTCCTACTGTAATGGTAACGCAAAAACATCTCTGCTGGTCACTTGTGGCCGAACCACACAAATGGCTCCGCGTCTCTATTTTGATTCTTTCTCTTTCCAGTTCTTTTTTCGTTGATTGCCTGTGATTCAGATTTGATTCTAAGATGAGCTTAGATTGAGTCTTGAATGATCTTGTATGGTGATTGTGCATATTAAGCTCTTGATTCACATAAACAGTTTAGTTCAACCCATTACAAGGTCCTGATGGTGTTGGTCTAAATCATTGTACCAGAAATTATATGCTCGCAATTAAAGTTGGTACTTGAATTTTTCCAAGGTTATTAATTCTTATTCTAGGAAGTAGGAACGACGTATCCAAGTCATGTTAGTTCCGAAAGAGTCACACAATTTTAAAAGTGGGTAATTGTTTACTCTTTAAATCGGTAAAAAGCAAATCTTGAATTGGGTACAAAGGAATCTATTCAAAACAAATACAAAACTGGTGTTATTAGATGAAAGATACATCTAAGAACTGAAACGGTGAGTGAGATATTCTTCTTTGATTAAAATCCCAACTTGAGCGAATTGATTAACATTGTGATATGTATTTGCCTCAGCTCCTTCTTCCACGCATCATCACCATCGTCCATCGACATGCATATAGTCTTCCAGGATCAACTCTGTAATTTCTTTTTCATCATAGTACTTTTAAAGCTTCATCTGTAATCTTGCTGCTTTTTGGAACGGCCGCCGCAATTTCTTTTCATTTTTCATTTTCGCAGATTTCTCTTTCATTTTTCTTGATCGTGAGAGATACATCTCTGTCTTTCTCAGAGCTCTCTTAAACAAATTCAAGAGGTGGTTTGGGTAGGGGGTACCCGTTGCAATTCGGCTGTTTACCGACAAACCATCGGACTCTTCAGCAGCTGCTGCCATTGGTTCAATTTGAAGAATAAGCCAACAAGTCTGGGAGAGTCTTGGAGAAAAATAAGCGAGAGGGTTTTCGGGTTCTTGAAAAATAAGGAAATCCCTAATGTTGAAACTCTAACCCTTATTTATAGGCTCATCACGCGTTTCCTTATTCATTCAGGATTCCTTGTCACTTTAGGATTCCTCGTTCATTCAGGATAACTCTCAAATTTAAGTAATTAAAAATAATTAATGTAATCAAATTATTTAGGCGGAACTCACTAATCAACTAACTTCAAACATTAGTATGGTTAATGACGACTTAGATGCTTTAAGAAGTAATTAATTCTATGGAAGTGGTAGACAAGATGTGGCTGAAATATATTTCTCTATCTTAACAATGGCTAACATGTTATTACAGTAAGTCATTTTGCAATATCATGTATGTAAATATGAGAACAGAAGGAGTATTAACAAGATTCAGTTTCTTAAATTCAATTAAAGGGGGAATTTTAGGTGTAGGCACTTGAAAAGGTGATTCATGAAATTAAAGAAATATCTCCTCTGAAAATGCAAAGGAGATTTACTTTTTACTTGATATATTATGGACTTTTTTTCCCCCAAATCACCATGCAATTAAGTATTAAATTAAGCTATTTTTCACTTCAATTCCATAGAAATTTCCAAATTTGTAGAAGAGTAATGAATAACAACATTATTGATATAGGTGTGTGTGTCACGCTCAAGAGAGCATATTAACATTTATGAAATTTAAATAATTACCAGTTAAGATCTCTACACTAAAATTACCCTTCATATTATTACCGTTAGGCATTCAAAAGTAGAATCAAGTTCCTAAGTGGGCGTTAGAAGTTAGAATGCTTGGCCACTCAAGGATTCCTTCTTACTTTAGGATAACTCGCAATTTTAAATAATGAAATATTTTTAATTACTTAAATTTGAGAGTTTTCCTAAAGGAACAGGGATTCCTAAAGCAACAAGGATTCCTAAAGGAACCAGGAATCACATAATGAGCCTATAAATAAGGGCTAGATCTTAAGGTTAACAATTTCCTTATTTCGCAATAACCCGATACCCTCCTGGCTTGTTTTTCTCCAAGACTCTCCCAGACATCTTGGATTGTTCGTCAAATCGAAACAATGGCAGCAGCTGCTCAAGCTCAACAGTCCGATAGTTTGTCAGAAAACAGCCGATTTGCTACGGGTACCCCCTACCCAAACCACCTCTTGAATTTGCTGAAGATAGCTCTAAGAATGACGATCATATACACCGCTCGATCAAATAAAATTAAAGAGAAATCTGCGTACATGAAAAATGAGAAGAAATTGCGGCGGGTGTTCCGAAAAGCCGCAAGATTGGAGCTGAAGCTGGAAAAGTACTATGACAGAGAGGAAATTATAAAGCTGGTCGTAGAAGACTATACGCAGATTGATGGTGACGATCCTCGGAAGAAGAAGCTAAGGAAAATACATATCACACTCTTGATCAATTCGCTTGAGTTGGGATATTAATATCTCGCTCACATTTTCAGTTTTTAGATGTATCTTTCTTTTAGCAATAAAAACAATTATTCATATGATGTAAAACACTTCATCAAAGGAATTTTTATGTAGGATACATGTATCCACTTGATGGTTGATGCTTGGAGGTAACACTTTGAAAGGCAATTTTCATGAAGAGATTTTAGTAATTATTTATATTTTATACCTTTTTTATATTGATCAAATTCTCCTCTCCTTCCAAAATATTTTCATTGAATGCTTCCAGCAATGGTCTCCTAAACTTTGGATGAGATCATCACACATAATAAAATATCCGGACAAGAGTTTATATAATATTTAATTTAATTCTCGTGAGATTAATGAATGCTGCTGTTCTTGATGTTAAATTGGCAGAGTTTATGAGCAAAATTAGTAGTATTTACATAGATGTTAGCTAAGTTTTGCTTATGCCATTAATCTCAATTGAGTCCTTGCTAGCACTGTGGACTCAAGAACTTGATCCAGAAAGAAAGGAGGATCCACCTGTCAAGAAGAGGAAGATTCAGGAAAAGAGTGAGAGTCTTGGTGGTGCTATAGATGATGAAAGTTCGAAAATGGATCAATCTTGATGGCCAATAATTGTTGATTAATCTCTCTTGCGTATCCTTCATTTTTAAATGAGCGAAAATTGATTTGATTTTGTTGTTTCTTCTGTTTTTACCGTTGATTTTCTTTTCTGGGCTCATTGCTAAAATCAAGTCGCAAGAATTATGTGGAATAAATGTACAATTCAAAGATAAGCCATGATTGTTTCACTATTTTTGTGCCTTCGTGTTTATGAGTGAATAGAGAGAGTTGGAAGCTGTTCTTGGCTCAATCTCTTCAATGTAATTCCCTCTGCGATTGTAACAAAAAATTATAGCCTAACCATGTAAATGCACCGTGTGTCTCAATTGATTCTTTCCAGTTTTTAAGAAGAAAAACATCAAGTGCTTTTGTTCTGAATAGATATCTTTGTCCAATTCAGGATTCACTTTGAATTTGTGTTACTCTTTCTGAACCATCATGAATTGGATGTATCATTTCTAGAACAAGAACTAGTGATTTTTCATTCTGGACTTGATATTATTTACTTTGTTTTGGATAAGAATTTTATACATATAAGAGGGGGAGAATAAAGCCAAAGCCAAACGTTAACTGAGACATCCAAATTACCAATAGTCCTTTCAAGAATTCTGAGAAGATGAAGATAGGAATTCAAGAATTTGTCGTGAAAAAACACAGTTCTAAGGCTATCAAAGCTGGAGGAGTTGGATACTAACAAATTGACTATGAAGCTTTAAACTTCAAGGTGAAGCAACCATAAAAATGCATGGATATACTTACAATTTTTGAGCTGCTGGAATCCAGAACTGTGACTGTAGTCACCCAAAATGCCTGACCTGCAACAAGGTATGTAGGCCAGATAAGAAGCATCTTCTTATTTTAAGCATAACCAGCTCAACCCTCATACACCTCTGTGCACCCTAGGTGGTTTCTTTGTGACCATAAAATATAAATAGTTGCGCAAACTGAAGCGTAACCAGAATGTTTTGAGCTCTGACTTCCTCTGGTGCTGATAACATACCAAAAAGAAAAGTAAACCACAAATTAGTATACAGAATATATCTCAAGATATCATACTGATTGGAAGTAAAATTCTTGGTATTTCCTATCATATATAGGTCTGGCAACATCCAAAAGCCTCCTAATCATGCAAAAATGTTAAAGAATTTACTAATTGGGGGTGACAAAGGTAACTTAGTGTTTAATAGATAAGCAGCTTGTATTTGAACCATTAAATCTAGAACACATTTGCAATAGCACTTCTTTGTCAAGCATACCCACAACAAGATTATTCTATGGGGTCATGATCATCTACAAGTAGAATAAACCCTTCAGGAGAGACAGTGGGTTCAGGTGTCTTACTGGAGTTGGTATGGTGACTGCAGGGTTATATAGTTCAACTAACATCAAAGGATATAATTCAAAAATAACATGGAAGGACATTTGCACTAAAAGAATTTTATCATTTTTGAGAATTTCACACGTGTTGATAGACAAACAATGATAACTTGCTTTACAACATTTTTCCTTCAGTCAACAAAATGATTCTTGCTAAGAATGTAGAAAATGGTATGCAGTGGGAGAAAGAGAGAAGAAACTGCATTTTCACAATTGACTGCTGAATTTGAATATTCATTTAAATGACTTCCTAATCATTGAGTGCTGAATTTGATCAAAACCTCCTGAGTCAGAATCTTCAGTCTGATTCATCCTCAGAGTCTTCAGACTCATCCTTCTCAGTATCTTTATTGTCCTCCTTGTCTGATGCCTTGCTGTTCAACTCTTGTGGAGATTCATCCTTGAAGTTTTCAGATTCATCCTCAGAGTCTTCGGATTCATCCTCACTGCCTTCACTGTCCTCCTCGTTTGATGTCCTGCTGTTCAATTCTTGTGCAGATTCATCCTTAGAGTTTTCAGATTCATCTTCAGAGTCTTCGGATTCATTCTCACTGTCTTCACTGTCCTCCTCGTTTGATGTCTTGCTGTTCAACTCTTTTACAGATTCATCATCAGAGTCTTCGGATTGATCCTCACTGTCTTCACTGTCCTCCTCGTTCGATGTCTTGCTGTTCAACTCTTTCACAGACTCATCCTCAGAGTTTTTCGATTCATCCTCAGTGTCCTCCTTGTCCAATGTGTTGCTGTTCAACTCTTCTTCAGATTCATCCTCAGAGTTTTCGGTGTCCCTTTCAAAATCTTCATTTTCATCCCTTTCCATTCCCTGGGCAGAATCCCCACCCACATAGTATAGCTCTTGAATCTCCTCCACTATTTCCCTAACAGTATTCTTTGATTCCTTTAATTGATTCTCAATGTCTATCAATTTATCAATATGAAAATCGTTTATAGCCACGCCTTCATTCCTCATCAAATGATAGAGACTAAAGTCATTGTCATTAAAAGCACAAGTTGAATCCACATCATCTTCATTAAAAAATCTACTTTCCTTAGATTTTGCATGTTGTCTTAGCTCCCTCTTAACTTCTTTGACAATCTCTGCAACTTTCCCCAATCTATTATCATATTCCCTATTTTGTCTAAGAGGAATATTAAATTTCTTCGGGGGCACCTTCTTCATCAAAGCACAGATAAATGGACAGCGTAAGTCCTCACCATCGTGTTGCCAAGTTACATCAGAAATAGCCATATCTTCATCATTGTTAACATCAACTGAATCATCTAAATTTTCCCCATTTTCCACATTGTTAACATTACCAGAATCATCCAAATTTTGCTCATTGTCCACATGATCAGAATCACTCGAATTATCTTCATCATTGTTAACATGAACAGAATCATCTAAATTTTTCTCATTGTCCACATTGTTTACACTATCAGCATCATCTGAATTTTGATCATTGTCCACATCATCGGAATCACTCGAATTATCTTCATCATTGTTAACATCAACAGAATCATCTGAATTTTTCCCATTGTCCACTTTGTTAACATTATCAGAATCATTTGAATTTTGCTCATTGTCCACTTTATCAGAATCACTCGGAATATCATCATTGATCACATTATCAGATTCAACTACATCATCCTTAATATCACAATCAATTAAGTCATCGACGTGATTCATACTATATACTATTGGTTGATTAACCTCAGAACCCGAAGAATCATCTAACTTAATTGAATCATTAGGCAATACTTTCTCTTCAGAATCAGCAAACAGTTTAGTTGGAGTGAAAGTTAAGGTACCTGAACAACTCAATTTTGTGGATGAGTTGGTTGAAATGTTTGAAGCCACAGAGGAGCTTGATGCTGATGAGTTCAAGGAATTGCTGCCACTGCTGGATCTCAACTCATCCATAGCGCTTATCAGCTGCTTGATCAAAAGACAATCAATGAAGGCGTATTGTGTGTGAACTATTAAGTAGTAGTGGCTGTCAACGATATAAGAAACAGTTTGCTCAAATGGCGCGCACAAAATTAGACAGACGGTGTCGTTTTTCAGCTCATTGTGATAGTTGAATGGAAAATCATTGAAAAAATCTATCGAGGGCCAGGCCCAATGAAGGTGCATTGTGTGAAATCAGTAGCTGCGAGCGATTGAAAAAGTAATTTGCTAAAATAATGCGCGAAAAATCATACGGACGGTGTCCTTTTCAGTTTATTGTTATGGCAGAATTGAAGGTCATTGAAAAGCTCTAACGAGGCCTGAGCGGGTGTTGTTTGAATTAGTTGCTACGAAGAATGATTAAAGAGAGACGTTGTTCAAATGACGTACACAGAATTATACAGACGGCGTCGTTTTCAGTCTTACTGTCATGGCAGAGCCGAACGTCATTGAAAAATGTGTCGAGCTTTTAACACCGCTCCAAAATTCTTATAACAGCCCCTTGTAAACCTAAAATACCCTCAATTTAATTGATAATATAACAACTCTATAGATTAAAATTAACCATCTTCCATAGATTTTACCCAAGAATTTCTTTTTAAATTGCATAAAATATTTATTTAAAATTTTTCCTTTTTATTATTTAATTTTATATTCATAACTCTAAATTCTTATAATTTTCTAAAAATATAATTTTCAATTAAAATTTAAAATGTAAATATAAATTATGAAATGGATTGGTGTAAAAAGTTTGTTAAAAGAAAAATTAAGTATTTAATTTTATTTCCATTCAAAAAAAAAAAATTTGTATTAGGTTATTGAGGTGAATTTAGGTTTAAAAAAAAAAAGCGTTTTAAAAGGAATTTTGTGGGGATGTAAAAGGCCTACTCTTCTAATGAGGCCGAGGCCCAACTACGGCCCAAAGTAGGATCAGACTCGCTTCAAGGAAGGTTTAACCGTAGCCTAAAGGTAATTTTAATTTTTAGCCCTTTAGCTGTTCTTAGACTTTTGATTAATTTATTGATTTCTTTGAAGTGATTCATTTTTTTTTTCAAAAATGTTATACATAGATTGTTACTGATATTACATCAGACATTTCGATTAATATTTATAATCATACTAAACAACTGGGACTACTGCCATACACTAATTCACTGAAGTACTTATTAAGATACTTTAAACCCTCTATAATATTCGAGGGGTGCGTACTCCACTCAATTAATATTTATAATTATATTAAACAACTGGGACCACTGCCATATATTAGCCCACTGAAACATTTGTCCAGATACTTTAAATCCTCTATAATATTCGAGTGGTGCTTACTCCACTCACATTTCATAATCTAGACTATCTCCACTTAATTAACTGATAATTGAGGAAAGATTAAAACTAACCTCCATAAAACTCTTATGGAGACTAGTGATTCATTGGAGTTTAGAAAGTCTACCTTTTGTCGAGCAGCTGAGAAAGCTAGGGGAAATGAAAAAGAATATGTAGTTCTTATTAGTTCTATTGGTTTGAATTAATCAATAGTTGTATTAAAAAATAGAGCCCTTATTAACGAAGATTGAATTCAAGATCGGAAATTTCAGTTTTTTTCTTTTTTTTTTAATACGGTATTATTTCTAGGTATTTTGTTCAATAAAAGACGTAAGTTGTGTATTTTATTTTATGCAGCCAGGGTATGCCTCGCGATCTCATGGAGTTTGCTATAAGCTAATCCGATCACGTTTTGTACTTGACGTGACCTTTTGTGCCTGGGCTTGCTAGCAAGACTAAGTTTATATCTGTGTTTCTATTCGGCTTGTCTCCACTTGTGGTGGTATCATCTTCTGATGATATGAGAGTCCGAAAATATGATTGCTTGCTAATAAGGTATTTTTTTTGTTACAATTACAGAGGGAATTACATTGAGAGATTGAGACAAGAACAGCTTCCAACTCTCTCGACTCACTCATAAACGAAGGCACAAAATTAGTGACGCAATCATGGCTTATCTTTTTTTTTTTTGGACATCAATCATGGCTCATCTTTGAATGATACATTTATTCCACATATTTTCTTTTGCGCATCTCCTTATTACACAAGGGAAAGAAAAATGGATCACAAGATCTTGCAACTTGATTTTAGCAATGAGCCCAGAAAAGAAAATCAACGGTTAAAACAGAACAAGCAACAAAATCAAATCAATTTTCACCTGTTTAAAATGAAAGATACTCCAAATAAATTAATAAACAATTATTGGCCATCAAGATTGATCCATTTTCGAACTTTCATCAGCTACAGCACCACCAAGACTCACTATTTTCCAGAATCTTCCTCTTCTTGACTGGTGGATCCTCCTTTCTTTCTGCATCAACTCCTAGAGCCCACAGTGCTAGCTGGACTCAATTGAGATTAATGGTACAAGCAAAACTTACCTAACATCCATGTAATTAAATACTACTAATTCTGCTTATAAACTCTGCCAATTTAACATCAAGAACAGCAGCATTCATTAATCTCACGAGAATTAAATTAAATATTATGCAAACTCTTGACCGGATATTTTATCCCTCATAAAAATTCCTTTGATGAAGTATTTTACATCATACGAATAATTGTTTTTATTACTGAAAGAAAGATACATCTAAAAACTGAAAATGTGAGTGAGATATTAATATCCAAGCGAATTGATCAAGAGTGTGATATGTATTTTCCTTAGCTTCTTCTTCCGAGGATCATCACCATCAATCTGCGTATAGTCTTCGAAGACCAACTTTATAATTTCCTTTCTGTTGTAGTACTTTTCAAGCTTCAGCTCCAATCTTGCTGCTTTTTGGAATACCCGCTGCAATTTCTTTTCATTTTTCATATTTGCAGATTTCTCTTTGATTTTATTTGATCGGGAGGTATATATAATTGTCCTTCTTAGGGCTATCTTTAGCAAATTCAAGAGGTGGTTTGAGTAAGGGTACCTGTAGCAAATCGGCTGTTTTCTGACAAACTATCGGACTGTTGAGCTTGAGCAGCTGCCACCATTACTTCAATTTTGACAAAAATGGCATATGGGCGCCACCCTCCTAGAAGGCAGGCCGCCCATTTTGAAGAAGAAGGCATTGCTTCCTTCTTTGACTGGAACAAAAGAAAAAGAAAAAAGAGGAAGAAAAAATGGGTGCTCGGCCGAAGAAAAAGAAGAAAATAATAATAATAATAATAAATAATAATAATTAAATGAATAGTAACCAGTTTTGGCTATAAAAGAAGGCTCCTCCTCCTCATTCCTGCATTCTAATTTGTGAGAAGTAATTTCTGTAAAGCAGAGAGCTGCATAGCTTAAATAATAAAAGCTCTTGTTTTAGTGATTTGAGAGTTGGGTGTATTGAGATTTTGGAAAGTGAGCTAAAATACCACAATACTGATAATTCCTTTTCACTAGTAAAATATTCTCCTTCTGTCTTCGCCCGCGGATGTAGGCTAAAAGTTGAACCACGTAATTTTCTGATGTCCTCTTTGTGCTTGTTCTTTATTTTTCTTTCAATTTCATTTTAGCTTCGTGTCTGCTACACCTATCAATTTCCTAATAGTGGTATCAGAGCTATTGATTGTATTTTTGGAGTCGGGTGCTTCACGTATCACTGATCGCTTCACGTATACAGTCTCGTTCACGTATACATACTTGTTCACATATACGGCACTGTTCATGTATATGGTACTGTTCACGGGAAACGGTGGGAGCGATCCAAGGATTTTGCGGTGCAAAGCAGGGAGTAGTGGTGTGAGTAAAGCAACTGTGTGGTTTTGTACATGTCTAGGAAAGTTCTGTCACAAAGGCAATAAGAGCCTAAGGAGTCTGGGTTTTAAGTGGGACCGTTTGTGACCCCTCCAATCTTTCCTGGGAACTTTCTTGGTGTGTATTCTCACACATACTCACAACTATTCAAGGTGGTACACTAACTTGTGTGCGGTATTTATCAACAATATGGCGGCAAAGTATGAAATTAAGAAGTTTAACGAAAATAATTTTTCGTTGTGGAAAATGAAGATGAAAGCTGTATTGAGGAAAAATAATTGCTTGGCAGCAATTGGAGAAAGGCCTATGGAGATAACTAACGACAAGTGAAACGAGATAGATGGCAACGCCATTTCTGATCTACACTTGGCACTTGCGAATGAAGTATTATCTAGTGTGGCAGAGAAAAATACAGCGAAGAAAATATGGGATACTCTCACAAAATTATACGAGGCCAAACTACTACACAACAAAATCTTCTTGAAAAGGAAACTCTATACTCTTCGAATGACGGAATCTATGAAGGTGACTGACCACATCAATACCTTGAAGACTCTATTTTCACAACTCACAACGTTGGGTCATAATATAGAGGAGAATGAACATGCAGAGCTTCTACTTTAAAGTCTACCAGATTCGTATGATCAACTCATCATCAACCTGACGAACAACAATCCAGCAGACAATTTAGTTTTCGACGATGTTGCAGCCTCTGTATTAAATGAGGAGAGCAGGTGGAAAATAAGGAAAACAGACAAGCAAGTTCGCAGCAAGCGGAGGCGCTATCGGTGATAAGAGGGAGATCAACGGAACGTGGCCCTAGTGGGAGTCACAATCATGGTAGATCAAAATCCAGAAGTAAGAAGAATGTTAAATACTACAACTGTGGAAAGAAAGGGCACGTCAAGAAAGAGTGTTGAAGCAATCAGAAGAGAAAAGAGTGCAAAGAACCTGAGTTATTAAGTGCTCAGGGGTGTGTAGCAAGTACCTCGGATGATGGCGAAATTCTCTACCGCGAGGCATTAACTGTTTTAGAAGGCAGAAAACAGCTATCTGACGTCTGGCTTATAGACTCATGAGCTACTTGGCACATGACCTCTCGAAGAGAATGGTTCCACACATACGAACCTATCTTAGGAGGATCTATTTATATGAGAGATGATCATGCTTTGGAGATCGCTGGTATTGGTACTATCAAAATTAAAATGTTTGATGGTACAATTCGCACAATTGGGGAGGTACGACATGTCAACGGCCTGAAGAAAAATTTATTGTCCTTGGAACAAATAGATAGTCATGGGTGCAAAACTCATGTTGAAAATGGGATCATGAAGATTACTAGAGGCGTGCTTGTATTAATGAAGACGGAAAAGATCGGTGCTAATCTATTCATGCTTAAAGGAGAAACACTACAGGAGGCTGATGCGTGTGTCGCATCTAATAGAGAGGAGTCAACGATGATGTGGCATCTCAAACTTGGCCACATGTCAGAATAAGGTTTGAAGATTCTCTCTGAGCGAAAATTACTTCCAGGGCTCAAATCGGTAAGTTTACCATTTTGCGAGTATTATGTTACAAGTAAGCAACATAGATTAAAGTTCAGTAGATCTGTTGCGAGAAGTAAATACATATTAAACTTGATTCATTTTGATGTTTGGGAATCACCGGATATGTCAATGGGAGGTGCCAAGTATATTGTGACTTTCATTGATGATTATTCCAGGAGATGTTGGGCGTATCCAATTAAGAAAAAGTCAGATGTATTTCCAGTATTTAAAGAATACAAAGCGCGGGTAGAACTTAAATCTGGAAAAAAGGATCAAGTGCTTGAGGACATATAATGGTGGAGAGTATACAGATGGTGAGTTTCTTGCTTTCTATAAGCAAGAAGGTATTCAGAGTCAATTCACGGTGGCATACACTTCTCAATAAAATAGGGTGGCAGAGCGGATGAACAGAACTCTTACAGAAAGGATAAGAGCTATGTTGAGTACTGCGGGTCTACTTAATTCATTTTGGGCAGAAGCAACCAAAACTACCTGTTATATAGTAAATCGGTCGCCATCCACAAGAATGGTGGGTGAAGACAAATGATGGAGATGTGGACTGGAAAGCCAGTAGATTACTCTCACCTACATGTATTCGGATGTCCTGTGTATGTGATGTACAATGCCCAAGAAAGAACAAAGCTGGATCCAAAATCTAAGAGGTGTATCTTCTTGGGGTATGCTGATGGAGTAAAGGGGTATCGTTTGTGGGACCCCACTGCCCACAAGATCGTCATCAGTAAAGATGTTATTTTTGTAAAAAATCAACTGCAAAGGAAAGATGAAGTGATGGCATTGTAAAAGAAAAGTCAGAGACTGTGCCGGTATTTGTAGAAAATAATCCAGAAGATTCAGATTCTTCGGAAGCAGCACCAAAGCACGAGGAACAAGAACCAGTCGAGTCTGAGGCTCCAGAAGTTCGTCGGTCAACTCGTGAGAGACGATCGCCAACGTGGCACTCGGAGTATGTCACAGAGATCAATGTTGCTTATTGTCTTCTAACAGAGGATAGAGAACCATCAACTTTCCATGAAGCTTTAAACAACTCAGATGTTACTTTGTAGATGACAGCAATGCAAGAAGAAATTGAAGCTCTACACAAGAACAAGACATGAGAACTTGTACCACTACCACATGGAAGAAAAGCCATTGGTAACAAATGAGTCTACAAGATCAAGCGTGATGGCAATGACCAAGTGGAGCGGTATTGTGCAAGATTGATGGTGAAAGGATATGCTCAGAAAGAAGGTATTGACTTCAATAAGATATTTTCATCGGTGGTTTGACTCACAATAGCCAGAGTAGTCTTGGCAATGTGTGCTACATTTAACCTATATCTTAAGCAGTTAGATGTGAAAACTGCATTTCTTCATGGAGAACTTGAAGAAGAAATATATATGCTTCAACCAGAAGGTTTTACAGAAACATGAAAGAAGAACTTGGTTTGCAGGTTGAAAAAATCTCTATACGGTCTCAAACAGGCGCCAATGTGTTGGTATAAGAGATATCATGAACCTTTGATACAATAGACTCAGTTCAGACCATTGTGCATATTACAAGAGGTTTGAAGATAATGATTTCATCATTTTGCTATTGTACGTGGATGACATATTGGTAGCAGGCTCCAACAAAGCTCGAATCTAAGAATTGAAGGCACAGTTGGCTAGGGAGTTTGAAATGAAGGATTTGGGACCAGCAAACAAGATTCTAGGGATGCAAATTCACCGAGACAGAAATAACAGGAAGATTTGGATTTCACAGAAAAATTACTTGAAGAAAATCTTGCGGCGCTTCAACATGCAATATTGTAAGTCAATTTCTACCCCACTTCCTGTTAATTTCAAATTATCCTCAAGTATGTGTCCTAGCAATGAAGCAGAAAGGAAGGAGATGTCTCGAGTACTGTATGCATCAACAGTGGGAAGTTTGATGTTCGCTATGATATGTACTAGACCGAACATTGCACAAGCAGTGAGAACAGTCAGTCGATACATGAAGAATCTTGGTGGAGAGCATTGGATAGCTGTGAAGAGGATTCTGAAATACATCAAAGAAACCTCAGATGTTGCATTATGTTATGGAGGATCAGAGTTTACTGTCAGGGGCTATGTGGATTTAGATTTTGCAGGAGACCTTGATAAAAGGAAATCCACTACTAGCTATGTGTTTACATTTGCAGGAGCAGCTGTAAGCTGGGTTTCGAAATTGCAGACCGTTGTGGTTTTATGTACAACAGAAGCATAATACATGGCAGCTACACAAGCTTGCAAAGAAGTTATTTGGATACAAAGGTTATTGGAGGAGCTCGGGCACAAACAACAAAAAATTCCTGTGTTTTGTGACAGTCAGATGCCTTACATATTGTAGGAATCCAGCCTTTCATTCCAGGACAAAGCACATAGGAGTTCAGTATCACTTCATTCGAGAAGTAGTGGAAGATGTTTTGACCAAGCCGATAAAAACTGATAAGTTTGTATGGAGCAGATCCTCTTGTGGCCTAGTAGAAACGTAGATAACATGACTATGGCAAAACAGAAAGGATGGTGTGGAGATTGATTGGTTCTCAATCAAATCTCCAAGTGGGAGAATGACAAAAATAGCATGTGGGCACCACCTTTCTAGAAGGCGAGCCCTCCCATTTTGAAGAAGAAGGCATTCCTTCCTTCTTTGACTGGAACAAAAGAAAAAGAAGAAAGAGGAAGAAAAAATGGGTGCCAGGCCGAAAAAGAAGAAGAAAATAATAATAATAATTAAATAATTAAATGAATAGTAGCCAATTTTGGCTATAAAAGAAGGCTCCTCCTCTTTATTTCTGCATTCCAATTTGTGAGAAGCAATTTATGTAAAGCAGAGTTGCAGAGCTTAAATAAAAGCTCTTGTTTTAGTGATTTCAGAGTTGGGTGTATTGGGGTTTTGGAAAGTGAGCTAAAATACCACAATACTTGTAATTCCTTTTCACTAGTAAAATATTCTCCTTCTGTCTTCGCCCGTGGATGTAGGGTAAAAGCTAAACCACATAATTTTCTGGTGTCCTCTTTGTGCTTGTTCTTTATTTTTCTTCCAATTTCATTTTAGCTTCGTGTCTGCTTCACCCATCAATTTCCTAACAAATTTGACGAACAAGCCAAGATGTCTGGGAGAGTCTTGGAGAAAAATAAGCAAGAATGATATTGGGTTATTGCGAAATAAGGAAATTGTTAACCTTAAGATCTAGCCCTTATTTATAGACTCACTAAGTGATTCCTTGTTCCTTTAGGAATCCTTGTTGCTTTAGGAATCCCTGTTCCTTTAGGAATCCCTGTTCCTTTAGGAAAACTCTCAAATTTAAGTAATTAAAAATATTTCATTATTTAAAATTGCGAGTTATCCTAAAGTAAGAAGGAATCCTTGAGTGGCCAAGCATTCTAACTTCTAACGCCCACTTAGGAACTTGATTCTACTTATGAATGCCTAACGGTAATAATATGAAGGGTAATTTTAGTGTAGAGATCTTAATTGGTAATTATTTAAATTTCATAAATGTTAATATGCTCTCTTGAGCGTGACACACACACCTATATCAATAATGTTGTTATTCATTACTCTTCTACAAATTTGTAAATTTCTATGGAATTGAAGTGAAAAATAGCTTAATTTAATACTTAATTGCATGGTGATTGGAAAAAAAAGAAGCTCATAATGTATCAAGTAAAAAGTAAATCTCCTCTAAATAATAGTAATAATAATAATAATTAATCATATAAAATAATTATCCAACAACTTGTCCAATAAGTTATTATTATACGCACACACATATTGAAATAAAATATTATCAAATAATATTTAAACAAGATTTATAAGAGTTGGTCCTTCGTTATCCAACACTTCGCTCCCGAACAACAACTAAGATCTATACAATTGTCATAGTATTTAAAATTTTAACTGTTGTCATTAGCAAAAATATTTATCAATGGCAACTACAAAAATATTCATTGATTAGATAGTCATAGTATTGACCTACTACTACAATATTTTGTCACAAGTTAAAATATTTATCTATGGTAATAAAAAAAATTATAAAACTAGTTAAATCTTAATTATGAATTATCACTAAAGGATATGTGACACAAGATTTTAAAGTCTTAATTGAGCATTTGATCTGACTTATTGATCCCAATCGAATAAGAGAATTATTGGTTATGGTTTAGTAACTGCAATATTAGACAGAAAAATAAGGGAGCTCAGTTATGAAATCAAAATTTGCTAATTGTGAATGAAGATGTTCACATTAAATTACAAATTTACACTGTAATAACACGACTCTATGTGGTATGATTTAGCATGATAAAATGTATTTCTTTATCTTAACAATGGCTAACATGTTGTTACAATAAATTATTTTGCAATATCTTGTATGTAAATAACAGTAGAGGAGGAGTACTAACAAGATTCAGTTTCTTAAATTCAATTAAAAAGGGAATCTTTAGGTTTAGGCACTTGACAAGGTGATTTAGGAAATTGAAGAAATATTTCCTCTGAAAATTCACAGTAAATTTACCCTTCATGTTATTTTCGTTAGACATTTAAAACGAGGATTGAATTCCTAAGAAGGATGTAGAGCTTAGAATCCTTGGCCACACTGGCACCGAAGGATATACGTGTAAAATCCTTATAAGTACATTGTTCGATTAAAGGCTATCATATTACGTTTAGCGAAATTATTTCATTTTAAAATAATGGTTTAAATAATTTTTTTAATTTCATTTTTCTAGAATTACGCAAATAATCTGATTACATTATTTAAAAATTTGAGAGTTATCCTAGACCAACAAGGAATCCTAAAGTAACAAGGAATTCTGAAGGAATAAGGAAACTCATGATGAGCCTATTAATAAGGGCTATAGTTTAACATTAGGGATTTGTTTATTTTTCTCCAAGACTCTCCGAGACTGCGACATCAAGGCTTGTTCTTGTTCGTCAAATGGAATATTTTTAATTACTTAAATTTGAGAGTTTTCCTAAAGGAACAGGGATTCCTAAAGCAACAAGGATTCCTAAAGGAACCAGGAATCACATAATGAGCCTATAAACAAGGGCTAGATCTTAAGGTTAACAATTTCCTTATTTCGCAATAACCCGATACCCTTCTGGCTTATTTTTCTCCAAGACTCTCCCAGACATCTTGGATTGTTCGTCAAATCGAAACAATGGCAGCAGCTGCTCAAGCTCAACAGTCCGATAGTTTGTCAGAAAACAGCCGATTTGCTACGGGTACCCCCTACCCAAACCACCTCTTGAATTTGCTGAAGATAGCTCTAAGAATGACGATCATATACACCGCTCGATCAAATAAAATTAAAGAGAAATCTGCGTACATGAAAAATGAGAAGAAATTGCGGCGGGTGTTCCGAAAAGCCGCAAGATTGGAGCTGAAGCTGGAAAAGTACTATGCAAGAGAGGAAATTATAAAGCTGGTCGTAGAAGACTATACGCAGATTGATGGTGACGATCCTCGGAAGAAGAAGCTAAGGAAAATACATATCACACTCTTGATCAATTCGCTTGAGTTGGGATATTAATATCTCACTCACATTTTCAGTTTTTAGATGTATCTTTCTTTTAGTAATAAAAACAATTATTCGTATGATGTAAAACACTTCATCAAAGGAATTTTTATGAGGGACACGTGTGTCCACTTGATGGTTGATGGTTGATGCTTGGAGGTAAACACTTTGAAAGCCAATTTTACTTTAAAAGGCAATTTTTGTGTAAGGGATTTTAGTAGTTATTTAAATTTTATATCTTTTTTATATTGATCACATTCACATCTCCTTCCAGAATTTCTGAAGGAGAAAGTTTTCATTAAGCAGTGATCTCCTAAACTTTGGATGAGATCATCACACATAATAAAATCCCCGGACAAGAGTTTATATAATATTTAATTTAATTCTCGTGAGATTAATGAATGCTGCTGTTCTTGATGTTAAATTGGCAGAGTTTATAAGCAGAATTAGTAGTATTTAACATGGATGTTAGCTAAGTTTTGCTTATAACATTAATCTCCAATTGAGTACAAGCTAGCACTGTAAGAAGTTGGTGCAAAAAGAAAGGAGGAACCACCAGTCAAGAAGAGCAAGATTCGGGAAAGGAGTGAGATTCAAAAATGGATCAATCTTGATGGCCCATAATTGTTGATTAATCTCTTTTGCGTACCTTTCATCTTTAAACGGGTGGAAATTGATTTGATTTTGTCGTTTCTTCTGTTTTTCCCGTTGATTTTCCCTTCTGGGCTCATTGCTAAGATCAAGTTGCAAGAATTATGTAGAATAAATGTACAATTCAAAGATAAGCCACGACTGTTTCATTATTTTTCACCTTCTATATGAGTGAATAGAGAGAGTTGAAAGCTATCTGCACCCAAGGTGGTTTCTTTGTGACCATAAAATATAAGGAATTGCACAAACTAAAGCATAACCGGAATGTTTTGAGCTCTGACTTCCTCTGGTGCTGATAACATACCAAAAAGAAAAGTAAACCATAAATGAGTATACGGAACATATCTCAAGAGATCATTCCAATTGGACGTAAAATTGTATCCAGATCACTGGAGAGTAGAGCATGAATGAGAAATATATGTGGTAGTTACTGGTACTGCTTATTATATATAGTCTAATATCATCCAGAAGCCTCCTAATCATGCAGAAATGTTGAAGAACTTACTAATTAAAAGTGAAAATGGTAACTTAGTGTTTAGTAGATAAGCAGCACGCCTTTCTACCATAAAATCTAGAACACATTGGCAATTGCACTTACTTTGTCGAGTATACCTACAACAAGATTACTCAATGGGGTCATGATCATCTACTAGTAGAACAAGCCCTTCAGGGCAGAAAATGGGTGTAGGTGTTTTATTGGAGTTGGTATGGTGACCTCAAGCTTATATAGTTCAAAGATAATATGAAAGGACATTTGTGTTTTATCACTTTTGAGAATTTCATATGTCTTGATAGACAAACAATAATAACTTACTTTACAACATTTTTCCTTCATTTTTGACAATTGACTGCTAAATTTGATCACAACTTCCTTGAGTCAGAATCTTTAGTCTGATTCATCCTCAGAGTCTTCGGATTCATCCTCCTCAATAACTTCAGTGTCCTTCTTGTCCGAGGTCTTGCTGTTCAACTCCTGTCTGGATTCATCCACAGAGTCTTTGAATTCATCCTCACTGTATTCACTGTCTTTACTGTCCTCCTTCTTCGATGTCTTGCTGTTTGACCCTTTTGCAGATTCATCCTCAGTGTCGTCCTTGTCCAATGTCTTGCTGTTCAGCTCTTCTTCAGATTCATCCTCAGAGTTTTTGGTGTCCTCTTCAGAATCTTCATTTTCATCCTTTTCCTTTCCCTAGTCAGAATCCGCACCCACATAGTACAGCTCTTGAATCTCCTCCATTATTTCTGCAACAATATTCTTTGATTCCTTCAATTGACTCTCAATTTCTATCAATTTAGCAATAGGAACATCCTTGATAGCTAAGTCCTTCTTCCTCATCAAATGATAGAGACTAAAGTCACTGTCATTAAAAGCACAAGTTGAATCCACATCATCATCATTCAAAAATCTACTTCCCTTAGATTTTGCATACTGTCTTAGCTCCCTCTTAACTTTTTTCACAATCTCTGCAACTTTCCTCAATCTATTATCAAATTCCCTATCTTCTTTAAGAGGAACTTTAAAACTTCTTTTGGAGCAGCTTCTTCAACAAAGCACAGCAAATGGACAGTGTAAGTGCTCGCCATCGTTTTGCCAAGTTACATCAGAAATACCCATGTCTTCATCATTGTTAACATCAACCGAATCACCTGAATTTTCCCCATTGTCCACATTGTTAACATTATCAGAATCATCTGAATTTTGCTCACTGTCCATATCATCAGAATCACTCGAATTAACTTCATCATTGTTATCACCAACAGAATTGGTTGAATTTTCCCCATCGTCCACATTGTTAACATTATCAGAATCGCCCGAATTTTGCCCATTGTCCACATCATCAGAATCGGTTCAATTACCTTCATCATTGTTAACATTATCAGATTCAACTACATCATTCTTAATACCACAATAAACTAAGTCATCCACGTGGTTCATACTATATACTATTGGTTGATTAACTTCAGAACCTAGTGAATCATCTAACTTAATTGAATCATTAGGCAACACTTTCTCTTCAGAATCAGCAAACAATTTAGTTGGAGTGAAAGTTAAGGTACCTGAACAACTCAATTTTGTGGATGAGTTGGCTGAAACGCTTGAAGGCACAGAGAAGGTTGATGCTGATTAGTTCAAGGAATTGCTGCCACTGCTGCATCTCCATTCATCCATGGCGCTTATCAACTGCTTGATGAAAAGACAATCAATGAAGCCCCGTTGTGTGAATCAATAGGAGTAGCTGTCAACGATTGAAGGAACAATTTGCTCCAAAGGCGCACACAAAATTACACAGACGATGTCGTTTTTCAGTTCATTATGATTGTACAAATAAAAGACCATTGAAAAATTCTATCGAGGCCAAGGCCTAATGAAGGTGTGTTCTGTGAAATTAGTAGGCTTTGAACAATTGAAGAAACAAATTATTTGGACGGTGCCGTTTTCAGTTTATTGCCATGGACTCGTGGCTGAATTGAAAGGGTCATTTGAAAATTCTAACGAGGCCCAAGCGTTTGTTGTGTGAATTAGTAGGTGCCATTACCAAGAACGATTGAAGAAATAATTTGCTCAAATGGCGCGCATGGGATTACATAGACGGCGTCGTTTTCAGTTTTACTACCATGGCAGAATGAAGATCATTTTAAAATCATAAAATGAGTGAAGCTCTTAATACCTTTCTAAATATTATTTCTTAAAATAACTCAGTTTAATTGATAAATACAAATTCATATATTAAAATTAATCATCTTCTCATAAAATATTATCTAAGAATTTCTTTTTAAATTGCATAAGAAATCTCTTTTTTTTAATAATTTCTATCTTCATAACTCTAAATTTTTATACTTATCCAAAAAAGAAAATTTCAATTAAAATTTAAAATATACTTATAAACAAAGAAATGGGTTGGGTGTGAAAATTTTGTTAAAATAATAATTTATTTTAAGTGTTTAATTGAATTTCTTTTTAAGATAAGAAATAAATTAATTTATGTTAGGTAATTTATAAGTAAATCCAATTAAAAAGGAGTTCTAAGAGGAATTTTGAGGGCATGCCCAAAGCCTACTCTTCTAACCCGGCCTAGGCCCAACTACGGAACAAATGGAGGATCCAATAAAAGGCACCGTCGTTCTCCTTCTTGTGCGCTGTCACTTTGATTGATTCTCATACATACAAGAGTGTTAGATATCGGAAAATCTGAGTCCAAAGCCAGCAATATTGCCTTCTTTTGCTGTTTCACTTTCTTTGGTTATGGTCTTACAACTTATTTCCATTCGATGGTTTCAGTTCCCTGGCTAGTTCGGTCAATGGTTTTTGCAAATTCTGGTTGCACAGATAGAAATGGGGAGAGGAAAGTAGTTTGAATTCTTATCTCATTCACGATGTTTGATAGACCATAATTTATAAGAATTTAATTTCTGCTATAATTTAAAATTCATCATAATGTGGAGTTTAGATTTCAAAATAAAGAGTGATGAATTCAAATTTCTTTTTTCATTGGAAGCCAAAACATCCAAAAATTACCCCTTCAATCTTTTATTAACTTGTTTAATGTTACCAAATAATTATTATTTATAATTTTATTTTATAAATTTAATTTTATAGATAACTAATTTTATATTAATAAAATTTAAAATGATTTAAAAAATTTAATTAAATAACTTTATTTAGTTAATTAATTAGCAAAAATAGAAAATAGAAATTTGATAGTCATCAAAAAGTCGCCGCTGCCGCCATCAACACTAGTGTGTGGTACATCAATGCTGGTACCGTCGTACTCACCAGCCAACGACAAACGTCAATACATTGTCATAGAGGTCAAAAGATGGATTTATTTTCTTCAAATCCAATTAAAAAAGTTTGAAAACTTTCTAACTCTCATATTTGGGCAAACATCAACCATTTCGGCCAAATAAGCTGCTTCAATCCAGAGATCATCAATTTTTAATAATTTTCATATAATTCTCGAGTTGAAATGAGATGGTAAGGTGGTGGCTGGCAGCGATAGGCAGCAACTCTAGCAAATTTGCTTCCTTTTTTGTTTTTCAAATAAAAATTTAAAATTATAGTATATTAATTAAGTAATTATTTATATTATTCATAATTTAGTTAGAAACAAATTAAATTAAATTTATTATAACATAAAATTATGTTAATAAACCTTTAAATAGAATTTAATTATAAAGATAATTATATTATCGAAAATAATTTTTATTACTTATTTATATAGTTTATTAAATACTTATGATAAATATTAAAAGTTTAACACTAAATTAGGCCGAACCCACTAATCAACTTACTACAAACATTAGTATAGTGAAAGATATCATAGACACTTTACGAAGTAATTAATTTCATGGAAGTGGTAGGAAAAATGTGAGTGAGTTGAATATTGAGCCTTTTGATTTGCTCAATGATCCCAATCCAATTAGAGAACTAGAGGTTCTGATTTAGTAACCGCAATAATAGACAGAAGAATAAGGGAGCTTAGTTGTGATGAAGTTGAGAGTTACCCTAAAGGAACAAGGAATTGCATGATGAATCTATAAATAAGGGCTAGAGTTTAACATTAGGATTTGCTTATTTGTCTATAGGACCCGATAACCTTCTTGTGTTTTTTTTTTTGGTTATTATCATTTTACTACTTCAGAAATTATCAAATATCAAATGACTACAAGAAGTATTGTCTCCTATCATTTTACTACTATATCTTTATAAAAATATCATTTTACTACTTTTCCGTTACAATTGTTAGTTGACCGTTAGTTGACCGCTAGTTGACCAGTTAGTTGACTAACAAAATACCAATTTCACCCTTCATGATTAAAAAAATATATTTAAAAGTTATTTATAAAATAAATTTGTAATATATTTATTTAAATAGATATAAAATACCAACATAATTGTTTTTTACTAGAATTATGATATATGAATTACAAATTTATCTTATTATTATTTTTTAATCATTAAGGGTAAAATTGGTATTGTGTTAGTCAACTAACGGTCAACTAATAGTTAACTAACAATTGTAACGGAAAAGTAGTAAAATGATTTTTTTATAAAGATATAGTAGTAAAATGATAGGAGACAATACTTCTTGTAGTCATTTAATATTTGACAATTCCTGAAGTAGTAAAATGATAATAACCCTTTTTTTTTCTTTTCCCTCCACGACTCTCTGAAATATCTCGGCTGTTTCTTGTTCTTGAAATTGAAGCAATGACAGCGGCTGCTCAAGTTGAACAGTCCGATAGTTTGTCAGCAAACAACTGATTTGCTGAGGGTACCCCTTTCCCGAACTACCTCTTGAATTTACTGAAGAAAGCCATAAGAGCAACAATTAGATATTGCTCGCAATCAAGGAAAATTAAAGCGAAATCTGCAAAATTGAAAAATGAAGAGAAATTGCAGCGGGCGTTCTTAAAAGCAGCGAAACTAGAGATGAAGTTTAAAAAGTTATAATGAAAAAGAGATTATAAAGTTGTGCAGGGTCCATCTCACTTTGGTGGACCAAAATGCCCAAAGTCCAAAATAATTTGCTTGATGTGTAATTATTGTAAAATTTTAGACTTGGATGAAAATATATAAAGGAAACAAGTGAATAATTGCGAGAGCTATAGTCATTTCGTGAACAGATAGATTGTGGAATGAAGAATCTCAAAGAAAGAATGTTGAAATAGTTCCCTCAGAGTTAGCTGCACTCGTTTCAGAAAACCAAGAAAGATGGCGGAGAAGTCAAAGTAGAAATTTCCATCAGCAGAATAATAATAACCCTAAAGGAAGATCTAAGTCCCAGAGAAGAAGCATCAAGTGCTTTCATTGTCAGAAAATGGGCCATGTAAAAAGAGAGTGTAGATTGTGGAAAAGAGAACAGGCAAAAGAAAAAGGCAATGGTCAGAAAAATGATAGAGAATACTACAACCATAGTTGATGGTGATATGGGTATTGTTTATGATGATACCTCTATAAATCTCACTTGCCATACCAATGATTGGGTAATTGATTCGGGTGCTTTGTTTCATGTTACTGCATATCGTGATTACTTCATATCCTATGTTAACAGTGATTATGGCCATGTTCGAATGGGAAATGGGTGGCATCCAAGACTGTGGGCATTGGAGGTATTTGCTTGGAAACCAGTGTTAGCTGTAAAGTACTCCTTAAAAAATGTCAGACATGTACCAGGTATTCATCTTAATTTAATCTCCACAGGAAAACTTGATGATGATGGTTATACTAACCAATTTGGTGAAGGAAAATGGAAGCTGACCAAAGGCTCTCTAGTGCTGGCTAAAGGTAAGAGAATGAACACTCTCTATGTAATAAAAGCCAAGATCAAGAAAAAAGATGTAAATGTGGCCGTAAAAGATTCTGACATTGAGACATGGCACAAAAGAATTGGTCACATCAGTGAGAAAAGATTAGAAACTCTTGCCAGAAAAGGTTTTCTACCAAGCTTTGCAGGTACATCCCTCAGGACTTGTGTTCATTGTTTAGCTAGAAAGTCACATAGAGTAGCTTTTAAAATCTTTTGTCCATCTAGAAAGTCGCAAATCCTTGATTTAATTCACACTGATATTTGCATGATACAAAGTAGATCAATAGGAGATGCACTTTAATTTGTGACTTTTATTGATGACTATTCTAGAAAAGTGTGGGCTTTTGCTTTGAAATCTAAAGACCAAGTGCTTGATATGTTTAAGTTCTTCCATGCTTATGTTGAGAGCGAGACATGAAGAAAATTAAAATGTGTTAGGACAGATAATGGTGGTAAGTACAGAGGATCATTTAAGCAGTATTGCAGATCCCATGGAATCAGACTTGAAAAGACTGTACCAAAAACCCCTAAGTCGAATGGTATTGCAGAAAAGATGAATACAACAATTGAAGAAAAGATTAGGTGCATGCTTTATGGAGCCAAGCTTCCTAAATCATTCTGGGCAGAGGCTATGCGTACTGTAGTTGATTTGATTAACCTTTCTCTTTCAGCTTCATTAGATGGCGATGTACATGAAAGAGTTTGGACTGAGAAATATATTTTTTATAAACACTTAAGAGTGTTTGGGTGCAGAGCATATGTTCACATCCCTAAAGATGAGAGATCGAAACTTGATGATAAAGTTAAAGAATGCATTTGCTTAGGCTATGGGTATGAAAAATTTAGGTACAAATTATGGGATCCAGTAGCAAAAAAACTAATCAAAAGTAGAGATGTTGTATTTCTTGAAGATCAGATAGTTAGTGATGAAGAGAAAAGTGATGAGACTCAGTTATCTCTAGAGATTCCTATTATTCCAACTTCAGTTTCTCCACCTGTTGTTCATAATGATCATGAGGGAGCTGAAGAGGATGATAATAATGGTCTAGCAGAAAAGATGAGCAAGCACCTTTGTAACCACTAGCACTACCGGTTGAGGCAGAATTGAGAAGATCCACTAGAGAATGACGACCTTCCACTAGATATCCTCCACATGAGTATGTGATGCTTATAGATGGAGGAGAGCCATAATGTTTTGAAGAAGTTATGTCTCATCAGTATAAATATAAGTGGTTAAAGCCATGCAAGAAGAGATGAGATCCTTGAATGAGAACCACACTTATGACTTAGTAAAGCTACTTAAGGGAAAGATGGCACTAAAAAATAAATGGGTTCACAGGTTGAAGATTGAAAATAACTCACAACAGCGTTACAAGGCTAGATTAGTTGCGAAGGGTTTCGGTCAGAAGAAAGGCGTTGATTTTGAAGAAGTATTTTTTCCTGTGGTGAAGATGTCTTATATCCGAGTAGTGTTGAGATTAGCAGCTAGCTTGAATTTGGAGATTGAACAGCTTAACGTAAAGACAACTTTCTTACATAGTGACTTAGGAGAGGAAATATATATGGAGCAACCTGAAGGGTTCAGTGTCAAAGGTAAATAAGAAATTGTGTGCAAATTGAAGAAAAGTTTGTACGGACTGAAACAGACACCAAGGCAGTGGTATAAGAAGTTTGATTCTTTTATGGAGAATTATGGATTTAGCAAGACAATGTGTGATCATTGTGTTTTTGTGAAGAAGTTTAGTGATAACGATTTTATTATTCTTTTGTTTTATGTGGATGACATGTCGATTGTTGGTAAGGATGCTAGTAAGATTGAGAATTTGAAGAGAGAGCTTAGCAAGTCTTTTGCAATGAAGGACTTGAGATCGGCAAAACAAATTCTTGGCACGAAGATTTCTCGTGACAGAAAAACTAGGAAGTTATGATTATCTCAGGAAGCATATGTTAAAAAGGTTCTTGAAAGATTTAACATGGACAAGGCAAAATATGTTTGTTCTCTACTTGTAGGCCATTTCAAACTTAGTTCTGAGCATTGTCCTACAAGTGAGCAAAAGATGAGAAGAGTTCCTTATGCTTCAACAGTTGGCAGTTTGATGTACGCCATGGCTTGTACAAGACTAGATATTGCTCATACAGTTGGTGTAGTCAGCCAGTTTCTCTCTAATTCGAGTAAATAACACTGGACAACAGTAAAGTGGATTCTCATATATCTAACAGGCACTTCTAAGGCATGTTTATGTTTTGGTGGTGACAAACCTATATTACAAGTGTATACAAATGCAGATATGGCAGAAGATGTTGATTCCAGAAAATCTCTATTAGGATATTTGCTCACCTTTGTAGGGGGAGCAGTTTCATGGCAGTCAAGACTTCAGCAGAGTGTTGCTTTGTCTACCACAGAAGTAGAGTATATTGTAATCACCGAAAGCTACAAAGAAACCTTGTGGAAGAAGAATTTCCTACAAGAGTAAGGTGTGAAGCAAGACAATTTTATTGTGTACTGCAATAATTAGAGTGCCATTCACTTGGCAAAGAATACAACATATCATTCGAAATCGAAGCATATTGATGTGAGGTATCATTGGATATAAGACGTGCTTGAGCAGAAACATTTGCAGCTTGAGAAAATTCACACAACGAAGAATGCGTGAAATATGATGACAAAGTCATTGCCCAAGGAGAAGCTGGAAAGTTGTAAACAGAGAGCGGGCTTGGTTGTGCCCCTCAGATGAGATGGAGGGGGAGATTTATAGGGTCCATCTCACTTCGGTGGACCAAACTGCCTAAAGTCCAAAATAATTTGCTTGATGTGTAATTATTGTAAAATTTAGACTTGGATGAAAATATATAAAGGAAACAAGTGAATAATCGCTAGAGCTATAGTCATTTCGCGAAGGGAGAAGGTGTTGCGAGAGAGAAAGAAAGAGGTATTATTTTTCTTTGGGTTTCAATCTTTAATCAAACAATCGGAAGGTGATTTTAGCTTCGATTTATCCCAAATTTAGAGGGTAAGTTCCTGACATTGCCCTTTACATTTCTACTGGTGTTGATCTATATTTTATTCTCTCTATAGCTGTTATTTGAGATACCCACTTATTGGAGAAATAAATTTTAGATCTATTATTGTAAGCCAAGATTGTTGAGAATTTTGATAATGTTAGCATCTAATGTTATCTGAAAAAGAATTTGTGCTGTAATCCCATTAATATAGTGGAAGTTTGTATCGGATTACGGTCCCGAGATTTTTTCCGATTTGGGTTTTCCACGTAAAATCGATGTCTCTTCTAGTTGATTTTTACTTTGGATTTATTAGTTTATTTTTCTGCCTATTTGTTTGTGATGCTCATCCTATTTTAATCATTTAAAGAGGGAAAGAGTTTTGTTTCCGCTTAATTTATAACTGGTTATGGTAGTCCCTTTCCCAACAAGTTGGTTCTAGAAGACTGTAAGCACATCGATGGTAATGATGCTCGGGACAAGAAGCTAAGGAAAATAGATATCACATTGTTGATCAACTCGCTCAAGTTGGGATATTAATGAAGGCAGTTTAACCCAAAGTTTCAGCTTTTAATAATAAAAACATCAGTTTTCTATTTGTTCGGTAGGGATTCCTTTATACCCAACTCAGGTTTTATTTTTAGCTATTTAAAAAGTTAATAGGTTCTTTCGGAACTAACTTGATTTTTGGATATATGGTTCTTCGAATAAGAAATAAATAGCCTTGGAAATCATACCAACTGTCATTGTGGGCATTTAATTTCTAGTCTAATGATTTAGACACTGTAATGGGTTGAACCAAACTGTTTAAGAGAATCAAGAGATTAATATGCACAATTACCACACAAGATCGATCAAGAATGAATCTAAAATTGTCTAAGAATCAAATCTGAATCACAAGCAATCAAAGTACTGAAAACAAGAACTGGAAAGAATAAAAAGAGATACACGGTGCATTTACTTGGTTCTGCTATAAGTGACCAGCAGATTTTTTTAATTTTTTTTTGCGTTGCAATTCGAAAGATTTCCCCGGGAAAAATAGACAGAGGGAATTACGATGAAGAGATTAAGACCAAGAACCGCCTCCAACTCTCTCTATTCACTCATAAACGAAGGCGCAAAAGTAGCGAAACAATCATGGCTCATCTTTGAATGATGTATTTATTCTGCTTTTTTTTTTTGTTGTCTTTTTTGCACATCTCCTTATTACACAAGGGGAAGAAGAATGGATCACAATCTCTTGTAAAATGATTTAGTAAATGAGCCCAGAAGAGAAATTAACAGGAAAGACAGAAGAAATAACAAAATCAATTGTCTTGAATGACACGCAAAAGAAATTAATCAACAACTATTTGTCACTAAGATTGATCCATTTTCGAATTTTCATTTGCTTTAGGATCCCTTGTTCATTTAGGATAACTCTCAAATTTTTAAATAATTATTTAAATAATGTAATCAAACTATTCGCGTAATTCTAGACAAAAGAATCAAAAAAATTATTTAATGTGTTAATCTTGTTACGCCTGCCAATGAATGCTGCTTCAGATGGCTTGTCAATGGGGCTACTATTACTCTTACTTCGTAAGAGGAGCCATGATAACATACTTTTCAGGGAGGGCAACGTAACTTAGCGCCTGCCTATTTTTCCGCCACAATTTCACCTGCACTGTCCTTATATTAGTTTATTTTTACATAATACATCTGTTCTGAAACTCAAAGGTTCTGCTCTGTCAATAAATATTAATTGTTTATCTGTTTGCTGTATTGTGAAGAACTCACATGAAAAAATTTGAAATAAGTAGAACTCAGCGTAGGCTTCCTTTTTTCCTGTAGGTGGACAATTTCATGACTTGTTTTATCCTGTCAGATTATCCCGCTCTTTCCTTCAAGTTGACATGGGACCAAGTTTCGTTTTATCACTTGGAAATCTGATTCTAGATTCTTTAGTGGTTTTTCCATCACGATTCCAGCTTAGGTAACTGTATCATTGGCATCTTCCGCAGGTGCTTGAAGATAAATATGAAGAATGGTTCAGTAGACAAATAATGTAAGTCACTAAGTGTATTGTATGCAAAATGAGCTTACATTTATATCATTCAATTACTTAGAGAGAGAACTTGGAGCATGATGCCTTAGAACTACATGGTTTGACACTCCAAGCTCATGACACAGGCCTTGAAGCCCCTGAAAGTGAAGGACAACATTTGTCCATGAGGTTCCTGAAAACGCAACTTTTGCGCAGTAAAATTAAAATGGATGGCGGAAGCTCTAGAAACCTCGGATCGGCTTCATTCAAAAACGAAAATCAAGAGGAAAGATTGAAGTTTGTTTACCTCACTTGTAGTTTCAGAAACGACTTCGTGAGGTAGGAGAAAATGACTGAAAACAGCAAGCTACGAACACTGTCCAGGAAATAGACCACTGCACGAACAGCTTCTGTTTTGCCACGATTTGAGATCCTTAAAGCACCCCAATTGTGATGCCTCTAATCAGTCCACACTTAGAAATGTTCTAGGAGTTCATAGGATTTGGAATCTCCAATTTTCGTTGAGAAATGAGAGAGATAATGAATAAACATGAATGCTAGTTCATGATGACTCATTCCACCAAATAAAGCTTCCATTATCTTTTCAATAATGGCACCAAACATTATCATGTGATACACCAACCCACTAAGCTATTATTTATTGAAAGTGATCTTATCATTTCAATAATTTATTCAATCAAATTATTATGAATAAATTAATAGCTAAATTAATTAATTTTATCTTTAATTAATTAATTCCATTTGATCACATCAAATGGTTAAATGTGAAACTTCTTTTGTGACATGTTCTTATGCCTTCTCTAATCCATATTAGGTCCAATAAAAGCCCAAAATTCTAAACCCAAAATTAGTCTAGAAGTCCATAATCATTTATGAACCGGAACATGTCCAAAACGGTCATTTAACGTCTTTCGATATTATACATAATGTTTGAGGATTTATGAAATTTATTTTGTTCCTTAAACTATTTATGGAACATCTAAATTTCTATCTTAAATCATATTTAAGATATATATATATATATATATATATATATATATATATATATATATTCATTCTCAATGAATTATTATATAAATACCGATTTTCCTAAAATTAGGAAATTTAACATCTCATTTTCTAGTAACTCCTTTTTCATTTCTATTAGGTGTGTGACCTTTTAGGTTCTTTGTTATAAGGTAGTAGAACTATTTTAATGATAACTCTTTATTCATTAAATGATGCTAAACTCTTTAGTCATCAATTAGAACTTTTCTAATGACCTTAAGATACATTGGTAATACGTTTTACCAATAATGATCTTAAGGTTTCTACAAGTCATGAGTGACACCTATCAGTATTTCACAACCACCCAAATAACAAGAATTGTTGGATCTATAGAACCTATTCCATTGTATCTCTATGTCTTGGTCTCTTCATCATCTATGTCCAGAGAAAAGCACGGCTTATGGTTTAATATGTTAAGCATTTATGCTTTATCTCAAAATAAATTTAAATGAACTTGACATGATAATATAATTTGAACTCCTTCAAATATATTTCACCTTGGCCAAGGATTTCTTATGCCAATTCATATTATCTCACAGGGACATCCTTTTTGTATATTATAAAGTGATGAATTCCATATTGGCCATACACTTGTCTCCATACACAGCCAACCGTGACAGCTATTGCTAGATCTCTTCCTTGATTAGGAATTAATCATCATGCTTTCACATATTAGAGATGTCTATGTACAAGACATCTGTGATGCCTCAGGTCTAAAGACCATTACTAAACATAGTGTCTATCACAATGTATAATAAGCCATTAACACTCAAAACCATACGGCTCATTATATTTGGTCAAGTTCAGATAACTTGTTCTTGCAACAAGTACTTATGTGTTTGACTTGACATCTCATGTCAATGATATGAAACTCACCATCCATTTTAGTATCACATACCATAAGGAGTCGTAACACATACTAGTGTTTATAGGAATTTATAATGTCCAATCATAAATCCTCCACTAGGAACTATTTTAGAAGAATAGTACAAAGGATACACGTTTCATATTCTCGACATACTCGAGAATGTGTTCCTTAACTATTTTACTTCTTGGACTATATTCATTAAATTAATTTATGAATGTTAATCACTTTGCCATTTTATAAATATCAAAATGCTAATCAAATACAATAATTCCCTAAAAGCAAACATCATTTAATTGGCCTTTAGGGCATATTACTAACAATCTCCCACTTGCACTAAAGCCAATCGCTATGGTATCTCATACCCATCTTCTCAAGATGACGATCTAACCGCTTCTTTGTTGAGTCGGCGCTTTAGTGGAGGATCCGCAATGTTATCGGCGGGGCTACTTTCTGCATGGTGACATCACCCTTTCCAATAATTTCTCTCGATAATGTGATATCTTCTTTCAATGTGTTTGGACTTGGTGAGACCTTGGTTCCTTAGCTTGTGCTATAGCTCCATTGTTGTCACAATATAATGAGATTGGCAACGCAATAGTTGGAACCACTTGAGTTGTTGAATAAACTTCCTTATCCAAACAATTTTCTTTTGCGCATCGATGCGGCTATATATTCCTTGATGGTGGAATCTGCGAGAGTTGCTTGCTTAGAACTTTTCCAGCTTACTGCTCCACCATTGATAGTGAATAAAAATCCTGATGTAGATTTTCTGTCATCTACATCATTTGAAATCAATCAGAAGCCTTCTATTTTTAGCTCACTCTCTCCATATGTTAAGAATAAATCTTTAGTCCTTCTTAAGTACTTAAAGATATTCTTAACTGCGGTCCAATGTTCCTCACCCGGATTACTCTGGTATCTGCTAGTGACACTCACTGCATGAGCTATATCCGGTCTAGTACATAGCATAGCATACATAAGACTTCCTATTGCAGAAGCATATGGAATCTTATTCATTCGCTCTCTCTCATCATAAGTTTTAGGACTCATGCTCTTAGAGAGATGAATTCCATGTCTGAAGGGTAAAAAACCCCTTTTGGAATCCCACATATTAAATCTCTTTAATATCTTTTCTATGTACTTATCTTGACATAGACCTATCAATCTTTTGGATCTATCTCTATAAATCCTGATTCCCAAGATATACATTGCATCTCCTAGGTCTTTCATGGAGAAGTTTTGAGAAAGCCAAATTTTGACAGAAGACATTTGTCTAATGTCATTTCCTATCAGCAATAAGTCATCTACATATAGCACAAGGAAAGTTATTGCACTCCCACTGACCCTTTTATAAATACATGGTTCATCCTCATTCTTGATGAAACCAAACGATTTGATTGCATCATCGAATCGGATGTTCCAGCTCCTGGAGGCTTGTTTTAGCCCATAAATGGACCTTTTTAGCTTGCATACACTATGAGGACCTATCTTTGATTCAAAACCACGAGGTTGTATCATATAGATATCTTCTTCAATGTGCCCATTAAGAAATGCAGTTTTGACATCCATTTGCCAAATCTCATAGTCATAATATCTTTCTTATAGCCAATAAGATTCGATGGACTTCGATGCTCTTTGGTGAAAAGGTTTCCTCATAGTCTATACCTTGTATTTGACCATAACCTTTAGCTACTAACCTTGCTTTATAGGTCTCTACCTTTCCATCTAAGCCTATCTTCCTCTTGAAGATCCACTTGCATCCGATAGGTATAATACCTTCGGGTGGATCGACCAGTCCCGGACTTGGTTGGTTCTCATGAGTCCATCTCTAAATCCATGGCTTGAAGCCATTTCTTAGTCAATATCTGATATTGCCTCTTCGAAACTAGTAGGATCATCTCTATGATCTGTATCACCCAATAAAAATATATCGTTCATCTCATGAACTAAACTATATCTTTCCGGTGGGTGAATTACCCTACTAGATCTACGGAGCTGCTGTGTTGCTTGTGTTTGTACTTGAACAGGCTCTTCATTGGATTGTTTCTCATTAGAATTCTCAATAAATTCTAATTTTCTTCCTTGTCCACCTTCAATAAACTCTTTTTCAAGAAATATGGCATTTCTACTAACCAATACCCTTTGGTCAGATTGGATGTAGAAGTAATAACCCAAAGTTTCCTTTGGGTATCCAATGAACCTCCCACTATCTGCTTTAGCTTCAAGCTTCTCACTCTTGAGTCTCTTGATAAAAGCAAGACATCCCCAAAATCTAAGATGATTTAGGCTTGGTTGTTTACCATGCCATATCTCATATGGTATTTTAGGTACAGACTTGGAAGGTACTCTGTTTAGTACATATGTTGCAGTAAGGAGAGCATATCCCCAAAGAGAAATTGGTAAGTCTGTATAACTCACCATTGATCGCACCATGTCTAACGAAGAATGCGATTTCTCCTTTCAGATACTCCGTTAAGCTCTGGTGTACCTGGAGGTGTCCATTGTGAAACAATACCATTTTTTTTAAGGTAAGACTGGAATTCTCCACTGAGATATTCACCACCTCGATCTGATCGTAGGATTTTAATAACTTTTCCAGTCTGTTTCTCTACTTCATTTCGGTATTCTTTGAACTTTTCAAAAGCTTCAGATTTATACTTCATTAAGTACACTGAACTATACCTTGAGTGATCATCGATAAAAGTTATGAAGTAATAATATCCACCCCTTGCCATTTCATTAAATGGCCCACATACATCACTATGTATGAGTTCAAGTAAATCAGTGGCTCTTGTACTTCGTCCAACGAAGGGTGCACTAGTCATTTTTCCTTGAAGACAGGATTCACAAGTTGGATAAGGTTCTAAACCAAATGGACCTATTAGTCCATCTTTAGCCAATTTTGTGACTCTATCTTCTCAATATGACCTAGCCTTAAATGCCACTTATATTTGGGGCTTATTTCTTCTCTTTCACGTTTATGTGTTATGGTATTTACATTCACAACATGCTCATTATTTTCTTTCATGTTTAGTACATAAAGATCATTATCTAAAGTACCATGTGCAACATATTTATTCTTATGATAAATTTCACAAATTTTATTTAAAATAAAATTCATAGTTGTCTTTGCATAAACATGAAATTGAAACTATGTTCCTTACAATGAAGGAACAAATAAACAATCATTCAAACTTATTACATGCCCAGATGGCATTTTTAAGAAAAATGTCCCTATAGCCGAGGCAAAGCAACCATTGCTCCATTTCCCACTCTAAGAGACACCTCTCCTTGTTTAAGTCTTCTACTTCTTTTCGATCTGCATTGACATACAAATATGTGTGGTTGCAGTAGAATCTAAAATCCAAGAAGTAGAATGAATAATTGAAATATTAGTTTCAATAATGAGCATACCTTGAAGGATTCTCTTTAGGCTTGACTTTCAAGTTTGTTGAGGTAAGTTTACAGTTCCTCTTCCAATGCCCATCCTTACCACAATGGAAACATTTTCCCTTGTCATTGGGCTTATTAGCCTTCCCCTTCTTAATCCCACCTTTAGCCTTGGGTTGAAACTTTTCTTTTACCCTTTTTAACGAGGGACCTTCTATAGCCATAACATCTTTTGGCTTCTTTATGCAAGTTTCAGCGGTATTAAGCATCTTTAGCTTGATTCGGTAAGACTACACTCAATTTTATTCATATTAAAATTCATGATAAATTGAGAGAATGAGTCCGCAAGGACGTAGGATAAGGTCGATAGCTAATTCCCCATCCATTGAGAAATTAAGAGCTTCCAGGTTGCTCTATGTAGTCAATCATTTTGAGTACATGCTCATTGACCGATCCTTCGGTCATTCTCATTACTCGAGCAGTTTCTTAGATATCTCATATCTAACGTCACGCTTTGTTCACCATACAACTCTTGTAGATGAAGTATCATGGAACTTGCATCAGGCATATTTTCATGTTGCCTTTGTAGCTCATTGGTCATCGATGCCAATATATAGCTCTTAGTAAGGTCATCATCTTGCCACTTCTTATAAGTGACACGTTCTTCCTCACTTGCTCCCTCAGGTATTATATTTGGCTTAGGTGTATCAAGAACATAGCTAATTTTCTCATAATTAAGAACAATTTTTAAATTTCTGAACCAATCAATGTAATTGGGTCCCGTCAAACGGTTGTTATCCAGAATTCGTGCCAACGGATTATTCATTGTTAAATATTTCTGCAGAAAATATAAATTAAATTATTAGCATTTTATTTAATTATAAACTATTTGATTTTGGCCTTTAAACCAAATAGCATCTCCCACTATTTTTCATTTCATTACACTCCCATATGTAAGAAACGAAAACTCTCATTGGTAAAAGTTTTTTAGTAGGAATCAGATTCTCATTAGCTTAAGATTACCTCACCTAACAGTTCTTGGTTTACTTATTATAATGAGTAGGTAACTCTTACCAAATGCATCTCATGCATGTACCGATTATCTTTCGGCCTCTAAATCATTAATACCTCACCTAACAGTTCTTAGTAAAAATGATTTAGTTAAGTTTACCCTAATACCCTTGCATATTTCAAAACATCTTACTAACCTCACCTAACAGTTCTTGGTAGCTTAATGTATGAATTATGCATCATCATATGATATATAGTTTGTTTTCAACATTTTAATGAAAGAGTAGCCCATGTATCCATGACAACTAACCCAAGCATAAAATATTTTAAACATTCCATTGGTATTAGTAGGCCATGATAGATATTCTTAATATCCATCATTACAACTTAACAATAATTATGTATATTTTAATAGGGAGTATTTGGTCATTATTATGGTCTCACTTTTTAGCATGTTATTCCATTTTCAATAATAAAATATGTCTAAGCACCCTAATATACATCTCATGCATATTATAGACAAACAAATCAAGGATGATCATGGAATTTTCTAATAAAACCAATTTGAGCCAAAATTGGTTTTAAGGTCCACCTAGGTATCAAGCAAGCAATAATGATTATGAGACATCTTATGCCTCAAATTATTACAATTATTAATTTCTATTTGAGAGGCCAAAACATTATTGGAAGTGCTGCAATGATCCATAAAGTCTTCTTGCTCCAAGGCATCGAAAATACGTCGTCCCTCCTTTTACAATCATCTTGTAGAAATTACATATTTTGAAGAATCGGGGTACAAATTTTGGGGTAAGGGGATACAATCAGATCTTAATAGAGGGAGGGACATGCAAGTCCCTATTTAAAAATATTACAACCATTTAAGCCTTTACAAATCGGCCAAATCAATAAATAAATCAATAGCTCATTCAATCACACATATATTCAATCATCACATGACATAAATATATCATAAAATATCTAGGTCTTTCCATGATCATCCTTCATGCTATTATAAATGGAAATAACATAAATCATGCTTCAAAAAATTCAAAATTGAATGAAGATGGCTCTGATACCACTTGAAGGACAACATTTGTCCATGAGGTTCCTGAAAACGCAACTTTTGCGCAGTAAAATTAAAATGGATGGCGGAAGCTCTAGAAACCTCGGATCGGCTTCATTCAAAAACGAAAATCAAGAGGAAAGATTGAAGTTTGTTTACCTCACTTGTAGTTTCAGAAACGACTTCGTGAGGTAGGAGAAAATGACTGAAAACAGCAAGCTACGAACACTGTCCAGGAAATAGACCACTGCACGAACAGCTTCTGTTTTGCCACGATTTGAGATCCTTAAAGCACCCCAATTGTGATGCCTCTAATCAGTCCACACTTAGAAATGTTCTAGGAGTTCATAGGATTTGGAATCACCAATTTTCGTTGAGAAATGAGAGAGATAATGAAGAAACATGAATGCTAGTTCATGATGACTCATTCCACCAAATAAAGCTTCCATTATCTTTTCAATAATGGCACCAAACATTATCATGTGATACACCAACCCACTAAGCCATTATTTATTGAAAGTGATCTTATCATTTCAATAATTTATTCAATCAAATTATTATGAATAAATTAATAGCTAAATTAATTAATTTTATCTTTAATTAATTAATTCCATTTGATCACATCAAATGGTTAAATGTGGGCTTCTTTTGTGACATGTTCTTATGCCTTCTCTAATCCATATTAGGTCCAATAAAAGCCCAAAATTCTAAACCCAAAATTGGTCTAGAAGTCCATAATCATTTATGAACCGGAACATGTCCAAAACGGTCATTTAACGTGCTCGATATTATACATAATGTTTGAGGATTTATGAAATTTATTTTGTTCCTTAAACTATTTATGGAACATCTAAATTTCTATCTTAAATCATATTTAAGATATATATATATATATATATATATATATATATATTCATTCTCAATGAATTATTATATAAATACCGATTTTCCTAAAATTAGGAAATTTAACTTCTCATTTTCTAGTAACTCCTTTTTCATTTCTATTAGGTGTGTGACCTTTTAGGTTCTTTGTTATAAGGTAGTAGAACTATTTTAATGATAACTCTTTATTCATTAAATGATGCTAAACTCTTTAGTCATCAATTAGAACTTTTCTAATGACCTTAAGATACATTGGTAATACGCTTTACCAATAATGATCTTAAGGTTTCTACAAGTCATGAGTGACACCTAGCAGTATTTCACAACCACCCAAATAACAAGAATTGTTGGATCTATAGAACCTATTCCATTGTATCTCTATGTCTTGGTCTCTTCATCATCTATGTCCGGAGTAAAGCACGACATGGTTTAATATGTTAAGCATTTATGCTTTATCTCAAAATAAATTTAAATGAACTTGGCATGATAATATAATTTGAACTCCTTCAAATATATTTCACCTTGGCCAAGGATTTCTTATGCCAATTCATATTATCTCACAGGGACATCCTTTTTGTATATTATAAAGTGATGAATTCCATATTGGCCATACACTTGTCTCCATACACAGCCAACCGTGACAGCTATTGCTAGATCTCTTCCTTGATTAGGAATTAATCATCATGCTTTCACATATTAGAGATGTCTATGTACAAGACATCTGTGATGCCTCAGGTCTAAAGACCATTACTAAACATAGTGTCTATCACAATGTATAATAAGCCATTAACACTCAAAACCATACGGCTCATTATATTTGGTCAAGTTCAGTAAACTTGTTCTTGCAACAAGTACTTATGTGTTTGACTTGACATCTCATGTCAATGATATGAAACTCACCATCCATTTTAGTATCACATACCATAAGGAATCATAACACATACTAGTGTTTATAGGAATTTATAATGTCCAATCATAAATCCTCCACTAGGAACTATTTTAGAAGAATAGTACAAAGGATACACGTTTCATATTCTCGACATACTCGAGAATGTGTTCCTTAACTATTTTACTTCTTGGACTATATTCATTAAATTAATTTATGAATGTTAATCACTTTGCCATTTTATAAATATCAAAATGCTAATCAAATACAATAATTCCCTAAAAGCAAACATCATTTAATTGGCCTTTAGGGCATATTACTAACAGAAAGATGTTCGAGTCTCGTCCATCTGTTGTGTAAGACAAGAAAATCATCCATTGAAAAGTATGTGCTTCCAACATCCTGCCGCCGTTTATCATAGTTGCCAGATTAATTTCAAGGTCCTGTTCTTCACAGGAATAAAAAAAGAAAAAGAACAACCTTAATTTTGTTATTTCATTTTGGTTCCCCTTTCAAATTATGGGATGAGAGGATCATATATTTCTGATTTGGGTTGGTTTGGGTTACTCAAAAGCTTGGCTTAGGTTACAATGAAACTATCCATTACAGTAAAGCCCACTGATGTTAATTGTCAAAGTAAAAACATTTATCAATGAGATTATAGTTGTGGTGAAACTAGAAAAAAAATTTTAAGTTACGTGGCCAGACTAACACATCAAGTACCACATAATTTAACATATAAACTTTGTAAACATAATATTACATTTTTTATTTATTTAATGAAAGGCAGAGTATTAATATTTTTAATGTTGAGAGAGACAAATTAAGTTTATATTTTAAATATGAAATGATGTGACATTAATATTTGCGAAATGATATTCTTCCCACTAGAAGTCCACTGAAACCCGGAAACTGCAGCATAATCAAGTTTGTAAGGCAGTAAGGCACAAGCTACAAAGAAGACAAAGCCCAAGCGCAAAAAACCATATAATTAACTATTACTTTTTTTTTTTTGGATTACGTTGATCGACGTTGAAAATTGAGTGGGACTAAATTGTTTAAAATTAAAATTATTTAGCTAAGAAAATAATAAATTAAAAGATTTTATTGATATTTTACAAGAGAGGCAGTACAATTAGGGATGTCAAATAAATCCGGATCCGGCTAGGATCCGCAAAGATTCGGAAGATCCGGATTCGCATATTAAAAAATACGGATATGGATGTGGAAGATGGGGATCCGCATGGATCCGTATCTGAATCCGGAAAATCGGATATCCGGATCCGGATAAATTTAATTTTAAATTAAATTAAAAAAATATATTAAAAATTAAAAATAAATTTTATTATGGATTTATTATGTTGTTGTATATTATTCATGTTGAATTATTAATTGTTGGATTATGATTGAATTTTATTTGATATTATTAGGTAAATGATTGGATTTTATTTTAAATTAAAAATTAAATTTTATTTGTGGATTTATGATGTTGTTGTATCTTATTCATGTTTAATTATTAATTCTTAGATTATGATTGAATTTTATTTGATATTATTAGGTAACTTATTGAATTTTATTTTAAATTAAAAATATACATTAAAAATGAAATAAAAATGAAAAATTAAATTTTATTTGTAGATTTATGAGATTGTTTGTATGTTATTCATATTGAATTATTAATTGTTAAATTATGATTGGATTTTATTTGATATTATTAAGTAAATTATTAAAATTTTAAAAAATATATTAAATTATTAATTTTTAATTTTTACAGATCCGGATATCCGAAATATCTGTCCGCATCCGTTGCGGATATTACCCGCATCCGGATCCGCATCTTTTTTACGGATCCCGATGCGGATCCGGATGTAAAATTATTAATCCGGATGCGGATCTGCATTTGCCAACCCTAAGTACAATACTCACGGCTCACTCTTCTTTTGTAATGTTTACTTATTAGAGTGGTAGTAGGGAGTGTGGAGTCCTCCCACTCTAGTATTTACTTGCTTGTTTAAAGGAGTGAGTGGGAGTTTCACTCCGTGGGCTGCACCTACTTATGGAGTATGAAGTCCTCCCACTCTAGTATTTACTTGCTTGTTTAAAGGAGGAAATGAGAATCCCAATTCGTCGGCCCCACTCACTTTTGGAGTGTGGAGTGGGATTCCCACTCCTACCTCTCCCATCGGAGTGTGAATCCACTCATACCTCTTCATTTCTTACCATTTTTATTAATATAATATAATTTAGGGATATTATCATTTTACTACTAAAGTTTTACTGACATATCATATCAGTACTAAGGTTTACCGAAAAGTGCATTTTACTATCAAAGTTTTGCGCTGTTATCAATTCACTACCATTCCGTTAACAACGTTAAAAATTTACTGATGTCATAAGGGTATCAAAGACATTTCCAGCTGTAAGAGTATAATTTTCTGTTAATTTGATAGATAAATTATCATTTTACTACCGAACTTTTAAGAGAATTATTATTTTACTACCAAACTTTTAAGAGAATTATCATTTTACTACTAAACTCTTGGGAATACAATCGACTTTTAACTCAATTTCCGTTAAACATTAACTTTTTCTTAGCGGAATGGTAGTGAATTGATAACAACGTAAAATTTTAGCAGTAAAATGTATTTTTCGGTTAACCTTGGTACTGACATGATATGTCAGTAAAACTTTGGTTGTAAAATGATAATTTTCCCATAATTTATATTTATTAAAATAAAATAATATTACATTTATTTAAAAATAATAATATTAAATTTATTTAAATAATATTATTATATTATCTAATAATATTAAACTTATTGAATATAATATTATCGTGTTTAGTAAAAAGAAAATTTATGTAATCTAAATTAAAATTAGTTAAAAATAATATTATTAAATTCATAGAGAATTAATAATATTACTATATACTATCTTTATTTGAAAATATAATATTATTATATTTATATAATTTTAATAGTATTATATTTATTTACTATTAATACTTAATAATAATAAATAATTTATTCAAAGAAAATATTAATTTTGTACTGTACTATTAATAATAATGTTTCATTTGTGTTGCTCTTATCAATAATTTTTAATTTACATAATTACAATTAAATTAATAAAAAATTATGATTTATATAACTAAGAATATTAATAATTATTATTAAGTTTTATAACTAAAATTAATAATAAAATAAATAGTTTATTTTATAAATATATTTTTTGTTAAAATATTTTTTTATCAACTTTATAATTAAAAACTATAACTTTTTAAATAAGGGTAAAATTATAATTTGAAACAATTCACTCCCAATCCAAAACAATGTAAGCACATAAATATGATTTTGATTTTTATTTCACACTTTCATTTCAGTGTGAATAAATAATCTACTCTCACTCTCACTCCACACTCCTAATCCCAGAATTTCTACTCCTTAGAATTCTCAATCAAATTCAAGAAGTAAACTCTACCTTTCCCTCTTCTAATTCTTTACTCCTCACTTGATGCTACAATAAAGAACTTAGGAGTATTTATAGTATCCTAAAATAAATATAAACTACATAATTGTTAAAGGCACTTGTGAATTACAATATTGAGATATGATGCAGTTTCTAAAGTTAAAAAAATTAGGGAAATAATACAGTAAGATAAGCATAACAATTGAAAAGAGAAAGAGGGAATATATTAAGTAAGAGAGAGAAGAAATGGCAATTATCTATTATTATAAGGGATCCACTACATTAATATGTTGATTTTCAGAATTAAAAAAAGTCATGTCATTTTTAATCTCAACCCCTGATTTTTTCTAATCTAATGGTCATAAAATTATGTTTAAACTTGTGTTTAAAATTGTGTCTCTTGAACCTACCCCAATATTAAATTACAAAAATTCAACAACTACATTTTATAAATATCACCAAATATTCAAGAATTTTCTAGATTTAAATATTTTTACAACTATTTGATATTTTTAGATTAGGGACATTTCTCATTCTCCACATTCTTGAATCTTCTATGAATTAAGTTTTGAACTTTAGCTTGGATAAATGTAATTAGATTAGATCATACATTAGTGTTGGAGTTTTAGCAATTAATGACAATGATTTTTGCAAGATGAATTTTGACATTATAGGCATTATGCTAAGTTATACATTTTTAGTAAGTTATACACTACAAGAAAACTGACAATAGATGACTGCCATTTTATGACAAAAATCATTTTATCATGTATGTATGATGGAGTCGTGATAGAATTTTAGTCTATCAAACTATTAATGATATACTTGTGATAGAATATTTATCTATCAATAGTTTATGATATGCTTGTGATAGAAATAAACTTAATCGCAAATATTGTGACAGGATTTTGATATTGACCGCATTTGACCAAATCAAAAAGTAATATTTTATTTTTTAAAAATTCAAAACGCAACGTTTAGGTTATTGTAATGATTTTTTTTTAAATAAATATAACGAAAATGTTGCGTTTAAAGTATAGACAAAAATAAAAATTTTCTAAGTCTCTCAACACTCTACATCGTCACTTTTACTCTCACACACAACATTGAAACCCTAGTCTAAATGCTCATCGTCACTCTCAAACAACCAGCCACTATGTACAATACCCAAACCCAACCCGTTGGACCGTTCTTTACCCTTGATTTTCCAAACACAATCGGCCACTACCACCTCAGATCGAACGGCAAAGCAACACCCAAATCACAGACGTGAACCGTCGATAAAGCAGAACAGTTGTTCAAAACACCAGCGTTTAAATCGCCAATAAAGCGTTCAAACCAACAGGCCGAGGAAGTCGAGGCCCACCCCGTCCCTATCCCTCGTCAATTTGTGAGTTCCTCCTTTTCTTTTCATTAATCAATAAATGAAATTATAAAGTTTAATCTATTTTTAATAATAATAATAATAATAATAATAATAATAATAATAATAATAATAATAATAATAATAATAATAATAATAATAATAATAATAATAATAATAATAATGGGTATTTAGAGATGAGAAGCCCAGGAGTAGTATAAGAGAGATGATGATGACAGCGGAGGAGAGGAAGGAGGAGGAGGTGTTACATGCTGGCAGCCTTAGAGTGCCACGTAGGCCGCCGTGGAATGCTTCAATGCCTGTAGAGGAGCTTGATGATGAAGAGAGACAAGCTTTTTTAACTTGGCGTCGGAGTCTTGCCAGGTTAGCTTTGTTCACGATCGGCTTTTTTTTTTATAATTGATTTTTAAATCTTATTGTGTTTATGAGGAGTTGTGGTGTGTTTGGTTCAGGCTGGAGGAAAATGAGAAGCTTTTTCTTACTACGTTTGAGAAGAATTTGGATATGTGAAGACAGCTTTGGCAGGTTCTTGAACGTAGTGACTTGGTAAAGTTTTTTGTCTGTTAATCATGTTATGTTTACATTTTTCTTGTTGGATTTCTATCTTTAGTTACGTGTCTGTTAATCATCTTATGTTTACATTTTTCTTGTTGGACTTCTATCTTTAGTTACGTCAATGTTTTATTTTGAAAAAGCTTTGTTAACTCTATTCCTATCGGTGCTTCTTTAATTTCGCATGAGATTTTTGTTGATATTTGATATCGATATTGTGGGCTGTATTTTTGAACTTATATTCGTTAATTTTCCAAGCCACATAGATCAGAAATACAAATACTAGCTTAAATATGATATTGTGAACCTTATGCACTCATGTTTGTTTGTGTTGTAATTGATGACCTTGTGGTGTAATTGATGACCTCACTCTTTGAACCTCTGGTTTGTATTGGATAATTAGTGAACCTATATCTGTAAGGATAGTTTTTAGGTTTAGCAGTTTTTAGGTTAGCACCTCTATTTGTTAGTTAGTTGTCTGTATTCTTAAAGTATCATTTCATCTTTTGTTGTTATGCTTGTATGCACCATATTAATCTCTCCTTTGTCTGATTTACATCATGATATTCTGGTCACATTGTGTATCCTTTTTTCAGATTGTGATGGTTGTTAATGCACGAGACCCCCTGTTCTACTGCTACGCTGATCTTGAGGTAATGTGTTATTTCTTTTGTTATAAACAATATTCATCTTACTCATATTAACTACAGGTCTTATTTTGCTTCCACAAGGATTTGTGTCTATTCCGTGGACTGTTAAAGCAATGCTCAGAAGTTGTAAAAATCATAAGATTTTTTATAAAACGGAAACTACTGCTCGCAGGTTCCAAACTTGTGATTTCTTTTGTAAAATAGTCAACTTTTGTTTATATTTTTCCTTTTGACTCGTTTTAGATATGATAACACAATATAATTTTTGTTGGCTGTAGTTCGATTAATAGAAAACCAAATGAGAATATGAGGATAACAGTAACGACATTCGCTAGAGTTGTTTTTGAGTTCTTTGTAGGAATATTACAAAGGTATTCACTGAAAAAGCATATAATAGATAATTAAGCTGTTGTAAAAAGGTATTAGCTGAATAAGATACGAGACCCAACTTTTTGTCTTGTTCGTGCATCTCAGTTTTCAGACAATTGTAAACTATTTTCTGTAACAATTTTTGTTTTAGAGTATGATAACCTGATGAGTAAAAATAATTAATATTTTTCTCAAAAGGTATATAGCGAGAGTAATTCTTTTTTTTTTTTGCAAGTTTTTCCAGATTGGCTCCATTATTCTTGTTCTGCATGATGCAAGTGATGTTTCTAAGTATTTTGAGAATGAACTTGGAGCAATTGTGCTCTTTGGATTATTTGCAATATCTTGGGTCATTCTACGATTAAGATTCTTTCCCTTTTGGGTCATCAAATGTACAAGGTTTTGCCTGCATGATAAATGATTTGATGCCACCTTATTTGGTGGTCTAGTAGTTTCTTTGGCCTATTTGCTTTTGTGATTTGCATTTTCCAACTATGATCTTTAGTTCTACTTGAAATTATCAGAGATATGTTCATTTACTACTTGTTCAATACAATGTTGCTCTTTTAAAAAAAAAAAAAATACAATGTTGCTGATGCTCTTTGTGTTCCAGATATGTTGGTGGGTTTTTATATCCTCAATGATCTGGAAACAGTTGAAAAGTGGTCAACTTAAGGAAGATATAAGATCTGGTAAGCATTTTGATGCTTCCACTATCAGTTTGATTCATTTAGTGTCATCAATTATTCCCAATAGTCTTTCCCTCTCTAGAAATAATCATTGTTTTTGCTTTGATAGTCTGTAGGAAACTTGATCCCATATAATAGTTTTGCTAGAACTTAATTAGTTATATTCACATGTGCCTAAGCCTTAGCCATAGCCATATTTAAGTTCTTGTTTCAAAACCCAGATAAAATGAACTTATAATTGGATATTAATTGTAAATCAAACAAAAGGGTAAAGGAATTAATTAGTTATATTCACATATGCCTAAGCCTTGAAGGAAAGTTAACTGCCTTTATGGGTACCCTTTTGGTTCCACATTTTATTGCCGCAAAGAATTAATTTACGTTACATTAGAAACTTGGAGTTTTACTTTAATAGATAATTCTTTATAATGATACTATTGGCTATAGTTAATAGGTGTTGCACCTGCATGTTGAGAGAAACTACTGGACTTAAGAGTTTTGCTGGGTATTTGTTGAGAATGGGAGTTTATCTACTGGAATTTCATTGAGAATATGAGAGAAGTTTTGCACTACTAGATTTGAAGGCTTCATAGCATGTAAAATTTAAAGCATTTGCTCGAGTTAACTTTTTTTTATTACTTTGGATGTGTTAATTGTTGGATACAAGTGTTTTTTGGATGATGTTATTAATATAAAGTGTTTTTAAACTTGATAGAATGTATAATTTAATTTTTGGTTTATATTGAGTTTGTGATTAAATTCATATGCAGGAATGCATAAATTTAAATAAAATAATTCAGAATTTCTTTTAATATAAAGTTAGATCCTGTGACAAAAAAAATCAGTCATAAATTATGTCACAAACAAAATAATTAATGATAAAAAATTTCAATCATTAATTCCATCACAAACAAAATAGTTTACCCACTAAAATTAATTGGATAATAATTTACGTGTAAAAAATAATTTTCCTCCCAAGATTTAAGATAAAATTCAATTTTCGTGCCAAAAAATTAATTAAAATATTCATTTTTTAAGATGACAGACATATGACTTCGAAACACTATCATAAGTTAATGACATATTTTTTTTCTATCATAAAAGAGTGACAGGTACGTAGATGATAGATAAATTCACTGTCATCCACCCCCCTTCATGATAGTTTTTTGCAGTCATATATTGCCAGTTTTCTTGTAGTGATAGTTCAAGTAAATTAGAAAAGAGTGAGACTATTGGCACCCCTTCAAATGCCTCTTAAAATCCCTTTAATTATTTTACGATTTTAACATTTATTAAAATTACATAATAGAATAATTTCTAATTAAATTCTCACTTAAAATTTAAATAACTTTTCCTTTAAAAAATCTAACATTTTAGAAACAAAAAAGGTTGCCTTTTCCTTTAGTTTTCAAGTAAAAAATTTATCACCAATAACTATAATAGAAAGAATGAAAACCCTTTGTTTTTTTTTCTTTTAAATGAAATAAATCCCACTGTTGAAATGGAGTTTAATAATAAAAATTAAAGAATGGGGTTTCCACAATAAGTTTTAATTAATGATACTTTTGTCATTGATGGAGGTGTGAAAATTTTTTTATAATTTTTTAAAATATTTTAATAGGATTGATTAAGAAAAGTGGTGTTAAAAGATATCACTACAAAAAAAAAGGATCTACTATGACAGTCCTTTGTGTGACAGTTTTTTATTTGGAGAGCTACAACGATAGACGGATGATAGATTTTTTTTCTATCATGCATTTACGACATACTTGTGATAGAAATTTTATCTATCAAACATCTATAATAGATTGGTGATAAATTATTTGGCTATCAAAAAGTAATGACAAATTTGTGATATAATTTTGGTCGTCAAGCAGCTTTTTTATTTTGACTTTATTTTACAAGATTGACTGAAAATTTTTAAATGAATAAAAAAATAAATAAAGTATAAACGGTACCATTTGGATTAAAAGAGAAAATAAGAAATGGCACCGTTTAGATTGAAACTAAATAAAAAAAAAACCCTCTTCAGTTTTCACCCATCGTATTTTTTTTCCCCAAGTGTTGGCACTCTTATTCTTGTCTTTCGCTCAGTCACTCTCGTCAATCTCACACTCACAAAGCCCTTCTCGCCTGAAATCCTTGCATGGGCACTGAACCACTGCCGACGTTCTCTTGTATTTCACTATCGATTTTGGCCCTCACTGAGAACTATTTGGAATACCCACCAAACGCGTGTGCTGCTACTATTGAATTTTAATACCCTAACTGAGAATCCTCACTTGCCCACTGTCGCAACCATTTGATCAATACAGGTAAATAATGTTTCTAGTGTTGTGTTCCATTTCAATTTTAATGTTCTTGTCAAACTCGAACCCTAGATATGTAAAACCTAGAAACCCTAGATGTGTTCTTGTCAAATTCGAACCCCGTACACCTAAATCTTGAAAATCCTAGATGTGTCCTTGTCAAATTTGAACCTTGTACATGTAAAAGTTGAAAATCCTAGGTGTGCTCTTGTTAAATTTGGATCTATTTGATTGGTCTTTTATGTTTATTTATTTATGAAAATTTAAAAATTTATTCATTTTTTTTGGAATTTAATTGTTATAGTTTTATTATTAAATTTCATTTTGGCTGTAAATATCCTTGCCAATTTAATTGTGATGGGTGTTAGGATATTAACTACGCTAGTTTATCATTGGGGCTTTTCTAATAACTATTTTAGTTTTCACTTTTTGTGGATGCATGGAACTATATATAGTTAGTTCTCAAATTCGTTCATTTTGATGCAAAGTCTTTTTTTTTCATTGGTTAAACGTTGAAATTACCGAAGCTTAGAACTACAAAATCAGACATAGGCTTTGTTCTTGACTGTGACAAATCACTATCTTCGAATTAGGGATCTCTGAGTATTTGATAAAACGCGTGAATGAATCTTGGCACTTTAATTGTTGCAGTCCATCTATCTATGAGAAGCCAAGGAATATGAAGCTTATTATGTTCATTCGTAAAGCAAAGCTGATACAATTCATGGCAAAGCTTGATGAGGTGCTGTATTTAATCTTGCTCATGCTTAGTCTAGGTGTACAATTCATCTATCACATATTGTTCAATTTACGTTGACATAGTGTTGCTTTGCTTTTTAAATCTATATTTTATATTTTATATGAATTTGGCTCATTGAAATTATTTTCCAATTGAGTAATAAATGAATAGTGAAATTTCCTTTTGTGATTTTAAGAAATAGATGGAGTAAAATTATGTCAAAGGCATTACACATATTTCTTCCCAATAACAATTTGGAACTTTGTGCTTTGAAGAAGAATTGCAAGCTTTATTATGATTTCAAGAACTCAACACTCCTCATTGCTTTTTATGTACAAATGATTCACTTGAGCACCAGTTACAGAAAACTAATTAGCAGTATATCTTGATCTTTGGCAGTAGTTGCAGGGCTGATGCGAGTGAAGCTCCAATAATATTATTGCCTTCAATATTCTTATTTCACTCTTGATTTTTCAGGATCTGGGCTCATTGTAGGAAAGCATGTTACTTTAGGATTGAATGAAGTAAGTGGCTGATTAACTAGTGGGAAGAAATTACATAGCCAGTAATTGTTTTTTAAATTTTCATTTTTAAAGAGAAAAAAATGAATTATGAGGTTAATTATCTATCTTGTTGAACTGTATTCTTGTAATTGAGATCAATTTGAAGTTGATGGCTTGTTTTTCAGAAAGAAAATCTGAAGGCTATGATTGATTATTTTGCGGGACGATGGAAATGTCTCTATGATTGGAACTTTTAAGACGTGGAACTCTTGAACCGTATGTTTAGTTATATACTTATATTAATTAATATGATTTTTTTATTATTAGTAGTGGCTACAAAAGATTAAAAGAACTTAAAGGTGTGGCTTGTGGCTTTCTTGCTGTTTGGGCTTTAACTGGTACCTCACCTGTCATTGCTGCTAATCTGGTGTGCCACTTCCATTTTAGTGTAATCACATAAGTTATCTTACTTGATTGATTAATTAATTAATTAGTTTGTGGATTGAATAGCCAAATTGATGAATTTTCATGTCTTGGCTTTAGGGCTGTTGGATTTTGCTGTTAGAAGACTACATTTTGTAATTTTGTTGCTGCAAGACTAAATTTTGCATAGATTTGATGCTGGATGCTGATGAATTTTCATGGCTTGGCTTTGGGTCTGCTGGATTTTGTTGCTGGAATACTACATTTTGTAATTTTGCTGCTGCAAGACTAAATTTTGCATAGATTTGATGTTGTTGAATGTTGAGTACTTTGCTTGGTTTTGATTGGCCTTTGTTGCCTATTGGCTTGACTTTGGAATATTGATTAACTACTGTAATGTAAAGTTTCAATTGCATGTTTTCGAAATTTAGAAGTACTTTGGATATTTTTATGGATAATAAAGTTCACTAATTTAGTTCGTTGGTTTTGGATTTAATTGCATTTAGTAATTTATTTTCTTTCATATAATTTTTATAATTTAAATTTTAAATTGAGGAAGCTAAAATTGCATAATTTTATTTTAAATTAATAAATAAAATAAATAATCATTTTTTTCAAAAACACAAAATTGATATCCACCCAAAAAAAATACAATCCAAAATTTTCTATAATAATGAAAATATAAAATAAAAATATAATTTCCCTCTTCTAAGTAGTATGACATAATTATGACTGGAAAAATTTATCACAACTCGTGACGTGGTTTTATTTTTCATCTTTTCTTGACGCTAGCTACAATGACGGTAAGGATAACGGTCATCCAACCCCTAAGATGACAAGTTTTACCTATCATGATAGATCCTTTTTCTTGTAGTGTATTTAGAGGGGTGCTAATAGTCCCACTCATTAGAAAATGATGCCACCAATTATATTAATTATATTTACATTAATGTAGTTAATTGTAAGTTGCAGTGAATATAACTTAACAAAAGTCATATTACAACGGCAATCCGGGTTACCTCGAGTTGAATTCGGAAGGTCCAAGGTGGCATTCATTTTTCATCAGTCGGATGCTCAAAAATTTATACAATGACAAAAATAAGCCAGTTTCAAAAATCATCAATAAATTATCATTGCCGTAAACCTACATTTTAAAAACTTTCTTTTCTAAATGTAACAACATTTTTTAAAGTTATCAATACATTATCACTGCTATAAATATCCATTTTTTAAAATTTCTTTTCTAAAATGTAACAACATTTTTCAAAGTCATCAATAAATTATCGCTGTCGTATACCTCCGTTTTTTAAAATTTCTTTTTTAAATGTAACAACTTTTTTTTAAAGTTATAATAAATTATATCGTTGTCGTAAACCTCCATTTTTTCAATTTTCTTTTCTACATGGAACAACGTTGTGCATCATACATCGCATTCTATTTGATGTCAATTCAAGCAAGATATATAAATAAAGCAACATATTAGTACGTTGGTTGTCTTTGTTATCTAGAGCCACTTTCAAATGAATTGCGATGTAAGTGTCTTTAGATTTTTTTTCAATAATCCATACTAAAATAATGATGGGTTTAGTTGACATTTTTACAAAAGGAAAAAAAAGAAACACTATTCACCTTTACTTCGATATTCTTAATTCATAAATAATGAAAATTCAAAAATTTTGGGAAGTAAAAAAATTACCTAAATAATATCCTTAGCAAATTATAAAACTTTTAATATATTAATACAAATATTTTGAGTAAGATATATACACTGAGATATGATATAATATTTGACATTTTAGGTTAATAAAACTTCGCTAGTTGCGCCGAGCCCCCGGGCAAAAAAAACCAAACATTTTAAAGAAGTAATTAATCTATAAAAATAATTATTCAATAACTTATTCAATATATTATTCTTATACGCACGCACATATTGAAATGAAATATTACTAAATAATATTTAAACAAGATTTATAAGAATTGGCCCTTGATTATTATCCAACACTTTGTTCCCGAACAACAACTAAGATCTATGCAATTGTCACATTATTTAAGATTTTAACTATTATCATTAATTAGTAAAAATACTTACCAATGGTTACTGTTTGAGGAATAAATAGAATATTGAAAATGAAGCGTCACGTGTTGATGAGAAGGTTTTAGTGACTGAAAATTACCCTTATAGGGTACCCGGCCTATACCGGGTACACTCTCCAGATGAACTAATACACATGGTACGCCACAACAAATCCAAGGAATTGAAGGAATTATTCGAAAATAACCATCACATGTGATGCCCCAATAGAATATTCGATTTGATGAAATCAAATCAAGAATGTTTTTTCAGAAAAAAGGGAGACAATCGACTGCAATGTCTGCAAAAAACCAAGAGCTGCACACAAAGGATAGTGGTCCTTAACTGTCATGCCATCCACAACCTAAACAGATTCTACAAAGGCGCCTTTGACCACCTGCAGCATACGTCACTTGCACTAAACAAAAAAATTTGCTAGAAATCGTCTTTTTGCCCTCCAAGCATGCTTCTAACGGTTAAAAAAACTGCCATGATGATAAAAGGATGTGAGAATTTCAGAAAAGATAAAAGAATCACCACTAAAAATATGCCACATTGTAAGGTACCCAAGCTGCACTATACAAAGGCCAAAAAAGGTTCTATCTCTCTCATAACCTCTAACACTCATACTCTCTAAGTCTTATCACAAACACACACAAAAAACCAAGGGGTTGGGGTCCTCTTCAACCTCCAGCCACCCATTTTTCCGAGAGCTTGCAAGCTTTCATCACCTAAAAAACTTAAGTAGTTGACTTGAGCGTCGGAGTGTGGTCACTAGCCGTCTGATCTCATTTCCTTGTTTTGCAGATTTAGAAGCGTCCTTTCAAAATTTTCAATTCTGATCTTGACTTGTTGCTGTTGCAATCTCATTCTTCCTCTTCTTCAGCCCCTTCTAAGCCCAAAATAGCCCATACACCACGACTTAGTGAAGTACCCTGAAACCCACAAAAATAAATTTATTATTTTTGGTGTGATTTTACCTATTTTTCCTTTAACCCAAGATCCTCTAAAATCAATTGGCGCCGTCTGGGTGGGGAGCACACAAAAAGCCTCCACAACGGTTACTAAACTAATCGTGGTGTGTACTTGTAAATCATGGTACCCGATGTACCCTCTGACGCCATGATGACATATTTTGCAAGAGTGAGAGATGACAGAAGTGAGGAGGTCAGTGATCCAACAAAAAGAGCAGCTCAGCCCAACAAGGGCAAGTCCATCAAACAATCTATGAGCATTCGTTCAAATGAAGAGCCCGTTTCCCAACAACGCTTTTAAGAACTTGGTCATGCAATTCTTCAAGCCGTAGGCTCCCAAATACATGAGCCAACAGTCCCTTCCAACACGTAGGATGCCCAACCAACACGGGCTGAAAAACAAATAGTCCTACCTTCTGAGGTACCCAAAGATGATGAACAAAGGCAGGATCCATCGGGTACCCGTCTTAAATTACAACCTGCATCCCCGAGGAAAGAGCCCTGCACGGCCTCCAACTATTCACACAGTAGCCGAGGTACGAAATGCAACATGCGAACTTATGAGGATCTTCACCATAAATTAAACACCAAACGAGCTTCTCAAATGGGAGTGGTATCTCAAGGTACACCTAGGTTATCTCGTGACCTCCTTGAAAAAATGGAACACCTAAAAGCTCAAATAAAGCTTCTTTCTGAAAAGCAACATATTACTAGTACTCTGACGCCTGTAGGGTATAATTCATTATTCACTATGGAGATTCGGACAGTTGTTGTCCTAGATACGTTTTTCATGCCTCAGGTTCCCTAGTACTTGGGTACCTCAGATCTAACAGAACATGTCGAGTTGTACTGCAACCAGATGTTCATTAAAGGAGTCGATGAAAGGGCTATGCGTCGAATGTTTCCCTATACGCTTACCAGACCTGCTAAATCTTGGTTAAGATCTTTGAAGGCAGGCAACGTATCCTCCCTAGACCAGTTTCTCACGGAGTTTATTCATGAATTTGGGTGTGCCACTTCTCACGATTAGGCAACATCCAAGCTTGCTTTTATTAAGCAAGAGGAAATTGAACCTCTACCTGATTATGTGGCCCACTTTCACCAAGAAGTCTTGAGAACTAGCACATTTGGCCATCAACACACATTGACACACTTTGAGAAGAATATGCACTTAGGAAAGTTGTGACATTCTTTTCAAACGCGGCACCCTCTCTCATATGGGGAAGCCTATTCTCGAGACTTATAGTAAATCAAAGAAGTGTCACCTAAAATGGCAAGAAGACAAGCGGAGGTCATAAAAAATAGAGAGAAACTTAGGAAGGCTGAGGTACCCCAAGATAGGGTACCCTGCCTACCACCACTTCTCAGACCATCTTAACCAGAGTTGGGAAAACCACTAGAAAAACCTCGGCATGAATCTTATCTCACTTTAAACTATTGTCCGGAACAGATCTTCCACTGGAACCAGAATAGCGGCCTACTCCACCCACCCAAGCCTATGCGTAAGTAACCTAACATGAAGTGGAGCCTGAAGTATTGCAAGTGATGGAATCCTGGGATACCCAAGCGAGACCAAACCAGCAGCAGAAGAAGAACAACTTTAAAGAATTAGTATTGACAGCTCTTCCAATTCATATTGAAGTAGTGCATAAGTAATCATCATTGACTCTGATAAAGACAAGTTATACTACTAGTAAAGTGATAGCACTTTACTTGTTTTTTTATTATTTATTTTGTTTGTTTTCTTTAATATTTATGTGTTTGAAATATATGGTTGACCATGTGGGATACCCAGAGTACCCCAAACTGGTCAGTTGCACTTTTTAATTCCCTGAGTCTCTAATAACAACAACAAGTGATCCCGAGATCCCCTATATTCTCCTTAGGATAACAAAATAATGTCATGTAATGATCCATATCTCCGTTCTCTATGAATGTATTTCCTTTACAAAATTTGATGATATGAGTTCTTTTATTTACCTTTTGATTATTTGATTTGGATGAGTAGCTTGGAATGCTATAAGAATATGCTCACCATTAAAATAACTCCATATATGTCATTAAGTATTGTTTATTATGATGCAATACCGTATCTAAAGATTGCCTTATTCCAGAGTAAACTCGGGTACCTGACCTATCTCGATCATGATAATCTACATAACGTCAGACCCAACAAAAGGGCAAGCTAGTAGCCACCTTTATCATTATTTGTTTGTCATATTTGATTCTACGCGAATGGGGAATCATGAGGTTCTCGACCATCTTACATAAGGGTAGGCGAGCAGCCACCTTAATCTCTATCTATGTCTATTTGATTCCATGCGAATGGCAGATCAAGAGGTTATTGACTATTTCACATAAAGGTAAACGAGCAGCCACTTTTATCTCTATCTATGTTGTCTATTTGATTCCACACAAATGGTTGATCATGAGATTTTCGACCATCTTGCGTAATAGTAGGCAAGCAGCTGCCTTTATCTTTATTTATATTGTCAAATACTTTTACTATTTCTTCTTCATGTTTTTAAGACTTAACAGTTTGTCTTTTTATACTTTCCCATATTCAAGTCAAAATTTCAACATGATTAACTTGCTCAAATATAATATCACACATCAAACAAAATAATACACTAAAATGATCTCATCTAAGTATCACCTAACATCTGCAAATTATCAAAAGAGTATATTGTAGTTAATGCCAACATACATTAAACATCCATAATTTTCAAATCATAATATAATTATGCAATTCAAAATGATATGATCAAAATGCCTTAGTAATATCATTTATGTCAATTTGTACTATCACATGGCTAAAACTCAATGTAACTATAGTCCGTGGGTCAAGTAATATACCTTCAAACTCCTGTGGAGGAGTGGCGGAGGAAAATACAGTGAAATGGGGTGAGAATAAACTCAACGAGTGGATAATAGATTTTAAAATAAAGTAAAGGGTTTTTTTTTCTAAAGTCTTAATTTTACTTATTTTCAAATATTTACAGTTTTTAATTTGTTTGTTTTCTATCATTTACATCTGATTATAAGATGTTTAGGTCTGAATAGAAAAAAGTTAAATATTATAATTTTCATCTAAATAGCAAGCATTTAAATGAAGAAACTTTAATATTCTCTGTCATTAATATTCCTGTTAAATAAATTTATTTCGTATTATATTAATTTTTATTTATCCACTTCTTTTTGTTCTATGTGTATATTCAACTTTTTTTTTTAATGAGAATTTTAAACATAATAGAACTTTAGGTGAGGGTGTTCTATAATAGGTCTTTCTCTTTTTATTAATATTTACTATCAAGATAATATACTAAAAATAACATTATAAGCAAAAAAAAGTACGTCTGTTAGATGTATATTTTATTTTCCATACTTTATTAAGGTAAACATTATCAAATTTTTTTTTACTAGTCAAATAATTTATATTTAACTTGTCAGGTGTTAAACTAATAAAATATAAGTATTGTTAATATTTATGAGGTTATATATGTCAAAATATTATATTTTGACATGTCATTTATGAAAAACAAATAACTTAATACCTATATTCAGATTTGAAAAAAAGAAAAAGAAACATGTCATTCAGATATATGTATTTACACCTATTTAGACTTTAGCTAATTTTAAAATGACTTTAGTTATGTTACATGATCATGTAACATACATGATTCTTCCACAACTGTTAAATTTTCATCCAACGGTTGTGGAAATAACATGATATATAATCTTATATTTCCACAACCGTTGAATTTTCATCAAACGGCTGTGGAAGAATAATGTATCTTACATGATAATGTAAGATAACAATCTCCTTTTAAAATAACTATAATAGTGCAACATACAATTTGATCAAGCCATATTTAAAAGCATAAGTAAAATATTTAAACTTTAAATCAAATACCTAGCATTAAAAAAGAATACATGATGCTATATATAATAATCATGAAAATCATATCAATAAAAAATATATACATGGTTCTAAAACTAGCACTAAACAAGTACGCAAGGGAATAATGTTGTCCTATTCGAACCTTATATGTGTGGTGAATGACGAACTGAAATTATACTATCATGTCTGAAGGTACAATGGATAGATAATGAGATGTCATCTCATATATCTCATCATATTACATGCGTAAAATAGCCTCTCAAGGGCAAAAGTACTCAAGCATAGTGTGTCTGGGGAAGAGGCAATCAAAACCTTGTTGTTAGTGGTTGCTAATAGTTGGAAAGTTATAAATTAGGACCTGCTTCTAAACCCAACCCAATTGATATTTCTTTACCACTACATCAGGTGATTCTTGATCTCTCATGTTCAGCCGACTTTATGCACGGCGATACAGAAGATCGCTTCACGCATTCAACGATGATGAAAGACCAAGCTGACCTGGTGCTAAGGGTCTCGATTAAGCTTCGAAGATTAAAGTTATGTTGCTGATTTCCTATCATATATTTGAGTAGTTGGTAAAAAATTAAGTTGGTGCTTGCTAGTTATTTATCATATATCCCTCACGCCAACTTCATAACAATGTAACTTATTGCATCTATATGTGTTTTGGAAGGTGAATTGTGCAGTGACCTCAAAAAAAAAAAAAAGGCCTGAGATTAAAATAAACAAAAATTCTGCTTGCATGGAATAAACGATATTACTGTTTTAACTAGATCTCTAATTTTTGGTACACTATTGTTATGTGATTTCCATTTTCTCCTCTAATTTATAACCTAAATTTTTACTATTTAATAATTCCCAATAGATTCTGGTTTGGGTGATGGAGCGGAGTAGCGAATATGAATTAATAGGCTAGATAAAAACTAGATATCATTCTAATAATGGATCAGGCCAACACAGTTGTATTACACTCTAATTGAAGTGTGATTAGATCTTATTTTACTCTAAACAACTCAATGAGATTTTTTGCAATGCTTTAAGTGAGATTAGATGACGTTCTAATCCAAACGACTCTAAAAGAGAGACTTTTAATAAATAATCCCAAAAGGAATTGTAAAACATTATAAGACCTCCCTATTTATAATAGAGTAAACCTACATTCCTATGTTAACTTAAAAAAGAAAACTAAATAACAATTATAATAGAAATAAAAGACTAAAGTACATATAATAATTAACTTTAATTAAAAGAGAAAATATTAAAAGATCCAAATTAATAAAATTTTAAAATCTTAAAATAACGTGCCACCTCAGCCTTCCTCTTTTAAAAGAAACTCGTCTATGAAACTTGTATTATAAGGCAAATCATCTTGTAATTTGAACTTATTGTCTTTCTCATCAATTTTTCTTAAAACTTTGAAGAATCTATAAATCCTCAATTTTCTTCACTTATACATTCAGTACAAGAATTCATAGTTTTAGTAATGAAAATTTTGTTGATGAAACATGATTTCATCACCATAATGAAGCTTTTTGGAGAAAAATTAACTTTTTTCACTTATTACTAAAAACAATAAGCATCGGTCACTACAACAAAAAAGGGCTTTAGCGACATATAGTTTCATTGTTAAATCATGCAAATTTCGTCTTACTTTTAGCAACGAAAATTATTATTCGCCACTAAAAGTTCTTTTGGCATCGAAAATTATTAGTCTTCGGTAAAAGAACTTTTGGAAATAAAATAGAATTTGTCACCAAAATACTTTTGGTGATGAAAACTGTTTCATCGCTAAAAGGCATGGTTTTTCTTTCATTTACTTACTATTACTCTTGGTAAAATATTATCATTTTTTTAATAATAAATTTACAATGACAGTTAACACCATTATGATAAGAACATAATTAATTAATTTAAAAATAATTATTATTATTGATGAACAATATAAAAATAATTATAAAATTTTATATCCATTTTTTGAAAGAAAATTGTTATAAATGAATATAAATTTCTTGATTTTTCATCTTTATATAATTCATCTTCAATATTCCCTACAAATAAACACACAATAATTAGCTAACATAATAAACACAAATATAATAATAATATAAGTTGCAATAAATAAGATAAGTAAAAAACAAATACACCATATTAAAAATAAAGAGAAAAGATGTAGGGACTAAATTAGAAAATGAGCATTATATATTTAGAGGTAAGAGAATTAAAGAATAAAAGTAAGGGAATGAGAAAATGAGTGATCCAGAAAATGAGAAAAATGAAAGAGAGAATGAAAGAAGTGAAGTAAATGATATATAAATAATAATAATAATAGAAGTTGCAATAAATAAGATAAGTAAAAAAAAATACACCATACTAAAAATAAAGAGAAAAGAAGTGGAGATTAAATTAGAAAATGAGCATTATATATTTAGAGGTGAGAGAATTAAAGAATAAAAGTAAGGGAATGAGAAAATGAGAGATGGAGAAAATGAGAAAAATGAAAGAGAGAATGAAAGAAGTGAAGTAAATAATATATAAATAGGCTATAACAGTTTTCAATGATGAAATTTTTAATTTGTCACTAAACTTAGTTTTGGCAAAAAATAATCTGCCAAAATTTTTTAAAATTTGACTTTTTTTTAATATTTCATGCTAAAAGTGCACATTTAGTAACGAAATCTAATTTTTGTTACTAAAATTATTTTTAGTGACAAAAATTATTTTCGTTGCTAAAACATGCTATAAAAATAGTTTTAGCGACGACAACTATTCCTCACAATATATCAAATTTTGGTTGCTAAAGGTTTGTGTGCCAACATTTTTTTTTTTTTGCCACTTAATTTATTGGCGACAAACAAAGTTTTTGGTGGCAATATATCCTCTTTAGTGATGAATCTTTCATCGTTAAAACTGATAATTAAATATTATTTTTGTGTACTATGAATTTAGAAATGAAAAAAACTCTTGTCGCAAAAGTTTTTACATCGCTAAAGAGTGCTTACAGCGAGGAAAATATTTTCATCGCTAAAGACCAAACTTTTGTATTGTCATCAAATTGTTCTTTATGAGTAACTTTACTCACTAATAATTTTCCCGCCACTTGGTCATTTTGATTTCCCACTGCTTTCCTAGTTAGTGAGGAAAATATGAAAATTAGTTATCAGAGTAACTTATTATGACTAATTGTTGGGAAAGGTACTACCACAAACAACTGCAAATTAAGCAGAAACAAAACTCTTTCCCTCTTTATGTGATTAAAATAGGATGTATACCACAAATGAATAGACAAAAAAAATAAACCAATAAAATCTAAAGTAAAAACTAACCACAAGAGACACATATTTTTACGTAGAAAATTCAAAGTGGGAAAAAAACACCGAGACTGTAGTTCGATATAATCTTCCACTATATTAATAGGATTACAACACAAATTCTTCTTTAGATAATAATAGAAGTTACCAACATCAAGAATCTCTATATTCTTGACTTACAGTAACAGCCTAATAATTATTTCTCTAACAAGTGGGCATCTCAAATTAGTTAAAGAGAGCATAAAATAAAAATCAAGACTTGTAGGATTGTAAAGGGCGATGCCAGAAACTTACTCTCAAAATTTGGGAGAAAACAGAGTTAATTTCTCCTTCCGATTGCCCAATTAAAGACTAAAAATTTTGCCTTGTCTTTTTTGCGATTGCACAAATTAGGGTTGCCGCTTGCTTTTAAAGCCAAATTTCATGAAAATTTTCATTTACCCCCTCTAAGTTTCTTTTAATTACTTAACTGCCCAAACTTATTGAACTTTGGGCTTGGGCCACCCAAATGAGATGGTCCAACAAATCTCCCCCTCTAGATCATATAGAGGGCATTGCCAAGCCCGCTTTCTGCATTTAGCTTTTCAGCTTCTCCTCAAACAATGACTTTGTTATCATATCTGACTCATTCTCTGTTGTGTGTATCTTCTCAAGCTGCAATTGTTTATTCTCAAGCACATCTCATATCTAATGATATCTCACATCAATATGCCTAGATTTCGAATGGTATGTCGAATTCTTCGCCAAGTGAATAGCACTTTGAATTTCACAGTACATAATAAAGTTTTCTTGCTTCACACCCAACTCTTGTAGGAAATTCGTCATCCATAAGGTTTCTTTGCAACCTTCAGTGATTCCAATATACTCTACTTCAGTGGTAGACAAGGCAATTCATTGCTAAAGTCTAGAGTGTCATAAGACTGCTCCTCTTACAAAGGTGAGCAAATATCCTGATAGAGATTTTCTCAAATCAACATCTCTTGCCATATCTGTATCCGTGTACACTTGTAACACAAGTTTGTCACTACCAAAACATAAAAATACCTTGGAAGTGCCTCTGAGATATCTGAGAATCCATTTCACTGTTGGCCAGTGATCTTTGCCCGGATTGGAGATAAATCGACTGACTACACTAACTACATGAGCAATATCTGGTCTTGTACAAACCATGGCGTACATCAAACTACAAACTGTTGAAGCATAAGGAATTCCTTTCATCTTTTGCTTCTCTTTCTCACTTGTAGGACAATGCTCAAAACTAAGCTTGAAATGACCTGCAATTGGAGAACAAACAGATTTTGCCTTGGACATGTTAAATTTTTCAAGTACCCTTTCAACATATGCTACTTGAGACAGCCATAACTTTCTAACTTTTCTATCGCCGTAAATCTTTATGCCAAGAATCAGTTTTGCTGGTCCTAAGTCCTTCATTGCAAAAGACTTGCTAAGCTTTCTTTTCAGATTGTCAATCTTACTAGCATCCTGGTCAACAATCAACATGTCATTTATATAAAGCAAAAGAATTCTGCTGGACCATTATTATTATCCTCTCCAGCTCCTCTATGATCATTATAAACTTAAGTTGAAATAATATGAATCTCTAGAGATGATTAAAGCTCATCATTTTTCTCTACATCACCAACTACATGATTTTTAAGGAACATAACATCTCTAATTTTGATCAATTTTTTTGCCACTGGATCTCATAATCTGTACCAAAATTCTTCATGCCTATAGGCTAAAAAAATACATTCATTAGCTTTATCATCAAGCTTCGATCTCTCATCTTTTGGGATGTGAACATATGCTCTACAGCCAAACGCTCTCAAATGTTTGTAAAAAACATCTTTCCCAGTCCAAACACTCTCAGGTACATCGCCATCTAATGAAGCTGAAGGAGAAAGGTTAATCAAGTCAACTGCAGTACGCATAGCCTCTACCCATAAAGATTTAGGAAGCTTGACATCAGAAAGCATACACTTGACCCTCTCTTCAATTGTTTTGTTCATCCTTTTTGCAATGCCATTCTGTTACAGGGTTTTCGGTACAATCTTCTCAAGTCTTATTCCATGGGATTTCCAATATTGCTCAAATGGTCCTCTGTACTCACCACCATTATATGCCCTGATGCATTTTAATTTTCTTCCCGTCCCTCTCTCAATATAAGTATAGAAGAACTTAAATATATCAAGTATCTAATCTTTAGATTTCAAAGCAAAAGGCCTCACCTTTTTAGAACAGTTATCAATAAAAGTCACAAAATAAAGTGCACCTTCTGTTGATCTATTTTGCATTATGCAAACATCAGTGTGAATCAAATCAAGTATTTGTGACTTTCTAGATAAAGAAAAATTTTAAAAGCTACCTCGTATATCTTTGCAGCGAAGCAATGAACATAAGTCTTGAGGGACATACTTGCAAAGCGGGGTAGAAATCTTTTTCTAGCAAGAGTTTCCAACCCTTTTCTCACCAATGTAACCAAGCCTTTTATGCCATGTCTCAATGTTAGAATCTTTTATAGCCACATTCACATCTTTTTTCTTGATCTTGGCTTCTAACACATAGGGAGTGTTTAATTTCCTCCCCTTAACTAACAGTAAGGAGCCTTTGGTGAGTAGTGTGTAAATTCTAATGTTATAGGTGTCAATGTGCAAGTGTACACAACAAATAATATAATAATGAGTATTCAAGATTGTCTCCACAGGGATTAATATTATCGGATTTGCTACAACAATTCTCACAGTGCAATTTAGATTAAATTAAAATAAAATAATTAAAGAAACTAATAAACTAAATAAATTAAAAATGCAATAAATGAAATCTTAAATCAAACATGAAAATATAATCAATAAAAAAGGAGTAGTTGAGTGATTAAACTCACTTAATGGTTTTGACTATTTTTCTGATTAAAAAGCTATTGCTACAATATTTACTAAAACACTAGGCAGAATGCCTCATGCATCCTCAGCTGTAACCTGTTAGATATCTTATATCTATAGGCAACCTAACCTGATCAATTGTTATTCTAACATTAGATATAGCATTACATTTTAGGTTCTAATTACCCTACAAAGTGAATCCTTATATCTAGTTCTTCACTAATCTTATATCAAACATGGCCCTACTCAAATCGAGATTGACTTAACTTGGGAAACTCAATCTAAAACCAAGTATTATTTTAATTTGTTCCACTAAGTCAGACCATTTTTAGGCTCCTTCTTAGCTAATATCCATTAAATGGGTAATTAACCGAAATAAGGAATTAAAATAAATACAATTAAGACAAACTGCTGCAGCAAACACATAGAAACACGCATGTGTCACTTAAACATCCATTAAGATCATTTATCACTTAACCACAATGAAATTCAGTTCATGATTTGCGAAAGAAAAATAAAATAAAAGATTTTTAGCCATAAAATACATCCCCATAAATAAATAGAAAACAAGAAAAGAACAAGAATGATTGATTTTCAATGGATCTCGGCGTTTTCTCCTCTGGTGCAGCCCTCAATCTCTCTCTTAAATTCTATTTTTCTTTTGTTTCTTTATAGTTTTTGTCCTTGGCTGACGGCTCTCCCATTTTCTTTGCATGTGTACTCCTTTTATAACTTAGAATTTAGGCAACCAGAAGTCTTGGGCACATATTTTTCATTTTAGAATCTCCATATCGCAATCTTCTAAGTATCTCGTTTGAAATCTTCTCTATCAATACTCCAAAATTGCTACAGCAAAAATGCTACAACAATGGCTTCAGCACCTACACTGTTCCAAACTTGTTTCAATTCTTCTTTAAGCATGTTTTTTCCTTATCTTTACAAGCTTATAGCAGCAGCATTCCTCCCTTAAATTTTGAGCTTCCGGTCACCTACAATTATGCATACGATCTAAGTACACAAATTATTCTAAAATAACGCAATTTATTAAAAATAAATTAAAATGGATATTCATGTCTAAGTAATCTTGATTTAAGTTTAAAAGTGTCATGACAACTCTCATTTCATAGAGTTATCAGTGAGTTCTATTTTCCTTCACCAAATTGGTTGGTCATCATCAAGCTTGGCTGTAGAGATCAAATTAGGGTGGATACATGATACATATACGGCATCTTTAAGCAATAACTTACAGCCAATGCTGGTTTCCAAGTAAATATCTCATATACCCACAATCCTGGATGCCCTCTCATTTCCCATTCGAACATGTCCATAATCACTATTAACATAAGATGTGAAGTAATCACAATGTGCAGTAATATAGAATGAAGCACTCGAATCAATCACTAAATCACTGCTATGGCAAGTGAGATTATTTATTGATCCCTCATCATAAACAATACCTAAATCACCATCAACTATAGCTGTAGTGTTCTCTTTTTCATTTTTCTGAGCATCGCCCTTTTTCTTTCGTCTATTCTCTTTTCCACAATTTACACTCTCTTTTCAACTTAGATATTTCATGTATTTAAAGAATGATTCTACAAATTGCTCCCCCTAAATGTAAGCTTCTCTTATAATTTGCCAATTAGCTAAATTAAAAAATTTAAATACATGTTTTTTTCTCCCCCTTCATCATAAAAAAGAAAACTTAATTGGCAAATAAAAAGAGTAGCAAATTTTTATAAATTTAAAAACATGTATTCTTCTCCCCCTTCATCATCAAAAAGAAAACTTAAAGGAAAAGAATAAGTGTAGCAAATTTGTTACCCATGTTGTCCGAGTAGAAATTTTGATAGAATCTTACCGTAATAATAAGCATCACTTCAAATACAAGTTTAGTAATATTACTCCCAAATCATTATAAATCATAATACAAGCCAACTCCATACACAAATCATCACATCAAAATATCATGAACCATTATTCCATCAATTACCAAGTTAACAACTCATAAAATTATCATATAAAACACCCATGTAATCAAATAATCATCATATCTCAAAATCATCAAAATGATACTCAAAAGTGCATATTATTCTCCTCTTTTTGACAACATTGAAATGATGTATTACTTTGTCTCCCCCTTTGGACAACAAAAAAGTTCAAAATATATATTATCCAAAATTATTTTATCCAAAAATATCATATTTATCTCCCTCTTCATTAGAAAAAAAAATAGATAAATGCAATCAAAACAAGATCATAAAAAATAATTCAATGAAGATATTATCCATTTTGAGCGAGCAAAAATCTCGACAAAGTCTCTCCTTAAAAATGAACAAATTCTCAAATACACAACATGGTTAAAAACACTTCTATTTAAGCTTAAACAATTATAATAAATCAACAACTCCATCAATTCATCAAGCAACGCACATATAATCATCAATCATCAAAATCATCAAGAAATCAAATCATCCCAAGTTCATGCCGAATTTTTGAAAAATGTTCTTCGCAAAGAGGTTTTGATTTGTTTATCAAATTTGCATGCATACTATCAACTATCCAAGCTCCATAATTACTAATCACATTTTAGAAATCAAGACAACTAAACTCATCAAATATCTAATGTGACATTTCAATATGACTTAAAAAATCTTATATGCTTAAAATTATCGAAGTATATGTATTTTTCCCTTTTTCGAAATCATTTAAAATAAGTAATGCATATTCAACAATACATCGATAAAGTACAAAAAATGCATCCATTCACCAATCATAGATCCCATAAGGTCAAACTTCATCAAATACATGTAATTATCAAAGCATATTCTTTATCTCAAATCTTAAGCAAAGCATAAGTATATAATGGCAATAGATCATCAAAATCAACATAACTATTAAGATAAGCCATCATTATGAGCTAAGAGAATAAGTGATCAAATTCATAAATGCAATAAGTCATGTGTGCGAATTCTATAAATGAATGATGATATAACACAATTAATGGCATATGAAGTCAAACATACATAAGAGATGGAAAATGATGATAAACAATTAAGAAGATGAAATCAAAGACCATACAATCATCAATATCGGGAGATTTTCTAGGCGAAAAAATTTCTAGACCGTGATTGGGGGTTCCTAGGATGGAATTCAACTCCAAATCATCAAATTCAATCGAAACTCCTCCAACTTTAGTGATTACTCGATTTTTTTTCTTTGCGGAAGTATCCATATTCGAGTAAAACACTTTCACTAAGTCGGGATACACAATCTCCTCAATTATTAATCCAACCAACATCTTCCAACAATTGGAATAAATTTCTATTACTAATACTACGACTATGCAACAAATCCAATAAAATGAAAAAAAAATAGAGTACCTCACGAGTCATGAATTGTTGGCGAAATCGGTTGATTAAAATCTTGGCCTGAAAATGTGTGGACTTAAAGGATAGATGGGGAATAAGATTTATGAATTGATTTGAGTTGAAAACAAGTTGAAATGATGGAAAACATTTTTGAAATTTGGCAAGCTCTTAGACTTGTATTATACACACCAATTTATTTGTGACTTAAAAATTGATTGATTTTCATTTTGAAATTTAAAACATTTCAATAAGCCTTTTAATGCATGAAACATAAATGTAAACATATAACTCATCTATCATGCATACGCATCATACAATCATGAAATATGTAAGCATTCAAAGATTGAGAATTCAAGCATATCACTCATTTATCATGCTTAGGCATTTCATAATCATTAAAATCAAGAAAACCTATCATGATGAGTTGACAAGCTATCATAATAAATATATAACCATGCATCATGATAAAGCACTCAATGTTAAATACAATGATAATTCAATCATGTAAACATACAAGTATACTTTCACAAATTCAAGCTACTATCCATTTTTCATGACCCACTCAACATAATAAATAGGCAAGATAAACTTATCCACTTCATGTTAATTGCACTTAATGTTATGATAACAAATGAAATGTTAAATATTTACTAAGATTAAAAAACCATCACTTATAATCAATAAGGCAATAATTGTTACCAAAACAATTAAATCATCTTGCCTCGTTATTTTTTCTTGGACCATGATCAAGTGATTATCCTCACAAGCTTCATCAAGGAACTCTCCACCATTCCTTATTTGTGGTACCTACAAAAAGATATTCAAGTTGTGTGCTTTGATACCCAAATATTCTTGGGTCCTTGAGTGTTAGGAATGGTTCCTTTTGGAACCCAAACACATTTTACTCCATAATATGCATTTCTTTTAATTGAACATCTATTCTTCATATGACCATTTTGATTGTAATAATGACATACAATTTTATGATCACTTGTGGAGGTAGCTTTAACAAAATAATTCTTATAATATTTTTGTTTCAACTTAGGCTTATAGCTAAGTCCTCCTTTATCAAATACATATTTTTGAGTGCTTAGCAATTTTTCTAAGTTCTTTTGACCATTTGTGAATTTTAACACAATTTCATTGAGCTCATTACTCTTTTTCTTAAGCACATCATTTTCTTTCATCAATTTATCAACATGTGATATTCCATGCTCATACGAAATATTTTGTTTAAATTTAAATTATGCAATTCTATCATGCAACATTTTATTATCTAACTCTAGTCCTTTAATCTTTTCATTTAATGAATCATTACATTTTTGTAAAGCATCATTTTCATTTTTCAAGTCATCCACATTTGATTCTATATGTTCATGTGAGGTACTAGGTTTCTCATTTGATAATGCAACTTTATCATGCAATGTTTTATTCTCTAATTCTAGGCATGTAATCTTTGCACTTAGAGATTGATTGTCATTTTTGAGCTCTACCATTTTCTTTTTAAGACATACATTCGTTTTACCAATTTGCATCCACTCATCATGTAATTCTTTAAAAGCATCATGTAATTCATCATATGTAGGAAGATCACTTACCTCATTAAGTTCATCATCCTATTCATCTCCAATTGTCATAAGTACCAAATTTGACACTTCATAAGATTCCTCCTCATTTATAGTCTCCCCATACACAATTTCAAGTTTTCTCTATATTTCATAAGCATTAGAACAATTTGAAACTCTATCAAATTTCTTTTTATCTAAGGCACAAAATAAAGCATTCATAGCCTTGGAATTTAAAGACATATTTTTCTTATCCGACTCGCTTAAAATATTCTTCCTAAGAATGAATGAACCATCACAAACTATTTCCCATTTTTCATAGTCTAAGGCTTGTAAAAAGACTCTCATCCTAGTTTTCCAATAAGGATAGTCATTAGCATAAAAAAATGGAGGTCTAGTGGTAGATTGGCCTTCCATGAAGGTTGAGCTAATTTGGGTTGCTATTGATCTTTAACTCTAGACAGTTAAGTCTACACAAGAGCACCTTGCTCTGATACCAAATAAAATACTAAGTAAGCAACCCAAGAGGGGGGGTGAATTGGGATTTTAAATTTAAGCTAACTAAAACTTAATGCAGTATAAACTAAGCAACCAAATTTAAAATAAATAAATTAATGCGCATTGAAAAATAAAGAGATAGAGTAAGAGAGAGCAAATACAATGATTTTTATGTGGTTCGCCAATATCCACCTATGTCCACGCCTCCAAGCTTACCGGGCTTGAGGATTTCACTAAGCAAGACTCCAATGCTTCAAATGCTTACAATTGACTTCCAAGGTGTCAATGGACCTTCACAACAAGAGATTATCCCTAATCTCTTAACCCAAGTATATCCCAACACTTACAATCACTCAAAACAAAAGATTACAAATTTTTTTTCTCTCACACAATATTTAAGATTACCAATCAGTGCCCAATGTGTGAATAGATGAAGAATAAATATGTTTAAAGCTCTTTGAAGATTGTATTCTCGAATATAAGCTCAATGTTAATGTTGCGATCTAGTTTTATTTGAATTTGAATGAGTTTATTTACAGTTGGAGTCGAAAACTAACCGTTATTCACTTTTCGCTCACTGTTGGATCGCCATTAACTCAATGTCGGATCACCGTTTGACTGGTCAATATGACCGTTGAGCTGAATTTTCTAATTTTCGGATCGCCGTTAGTGTCCAGAGACTGATCTTTCAATTCTATTCAATGTCGGATCGCCGTATCTAGATGTCGGATCGTCGTCAGTGTCCAGAGACTAATCTTCAATTCTATTCGATGTCGGATCGCCGTTTTCTATAGTAACTACTACAGTGAACTATTTTAAAAAATTATAAATTTATCCCAAAACTTTTTATAATTATACTATGGCCCAAATCGTGATAAAACTTTATAAATCAGTCAATTTCCAGAGTTTTAAGACTTTTTCAATTTGACCATGAACTTGAAAACTAATTAATTCTACGAATTCTGTTCAATGTCGGATCGTCGTTATCTAGATATCGAATCGCCGTCAGTGTCCAGAGACTAATCTTCAATTCTGTTCGATGTTGGATCATCGTTTTCTACAGTAACTGCTACAGTGAACTATTTTGTAAAATTATAGTTTTATCCCAAAACTTTTTATAATTATACTATGGCCCAAATCATGATAAACTGTACAAATCAGTCCATTTCCAGAGTTTCAAGACTTTTTAAATTTGATCATGAACTTGAAAACTAATCAATTCTATGAAATCATTTTTCCTTTTAAGTATAAAACCTTATATTATCAAAATAATGATTTGTTAAAATGTATGAAAAATAATTTGAGCTTTTAAAACCTTAATCATTCTTAATCTTGTTTGTTATCATTAAAATCAACATTATGGACACATATATGCTAACAAACATCGTGGAAGCAAAAATGTTGTTGAAAAGGTTTAACTTGAGACAACTCCAACATTAACAGCTCGCATGCGAACGTTGACGAAGGAAAATATTGTTGAAAAGATTCAACTTGAGACAACATAAACATTAACAATATGCAAGCGAATGTCATTGAAGAAAAATGTTGTTGAAAAGATTCAACTTAAGACAACACCAACATTAACAGTGCGTGTCCGAACATTGCCGAAGGAAATTATTTTTGAGAAGATTCAACTTAAGACAACACCAAGATTAAGAGCTCAAGTGCAAACGTCACTGAAGGAAAATGTTATTGAGAAAATTCAACTTAAGACAACCCCAACATTAACAGTGCGCGTATGAACGTATCGGAATGAAAATGTTGTTGATAAGATTCAACTTAAGACAACACCAACATTGATAGCACGCATGCGAACGTCGCCGAAGGATAATGTTGTTGGCGATGGATAATGTTGTTGAGAATATTCAACTTCAGACAACATCAACATTAACAGCTCGTGTGCGAATGTCGTCAAGGGAAAATTTTATTGAGAATATTCAACTTAAGACAACATCAACATTAATAGCGCGCGTGCAAACGTCGCCGAGGAAAAATATTGTTGAGAATATTCAACTTAAGACAACACCAGCATTAATAGTGCGCGTGCGAACGTCGCCGAGGGTAAATGTTGTTGAGAATATTCAACTTAAGACAACACCAACATTAACAGCACGCGTACGAACATTTTCAAGGGAAAATATTGTTGAGAATATTCAACTTAAGACAACACCAGCATTAATAGTGCGCGTGCGAACATCGCCGAGGGTAAATGTTGTTGAGAATATTCAACTTAAGACAACACCCACATTAATAGAGCGCGTGCGAACGTTATCGAAGGAAAATGTTGTTGAAAATATTCAACTTAAGACAACATCAACATTAACAGCGTGCATGCGAACATTGTCAAATACTTTCAACAACGTACATTACACATTGTTAAATCTATTTTGCTTGTAGTACCCATTAATTTTATAAGAGTATGATAAAAAAACCTATAATATGTATTTATTTTTTTAAAAAAATATTATTAAAAAAATCAAATTTATTATTTGTTACTAACTTTTATTTCATTATTACAATTTTTTTTTTACAATATTGTGACTTAAAAATAGTATAGCACCTCAATACTGAATAAGATCTTGGTCCTTAATTATACCAAATATAAGACAATATAAAATATTAGTCCAATTCTGTCCTATAAAATCCAATCAATTTTACAATGAGAAACACATGCTAACAATAGAGATTGTTATGTGAAGGTGGCCTAGCTCTCCAACACCAACCGTGGTTAATTTGGTAGATTAAAAAAATAGACCCCACTACAAGTCTTTATCAATTTAATGCAATAAAATGCAACCTGCAAAACGCAGGCTTCTGCCCATATAAATACTTATGAGCAAATGCATACTTTCATCACGCCTAGCACTTAAAGAAATCGTTAAGTTCAATCTTTGTTGTCCATCTTCAGAAAGATGTCAACTCAAGAAGTTTCATTAGAGAAAAATGTTCGTAACGCAGCAGATTTCCATCCTAATATATGGGGAGACCATTTCCTCACATGTCCTTCGGAGGTCATTAAACATCTAATTACCAATTATATACATTCATAGAACATGCATGCATGCTCATCAGTGTTTTCTTGCATACAGACGATAGATAATTGGACTCAACAACAGCACAAAGAACTGAAAGAAGAGGTGAGGAGAATGATGGCATCTGATGCCGATAAACCTGCCCAGAAATTGCGCTTGATTGATCTTGTCCAAAGGTTAGGTGTGGCTTACCACTTCAAAAAAGAGATTGATGATGCGTTGGAGAAAATAAGTCATGACCCTTTTGATGATAAAGATGATATCTACATTGTCTCTCTTTGTTTTCGATTGCTCAGGCAGCATGGAATTAAGATGTCATGCGGTAGGAAATCTCTCTTAAACTATGTTAATTGCAAAATCTTTCCAATTAAATATAAGATGTCGAATTGAGTCTCGATTTCCTGAATTGTTTAATGTGATTAGATGTGTTTGAGAAGTTTAAAGATGATGATGGAAAATTCAAGGCATCATTGACGAATGATGTTGACGGCATGCTAAGTTTGTACGAGGCAGCACACCTAGCCATTCACGGAGAAGATATTTTAGATGAAGCAATTGTTTTCACGACCACGCACCTTAAGTCAATGGTATCTAATTCTCAGGTAAACTCTACTTTTGCTGAACAAATACGTCATTCTCTCAGAGTTCCTCTCCGTAGAGCCGTATCAAGGTTAGAGTCAAGGTATTTCTTGGATATCTATCCAAGAGACGATTTGCATGATAAAACTTTGCTCAATTTCGCGAAGTTAGACTTTAATATACTACAAGCAATGCACCAGAAGGAAGCAAGTGAAATTATCAGGTAACTTAATATTATTCGTTTTTCCCTTCAAAGATTTTGGCTTTTAGCACTTACACCTTATAATTTTCATAATTCTCATATTACCTCTTGATATCCAAATTTCAATGAAAAAAAAAAGTGGTTTGTTTTGTGAATGAGATGACTTTTCCTATAAAAGGTTTGATGTCAAGGAGATAATGATATATTATATGAAAATTGTAAGAGAGTAAGTGATAAATAAGTAAACCAATGGAGGTAAAACTTTCAGATGGCTCTAAGTCTTTTAGTATTAATTAATTTATATATGATAATGAAAAATGAAACCTAATTGTTTTCTTCTCTGCATTTCTCCAATATAAAAGTAACAATTGTTATCTTAACAAACTTAAAATGTAAGTGGATCTTCAATTTAGCAAACTAGCTAATTTTGATTTGAAATTGAATTTCAGGTGGTGGAGAGATTTAGACTTCCTTAAAAAGCTACCTTATATTAGAGAGAGAGTCGTGGAGCTATATTTTTGGGCTATGAGCCCAATTTCAGCACTGGTAGAATCTTTTTGTCCAAAATAATATGCCTCGAGACCCTAGTAGATGATACATTTGACGCCTACGGTACTTTTGAAGAGCTCACAATCTTTACTGAAGCAGTTGCAAGGTTTAAAACCATGCATATATACATGCTTAGAAAAGCATTTCATCGCTTATCTATGTTTCAAAACATGCATATTAATAGAATTAATGGTTTTTTGATTTTCAGATGGGACATTGGCCGCATAGATGCGCTACCAGAATACATGAAATTCATTTTCAAGACACTCATTGATGTCCACAGTGAAGCTGAGGAAGAACTGGCAAAAGAAGGAAGATCATACAGCATACAATATGCAATACGATCGGTAGGCAATTTCATTTCATTTGATTTTGCATTTTAGTTGTTGGGCAATGTGCATTATTGATGACTTCGATCATATTTCTCAGTTTCAAGAACTAGCTATGAAGTACTTCTGCGAAGCGAAATGGTTAAATGAAGGTTATGTTCCGAGCATGGACGAGTATAAATCAGTTTCATTAAGAAGTATCGGTTTTTTACCGATAGCGGTAGGTTCCTTCATTTTCATGGGTGATATTGCAAGTAGGGAGATCTTTGAATGGGAAATGAGTAACCCTAAGGTCATAATAGCCGCAGAAACTATTTTCAGATTCCTGGATGACATAGCAAGCCATAAGGTACGTGTTGATACTCCATCTATAATAATCATAATAATAATAGTATAAATTTCTAATAGAAATCCCTGACCATATTAAAGTCAGAAACAAGGTTAAAGACGGAAAAAAAAAACATAAACTTGAATGTAGTTTATTTTGTCATGCATTGTTAATGACATCTTTTTTTTTTCCCCATCTTTTAACTTATCCCCGATTTTAATATGTCAAACATACCTTATTAGAACCTATAAGAGAAGAAAAACACGGATTTCAACATATTACTTTTGCCTTTTAGTGTTTTGAAATTTATATTTCTCTATGTCTTTTAACGCCATTCGCATGAACGTATTTATTTGTTCTTAGATTCGGAAATCCTAAATTTAAGTCTGGAGTAAAAAATTTTCCTATATATATATAAGTCAATTAGTTCTACAGTTCATTATTAATACTCTTCATTATACATATAAGATAATATGTAACATAACATATATGCCAAAAGGAAGGAAAAAAAAGGATGATGGGTATATTTTCTTTTTTCCTTAACCAATAATTTGCAACTGTGATTTAGTTTGAGCAAAAGAGAGAACATAGTCCCTCAGCTGTTGAATGCTACAAGAATCAACTTGGTGTGTCCGAGGAAGAGGCAGTTAAAGCGTTGTCGTTAGCAGTTGCTAACAGTTGGAAAGTTATAAATGAGGAGCTGCTTCTCAACCCAGCTGCTATTCCTTTACCTCTGCTTCAGGTGATTCTTGATCTCTCATGTTCGGCCGACTTTATGTACGGCAACGCTCAAGATCGCTTCACGCATTCAATGATGATGAAGGACCAAGTTGACCTGGTGCTGAGGGATCCCATTAAGCTCTGAAGATTAAAGTAATGTTGCTGATTTCCTATCGTATATTTGAGAAGTTGGTAATAAATTAAGTTGGTGCTTGCTAGTTATTTAGCTAGCTAGCTAAGGGATGTTCAATTGATTAGGCCTATATTCTAGTAAAAATAAAAGGTGTAAGAACGAATCTCCCTCACACCAACTTCGTAATAATGTATTTTTCTTCATCTATGTCTGCTTGCTGAGGTGAAGTGCGTGGTAGCCTAAAAAAAAAAGTCTGAGATTACAATAAACAGCAATTCTACTTGCTTGGAATAAATGATATTACCATTTTTACTAGGTCTTTAATTTCGGGTGCATTATTGTTATGGTGGCAGTGCCAGAAAGTTAATCTAGGGGGGCTAAATTTAAATAATAATATAATTTAAAAATAGTCAACAAGTAATAAGTATTTAAATAAAAATTCATTAATATATTCAATACATTTATAATTGATCTCGATGTATTTTCTTATGTTAAAAACATTAAAAAATAAACTTATCATTAAGAATACAAAATAAATATTTTTCTATATGTGTAAAATAATATTACTCAATTATTAATCTCTAATATGATTTCACAGACAATTTTTCACAAAATTCATAGTTGAAAATGTCTTTTATTACTATAGTCATGACAATTAGTAAATTCAATGTTAATGTTATTAATAAATAAATTAATGAATATAATTTATCTTTTTTAGTATCAACTATTTTTCTTGTTAGCCTATCAATCTCTTTCAATTTTGAAAATTTGTTATTAGAACCCACCTATATAATGTAAACATCAAATTGAATTTTAAGTGTCATAAGATTCATTGAAGAAAAATCATTTTGATAAACTCAATAAGATAAAATAATTCCTATTTTTTTGTGTGAGGAGAGTTAGCGTGCAATAAATATCAAAATAATAATTTCTTTGTGGGTTGGAAGTTAATGATTAATACTTAATATTTTGGTTATTTTTAAATTTTAATAAGGACTTTTATGATAAATGAGACAAATATTAAATTAAAATTGTAAATTTTGAAAAGTTAGGGGGGCTCAAGTCCTAACGTGGCGCCTCCTATGGTTATGGTGATTGCCATTTTCTGCTCTAATTAATGTTCTAAAGTTTTACCATTTAATTCCCAATAGATTTTGTGTTGGGGTGATGGAGCGAGATAGTGGAAGTGAATTGATAGAATAGATAAAATTTAGATATAGTTATAGTGATGGATTAAGACAATAGCATTACGTTATACTCTAGTTAAAGTATGATTAAATCTTGTTTTAATTCAAATGACTCAATAAGATTTTTAACAATACTTTAAGCAAGATTAAATGATGCTCTAATTTAAACGACTCTACAAGAGAGATTTTTTAATAGATAATCCCATAAGAAGTTATAAATTTTTTCATTTTTTTGTTAGTCAAATGGTATGAAAACAATAGCAAGATAGATCCTTACTTCACTAAGTTAACTCACAAAGGAAAACTAAATCGCAATTATAATAGAAATAAAATACTAAGGCACATAAAATAATTGACTCTAATTAAAATAGAAAATATCAAAAAATCTAAAATAATAAAATTATAAAATAACGTCCTACATCAGTTCTCCCTCTTAAAAGAAACTCATCCATGAAACTTGTAGTATAAGAGCAAATTATTTTGTAATTCGAACTTATTGACTTTCTCATCAATCTTTCTTGAAACTTGAAACTTTGAAGAATCCATATTTCATCTATTTTCTTCGCTTGCACATTCATTACAAGAATTTATCATTTTAGTAATGAAAATTTTGTTTATGGAACATGATTTCATCAGAAAATGAAGCTTTTGGGAGAAAAATTAATTTCCGTCACTGTATTATTGAAAGCGATAAGCATCAGTCATCAAATCTTTCTTCGTGACTAAACTTTAATAATAATTTTCCCGTTAGTTGATCATTTTGAATTTCCACCTCTTTCCTAGTTAGTTTGGAAAATATGAACAACTAGTTATGAGAGTAACTTATTATGACTAATTAACTGCCATGCTTGCTTACTAAAAATCAATTCTTTTAGTTACCATTTTGTGTTCTTGACTAACTGAAATATTATAATGAAGATTATAACTGAAATATTATAATAAAGCCGACGTGCTCAGACTATTTTATGCTGCACTGCACCGCATTGCATTCCAATCTCTTAAATCATCCATTTTAATTTAATTTCGTATTCCAAGGAAAATTCTCGAGTAGTCTTATTTGTACCTGACTTTGGTGCTTCTTAAGGTTTTTGAGTCTTCGAAGTGCAATTATCACTTCAAAGAGTTATATAAGAATATTATAAAAATATCTGCTTAGAAGTATGGATGATTTGAACATAGTGAATCACCAAGAACCTTGACAAATTAATATTTTTGGGTATTTTACTCGCTTCTAGCCTGAATCCTTTAATGGGACATGCCTTTAAATAAATAACTCACGTTAGTCATTTGCTTCTTTCATTGTGACTAAGGATAGACTTTTTCAGCATATTTAAGGCTTTTAAATCTTTATATGTTGTTGGAGGAAAAGCCTTAGAAGTTTTATGTGCCATTGGACAGATGTCTAATTTTCTCGATATATATTATTTTTTGTGTACTTTTAATTAGTTTATGTATTATGGGACATGAATTTGTCCGGTTGTAATTCTCATTGAATTTTAATGTGATTTTCTTTTGGGGTTTATTTTTTATTTTTTAATCAAAGGAATAACGAAATATTGTGAGAATTGTATGAGAGCATGTGGCAAAAATCCTAGAAGTGTAGGTCTAAGGATGCATTTTTTTTTGTGTATTTAACCATCTGGTATCGGAAGACCACATTGGATCTCGATAATCTAGATTCAAGCCGGGTAGGACCACTAGGACGGCAAAGCTCTTCCAATAAATATTTAACACAGGTGTATTGCCAAGCCTCAAACCGAGGACCTTAGTTAAGATGAAACAGTCCCATGCCAGCTGCATTCCCAACCATCTGGTGTCCAATGATGCACTTATTATTTCACTAGTCTGTTGCTAAGAAATATCTGCAATTACAAATGGGAAACAAGCTATCTTCACCCGAAGGTTTGCTTAACAATGATTATCTAAGCAAATTTTGAGAGTTGAAATTAAGGGAACTTATATGAATATTTAAAAAAATTTTATGAGTCTCGGTCTCTTTTTTCCAATTTTTATTTGATTAAGTACACTTTTTCTTCCCAAAAGAGATAATATAATATAATTTGGATAAGTAATTTTACGCTTCATCCAGCTTTTAGCTATTTTAATTTGCAGTAAATCTTTCTAGTTTTTGTTCTGTTGTTATTTATTTATTTTTCATATTGATGTTCACGGAATGGTTCTTTTAAGTTTTCCATAAGAATTTTGTTAACAAAACTCAGTAATTAAAATTGTTTTGATTTAATTTGTATGAATTGGGCTAGCGAGCTTTACTTAGTCCCTTTAATATTTAAATTTGAGGTTAGCATCTGGTTTGTTTGTGGAATTTATTTATTAAACTATACATTGATCTATCAAAATTTTTAAATCGAAGTAACGAAACGACTTGCCCTGAATTTTAAGGATGAGTCTATCTAGTTTCATCTGAAATGTAAAAACACTTAGAATTTGGGATGCTCTAACTCTCTAGAATGAAGTCTATTTATAGGCTTCTAATGGCTTTAAGCTTCGACAATTGCAGTACAAAATCTGCTGAGACAAGCTGCCATTCTTGACGAAACGAGCATGAATTAGCATCCTTTTTCAAGCCGCCATGATGTGAAGCTGGAACTTGCTTTGCATGCGTTGAAGTGATGCACATTTTGTCAACAATTTGCGTGTTCAATTTGCTGCCACCTTCGAATTTCAGTATTACCAAATAGTATTTAATTGCATGAACAAAATTGTCAAATACTTTTACTATTTCTTCTTCATGTTTTTAAGACTTAACAGTTTGTCTTTTTATACTTTCCCATATTCAAGTCAAAATTTCAACATGATTAACTTGCTCAAATATAATATCACACATCAAACAAAATAATACACTAAAATGATCTCATCTAAGTATCACCTAACATCTGCAAATTATCAAAAGAGTATATTGTAGTTAATGCCAACATACATTAAACATCCATAATTTTCAAATCATAATATAATTATGCAATTCAAAATGATATGATCAAAATGCCTTAGTAATATCATTTATGTCAATTTGTACTATCACATGGCTAAAACTCAATGTAACTATAGTCCCTGGGTCAAGTAATATACCTTCAAACTCCTGTGGAGGAGTGGCGGAGGAAAATACAGTGAAATGGGGTGAGAATAAACTCAACGAGTGGATAATAGATTTTAAAATAAAGTAAAGGGTTTTTTTTTCTAAAGTCTTAATTTTACTTATTTTCAAATATTTATAGTTTTTAATTTGTTTGTTTTCTATCATTTACATCTGATTATAAGATGTTTAGGTCTGAATAGAAAAAAGTTAAATATTATAATTTTCATCTAAATAGCAAGCATTTAAATGAAGAAACTTTAAAATTCTCTGTCATTAATATTCCTGTTAAATAAATTTATTTCGTATTATATTATTTTTTATTTATCCACTTCTTTTTGTTCTATGTGTATATTCAACTTTTTTTTAATGAGAATTTTAAACATAATAGAACTTTAGGTGAGGGTGTTCTATAATAGGTCTTTCTCTTTTTATTAATATTTACTATCAAGATAATATACTAAAAATAACATTATAAGCAAAAAAAAGTACGTTTGTTAGATGTATATTTTATTTTCCATACTTTATTAAGGTAAACATTATCAAATTTTTTTTTACTAGTCAAATAATTTATATTTAACTTGTCAGGTGTTTAACTAATAAAATATAAGTATTGTTAATATTTATGAGGTTATATATGTCAAAATATTATATTTTGACATGTCATTTATGAAAAACAAATAACTTAATACCTATATTCAGATATTAAAAAAAGAAAAATAAACATGTCATTCAGATATATTTATTTACACCTATTTAGACTTCAGCTAATTTTAAAATGGCTTTAGTTATGTTACATGATCATGTAACATACATGATTCTTCCACAACTGTTGAATTTTCATCCAATGGTTGTGGAAATAACATGATATATAATCTTATATTTCCACAACCGTTGGATTTTCATTCAACGGCTGTGGAAGAATAATGTATCTTACATGATAATGTAAGATAACAATCTCCTTTTAAAATAACTATAATAGTGCAATATACAATTTGATCAAGCCATATTTAAAAGCATAAGTAAAATATTTAAACTTTAAATCAAATAGCTAGCATTAAAAAAGAATACATGATGCTATGTATAATAATCATGAAAATCATATCAATAAAAAATATATACATGGTTCTAAAACTATCACTAAACAAGTACGCAAGGGAATAATGTTGTCCTATTCGAACCTTATATGTGTGGTGAATGACGAACTGAAATTATACTATCATGTCCGAAGGTACAATGGATAGATAATGACATGTCATCTCATATATGTCATCATATTACATGTGTAAAATAGCCTCCCAAGGGCAAAAGTACTCAAGCATAGTGTGTCTGAGGAAGAGGCAATCAAAGCCTTGTTGTTAGTGGTTGCTAATAGTTGGAAAGTTATAAATTAGGACATGCTTCTAAACCCAACCCAATTGATATTTCTTTACCACTACATCAGGTGATTCTTGATCTCTCATGTTCAGCCGGCTTTATGCACGGCGATACAGAAGATCGCTTCACGCATTCAACGATGATGAAAGACCAAGTTGACTTGGTGCTGAGGGTCTCGATTAAGCTTCGAAGATTAAAGTTATGTTGCTGATTTCCTATCATATATTTGAGTAGTTGGTAACAAATTAAGTTGGTGCTTGCTAGTTATTTATCATATATCCCTCACGCCAACTTCATAGTAATGTAACTTATTGCATCTATATGTGTTTTGGAAGGTGAATTGTGCAGTGACCTTAAAAAAAAAAAAAAGGTCTGATATTAAAATAAACAAAAATTCTGCTCGCATAGAATAAATGATATTACTGTTTTAACTAGATCTCTAATTTTTGGTACACTATTGTTATGTGATTTCCATTTTCTCCTCTAATTTATAACCTAAATTTTTACTATTTAATAATTCCCAATAGATTCTGGTTTGGGTGATGGAGCGGAGTAGCGAATATGAATTAATAGGCTAGATAAAAACTAGATATCATTCTAATAATGGATCAGGCCAACACAGTTGCATTACGCTCTAATTGAAGTGTGATTAGATCTCATTTTACTCTAAACAACTCAATGAGATTTTTTGCAATGCTTTAAGTGAGATTAGATGATGTTCTAATCCAAACGACTCTAAAAGAGACTTTTAATAAATAATCCCAAAAGGAATTGTAAAAAATTACAAGACCTCCCTATTTATAATAGAGTAAACCTACATTCCTATGTTAACTTAAAAAAGAAAACTAAATAACAATTATAATAGAAATAAAAGACTAAAGTACATATAATAATTAACTTTAATTAAAAGAGAAAATATTAAAATATCCAAATTAATAAAATTTTAAAATCTTAAAATAACGTGCCACCTCAATCTTCCTCTTTTAAAAGAAACTCGTCCATGAAACTTGTATTATAAGGCAAATCATCTTGTAATTTGAACTTATTGTCTTTCTCATCAATTTTTCTTAAAACTTTGAAGAATCTATATATCCTCAATTTTCTTCACTTATACATTCAGTACAAGAATTCATAGTTTTAGTAATGAAAATTTTGTTGATGAAACATGATTTCATCACCATAATGAAGCTTTTTGGAGAAAAATTAACTTTTTTCACTTATTACTAAAAGCAATAAGCATCGGTCACTACAACAAAAAAGGGCTTTAGCGACATATAGTTTCATTGTTAAATCATGCAAATTTCGTCATACTTTTAGCGATGAAAATTATTATTCGCCACTAAAAGTTCTTTTGGCAACGAAAATTATTAGTCTTCGCTAAAAGAACTTTTGGAAATAAAATAGAATTTGTCACCAAAATACTTTTGGTGATGAAAACTGTTTCATCGCTAAAAGGCATGGTTTTTCTTTCATTTATTTACTATTACTCTTGTTAAAATATTATCATTTTTTTAATAATTAATTTATAATGACAGTTAACACCATTATGATAAGAACATAATTAATTAATTTAAAAATAATTATTATTATTGATGAACAATATAAAAATAATCATAAAATTTTATATCCATTTTTTGAAAGAAAATTGTTATAAATGAATATAAATTTCTTGATTTTTCATCTTTATATAATTCATCTTCAATATTCCCTACAAATAAACACACAATAATTAGCTAACATAATAAACACAAATATAATAATAATATAAGTTGCAATAAATAAGATAAGTAAAAAACAAATACACCATATTAAAAATAAGGAGAAAAGATGTAGGGACTAAATTAGAAAATGAGCATTATATATTTAGAGGTAAGAGAATTAAAGAATAAAAGTAAGGGAATGAGAAAATGAGTGATCCAGAAAATGAGAAAAATGAAAGAGAGAATGAAAGAAGTGAAGTAAATGATATATAAATAATAATAATAATAATAGAAGTTGCAATAAATAAGATAAGTAAAAAAAATATACCATACTAAAAATAAAGAGAAAAGAAGTGGAGATTAAATTAGAAAATGAGCATTATATATTTAGAGGTGAGAGAATTAAAGAATAAAAGTAAGGGAATGAGAAAATGAGAGATAGAGAAAATGAGAAAAATGAAAGAGAGAATGATAGAAGTGAAGTAAATGATATATAAATAGGCTATAACAGTTTTCAATGATGAAATTTTTAATTTGTCACTAAACTTAGTTTTGGCAAAAAATAATCTGCCAAAATTTTTTAAAATTTGACTTTTTTTTAATATTTCATGCTAAAAGTGCACATTTAGTAACGAAATCTAATTTTTGTTACTAAAATTATTTTTAGTGACAAAAATTATTTTCGTTGCTAAAACATGCTATAAAAATAGTTTTAGCGACGACAACTATTCCTCACAATATATCAAATTTTGGTTGCTAAAGGTTTGTGCGCCGACATTTTTTTTTTCGGCCACTTAATTTATTGGCGACAAACAAAGTTTTTGGTGGCAATATATCCTCTTTAGTGATGAATCATTCATCGTTAAAACTGATAATTAAATATTATTTTTGTGTACTATGAATTTAGAAATGAAAAAAACTCTTGTCGCAAAAGTTTTTACATCGCTAAAGAGTGCTTACAGCGAGGAAAATATTTTCATCGCTAAAGACCAAACTTTTGTAGTGTCATCAAATTGTTCTTTATGAGTAACTTTACTCACTAATAATTTTCCCGCCACTTGGTCATTTTGATTTCCCACTGCTTTCCTAGTTAGTGAGGAAAATATGAAAATTAGTTATCAGAGTAACTTATTATGACTAATTGTTGGGAAAGGTACTACCAAAAACAACTGCAAATTAAGAAGAAACAAAACTTTTTCCCTCTTTATGTGATTAAAATAGGATGTATACCACAAATGAATAGACAAAAAAAAACCAATAAAATCTAAAGTAAAAACTAACCACAAGAGACATATATTTTTACGTAGAAAATCCAAAGTGGGAAAAAAACACCGAGACTGTAGTTCGATATAATCTTCCACTATATTAATAGGATACAACACAAATTCTTCTTTAGATAATAATAGAAGTTACCAATATCAAGAATCTCAATATTCTTGACTTACAGTAACAGCCTAATAATTATTTTTCTAACAAGTGGGCATCTCAAATTAGTTAAAGAGAGCATAAAATAAAAATCAAGACTTGTAGGATTGTAAAGGGCGATGCTAGGAACTTACTCTCAAAATTTAGGAGAAAACAGAGTTAATTTCTCCTTCCGATTGCCCAATTAAAGACTAAAAATTTTGCCTTGTCTTTTTTGCGATTGCACAAATTAGGGTTGCCGCTTGCTTTTAAAGCCAAATTTCATGAAAATTTTCATTTACCCCCTCTAAGTTTCTTTTAATTACTTAACTGCCCAAACTTATTGAACTTTGGGCTTGGGCCACCCAAATGAGATGGTCCAACAAATCTCCCCCTCTAGATCATATAGAGGGCATTGCCAAGCCCGCTTTCTGCATTTAGCTTTTCAGCTTCTCCTCAGGCAATGACTTTGTTATCATATCTGACTCATTCTCTGTTATGTGTATCTTCTCAAGCTGCAATTGTTTATTCTCAAGCACATCTCATATCTAATGATATCTCACATCAATATGCTTAGATTTCGAATGGTATGTCGAATTCTTCGCCAAGTGAATAGCACTTTGAATTTCACAGTACATAATAAAGTTTTCTTGCTTCACACCCAACTCTTGTAGGAAATTCGTCATCCATAAGGTTTCTTTGCAACCTTCAGTGATTCCAATATACTCTACTTCAGTGGTAGACAAGGCAATTCATTGCTAAAGTCTAGAGTGTCATAAGACTGCTCCTCTTACAAAGGTGAGCAAATATCCTGATAGAGATTTTCTCAAATCAACATCTCTTGTCATATCTGTATCCGTGTACACTTGTAACACAAGTTTGTCACTACCAAAACATAAAAATGCCTTGGAAGTGCCTCTGAGATATCTGAGAATCCACTTCACTGTTGGCCAGTGATCTTTGCCCGGATTGGAGAGAAATCGACTGACTACACTAACTACATGAATAATATTTGGTCTTGTACAAACCATGGCGTACATCAAACTACAAACTGTTGAAGCATAACGAATTCATTTCATCTTTTGCTTCTCTTTCTCACTTGTAGGACAATGCTCAGAACTAAGCTTGAAATGACCTGCAAGTGGAGAACAAACAAATTTTGCCTTAGACATGTTAAATTTTTCAAGTACCTTTTCAACATATGCTTCTTGAGATAACCATAACTTTCTAACTTTTCTATCGCCGTAAATCTTCATGCCAAGAATCAGTTTTGCTGGTCCTAAGTCCTTCATTGTAAAAGACTTGCTAAGCTCTCTTTTCAGATTGTCAATCTTACTAGCATCCTGGTCAACAATCAACATGTCATTTATATAAAGTAAAATAATGATGAAATCATTATCACTAAACTTCTTCACAAAAGCACAATGGCTGCACATGGTCCTATTAAAACCACGATTCTCTATGAAAGAATCAAACTTCGTGTACAAACTTGGTGCCTATTTCAGTCCATACAAACTTTTCTTCAACTTGCACACAAGTTCTTCTTTGCCTTTAATACTGAACTCTTCAGGTTGCTCTATGTATATTTCTTCCTTTAAGTCAGAGTGCAAGAAAGCTATCTTATCAAGCTGTTCAATCTCTAAGTTCAAGCTAGCTGTTAATCCCAGAACAACTTGGATAGACGACATCTTCACCACAAGGGAAAAAATTTCTTTAAAATCAACACTTTTCTTCTGACTGAAACCTTTCACAACCAATCTAACCTTGCATCGTTGTTGTGAGTTATTTTCAGTCTTCAACCTATAAATCCATTTTTTCTTCAATGCCCTCTTCCTTTTAGGTAGCTTCACTAGGTCATGAGTGTGATTTTCATTCAAGGATTTTTTCTCTTCTTACATGGCTTTAACCTACTCACTTTTATGCTGGTGAGACATGGCTTCTTCAAAGCATTTTGGCTCCCCTTTATCTATAAATATCACATTTTCATGTGGAGGATATCTAGTGGTGCAGGTGGTTTTAGAGGTACCTGGTCAATTGGTTCTGCTGGACCATTATTATTATCCTCTCCAGCTTCTCCATGATCATTATAAACTAAAGTTGAAATGATATGAATCTCTAGAGATGACTGAAGCTCATCATTTTTCTCTACATCACCAACTACATGATTTTTAAGGAACACAACATCTCTAATTTTGATCAATTTTTTTACCACTCAATCCCATTATCTGTACCAAAATTCTTCATGCCTATAGCTAAGAAAATACATTCACTAGCTTTATCATCAAGCTTCGATCTCTCATCTTTTGGGATGTGAACATATGCTCTACAGCCAAACACTCTCAAATGTTTGTAAGAAACATCTTTCCCAGTCCAAACACTCTCAGGTACATCGCCATCTAATGAAGCTGAAGGAGAAAGGTTAATCAAGTCAACTGCAGTACGCATAGCCTCTACCCATAAAGATTTAGAAAGCTTGACATCAGAAAGCATACACTTGACCCTCTCTTCAATTGTTTTGTTCATCCTTTTTGCAATGCCATTCTGTTACAGGGTTTTCGGTATAATCTTCTTAAGTCTTATTCCATGGGATTTCCAATATTGCTCAAATGGTCCTCTGTACTCACCACCATTATATGCCCTGATGCATTTTAATTTTCTTCCTGTCCCTCTCTCAACATAAGTATGGAAGAACTTAAATATATCAAGTAACTGATCTTTAGATTTCAAAGCAAAAGCCCACACTTTTTTAAAACAGTTATCAATAAAAGTCACAAAATAAAGTGCACCTTCTATTGATCTATTTTGCATTATGCAAACATCAGTGTGAATCAAATCAAGTATTTGTGACTTTTTAGATAAAGAAAAACTTTTAAAAGCTACCTCGTATATCTTTCCAGCGAAGCAATGAACATAAGTCTTGAGGGACATACTTGCAAAGCTGGGTAGAAATCCTTTTCTAGCAAGAGTTTCCAACCCTTTTCTCACCAATGTAACCAAGCCTTTTATGCCATGTCTCAATGTTAAAATCTTTTACAGCCACATTCACATCTTTTTTCTTGATCTTGCCTTCTAACACATAGGGAGTGTTTAATTTCCTCCCCTTAACTAACAGTAAGGAGCCTTTGGTGAGTAGTGTGTAATCAAGAATGATTGATTTTCAATGGATCTCGACGTTTTCTCCTCTGGTGCAGCCCTCAATCTCTCTTTTGAATTTTATTTTTCTTTTGCTTCTCTACGGTTTTTTTCCTTGGCTAATGGCTCTCCTATTTTCTTTGTGTGTGTGCTCTTTTTATAACTTAGAATTAAGGCAACCAAAAGTCTTGGGCACATATTTTTCATTTTAGAATCTCCATATCGCAATCTTCTAAGTATCTCATGTGAAATCTTCTCTATCAATACTCCAAAATTGCTACAGCAAAAATGCTACAACAATGGCTTCAGCACCTGCAGTGTTCCAAACTTGTTTCAATTCTTCTTTAAGCATGTTTTTTCCTTATCTTTACAAGCCTATAGTAGCAGCATTCCTCCCTTAAATTTTGAGCTTCCGGTCACCTACAATTATGCATACGATCTAAGTGCACAAATTATTCTAAAATAACGTAATTTATTAAAAATAAATTAAAATGGATATTCATGTCTAAGTAATCTTGATTTAAGTCTAAAAGTTTCATGACAACTCTCATTTCATAGAGTTATCAATGAGTTCTATTTTCCTTCACCAAATTGGTTGGTCATAATCAAGCTTGCCTGTAGAGATCAAATTAAGGTGGATACATGATACATGTACGACATCTTTAAGCAATAACTTACACCCAATGCTGGTTTCCAAGTAAATATCTCATATACCCACAATCCTGGATGCCCTCTTATTTCCCATCCGAACATGTCCATAATCACTATTAACATAAGATGTGAAGTAATCACAATGTGCAGTAATATGGAATGAAACACCCGAATCAATCACCCAATCACTGGTATGGCAAGTGAGATTATTTATTGATCCCTCATCATAAACAATACCTAAATCACTATCAACTATAGCTGTAGTGTTCTCTTTTTCATTTTTCTGAGCATCGCCCTTTTTCTTTCGTCTATTATCTTTTCCACAATTTACACTCTCTTTTAACGTGACCCATTTCTACTAATGAAAGCACTTAAGATTTCTCATCTGCAACTTAGATATTCCTCTGGGACTATCATTGTTCTGCTGGCGAGAATTTCTACTTTGGCTCCTCCCCCGTTTTTCTTGCTTTTCTGAAGCAAGTGCATCTGACTCAAAGGGAATTGCTTCAATACTCTTTCTTCTAAATTCTTCATTTTGTAGCCTATTTGTAACCATATCCAAAGTTAATTTTCCATTCAGCGCTGAATTATTCACTGATACCACTAATGTCTCTCAACTATCAGGCAAAGAACTAAGCAACAACAATGCTTGTAACTCATCATCTAAAACAATTTATAATTTTCGTAGTAGTCAACTGATCAATCAAACCCTGAAACTCACTAGTGTATTCAATTATACTGCGTCCCTCCTTATATTTCAAGTTAAGAAGCCTTTTCATCAAATTGGATTTATTCTGTGTTGTCGGCTACTCATAATTAACTCTAATTTTCTCCAAAGAACATCAGCCTTGGATTCCTTTGCGACATGGTGATACACACTCTAATCAATCCATGACCTAATAGTACTCACGGCCTTCTAGTTTAATTGAGCCTATTTTTTATTATCTAAATTGGTGGGTCTATCTTATTCGCCTTTAATGGGTTCATGTAAGTCTTTTATGTAAAGAAAATCTTCCATCATAGACTTCTAAATACCATAATTCCATGATTTTAATTTAATCATCCATGCCGAGGATTCCTCCATCTCAACCACACAAGTAATAAAAGAACAAAACCTGAAGCTCTGATACTGCACTGTTGGGAAAGGGAATACCACAAGTAACTACAAATTAAGTGGAAACAAAATTGTTTCCCTCTTTATGTGATTAAAATAGAATATGTACCACAAATAAATAAGCAGAAAAATAAACCAATAAAATCCAAAGCAAAAACCAACTATAAGAGACATAGATTTTTACGTGGAAAACCCAAAGCGGGAAAAACCATAGGATTGTACTCTGATATAATCTTCCACTATATTAATGGGATTACAATACAAATTCTTCTCTAGATAATACTAGAGGCTACTAATATTCTTGGCTTACAGTAATAGCCTAATAATTATCTTTCTAACAAGTGAGTATCTCAAATAATAGTTAAAGAGATGATAAAATAAAAATTAAAACTGGTAGGATTATAGAGGGCGATGCTAGGAACATACTGTCAAAATTTTGGAGAAAACAAAGTTAATTTCACCTTTTGATCGCCCAAGTAAAGATTAAAAATCTTACCTTCAAATTGTAATAACCAGCCACTGTCTTTTCTCTCTCTCACCTTTTTTTCTTCTCTACTCGTCTTTTTTGTGATTGCACAAATTAGGGTTGCCGCCTGCTTTTAAAGCCAAATTTCATGACAATTTTCATTTGCCCCCATTAAGTTTACTTTAATTGCTTAATTGTCCAAACTTATTAAACTTTGGACTTGAACCACCCAAATGAGATGGACCCAACACTAATTAACTGCCATGCTTGCTTACTAAAAATCAATTCTTTTACTTACCATTTTGTGTTCCCCACTAACTGAAATATTATAGCAAAGGTTACTAAGTAAAGTCATTTACCTAAAGTGAACTTATTAAGCCATTGCAACTAATTTGAAGTAAACCTTTTCAGAAAAAGATGAAAAAAAGAGGACTTGAAAATATGATTATGCATTTGAATTCAATTTATCAAAAACATTTGTTTCTACAAGTATTTATATCGTGCATAGCCTTCAACAATATTTACAAAGCCTTCAATAATATTTATCTTCAATAAAAAGCACTAAATCACTACCATCTATTTTTGCACGTTTAATAATCACGAGATTAGTAACGCAATTATGAATAAAAACATGCAATGTCCAATTAATAAGTCCATATTAAAGTGATAAATAAAATTATCCGTACAATTACAAAAAGACTGTTTTGAGATAGTACTTCCAGGCAGCCATTTTAAAACTAAATGCAGGTCACGGTCACCAGCAAAATGCCACCTTCGAAGCGAGAAATTACAAAATAGTTCATAATCAATTAGGGTCAAGACGAAAATAAATAATATCAGTAATACATAAAAAATAGCAAAAACCTTGAAACTAGAAAGAAAATTTCATTTCAAACAAGCTGGAAAAGAAATAACAAAAAGGCCAAAGCATGGTCATATTGGAATATTTCTCCCTAAAGGAAGAAAATATATAATTAGTTGAAATAATTCAAATTGGTAATGGAAACATCTTTCCAACACATTCAGAAATTAAGGAATTAATTAATATTTCTACATCTTAATATAATTGAAATCTAAGGTCGTCATAGGTTACCCATAGTATTATTTTAGTAGCAAAAAGATTAAATGTAATATATTATTTAAGCATTTTAAATAATATGTACAAAATTGTCAAAAACTTTCACAGTGTAAGTATTTGAGGAGAATAATCTATATACTTATCACCAAATATTTATACTGAAAGATGTGAGCAATTACACTGAGTGAAGACACATTTCATTAAATTTCATTTAGACAATGGAAACCCACAGCAAATATATTGATTTGGAGAGCTAAATTTTATGTTTTTTTTTATAAGGGAGTTTTAATTAATACAAAAGATATAGAAATTATAGACATTTATTTGAAGAGTTAACTTAAGCAAAGGAAAGGCGGATATGTCATAATACTGATCACAATCGAAAATTCTCATGATTAAAATCTATCCTCAGTTTGTAGTACTAACGAGAATCTTTTGTTAATCCAGTATACTTTAAGAGACCCAAAAAAAAAAAAGAGAAATTACAAACACCCATGAGAACAAAAACATTCTACAAACATCAAATCAAAACAAAGTCATTATTTTCTCATCAATTGAAAAGATATAGCAAGACCACCCATAGGCGACAACTATTAATTGATTGGAACACAAAGTATAAGGTGCTGCTAAGCTACAGGCCCTTCAAAATAATTTAAAAAGTTGCAACAGTGGTGGGACCACATGATTTTTGAAGGAGTTATAGGTTATAGCACCTGTAACTTAGCAAAATCCAAATATATGTCAAGAAACAGTGAAACAAAGAAAACAAAAAACTTTGAATACCTTCTCAAAAAAAGCCCTCCATCATTATTGTGAAATAATTGAGGTGAAATCACTGTGAATTGAACAAAATGGATTTTTTTTTTGTTGGGGTTGTAATGAAGATAAAGTCGAGATGATATTAAGATTGTGGTGAGAGAAAAGACTGCGGTGAGGTAAATATCAGGATTTGTGGGTACATTTTCATTTAAATAAGAATTTTTTTATCTTGTTTTTCTTTTCTCCTTTTCTTTTCTAGATAATAAAGATGAGCGTGATATCCAAGGTAAGAAATGAAGGTGTTGGATTTTTACCTTCACACGTATTTATAGTTTGTGGAGAACTTATCACGATCATTGGCCTCAAATCCGACAAGGTGAGTACCTAGAAAATGCACTCCAACGTCCAAGTTAGTGTTTGATCAAGATTAAAAAAAAAAGAAAAATAAAGAAAATAAAATTTCTCTCCCTAAATATAAATAGTAATTTTCGAGTTCAAAGACCTACTTTCTTTTAGAGATGAGTCTTTACTTATAAATGATAAGTGGTGTGTGAATTTAGGGTTTTGCTTTGAACCCTTAACCTAATGACATATGGCACCCTTGATTTTCATACTCATGGAGGTGATTTTGATCATAAGGAATTATTCTGCACATGCAAATTTCCTTGTCATTATGAATTTTGGGCATGATTTCCCTAGACTAATGGGTTATGAAACTAATTCTCATTTCTTGCCATCTTTATGAGCTCCAGAGGAATTTTTCCTTGGGTGTTATTTTCCAGAAATAGCTTGGGAATTTTTCCTTGGGTGTTATTTTCCAGAAATAGCTTGTGTATTATTTTCCCGAAATTGCTTCTTTTATTTGATAAGATACATACGTGGCATGGTTTGGTGCCTTTTGGAATATGACACCTACACTACTCCCCCCACAAGTGTATTTTCTTTATAAAATACTTTGATTGAAATAAAAAGTTCTAACTTTTATTTGATTGGTCACATGGCCTTTTGAAAAGAACTATGCCTTGGCTGTTTGAATATATTTTAGGAGGAATGTGTCAATGAACTTTTCTCCTGTTGAGTTAGGAAAAAGTGAACTGTTTTCTCTTACTTGAAATTCCTAGATGAAATATTAGCTCTTTGAATTCTTCCCCTAGATCAAAGTTCGAGGAGGAAATTATAATTATTCTTTGAGCTTTTCACAAGAACAAAATTTCTAAAAGGAAATGTCAGTTTCCTCAACCTTTTTTTTTTTTAAACCAAAGGTCTAAAAGGAAATGCGAATTTTCCCTAGGCATTCTAGTTAGCCCAAGAATGGTTTACGAAAATCTTTGTTTTTATTTCGAAATTTTGATAAGTAGATATTTTATGCTTTAGCTTAGCATGAATCATTTTTATCTTACCTTGTATAGGGTTGCCCACACCTTAGTTTGGCTTTGACTTTTCTTTTTCCTTGGTTAGCTTTTGCCTTGGTTTTTCCTTAGCTTTCACTTACCACGGTCTTTCCTTAGCCTTTGTTTACCTTGTTGGTTATTGGGTTTCTCATGGTTTGACATGCTTTTCTTGCCTTGCCTAGATTTTTCCTTAACCTTCAGTTGCCTTATAGGGCATTGGTATTTTCTTGGCATAGGGAAGAATGAATTATTCTAAAGGAATTTTATCACAAAATGTTTTCTCCTTGTTGGCCTAGGGAAGTTTTTCCTCGTCATTAGCTTTAAAAGTAGCTTTAAAAGAAGTGAAATATTTTCCAACAAGATAGTATTATGAAATTTTTCCTCCTTATCTGTGCAAGGGAAAAGTAAGTCATTCCAGAAGAATATTGTTTGGAAACTTTTCTTCTTTATTAGCATAGGGAAGTTTTTCATCTTCGTTGGCCTTTGGAATTTTTTTTTCTTAGTAGGGGAAAAAGTAACCTACTCTAGAGGAATATCATTATGGAACTATTTCTGAAAAATATTGTTAAAGAACTTTTTTTCCTTATTGACTTAGGAAAAATGTTCCTGTTTATTTGACCTTTGGGATTTTTTCCTTAGTAGAGGGAAAAATAACATATTATGAAGGAATATTATTACGGAACTTTTCTCTTTATTGGTCTAGGGATTTTTCTTTTTTTGATGGCTATGGAAAAATTTAGCTTCCAAGTGAATGTTATTAGGGAACATTTCCTCCTTATTTGGTACAGGAAAACCTTTCCTCACTGTTAGCCTAGGAAAGTTTTTTCTTATTCTTAACCTAAAGAAAAAGTGAGTGATTCCATAGGAATATTATTAGGGAGTTTTTCTACCTACTTAAAGTAGGGCAAAATGGCATTTTCTTAGTTTGGCTTGTTTTTATGGTTTTGGCTTTTGTTTGCCTTGGTGTTTCCTTAACCTTTGTTCACCTAGGCTTTTCTTTAACTTTCCGTTGCCTTATAAGGCATTGGTTTTTTCTTAGTTTGGCTTGCTCTTGAGGCCATGGCTTTTGTTCGCCTCAGTTTTCTTTTGCCTTTGTTTGCCTAACTTTTTCCTTAACCTTCAATTGTCTTACAGGGCATTGGTTTTTTTCTTGATTTAGCTTTTTCCTTAACCTATGTTCACATAGGTTTTTTTTTAACCTTCAGTTGCCTCATAGGGCATTGATTTTTTCTTGGTTGAGCTTGCTTTTGTGGCCATGGCTCTTGTTCGCCTCAGTTTTTCCTTAGCCTTTATTCGCTCAGATTTTTCTTTAACCTTGATTGGCCTTATAGGACATTGGCTTTTTCTTGGATATAGAATAGTGACCTATTTTGGACGAATACTATTAGGAAACTTTTTCTCCTCGTTGGCCCAAGGAAATTTTTTCTTATTGTTGGTCTAATAAATTTTTTTCTTATTTTTGGCCTAGGAAAGTTTTTCCCTGTTTTTTGCCTAAGAAAGTTTTTCCTCTTCGTTAGCATAGGAAATTTCTCCTTCTTACTAGCTTAGGAAAGTTTTTCCTTGTTGTTTGATAGAATTTTATTCGGGAAATTTTTCTCCTTATTGGCCTAGGGAAGTTTTTCCTCTACATTGGCCTTGAGAAAAATAAGTTATTCCAAAGGAACTTTATAAGTGAATTTTCTGCTGAACTAAAATATTTATGGAAATATACTAATTGTTCTTTCTTAACATGAGAGAGAATATTAATTTTTCTTAAACATATTCCTTGAACTTTAATTCTATAAGGATATCTACTTTTCCTGTAACATAAGAGAGAATATTAATTGTTTTTAGAACTTTTCCCTTAAATTTAAATTTTAAGAGGAAATCTACTTTTCTTTTGATGTATGAGGGAATATCTTTTGTTCTTTTAATTTTTTCCTTGAACTGTTCTAGGAGGAAATCAAATTTTCTTATGACATAGAAGGGAATATTTCTTCTTCTTTAAACTTTTCTCTTGAACTAAAGTTCAATAAGGAAATCTAATTTTCCTTTGATGTAGAACGGAATATTTCTTGTTCTTTGTACTTTTCTCTTGAACTAAAGTACCAGAAGAAAATCTTCCTTTCCCTTGATGTAGGAGGGAATATTTCTTTTTTTTAAAACTTTTTATATATTGAAGTTCTAATAGGAAATTAGAAATTTCCTAGGCAATCCGGTTGGTTCTAAAATGGATTTTGAGATTTTTGAAAACATATATGACAATGCATGAACTGATCATGAGTGCTCATGAAACAATGATGAATGTGAATTCCTGTAAGATGCATATATATGAATGTTTAAGCATGCGAATGCTTGTTAGTGCAGTGCATGAGTCATTTGAAACTATGGAATAGGTTTACATTCTGTGATCCATTACTCGAGTACATAAGTTGTACATTATCAATTGGATCAATATTCCTAAGAGTTAAAATCATTCATATAGTCGTAAGAGCTAAAACGGAATGTCCTTCTTTTACAATATATCAATCTAAATAATCATTTAGATTGGTCTAGAATGTTATTTAAATGGACTTTAGCTTTTTCCCTAGGGGGCTGCGATGATGGCATCATTTGCTGTGGAAGCCACCTAGAAATTTTTTCTTGAGTCTCCTTAAGATCTTTTAAATTTTTGTTGTAGGCATTTTTAAAGCCTCTGATCCTCATCACTATTAGTTCCCTATATGCCTGTTTAGGTTTATTTTTTGTGGATTCCGACCCTTTTTTTTTAGTGGGCAATTTGCCTTTCTACCTGTTTTTAGCTTTTTCAGGCTACTCTTTTGCTTGTTGTTTAAGGGCAGGCATCATCGACTGCGAAAGATATCTGAAAATTCTTTTTCGAGTTCCTTTAGGATCTTTTGAATCCCTTTCTATAGGCATCTCTGGAACCTCCTTTCTTCATCACTATCAGCTCTCTGTATTCCTTTTTGGCTTTATTCTATGTGGGTTCGACCCTTTTTTAGTGGGTAATTTGCCTTTCTACCCATTTTTAGCCTTTTTGGGGCTACTCTTTTAGCGACTATTCGAGGACAGGCAATTTGGCCTTTAATTTTTGGGTTCCTATAGTTTCTATTTCCTCTCGAAATTAGCATATAATATTATGAAATTTACAAATAACTAAAGAGTGAATGTGGAAATGTAAAGGCTAGATGCATACAGATAATCATTAGTTGCATAATATGTAAAGAAAGTTAGATTAGTCCATGTTGGCGTAATATCCATTTGTTTATTCCCTATCAAGAGGTGAATGGTTAGGTTTTCCTAAGCCTCACTTGTGGGTAAGTCAAGTAAATTATGGAATGACATCAGAAAACTAAAATTAAAATGTGTTAATATGTTAGTTGTGAAATCATAATTGTTAGATTTGATCATGGAGTTATGTTAATCCTTGTCGGCTTAGCACCTTGCATATATTCCCTTGGATAAGGTGAATGCTTGGGTTTTCCTTAGCCTCACTCGTAGAAAAAAGAAATAAAGAAGTACCATGGAATAAACAACATGACAGAAATGTAAATAAGTCAGCATAGCTATTAGGGATGAGCATAATTAAAAAGAAAATAAAGATAAAATAATCATTTTAATTAAAGGTAAAATAACATAAATGAGAAATTAGTTTGGGTTTAGTCATAGACAGTAATTTAACCCTTTGTTACCATTGTTTACTTTTTTTTATTTTTGGTCAAATTTTTAAGTTGACTAAATGAGTTCTTCATCTTCATGACTTGTTTTTTTCTAGCAAGTCATTTTAAGGAGAGTTCTCTATTTTTACTCTTGGATTTTTCTCTTTATTGCCTTTTTAATCATGTTTGAGGTTTGGATCTCACATATAAATCTATTTTTAATCAGTAAGTATGAGTATTCACCTATTTTTACAACCATTTACAACCAAATCTAATCTAGAAAGTGAGTGTAGAGTGGTGGTTGTGTGGGTTTTAGTGAAAGAAAATGGCTTTTAATCCCCACAAACTGCACCAATGAAGGTGTCGGATTTTTACCTCCATACGTATTTATAATTTTTGGAGAACTTATCACGATTATTGGCCTCAAATCCAATGGGGTGAGTACCTGAAAAAGGCATTCCGACACCCAAATCAGTATTTGATCAAGATTAAACAAAGAAGAAAGATGGAGAAAATGAGTTTTTTCTTTCTGAATATGAATTGTGATTTTAGAGCTCAAAGACCTCATTTTTCTTAGAAATAGGTAGGCTTGGCAATTTAGTCCAACTCTATTTTTCGCCTGATTGACCCGACCCTAATTTTTAGCGTTTTGACCCGAATTTTTGAAGTTAGGGCCGGGTTAGGATCAAAATTTTAAGGCCCAAACAAATTTCGAGTCAGGATCGGGCTTAAAGCCAACCCGACTCGACCCGACCCTATTTTGAAAAAAAAAAAAGCCCGACCCTGACCCTATTTTGAAAAAAAAAAAAAGTTAACACTCAACACACTCACACATCATCACAAGCTTTGATGGGTAAAAGACCAATTAATTTCTTTTTGTTCTGCGTGTTATGATTGCATTGCTAGTCACATATTGCTTCCCATCGTGGAGACAAAGGGGACCCCTCTATCAAAGCTAGCTGTTGAAATATCATACCCAAAATCACATGAATTCAAAGCTTGAATGGGAAAACGATCTTGCTTCTTTATATGTTTTATTTTATTTAAAGACTTATAGAGATAAGCTTGGATATGTCTTTCCTTTTAATCATTTTAGCCTCCAACTCCCATCTTTTTCAAAAGTTTTGTTTAGCTTATTTTGAACGGCAAGGTAAGCTTCAATCAACGTAATCACAACATCACACGCGCACACAACACAGATCTCATCTGCATCACACACGCACACATCACATATGACATATCACATACGCACACTTCACTAGTTTACTGACTCTAAACCGTGAATCACACACAGCACATACACTTACCCTAAGTCAGCCACTTAGCTGTCAACAGCCGTCTTATCAGCCAGCAACGAGACCGTCCGCCGCACGGCAGCCAATCATCCATCTGTCTCGCTGTCGTGTGCTGCCTGTAGCTTGCCCCAACTCCAATCGCAATCAACTACGCGATGAAGATGAAAAAAAAATGTTTGTAGATGAAGATGGAAGTAGCCCACAAGTGTTGGAGTAATTCATTTTTTTAAAATAAAATGTTTGGTCGTGAAATTGAATTATGAGTTTTTATTTGTATAAAATGGGTTTTTTTTTATGTTGGGTTGTGGAACTAAATTGTGTGCTTTTATTTGTATAATACATGAGTTTTTTATTTTTTATTTTTTTTGCTGGGTTGTTAAATTGAATTGTGTATGGCTAAAATGGTTGTGGAATTACATTCTGTGTTTTTAATTTAATTGTATTGTGTGTTTTTTATATTGGATTTTGGAATTGATTTGTGTGTGGGGTTGAAATGGTTGTGGAATTGGTTGAAATGGTTGTAGAGAGTGAAATTGAATTGTGTTTAAGATGGTTAAGGAATTACCGAATTGGTTGAAATAGTGGTGGGAAATGGGAGGGCTAACTATTTCAGTAGGGTCGGGTTGGGTCCGACCCAATATTGACCCGATTCAGGTCAAGCCTAAATAAATAGTGTTTTGGTTTTTTTAAGGTCGAGTTTCAAATTTTTTTTATCAGGTCGGATAGGAGTTGGCCAAGCCTGAGCCTGACCCGACCTTTTGCCATTCCTAGAGATAGGTGTCTACTTATAGATGATGAGTGGTATGGATTTAAGGTTTGCTTTGAACTTTTAACTTAATGGCATGTGTCACACGTCATTGTCGTACATGTGAATGTGAATTTGACCATAAGGAATTATTCCGCATATGTATATTTTCCTATCATTATGCATCACCGATCTATTTTTTCCTTCTGAGCATAGCCTTTTTCCACTAATCTTGGCTTGTGGCGTACAGTAATTTTATTAGAAAATCTTTCCTTCTTTTTCAATACCCATTTAGATCCAATTGCCCTCTTACCTTTTGGTAAAAGAGCTAACTTCTAAGTCTTATTCTTCCCAAGAGACTGCATTTCTTGTTTCATGGGTTTCATCTACTTTTTGCATTCTGAACTCCGGAGTCTTGTAGATAAATAAGACGGACATCATCATCTGCAACTAAAAGAGCATAGGCCACTATGTTAATAAAATTGAGTATGTTTTCAAATCTCCTGTCTTGGCCTTGTAATTGATGTTGTTGAGGTTTTTGGGTTAAAATCTCCTCTTCTTTTTGTGTTTCTTCAAAGTTCTCTACTGCTATAGGAGATTTTTTATCTGCTAGAACTATCTTTGTTGTATTAAACTCCACCTATTGTGAAATTTACTCCACCTTTTATGTAACTCTATCGATCATCTTTTTTAACATGACGGATTCATCAAAGGTGACATCCCTACTGAAAGTCATCTTCTTTGTTTCGAGACACCAAAGTCAGTATCCCTTTATGCATGAGGTAATTGCCATGAATAGAACTTTCTTAGCCTTTGGATTTAACTTCGACTCTTTTACATGATAATAGACATTGGAACTAAAAATATGTAAAGAATAATAATCATTAGCAGGTTTTTCATACCAAACTTTTATAGGAGTCTTGTCTCTTGTTGTAACAGATGGTCACTGGTTAATAAGATGTTTGCATACACTACTGCCTCAGCCCAAAATCTTTGTGTAATCTAGCACTAGATAATATACAATGAACCTTCTCCAATAAAGTTCAATTTATGCATTCTGCCTGCCCATTTTGTAGTGGATTTCTTTTTACTGTAAGATGTCAAATGATGAAATTAACTTGGCATATTGTCACAAGCGAATCATTAGCATACTCTATATCATTGTCTATTCAAAGTTGCTTGATCTTTTCTGTCAATTTGATTCTCAACCATTGTCTTCCACTTAAGAAAACGATCTAACAATTTATCCTCAGTCTTCATTTCATATACCCAAACTCTTCTAGAAAAATCATCAATAAAAGAGACAAAATGATGTACACCTCCCAAGGACAACATCCTATCGGTCCTTACACGTCTAAGTGAATGTGATCTAAAATGCCTTACGCATTATCAATTGTTGGACCAAACTTCAACTTTGACTACTTTCCTAAAACACAATGCTTGCAGAATTCCAATTTGCCTTATTAGACACCATTCAACAAGCTCTGGTTTACCAAGTTATGTAAAGCTTTCCCACTAAGATGTCCTAAGCACATTTAAGCACCTCACTAAAACAAATGCTTGAATTCTATAAACTACAATTGCTTAGGAGAACACTACAAAGTAGAGAATTCTTTTAAGCTTAATTCTTCTTATTTCCCTTGTTTTCTCGATTGCTTAAGCCAGGCAAATGCATGGCTATTTATAGCCATGCTCCCTAGGAATATGTGGACGTAAAGAAGACTACGTGTGTGGCCTAACAAAAAATGTTGTACTAATTTATTAAAATGCTCCACTATTGCTCCATTATTGCTCTACTAAATTTATTAAATACACTTAATGAAAATGGAGCCACTTGTCTCCAACAGGCTAAAGAGGTTATTCATGATTTAGGCCTTGGTTATAAGAAGATCCATGCTTGTAAAAAAAGGTTGTGTGCTTTTCTAAAAACAACATGAAAATGAATAAGTTTGTCCAAAATGTCACACTCGAAATATGCTTTTGATAATGGAAAAAGGAAGAAGGTTTCCTAAAAGATCTTAGGGTATTTTCCTTTAGGCCATGTTTGGTTGACAAGAGAGGAAGTGGGAAAAGAAGTGAATTTAAAATCTTGAATAATTTCTTTTGTTTGGTTGGAATAAACTAACAAGAATTTAATTTCAACATAAATTTAATATCTGGCGTAATAAGGAATTCAGATTCTTCTTTGAAATGTATGAATTCTAATTCCTTGACTTAAAATAATCAAATTGTCCTTATAACATTTCCAAATTTTCAATTTTTCCCTCAGTTAAAATTTAAAAGATGAAAACCTAAAATCATTTTATCTCTAGATTTCTCTCTATCTAGCAGCCCCCTCTTCGATTTTCATCCATTTTCCTGGCCAATGCCATCAATTCAAATCAGTTGATGTCATGGATTCATCTTAAAATAAGGAGAACAAGATTAAAATCAAGGTAAATGTTTATGATTTTATAGATTCATTATGTTGTTGATATGTTAGTTTTTTTGATTTGTTGAGTTTATGATTCTGTTTGGTTGCTGAGAAAATTATGGCTAATTTTTTTTTTTGTTTTGTTTGTTTATTGAACTAGACTTGACTATTTTCCTTGATTAATTAATTATGGCTGAGTTTATTGAACTATCTTTGATTCGTTTATTTGGTGGGTTTATGATTTTGTTTGGTTGCTGAGAAAATTATGGTTTTGTTATTTTTGTTTCGTTTGTTATATTGAACTAGCTTTGATTAATTAATTATTGCTGAGATTATTAAGAAAATGGAAATGATTATAGTTGAATTATAGTGCAATGTAATTGAAAGCCGTCAACTGGCTTTAATTAATTATTGATTGAGTTTTGAAATGGCAACACTGGGATGTTAAGATTTTACGTACACAGTTAAACTCTACATTTCAAATATAAATGGTCAAATCTCTGCGATTTCAAAAATTGATATGGAAAATCAATTGATGTGAAATTTTTTTTTTATCTATTTTAATAGAAATAAGGACATCATAGTATGTTACTGTTCTTACTTCATAGTATTCATGAAATAATAGTGTCCGATTTGTGAGTTTGGGTATCTTTTTTTTTTTTTTTTGGGTTGAAGAACTTGGGCAAGAAGACAATTGATGAATATTCTCATCATCTCTTATTTTCAATGTGTGCTCAAATTTATCTTTAGATTTGGACGATCTCTTTTCCATGGAATATATTACCATTTATAGTTACATGAGTTGCAGATGGCAGTTATTAGATTATTCAACATTATCCCTTAGGCATCATATAATGAAGATAAAAGATAGCATAATATAAACTTGAGATGAATTTATTTCTATATATATCTGTTATGTAAACTGAGTTATATCTGACTCTTGAACCAGAACTACTAACTCACGAACCCAGAATTAACAAATGCAAGACCTAATCTAAAGAAACAAGAAAGACAGAGTAATCAAGAACAATCAACACACCAAGAAACTAACGTGGTTCAGCTCCACAAAGGAACCTACATCCACAGCTGAAAAGGCCAGCTAGGGCAGAAACTTTTATTGAACCAGAATGGCAGATTACAATGACTCACTACAATACAGATCAAAACTCTCTAAACTTAGCGTTTTTCTCCCTGTAAAGCAGCAGCTCAAGAAGACATTCTCTGGCTTCAGAAGAAGCTTATATTTGCTGTTCTTCATACGTGTGTCTCCACCTAACAGAACCAAGCTTTAACAACTTAACACCTTATTCTCTTGGACCCCCATTAACGCCAGCTCATCAGCCACCTCAGCAAGCTCATAATAGAATATAACTAACCTTCAACTTCACAAATCTCCACTTCAGTTCTATTCTGTTTATGTTTCTCCATTCATTGCAACAGCAACACTAAGCTTGAATCACAAGCTAACACTCCCAATCAAGTTCAGCAAGTTCTTGAACCTGACTGATGACAAAGGTTTGGTTAACATGTCAACTGGGTTGTCTTCAGAAGGCACCTTGACCACATTTACCACTCCTATGCCAATTTCATTCCTTATGAAATGCATTCTAACATCAATGTGCTTGGTCCTTTCGTGATACTTGGGATTTTTACTTAATTGAATGGCGCTTGAACTATCACGATTAACTGTAACCGCAGTTTGTTTAAATACCAATTCTGAGACCAACCCTCTCAGCCATATTGCCTCCTTAACAGCTTCTGTCGTTGAGAGAGCTACCACTGATTGAGGAGAGGACTTCCAACTTACAGCACCTCCACACATAGTAAACACAAACCCTGTAATAGATTTTCTTTTATCCTTATCTACTGCATAGTCAAAATCCACAAATCCAGCAACTTCAGGTGATGCTCCACTTATTTTACTAAACATAATGGCATTGACAGCAGTCCCTCGAAGGTACCTAAGTACCTATTTCACGGCATTCCAATGATCTTTACCAGGGTTCCTCATGAACCTACTGATGACACCAACTATCAGTTGTAGGTTCAAGGGATTTAGTCAACTGGAAATGAGCTAACAAGGGTGTTGTAACAGGTTTTGAATCTTCTATATTGAACCTAGTTAATACCTTCTTTATATAATGAGATTGAGTCGGATACAAAGTCTTTGAGTCTCTGTCCCTTATTATCTGCATGCTCAGAATTTTTGTAGCTGCACCCAGATTCTTCATTTCAAATTCAGTGTTGAGTTCAACCTTGAGCTTTTTTTTTCTTCTTTCTGTTTTCATGCAATAAGCAAGTCATCAACATAGAGAAATAAGTAAATGCCACCACCACTTGAGAGGAATTTGTAATATACACAATTATCAAATTTGCTTCTGCAGTATTCATGGCTTAGCATGAACTCATCAAATTTCAGATACCATTGCCTTGGAGATTGCTTGAGGCCATACAAGCTTTTTTCCAGTAAACACACCTTGTCCTCTGATCCTCTTTCAATGAACCCTTCTGGCTGTGCCATGAAAATTTCTTCATCAAGACTGCCATGTAAGAAAGCAGTTTTAACATCCATCTGCTCCGGTTTCAGGTCATAATATGCAAAGAGGGACAACAACAACCTAATGGAGCTGTATTTGACTACAAGCGAGAACACTTCATTGAAATCAATTCATTTTCTTTGTGTAAACCTCTTTGCCACAAGTCTGGCCTTGTGCCTAGGTGGTTCTTTCTCAGAAGCTCCAGCTTTCAACTTGAAAATCCACTTGCTGCCAACTAGTTCCTTGTTAGGAGGTTTATCAACTAAGATCCAAGTGTTATTCTTCTTTTGTGAGATTATTTCATCCTGCATTACAGTATACCACTTCAGCTTATCATCACTGCTCATAGCTTCTCTGTAACTCAAAGGCTCTCCACCATTTACTTCATCAGTAATTGTTAGCGCATAGGAAATAAAGTCAGCTATGCCATATTTCTTTGGCATTCTGATAGCTCTTCTCTCCCTATCCCTAGCAAGTTGGTATGTTTTTAATTCTGATAATATCTTCCCTTCTTTGATCCTGCATTTGCTCCGACCCCATGCACAGGTGATGACCCAACTAGTATATATAGCCCATTTTTCCTAACTCCCTTCATAACAATTTCACCTTTATCTATAACATGTATTTCTCCATTTTCTGCCTTAATTGTATGCCCTGATTGATTAACCATTCCTAGGGATATTAGATTTCTTTTGAGTTCAGGAACATATCTCACATGATGCAAGTCTTTAGTGACACCATCAAACATTTTTAAGCTAATGGTTCCTATACCAGCCACCTTGCAAGCCAAATTAATCCCTAAGGGTACCTTCCCTCTATTCACATTTTCAAAGGTCTTAAAGAAGCTCTTATTTGGACACATATGGAAGGAACAACCAGAATCTAATATCCACTCACCAGTAGGGTGCCTCTCTGCAGCCACCAGGACATCTGCTTCATCATAGTCACCTTCATCTTTAGAAGCTATGGCAGCCTTCCCATTTGACTTCTTTTATAGTCCCTCTAATTTCTTTTTCTCAAAACAATCCTTGATGTAGTGCCCCTCCTTTTGGCAGAAGTAAACTTCCTCTTCTTCTTTTTTTTCTCAACCTTATCTTTCTGGTTATTGTTCTTCTTCTGCTTGTTGTTTTTCTTTTCTGTCTTTCCTTTAGCAACTAGGCCTTCCGCATTGCTTTGATCTTTCACTTCTACCCTTTTCTTCAAATCCTTGGATTCTAGAGCATTTTTGACATCTTTCAACATGAGAGTCTGTATTCCATAAAGGAGAGTATCAACAAAGTGTTCATAAGAGTCTAGAAGGGAACTAAGTAGGATGAGTGCCGTGTTTTCATCTTCATGGCTACATCATCTTTCATCGAGAATGTGTATAATCTCCTCTTCATATACAGCCTTTTTGCTAAAGATTTCTTCATAATCATTTCTTCAAGTTTGGCCCATAAGCCAGATGCAATTCTTTCTTTCGAGACCTCTCTCAAGACTTCATCAAAGAGATGCAAGATGATCGTGCTATGAGCCTTGTTATTTATGACTCTTTGGTCTCCACTAAGACTTGAAGAACCTTCTCCCCTTTCTTTCTTGGCCATAGGATCTTCTTAATCATTAAGGGCACTGTCAAGCCCTTGCTGAATTAGAATTGCTCTTATTTTTAAACTCCAGAGATAAAAGTCATTATCTCTATTAAATTTTTCAAGGTCAACTCTGGTACTTGCCACTTTAGAATTCCATCCCAATCTACACCAAGCTCTGATACCAGTTTGTTATGTAAACTGAGTTATATCTGACTCTTGAACCAGAACTACTAACTCACGAACCCAGAATTAACAAATGCAAGACCCAATCTAAAGAAACAAAAAAGACAGAGTAATCAAGAACAATCAACAACACACTAAGAAACTAACGTGGTTCAACTCCACAAAGGAACCTACATCCGCGGCTGAAAATGCCAGCTAGGGCAGAAACTTTTATTGAACCAGAATGGCAGATTACAATGACTCACTACAATACAGATCAAAACTCTCTAAACTTAGCGTTTTTCTCCCTGTAAAGCAGCAGCTCAATAAGACATTCTCTGGCTTCAGAAGAAGCTTATATTTGCTGCTCTTCACATGTGTGTTGCCACCTAACAGAACCAAGCTTTAATAACTTAACAGCTTATTCTCTTGGACCCCACTAACGTCAGCTCATCAACCACCTCAGCAAGCTCATAACATAATATAACTAACCTTCGGCTTCACAATATCAAATCTGAAAATTCATAACTTTTCAGGGAAGCACTTCACGTATCATTGTTAATTGATACTGTTCTGCATTTAAACTATGCCCGTATTTGGTTAAAATATTCAATGCCCTCAATACAATTTCAGATATCTTCATTTTGAATTTTTTTTTTAAATTTATATTTGAAATGTAGAAATTTGACCATTTATAGTAAAATAGATGTTAACTGTTCTTTTTTACTTAGTTCTTGTGCTTTTTTAATTTTTTTTTCCCTGTTCAAGTGAACTTTTGCAATTATTATGCATATACTGCAACTTTTAACCTTATTATTCTTATTGATGTGTGATTTTTTTTTTAAATTAAGACATGGATAATTCTTTGTGCAGTCATGGACGACCTACGCTTAACTGAAATAGATAATATGAGAAAGAAGAAATTGGTTGGGCTATTTATTTGTTGGTTGTATACCATGCAAGTCTGTTTTTATTTCTTGAAGTTTATGAAGAAACAAAATGAGAAAAATCCTTAAGATGTGAAATGTAAGTGCTTGACTTTTTCGTAAATAGGAACATTATCCATTGATTAGCTTATGAGAGTGATGCAACTTGCAAGGCGCAACTTAAAATAGATAGGCGTGCTTTTGCATATTTATGCACAAGGCTTGAAATAGTTAGGGGGTTAAAACCTTCAAGACATTTATTTGTAGATGAAAAAGTAACTACGCTTTTACACATAATAGCACATCATGTAAAAAATAGTGATTACATTTAAATTTATAAGGTCGGGACAGTCCGTTAGTAAGTACTTTCACGATGTTTTGTGTTCTATCCTACGGCTTCATGGAGAGTTATTGAAACAATCTGATCCAATTCCTAAAAACTCCCTAACGAAAGATGGAAATGGTTCAAGGTACTTCTCCTAGCCATATCGAAAATGGTTCAAGGTCACTAATTACTATTATTTTTTCCTACATTGATGATAGAACTGCTTAAGAGCATTAAATGGTACATACATTAGGGTAAAGGTGTCTACAGCAGATAAACCTAGGTATCGAAATCGAAAGCGAGAGATTGCCACTAATGTTTTGGGAGTATGCTCCCAAGACATGTAATTCATTTACGTTTTAACTGGTTGGTAAGGGTCAACAGCTGATGGTAGGGTTCTTTGTGACGCTATGTGCAAAACAAATGGTTTAGATATGCCAAATGGTAAGTCATATACAAGAAATAGAGAAATTCTAAAGTATACGCTTTTATTAATTTAAATCTGAATATTTATTTATGATTTAGGTTACTACTATTTAGTAGATGCTGGATATGCTAATTTTCGGGGATTTCCTTCTCCTTATCGTGGACAACGGTACCATCTTAATAACTGAAGGGAAAACTATCAACCAACTAATCCACAAGAGTTTTTTAACATGAAGCATTCAACTGCTAGGAGTGTTATTGAGAGATGTTTTGGTGTTCTTAAAAATCAGTGGGCAATTGTAAGAAGTCGTTCATTCTATCCTATCAAAACACATTATAGGATTATCATAGCTTGTTGCTTACTACACAATTTCATTAGGTTGGAGATGCCATGTGATCCATTTGAGGAAACACCTGATGTTGTAAATGAGGTGGAATCGCTTAGATGTAGCACGATAACTAGTATAGAAACCTCTGAAGAGTGGAATACATGGAGGACACATTTAGCACAAGAGATGTATAATCAATGGAGAGCAAGTAGGCAAGCACATGAAGACTCTTTAAAGAAATTTGTTTTAATCAATGGATTACAGATATACTATTCATGTTTCTGAATTTGAGTGTTTTGTTTTATTTGGGTAACTTTTAAATTATGGTTTACAATTTTTATTTTAGTAACTTATGTACTATAAATATTTATGTAGTTAAACTGTGATTAATGAAATATAATCTAGATCATATTGTGTGCGGATTTGTGGGACACTAATCGAGTTAGGTAGTGGTCCTTAATTACTCTCTGTGAAATATTTCAGTCTTAGAGAAGATCTGGGGCAAATTTTATGCACATGGTATTTGAATTTATACCATCCATTTATTTTCAGCTAATCACCTATACACTGGAATCTGGATCTCTAATTAACTGTCACATATGTGGGGTCACATCTAGGGGAAGGACACAGCAAGTGCTAGGCGCTAGTTATAGACTAAAAGAGAATTTAAAAATAGATTAAAAAGCTGAAAACGAGTCATTTTACCATGTCAATCTTGTATTCTAGCATTGTTTACTCAAGACTACAGTAATTTTGTCTTCCTCCTCCCTCCACGTTCTACCAAAATGAGGGGCTCTTTGGTGGCTCTTGCTCCTATTTCAACTCTAATTCTTAAACGTAGATTTTGTTTAATCCTGATTTCATTTTCTTTAAAACCAGCTGATCTTGCTTTTAGTCGTGGAGTTTCATGCCTACAAACTTCGCGTTTTAGTTCCTGATTTCTTATTTGAAGTCAAGTAATACTCATTTAAGCAATGCTGTCATTAAATATCTATTTAGCTTTATTATTATTATTTGAATTTTTATACTATGCTTTATTAGAGAAAGCTAGTGAATTTTTTTAATATGTTTAGAATTTTTATACTATGCTTTATTATTATTATTTGAAATCAAGAAAAATATTTAACATTTATTTTAAGCTCATTTAAAATACATAAAGCTGCCAAGAATTAGAGAAAGCTAGTGAATCTAACATTTATGCCTGATTTCTTATATAAGCATTTCCTTTACAATCAAATCTCAAGAAAATAAGTAGAATATAAAGGAGGAAATAATAAGCATTTCCTGTCAACTCTTGAAACTTTCAAAACCCTGTTTGCCTGAGCCTCATGGGTTAATTGAGATTGCTTAAGCTATGGACAACTCTGTTTTTGTTTTGCCTCAATTGAGATTTGCTTAAGCTGCTAGTTTTGATGGTTTGGTTTTGTGAGTGACAAATTATTGCAACTACTTTAGTCTTTAGATAAATGGTTTGGTTTTCTAATTAATATCTAATTTTGTTTGCTAGCTAAATGGATTGAAAAGCATCACAAGCTCTAAAATTAAGATTTTGGAGCAAAGATGAAGATATTATACTTGTGCAGTTGCTTATGGATTTGTATCATAATGGTAGATTTTACTCTGGCAACAACTTCAGAAGTGGCTACTTGAAGGTTCTTGTGACTACTTTGGATACAAAATTGCCTGGATGTGGCATAAAAGCTAAGCCACATATTGAATCACGCCTAAAGACTTTTAAGATGTAATTTCAAACTGTACATGAGATGTTAACTAGACCGAATTGCAGCAACTTTGGTTGGGACCCAGACAAAAAATTGTGACTGCAGAGAAGGAAGTGTGGGATGTTTATATTTAGGTTTTTTTATTTTTTATTTATCCATATTATATCGAAATTCGATGCCCCTTGTTTTTGTACCTCATGAAATATAATGTAAGATATTATTCTGCTCAATAATGAATTAATGAAGGTCAAAAAGTCAAAATCAAGTTTTATTTGCTTGTTGGGGCTTATGCTAATATTATTCTACCTGTATAAATAATCGATATTATTCTATCAACAGTAGGCACTAATCATGCATCCATCTTTGGCCTTAGCTGTCCTGCAAGTGCTAACCTATTGTTGCATCATACTATTGATTGAGAATATTATTTTGATATTGTCATAGGATAAATGTTTAATCATTGGAGAAAAAATATAGGTAGAATGGCAGATCAATTCCAGTTTATATTATAATTCTCAAAGGTAGCAGATTGAGATTTTAAATGTTCAAAATGAGTTAATCTGCTTTAATGTAATTAATATATTAACTAGTATATGTAAATGTTTGTTGAAGTGTAAACTTATATTTGATATGAAGTGAAACTTTTTCATAAAGATTGATCATTTTAAATAATTGTAGAGAATTTCAAGCGTAAAGCATTCCCATTTTATGAGGATTTGTGTTCGATTTATGGTAAAGATCATGCAATTGGAAAAAATGTAGAGGCCCCTGCAGATTCTATAGAGAAAATTGAGAGGATAAGAGTGGGTAAAGAAGCTGAATGGAAAGAATTTGAATTTTAAGGGTGTGCAAGATGAGATGGATGATAGTATGTCTATTTCACATGCTTCAAAATAGCACCCAACAACTTCAAATAGCTTATTAAGAAAAAGGAGAAGAAATAATGATTCAGAAGAGAGTGGAAGTCATTTAAAGAGCTAACATCTCTTTCTGTCATGGAAATAAAAGAAATTTCTTGTCACTTGAGTCGAGCTCTGGGCAAGAAATTATGAAAAGCAAGTAGGATTGAGTAATGAGTTGAAGAAGATTGGCACTCTTACAATGGTAGAACGCCTTAAAGCCACTACTTTAATCGCTCATGACAATGCCGCACTCAATGTTTTTTATAGTCTTTATGATGAGGAACGAGAAGTGTGATTAAACTTTTCCTTAGCAGTGAATTTAAGTAATTTTAGACTTATTACTATTCTAATGACAAAAGGGTAAATTTATCCAAAAATAAAAATTATAATTCCTTTCCCTATGAAATTCTACATTAAATCAAACACTGAAATTTAATTTTCTTATTCTCTTCCTCTCCTTTCTTCTCCCTTCGCTTTCATTTCTCTTATCTCCTCTCCTCCCCTTTCTTCAAACCAAACACCACCTTAATTCTAAGATTACAAAAGGTTATTTATCTCTATTAAAATAGTTATTGATATGAGATGGCACAAGGATAACAAAACTAAATTCAAATTAATAACCCCAATATCCTAATATACAATAGAACAAGCATCTAACAACATATGGTACAAGTAACACCTTATGAATTAGCCATATAACCAAAAGATCCTTACAAAAAACAAAACAGTATTGACCTGCACAGTTCTTCGAAAGATAAATGCAGGATCATTCTTTATTTTCTTCTCTAAGAAATAAATTGCCTCTTGCTTCTCCAATCCTCCAATTCTTGCAATGAAATTAAACAACGCATCCTTCTTACCATTCTCCCTTTCTCTAATTCTAACACATAAACATGTTCGGCTCTCCTAAGCTAATTACCACCATTAAATCTTTCAAAAAAAAAATTAACTACTTGCTGCTTCCGATCGAACGCCTCCTCAACATATCAAACAGACATCTTTCCACTCTTTTTTCAACTAATGAGATATACCTAATTCCTCAAGTTTTAACTCCACGTAATATCGTGCAATTGCCCACCACCACCATAGATTCCCCTTCAATTTAATTGACGTTATTTCAGATTACTTCACCCACATACGATCGCAATTCCATGGGCAAAAGATTTCGGTCATTGGATTTTTATATGTGTGGATAAGACTTTCAACACTTTCTTGGTTCTGGATAAGATTTTGGTGATGGCCTCTCAAAAAGGACTCAATAAAGAACCCTTATTTCGGTCTTCATTTGTTTATTTCAGTTTACTACAGCCTTTTTGGCAACCAGTTACTTCAACTTTCCATTGACACATCTCAACCGGTAGATAGAGTCACTTTACATCTAATGGTAAATTTAAATGAAGATAAAAGGTGTAGTATGTTACAACTGTTGTAACATAGGCGAACCCCTCATTAAATGAATATTTTTCAAATTTACGTTAGTTTTTTTTTTTCTTTCCTACTAGGAAATTGAAATTGAAATGATGGCTACAAGCCTACAACTTAAATTGTGAATGGAGTAATGGGGGAATATTGAAATCCATTTAATTTGGATCGTGCATTGAGGGGCGAGAGGAAAAAAAAAATTAATTTTGAAATCGTTGTAGGGAACTGTACAATGACTTACCGTTGACAGCTTGTCATGTCATTGCTGTTACTTACAGCTGCTGTAACATAACGGGACCCTTTGTTTTAACAAAAAGAACGCACCGAAGAAAAGGACATACCTTCAAACTTTGATCCCTGTTGCGTTTACCCTTGTGGGCTTGAGAATATTTTTCCCAGCACACGCTTCTAAAAGTTTGTAAAGTCAACAATTTGTAAAAAAAAACATTCAATTTCTGAACTGGCCAACCCATTTCTAAAACTCATTTTTAATTGAATTTTCTTAGATTAATTCATTTCTTATTATCAACGGAAATTCAGTTAAACACTTAAATAAATTACTATTCTAACAAAATTTTCACAGCCAACACATTTCTTAATTTATAATTTTATTTTAAATTTTAATTGAAAAACATTTTTTAAAATAATTATAAGAATTTAGAGTTATGAAGATAGAAATTGTATAATAAAATAATTGAGATAATTTTTTTTATGCAATTTAAAAAGAAATTATTTGATAAAATCTTAATATGATTAGTTTTAATATGTGAAATTGTATTTTATCAATTAAACTGAGGTTATTTTAAGAAAGAATATTTAGAAGGGTATCAAAAGCTTCACTCATTATTCAATGATTTTCATTCTACCATGACGGTAAAACTGAAAACGACACCGCTTCTGTAGTTCTTGCGCGCCATTTGAGCAAATTATTTCTTCAGTCGTTCTTGGTAGCTACTATTTCACACAACACACGCTTGGGTCTCGTTAGAATTTTTCAATGGCCCTTTCAATTCTGCCTTGACAATAAACTGAAAACGGCACCGTCCGTATAATTTGGTTCTTCAATCCTTCAAAGCTTACTAATGTCACACACCGCACCTTCATTAGGCCTAGGCCTCGATAGAAATTTTCGGTGATCTTTTATTTCTGCTATAACAATGAACTAAAAAACGACACCGTCCGTGTAATTTTGTGTGCGCCATTTGAGCAAATTGTTTCTTCAATCGTTGACAGCAGCTGCTGCTACTGATAGTTCACCACGCAACACGCCTTCATTGATTGTCTTTTCATCAAGCAATTGATAAGCGTTATGGATGAGTTGAGATCCAGCAGTGGCAGCAATTCCTTGAACTCATCAACATCAAGCTTCTCTGTGGCTTCAAGCATTTCAAGCATTTCAACCAACTCATCCACAAAATTGAGTTGTTCAGGTACCTTAACTTTCACTCCAACTGTACTGTTTGGTGATTCTGAAGAGAAAGTGTTGCCTAATGATTCAATTAAGTTGGATGATTCATTAGGTTCTGAAGTTAATGAACCAATAGCATATAGTATGAACCACGTGGACTACTTAATTGATTGTGATATTAAGGATGATGTAGTTGAATCTGATAATGCGAACAATGATGATAATTGGAGTGATTCTGATGATGTGAACAATAAACAAAATTCAGATGATTCTGATAATGTTAACAAAGTGGACAATAGGGAAAATTCAGATGATTCTGTAGATGTTAACAGTGACGAAGATAATTCGAGTGATTCTGATGATGTGGACAGTGAGCAAAACTCAGATGATTCTGATAATGTTAACAATGATGACAATGGGGAAAATTCAGATGATTCTGTTGATATTAACAGTGATGAATATATTTCGAGTGATTCTCATGATGTGGACAATAATCAAAATTCAGATGATTCTGATAATGTCAACAATGTGAACAACGGGGAAAATTCAGACAATCTGTTGGTGTTAACAATCATGAAGACATGGTTATTTCTGAGGTAAGTCGGCAGCATGATGGCAAGGACTTAAAGTTTCCATTTATCAGTGCTTTGCTAAAGAAGCCACCCCCAAAGAAGTTCAATATTATTCTTAGAAAATATGAGGAATTTGATAACAGATTAGGGAAAGTTGCAGAGATTGTGAAAGAAGTTAAGAGGGAGCTAAGACAATATGCAAAATCTAAGGGAAGTAGATTTTTGAATGATGATGATGTGGATTCAGCCTGTGCTTTTAATGACAATGACTTTAGTCTCTATCATTTGATGAGGAAGAAGGACTTGGCTCTAAAGGATGTTCCTACTGCTACATTGATAGACACTGAGAATCAATTAAAGGAATCAAAGAATACTGTTGGGGGAATAATAGAGGAGATTCGAGAGTTGTACTATGTTGGGGGGGATTCTGCCCAGGGAAAGGAAAGGGATGAAAATGAAGATTCTGAAGAGGACATCAAAAACTCTGAGGATGAATCTGAAGAAGAATTGAACAGCAAGACATTGGACAAGGAGGACACTGATGATGAATTTGTAAAAGATTTGAACAGCAAGATACCGAACAAGGAGGACAGTGAAGACAGTGAGGATGAATCCGAAAACTCTGAGGATGAATCTACACAGGAGTTGAATGGCAAGACATCGAACAAGAAGGACACTGAAGGTACTGAGGAGGATGAATCCGAAGACTCTGGGAATGAATCAAACTGAAGATTCTGAGGCAAGGAAGTTTTGATCAAATTCAGCAGTCAGTGATTGGGAAATTGTTTAAATGAATATTCAAATTCAGCAGTCAATTGTGAACATGAAGTTTCTTATCTCTTTCTCCCTCTGCATAACGCTTTCTATATTCTTAGCAAGGATCATTTTGTTGGCTGAAAGAAAAAAATTGTAAAGCAAGTTATCATTGTTTGTCTATCAGCATGTATGAAATTCTCAAAAGCGATAAAATTCGTTAAGTGCAAATGTCCTTTCAAATTATTCTTGAATTATATCCTTCGATGATATTTGAACTATATATGCTTGAGGTCACCATACCAACTCCATTAAGACACCTGAACCTATTGTCTCGCCTTAAGGGCTCGTTCTACTTGTAGATGATCATGACCCCATAGAATAATTTTGGTGCGGGTATACTTGACAAAGTAAGTGCTATTGCCAATGTTTTCTAGATATACCTGTTTAAATGCACGCTGCCTACTTATTAAACGCTAAGTTACCTTTGTCACTTTCTTTAACATTTTTGGATGATTAGGAGGCTTTTGGATGTTGTTTGGTCTATATATGATAGGCAATACCAAGAATTTTACTTCCAATTAGTATGATATCACTCATTTATGGTTTACTTTTGTTTTTGGTATGTTATCAGCATCAGAGGAAGTCAGAGCTCAAAATATTCCGTTGATGCTTTAGTTTACGCAACTATTTATCTTATGGTCACAAAGAAACCACCTACTACCTAGGTTGCAGATAGGTGTATGAGGGTTGAGTTGGTTATGCTTAAAATAAAAAGATGCTTCTTATCTGGGCTACTTACCTTGTTGCAGGTCAGGCATTTGGGGTGATTACAGCGACAGTTCTGGATTCCAGCAGCTCAGAAAATTATAAGTGCGTCCGTGCATTTTTATGGTTGCTTCACCTTGAAGTTTAAAGCTTCATAAAAAACTGCTTAGTTTTGCAGATATTTGCTTCATATTGGCTTTAATATAGTCAATTTGTTAGTATCCAACTCCCTCATCTTTGATAGCCTAAGAACTGTGTTTTCTTTTCAACAATTTCTTGAATTCCTATCTTCATCATCTCACAGTCACCAGAATTCTTGAAAAGATTGTTGGTAATTTGGATGTCACTATTCACTTTTAGCTTTGGCTTGGTTTCCCCCTTCTTATGGGTATAAAATCCTTATCCGAAACAAAGTAAATAATATCAAGTCCAGAAAGAAAAATCACTATTTCTTATTCTAGAAATGACATATCCAATTCATGTTAGTTCAGAAAGAATCACACAAGTTAAAAGTGAATCCTGAAGTGGACAAAGATATCAATTCAGAACAACTACACCTGATGTTTTTCTTATTAAAAACTGGAAAGAATCAAAAGAGACACGTGGTGCATTTACGCGGTTCAGCTATAGGTGACCAGCAGAGATGTACTTTTTGTTACACTTACTGAGGGAATGACATACAAGAGATTGGGAAAAGAACAGCTTCCAACTCTCTCTATTCAATCATAAACGAAGGCACAAAAATAGTGAAACAGTCATGGCTTATCTTTGAATGATATGTACTTTTACTCCACATAATTTTTTTAACACATCTCCTTATTACACGAGGGGATGAGAAATGGATCACAAGATCTTGCAGCTTGATTTAGCAATGAGCCCGGAAAAGAAAATCAACGGGAAAAAAAGAAGAAACAACAAAATCAAATCAGTTTTCACCCATTTATTAATGTAAATACTACTAATTTTGCTTATAAACTCTGCCAATCTAACATCAACAACGGCAGCATTTGTTAATCATAAACGAGAATTAAATTAAATATTACACAAACTTTTGACCGGAGATTTTATTATGTGTTTTGATCTCATCCAAAGTTTAGGAGACCATTGCTGAAAGCATTAAATGAAATTTTTTGGGAAGGAGATGTGAATTTGATCAGTATAAAAAAGGTATAAAATTTAAATAATTACTAAAATCTCTTCGTGAAAATTTGCTTTCAAAGTATTACCTCCGAGCATCAACCATCAACCATCAAGTGGATTCATGTATCCTACATAAAAATTCCTTTGATGAAGTATTTTACATCATACGAATAATTGTTTTTGTTACTAAAAGAAAGATGCATCAAAAAACTGAAACGGTGAGTGACATATTCTCCTTTGATTAGAATCCCAATTTGAGCGAATTGATCAACGTTGTGATATGTATTTGCCTCAGCTCCTTCTTCCGCCCATCATCACCATCGACATGCATATAGTCTTCCAGGACCGACTCTGCAATTTCTTTTTCATCATAATACTTTTCAAGCTTCATCTGCAATCTTGCTGCTTTTTGGAACGCCCGCCGCAATTTCTTTTCATTTTTCATTTTCGCAGATTTCTCTTTAATTTTTCGTGATCGTGAGAGATATATCTCTGTCATTCTCAGAGCTCTCTTAAACAAATTCAAGAGGCGGTTTGGGTAGGGGGTACCCGCTGCAAATCGGCTGTTTACCGACAAACTATCGGACTCTTCAGCAGCTGCTGCCATTGTTTCAGTTTGAAGAACAAGCCAAGATGTCGGGGAGAGTCTTGGAGAAAAATAAGCAAATCCCTAATATTAACTCTAGCCCTTATTTATAGGCTCATCAAGCGTTTCCTTATGCCTTCAGGATTCCTTGATACTTTAGGATTCCTCGTTCATTCAGGGTAACTCTCAAATTTTAAAATAATTATTGAAATAATGTAATCAAATTATTTGCGTAACTCTAGAAAATAAAATTAAAAAAACAATATTTAATATGTTCATCTTGTTACGCCTGTCAGTGAATGCCGAGTTGGGCTACAATTACTCTTACTTTATAGGAGGGGCCATTAATTTAAACCATTTAATTTTAAAGTGAAAATTTTCACCAAAGTAATAACGCTTAATTGAACAATTTACACATAAGGATTTCACCCAAACATTAACTCTTGCGTGCCCCTATACTCACTCGATAACCGTAGCTGCAAAGTTCATTTAGATGATTCCCATAGCATTAGGCAGATAATGCCAATATATCTTATGAACTCTAAGATCATCCTCAGGATCCAAGAAAACCAGAAAATTTGACCAATTTAACATCAAGAACAGCAGCATTCATTAATCACACGAGAATTAAGTTATATATTCTACATAATTTTGGCCGAATCTTTTAATGTAATTTCTACATAATTTTGGCCGAATCTTTTAATGTAATTCAAAGTTTAAGAGAGAATCCAAATCCCATTACCGAAAGGGCATTCAATTATATTTTCCTCCTCTTGAAATTTTAGAAGGATACGATAATTTGGTCAATGTATAAATAAAATTTAAATAAGGATGGTGATATTTTCATCCCACATTTTTTTGTTAGCCCATCCAACTTCTAAAAAATAATTACAAAAGATTCACATTATTTTTAATAATTTCAAATACATAAGAAATTTAGAGAATTGATTACTTAAGTTCATTTTAATTAATTTTTGTTTGACTGCTTATATTTTTTTTTATTATATTTGACTATTAAAATTGCTTCGGCCTAAGTTTAAAGTAATTATTTTACCTTATAAGGTAAAATTACCAAAAATTTACTTTTATTTCAATTATTTTTTATTTTTATATATGTAGGTACTCAATTCTTTAGGAAATCACATCTTGCCACATGTACCTCCAAACAATAAAAGGAAAATGATTTCGGAGGCTTAACATCTGGAATATTTCCTCCTAAGTGATCCTTAATAATAAACAACACCGAAAATATCTTAAATACATAAAAAAAAAAAACATTCAGAACAATTGGAATATTTGAAACATCCAATTAATTGCCATACCAAAACTATCACATCCAGAAAAGCATATCTGTTTCTTCGATCAAATTCAAAACCAATAAATATGGTGACTCATGTCCTTTCTTAGGAATTAGAGTTCTACGTCACTATAAACATATAAACAGAGGCTTATGTTTAGCTGCTCTTCGCTTATAAAGAAGAACAATCATCTTCTCTAATTTCTTCTTCTTCTAAGCCTAAGACCAACCCAAATCAAATAAGAAAGTTCCCACTGTTTTCATCGAATTTTCACTCGGATCCGATTGGAACCACTAAGTGGTAGCTCTTACTGGACCCGGGTCAAATCCGATTTAAACAAATAAATTAATTAAGGTGTGTGTGTGTGTGTGTGTTTATTCATTCGATCAATTACAGGGTGGACCTTGAGCATTATGCCTTATGAACCACATGATTTCACACTCCAAGTTTATGACACAGGCCTTCAAGCCCCTGAAAGGAATCAAATTCCATAAACGCTTGTTAAAGAGAGTCAAACCAAAAGGTGTTTGATACCTACACTAAGATGTTTGATACCTGCAGCAAAGTGTTCAACAGAATGCCTCAGAGAGCAAGTCTCGTTGGGAACCATCCAATTTGAAATATGCAGCAAGCTAAGCAAACTCAAGTGGTGATTGTCACAATGTTCTAACGGTTTATATCAAAGCTACTGGAAGGAAAAGATCTAGAATGATCCAGGGTGGTTTTTGAGAGGAGGAAATGGGGACACAGCAAGGAGCTTGAAGCAAAGTGTGCAGAGAGTTTGTTAGGCTTTTGTGTTTTGTTCTGATGAAATTCAGAGCCATTGATTTTTAGTTAAGAGATTTGGTGACGTGGCTCTGTGAGATGGGAAGTAAGGTAGATTTTTAGTTTGTTAAGAAAATTGCAGGCTTTATAAACAGAGATCAGAACTGATTGTTTCACGAGTTTTGCGCCTTCTTTTATGAGTGAATAGAGAGAGTTAGAAGCTGTTCTTGGTCTCAATCTCTTCACTGCAATTTCCTCTGTAATTGTAACACAAAAACGTCTCTGCTGGTCACCTATAGCCGAATCACATAAATGCTCCGTATCTTCATTTTGATACTTTCTAGTTCTTATTTCTTTCATTGCTTGTGATTCAGATTTGACTCTTAAGATAAGCTTAGATTGATTCGTGATTGATCTTGTGTGGTGATTTTACATATTAAGCTCTTGATTCACCAAACACTTTAGTCCAACCCATTACAAGGTCTTCATGGTGTTGGTCTAAATCATTATACCAGAAATTTTATGCTTGCAATGAAAGTTGGTACTTGAATTTTTCCGAGGCTATTAATTTCTTATTCTAGGAACGACATATCCAAATCATGTTCGTTCCGAAAGAGTCACGCTATTTCAAAAGCGGGTAATTGTTTACTTTTTAAATCGGTTGAAGGCAATTCTTGAATTGGGTGCAAAGGTATCTATTCAGAATAAATACAGAACTGATGTTATTGGAAGAATGATGCATCTCAAAACTGAAACGGTGAGTGAGATATTCTTCTTTGATTAAAATCCCAACTTGAGCGAATTGATCAACATTGTGATATGTATTTGCCCCGGCTCCCTCTTCCAAGCATCATCACCATCGATATGCATATAGTCTTCCAGGACCAACTCCGTAGTTTCTTTTCATCATAATACTTTTCAAGCTTCTTCTGTAATCTTGCTGCTTTTCGGAATACTGCTGCAATTTCTTTTCATTTTTCATATTCGCAGATTTCTCTTTAATTTTTCTTGATCGTGAGAGATATATATCTGTCATTCTCAGAGCTCTCTTCAACAAATTCAAGAGGTAGTTTGGGTAGGTCTTAGTTTGCAATAACCCCGATAACCTTCTTGCTTACTTTTCTCCAAGACTCTGTGAGACATCTAGGCTTGTTCAAGTTCTTCAAACTAAGCTCCCTTATTCTTCTGTCTGATATTGCAGTTACTAAACCAGAATCTATAATTCTCCTATTGGATTGGGATCAATAAGCCAGATCAAATGCTCAATTAAGACTTTAAAATCCTGTGTCACATATCCTTTAGTGATAATTCATAATTAAGATTTAACTATTTTTATAATTTTTTTTATTATCATAGATAAATATTTTAACTTGTGACAAAATATTGTAGCAGTAGGTCAATACTATGACCATCTAATCAATGAATATTTTTGTAGTTGCCATTGATAAATATTTTTACTAATGACAATAGTTAAAATTTTAAATACTATGACAATTGTGTAGATCTTAGTTGTTGTTCGGGAGCGAAGTGTTGGAGAGCGAAGGACCAACTTTAAATATTATTTGATAATATTTTATTTCAATATGTGAGTGCGTCTAATAATTATTATTATTGGACAGGTTATTGGATAATTATTTTTATATGATTAACTATTATTACTATTATTGTTATTATTTAGAGGAGATTTACTTTTTACTTGATATATTATGAACTTTTGTTTTCCCCAAATCACCATGTATTTAAGTATCAAATTAAGCTAGTTTCCACTTCAATTCCATAGAATTTTACAAGTTTGAAGAAGAGTAATGAATAACAACATTATTGATATACGCGTGTGTATCACGACTCCTGAGAGCATATTAACATTTTTAAAATTTTAATAATTACCAATTAAGATCTCTACACCAAAATTACCCTTCATATTATTACCGTTAGGCATTCAAAAGCAGAATCAAGTTCCTAAGTAGGCGTTAGAAGTTAGAATCCTTGGCCACTCAAGGATTCTAACTCTCAATTTTAAATAATTGATTATTTTTCATTACTTAAATTTGAGGGTTTTCCTAAAGGAACAGGGTTTCCTAAAGGAACAGGGAATCACATAATGAGTCTATAAATAAGGGCTAGATTTTAAGGTTAACAATTTCCTTATTTTGCAATAACCCGATAGCTTATTTTTCTCCGAGACTCTCCCAGACATCTTGGCTTGTTCGTCAAATTGAAAAAATGGCAGCAGCTGCTCAAGCTCAACAGTCCGATAGTTTGTCAGAAAACAGCCGATTTGCTACGGGTACCCCCTACCCAAACTACCTCTTGAATTTGCTGAAGATAGCCCTAAGAATGACAATCATATACACCGCTCGATCAAATAAAATTAAAGAGAAATCTGCGTACGTGAAAAATGAGAAGAAATTGCGGCGGGTGTTCGGAAAAGCCGCAAGATTGGAGCTGAAGCTGGAAAAGTACTATGACAGAGAGGAAATTATAAAGCTGGTCGTAGAAGACTATACGCAGATTGATGGTGACAATCCTCGGAAGAAGAAGCTAAGGAAAATACATATCACACTCTTGATCAATTCCCTTGAGTTGGGATATTAATATCTCACTCACATTTTCAGTTTTTAGATGTATCTTTCTTTTAGTAATAAAAACAATTATTCGTATGATGTAAAACACTTCGTCAAAGAAATTTTCATGGACACATGTGTCCACTTGGTGGTTGATGCTAAGCTTTGCTTATTCCAGTTGATGTTAGCTAGGTTTTGCTTACACCAGTTGATGCAAAAAGAAAGGAGGAACCACCAGTCAAGAAGAGGAAGATTCAAGAAAAAAGTGAGATTAAAAATGGATCAATCTTGATGGCCAATAATTGTTGATTAATCTCTTTTGCGTATCTTTCATCTTTAAACGGGTGAAAATTGATTTGATTTTGTTGTTTCTTCTGTTTTTCCCGTTGATTTTGTTTTCTAGGCTCATTGCTAAAATCAATCAAAGACAAGCCACTTCTGTTTCACTATTTTTGTGCCTTCGTGTTTATGAGTGAATAGAGAGAGTTGCAGGCTATCTGCACCCTAGGTGGTTTCTTTGTGACCATAAAATATAAATAGTTGCGCAAACTAAAGCATACCCGGAATGTTTTGAGCTCTGACTTCCTCTGGTGCTGATAACATACCAGAAAGAAAAGTAAAATTGTATCCAGATCACTGGAGAGTAGAGCACGAATGAGAAATATATGTGGTAGTTACCGGTACTGCTTATTATGTATACTCTAACATCATCCAGAAGCCTCTTAATCATGCAGAAATGTAAAAGAACTTACTAATTGAAAGTGAAAATGGTAACTTAGTATTTAACAGACAAGCAGCATGCCTTTGTACCATTAAATCTAGAACACATTGGCAATTGCACTTGCTTTGTCGAGTATACCTGCAACAAGATTCTGGGGTCATGATCATCTACCAGTAGAACGAGCCCTTCAGGAGATAAAGTGGGTTCAGGTGTTTTATTGGAGCTGGTATGGTGACCTCAAGCTTATATAGTTCAACCAACATCAAAGTGGTGACCTCAAGCTTTTATAGTTCAAAGATCATATGAAAGGACATTTGCGCTAAAAGAACTTTATCACTTTTGAGAATTTCATACGTGTTGATAGACAAACAATGATAAGTTACTTTACAACATTTTTCCTTCATTTTTCACAATTGACTGCTGAATTTGATCACAACTTCCTTGAGTCAGAATCTTCAGTCTGATTCATCCTCAGAGTCTCCGGATTCATCCTCCTCAATAACTTCAGTGTCCTTCTTGTCCGATGTCTTGCTGTTCAACTCTTGTCTAGATTCATCCTTAGAGTCTTCGGATTCATCCTCACTGTGTTTAGTGTCTTTCCCGTCCTTCTTCTTCGATGCTTGCTGTTCGACCCTTTTGCAGATTCATCCTCAGAGTCTTCGGATACATCCTCAGTGTCCTCCTTGTCCAATGTCTTGCTGTTCAACTCTTCTTCAGATTCATCCTCAGAGTTTTTGGTGTTCTCTTCAGAATCTTCATTTTCGTCCCTTTCCTTTCCCTGGTCAGAATCCGCACTCACATAGTAGAGCTCTTGAATCTCCTCCATAATTTCCGCAACAGTATTATTTGATTTCTTTAATCGACTCTCAATTTCTATCAATTTAGCAATAGGAACATCCTTTATAGCCAAGTCCTTTTTCCTCATCGAATGATAGAGACTAAAGTCATTGTCATTAAAAGCACAAGTTGAATCCACATCATCATCATTCAAAAATCTACTTCCCTTAGATTTTGCATACTGTCTTAGCTCCCTTTGAGCTTATTTCACAATCTCTGCTACTTTCCTCAATCTATTATCAAATTGCCTATTTTCTCTAAGAGGAACTTTAAAACTTCTTTTGGAGCAGCTTCTTCAACAAAGCACAGATAAATGGACAGTGTAAGTGCTCGCCATCGTGTTGCCGAGTTACATCAGAAATAGCGATGTCTTCATCATTGTTAACATCAACCGAATCACCTGAATTTTCCCCATTGTCCACATTGTTAACATTATTAGAATCATCTGAATTTTGCTCACTGTCCATATCATCAGAATCACTCGAATTAACTTCATCATTGTTGTCACCAACAGAATTGATTGAATTTTCCCCATCGTCCGCAGTGTTAACATTATCAGAATCGCCCGAATTTTGCCCATTGTCCACATCATCAGAATCAGTTGAATAACCTTCATCATTGTTAACATTATGAGATTCAACTACATCATTCTTGATACCACAATCAACTAAGTCATCCACGTGGTTCATACTATATACTATTGGTTGATTAACTTCAGAACCTAGTGAATCATCTAACTTAATTGAATCATTAGGCAACACTTTCCCTTCAGAATCAGCAAACAATTTAGTTGGAGTGAAAGTTAAGGTACCTGAACAACTCAATTTTGTGGATGAGTTCGTTGAGACGTTCGAAGGCACAGAGAAGCTTGATACTGATCAGTTCAAGGAGCTGCCATTGCAGGATCTCAATTCATCCATAGTGCTTATCAACTGCTTGATGAAAAGACAATCAGTGAAGCCCCGTTGCGTGAATCAATAGTAGTAGCTGTCGACGATTGAAGAAAAAATTTGCTCCAACGGCGCATACAAAATTACACAGACGATGTCGTTTTTTTGTTCATTGTGATAGTACAAATAAAAGACCATTGAAAAAAATTATTTGGACGGTGCCGTTTTCAGTTTATTGCCATGGACTCATGGCTGAATTGGAAGGGTCATTTGAAAATTCTAACGAGGGCCAAGCGTTTGTTGTGTGAATTAGTAGGTACCAAGAACGATTGAAGAAATAATTTGCTCAAATGGCGCGCATGCGATTACATAGACGGCGTCGTTTTTAGTTTTACTATCATGGCAGAATGAAGATCATTTTAAAATCATAAAATGAGTGAAGCTTTTAATACCTTTCTAAATATTATTTCTTAAAATAATCTCAGTTTAATTGATAAAATTCAAATTCATATATTAAAATTAATCATCTTCTCATAAAATCTTATCTAAGAATTTCTTTTTAAATTGCATAAGAAATCTCAATTTTTTTGTTTTATAATTCCTATCTTCATAACTCTAAATTTAAAATATACTTATAAGCAAAGAAATGGGCTGAGTGTGAAAATTTTGTTAAAATAATAATTTATTTTGAATGTTTAATTAAATTCTTTTTAAGACAAGAAATGAATTAAAATTTAGGAAATTTATAAGTAAATCCAATTAAAAGGAGTTCTCAGAGGAATTTTGAGGGGTTGCCAAAAGCCTACTCTTCTAACCGGGCCTAGGCCCAACTATGGCACTAATGGAGGATCCAATAAAAGGCACCGTCGTTCTCCTTCTTGTGCGGTTGTGCGCCGTCACTTTGATTGTTTCTCATACGTATAAGAATGTTAGATATCGGGAAATCTGAGTCCTAAGCCAGCAATATTGCCTTCTTTTGCTGTTTCACTTTTTCTGGTTATGGTGCTACAACTTATTGAGACTAGGGAAATGTTATACGCGTTAATGTTCCGAAGTTCATCTTCACTGCACATATTTCCATTCGATGGTTTCAGTTCCCTGGCTAGTTCGGTCAATGGCTTTTACAAATTTTGGTTGCAAGGAGAGAAGTGGGAAGAGGAAAGTAATTTGAATTCTTTTCTCGTTCAAGATGTTTGGTTGACCATAATTTATAAGAATTTAATTTCTGTAAAAAATTAATTTTTTTTTAAATTTAAAATACAACATAATGTGGAGTTTCGATTCCAAAACAAAAAGTGATGAATTCAAATTCCTATTTTATTAGAAGCAGAAAAATCCAAAATTACCCCTTCAATCTTTTATTAATTTGTCTAATGTTACCAAATAATTATTATTTATAATTTTAATTTTATAGATAACTAATTTTATATTAATAAAAGTTAAAGTAATGATTTAAAAAATTTAATAAAATCACTTTATTTTTTTAATTAATTTACAAAAATAGAAAATAGAAATCTGATAGTCATCAAAAAGTCGCCGCTGCCGCCGTCGACACTAGTGCGTGGGACGTCACTACTGGTACTGTCGGACTTGCTGGCCAACGTCAATACATGGTCATAGAGGTCAAAAGATGCATTTATTTTCTTCAAATCCAATTAAAAAAGTTTGAAAACTTTCTAACTCTCTCAATTTTGAGCAAACATCAACTATTTGGCCCAAAAAAGCTGCTTCAATCTATAGATCGTCAATTTTTAATAATTTTCATATAATTCTTGAGTGGAAATGAGATGGTAAGGTGGTGGCTGGCAGAGATAGGCGACAACTCCAACAAATTTGCTTCCTTATCGGTTTTTCAAAAAAAAATTTAAATTATAATATATTAATTAAGTAATTATTTATATTATGTCATAATTTAGTTAGAAACAAATTAAATTAAATTTATTATAACCTAAAATTATGTTAATAAACCTTTAAATAGAATTTAATTATAAAGATAATTATATTATTGAAAATAATTTTTATTAGTTATTTATATAGTTTATTAAATACTTATGATAAATATTGAAAGTTTAACACTAAATTAGGCTGAACCCACTAATCAACTCACTACAAAAATTAGTATAGTGAAAGCTATCTTAGACACTTCACGAAGTAATTAATTTCATGGAAGTGGTAGGCAAAATGTGAATGAGTTGAATATTGAGCCTTTTGATCTGCCCAATGATCCCAATCCAACTGGAGAACTAGAGGTTCTGATTTAGTAACCGCAATAACAGACAAAAGAATAAGGGAGTGTAGTTGTGATGAAGCTGAGAGTTACCCTAAAGGAACAAGGAGTCCTAAAGGAATAAGGAATCCTTAAGAAACAAGGAATCACATGATGAATCTATAAATAAGGGGTGGAGTTTAACATTAGGATTTGCTTATTTGTCTGTAGGACCCGATAACCTTCTTGGATTTTTTTTTTTTCCCTACCAGACTCTCTAACATATCTCGGCTTTTTCTTGTTCTTCAAATTGAAACAATGGCAGCAGCTGCTCAAGCTCAACAGTCCGATAGTTTGTCAACGAACAGCCGATTTGCTATGGGTACCCCTTACCCGAACTACCTCTTGAATTTGTTGAAGAAAGCCATGAGAACAACAATTAGATGAAGAGAAATTGCGGCGGGCGTTCCTAAAAGCAGCAAAACTAGAGATAAAGCTTGAAGAGTACTATAATGAAAAAGAGATTATAAAGTTGGTTCTGGAAGACTATTTGCACATCGATAGTAATGATGCTCGGAAGAAGAAGCAAAGGAAAATAGATATCACATTTGTTGGGAAAAAAACAGTTTTTAAATTTTTATAAAAACTTTTAGGACCGACCTCATACAATATTTAGCAATATGTAATTTAGAAAAACATACCTTAACAATCTGAGAAGATGAACAATTGAAATTGATCCAGGCTTCCCAGATCACGATCCGTCACCACCACGTTTGTTAGATCACGATCTGTCACTACTACGCTTGTTAGATCACGATTCATCACTAATAATATTCCAGGTTATGACTCAGGTTTGATTTGCACTTGACGTGTGAGCGCCTTTATCACTACTAAAAGCAACTAGCAGGAGAAATTTTTTCTCTCAAAATTAGAGAGAAAAAATATTTTTCTGGCTTCTCTATTCTTTTAGGAGAAAATAAGCCATTTTATATCTTTATCTAGTGTAAACCTTAGGCTCCATATTTTTTTATTTTTTTATTCTATTAAATCAAATTTGATTTAAATTAAAAAATAAAAAACAAAGGCAACGTTACTTGTTCTTGTGTTATAGGGGCCCACCTTGTAAAATAACACAAGGCCCCTTACACACAAACATATTACATAAAGCCTCCTACTAAATAATATATTTAGTCTTTTAACCAAAATATCTAGTTGTCTTGCTTATTAATTCAGTAGCGGCACAGTCAATTAAATGAGCTAATTTGGGGATCATATGGGTACATATAATAATGGCTAAAATAATTAGATCTATAATTAAACTAACCCAATTATTTAATTCCAAATCTACTTTACTAAAATATTTGAATTGACTTCCATAATTATATGCTATCTAGAATAGTGTACTCGAATAATAATTCGACCCATGCCACATTGATTTCTTTACTGCACAATCTTTTGTACCACATCATTAATTAAATCAATATCTCAACTATCCAATCAATTTAATTACATCTTGTTCCTTGATACTCACTGATTTTCTCTAATGATTATTTTCAACATACTAAATATGTTGGCACACTCTGACCAGAGAATTCTATTATCAAGTGCCGAAAACCCATCAAGAGATATGTTGTACAAATTTTATATTGTTAATCTATAATTTTATTACTCATAATTGCTTCCACCAAGATACTGGGTAATCTTGACTACAAATATGTGTCGTGCCCATTAATAACTCAAATGGAATAATAACAATTACAATCATGAAATCATAATTAACTATGAATTTAATTTAATAAGTCTCAAGATTAAGATTACAATAGAGCGCCAACTCTATTTATCAATTGAAAATCAATACCTATGATCAGATTTAATAATTTATGTAATTAAAAATATCTCAAATGTTTTATTAATCACAAAATAAATAAATTAATTTGTTTTAAAGAGCATATAATCCCAACAACATTATTGATCAATTCGCTCAAGTGGGGATATTAATGAAGGCAGTTTTAACTCAAAGTTTCATTTTAGATGTCCAATATTAATTTTTACATAATACATGATTAAGATAAATCATTCAATGAATTTATTACAGTCTAAACATAAAACTACATGAAAAAGCTTGAAATAAGTAGAACTTCGCGTAGTGTCACGGGACGAGAGGTTAGAACTTTATTTATCAATAAGCCTAGTGGAACTTAATTTATTTTATCATAAGATAACTTGTATTTATATCCTCGACTAGCGACAAGCTCCCCAAACTCAACCGGCTGCCTGAATCTATATGATGATCACATAAATACATATAATATGATTAAATGAACCTTATTCAAAATATTTATGTAATTAAAAATATCTCAAATGTTTTATTAATCAGAAAATAAATAAATTAATTTACTTTAAAGAGCATATAATCCCAACAACATTATTGATCAATTCGCTCAAGTGGGGATATTAATGAAGGCAGTTTTAACTCAAAGTTTCAGCTTTTAGATGTCCTTATATTAGTTTATTTTTACATAATACATCTGCACTGAAACTCAAAGGTTCTGCTGTGTCAATAAATATTAATTGTTTATCTGTTTGCTGTACTGTGAAGAACTCACATAAAAAAGCTTGAAATCAGTAGAACTCAGCGTAGGCTTCCTTTTTTTCTGTAGGTGGACGATTTCATGACTTGTTTTATCCTGTCAGATTATCCCGCTCTTTCCTTCATGTTGACATGGGACAAAGTTTTATTTTATCACTTGGAAATTTGATTCTAGATTCTTTAGCGGTTTTTCCATCACGATTCCAGCTTAGGTAACTGTATCATTGGAATCTTCCGCAGGTGCTTGAGATAAATATGAAGAATGGTTCAGTAGACAAATAATGTAAGTCACTACGTGTATTGTATGCAAAATGAGCTTACAGTTATATCATTCAATTACTTGAGAGGACCTTGAGAGCTTGATGCCTTATGAACTACATGGTTTCACACTCCAAGCTCATGACACAGGCCTTAAAGCCCCTGAAAGATGTTCGATTCTCGTCCATCTGTTGTGTAAGACAAGAAAATCATCCATCGAAAAGTATGTGTTTCCAACATCCTGCTGCCGTTTGTCATAGTTGCCAGATTAATTTGAAGGTATTGTTCTTCACAGGAATAAAAAAAGAAAGAGAACATCTCTATTTTTGTTATTTCATTGTGGTTCCCCTTTCAAATTAAGGGATGAGAGGCTCATATATTTCTGATTTGGGTTGGTTTGGGTTACTCAAAAACTAGGGTTAGATTACAGTAAAACTATTTATCATCCATCATAGTAAAACCCACTGATGTTAATTGTCATAAGTAAAAATATTTATCAATGAAATTATAATTGTGGTGAAACTAGAAAAAATTTTAAGTTACGTCGCTAGAATAACACATCAAGTACCACATACTTTAACGTATAAACTTTGTAAACATAATGTTACATCTTTAATTTATTTAATGAAAGGCAGAGTATTAACATATTTAATGTTGAGATAAACGAATTAAGTTTATATTTCAAATATGAAATGACACTTGGTGTAACATTATATTTCAAATATAAAATGACACTTATATTTCAACATTATATTTAATGTTGAGAGAGACAAATTAAATTTATATTTCAAATATGAAATGACACTTGGTGTGATATTATATTTAATGTTAAGAGAGATAAATTAAGTTTACATTTCAAATATGAAATGACATTTGGTGTGACATTATATTTAATGTTGAGAGAGACAAATTAAATTTATATTTCAAATATGAAATGACACTTGGTGTGATATTATATTTAATATTGAGATAGATAAATTAAGTTTATATTTCAAATATGAAGCCACGGGTCGCTTATAATACAGCGGTTGTATCTCATACGGCCGCTTTTAATTATTTTTTAATGAGTTCCTTAACTGACCACCGGTTACCACTTATCTTTACTTAGGGAAAAAAATATTAAAGGTAAATATCATACAAGTACCCTAGTTTTAGGTAAATAACAAAATAATCAATTCAAATATTAAACCTATCAAATACCCCCTCAACTTTACATGAAAATATATTTAAAAATGAGAATTCTTTTCCCCAAAATATGTGACTTCTTGCTAATTAGAATATTATATAATATAAGTAAATAATTATAATTATAAATTATTAAATTTTTTTATTACATACATTACAAATTTAATGATATTTTGCATAAAAAGTTATCATATTATTTTATTAATCTTTTGATGTAGAAATGTAATATGAATATCTAGATCCATATTAATCAGATTTATTTTCAAATATTTAGAAGAAATCAATCCATAATTCATATAAAGTATTCAAGCCTCTACCCACTAATATGAGAATAGTTTTTGTTCAACTATTAGATAATTATCAAGCAATTATCTTGTTAATTCGACCAAACATTATAATTAATGATAAAATATTATTTATTATTATTATTAATTTAATACTAGTGGCTAATATTATTATATGATATGTATAGACAAATATATGGTATCTCAATCTCTTATGCAAACTAATTCATACAAACTTATGTGAAATTAATTCATTCTTTTACACTACATTATTTTGATGGTTACATTTATTCACTATTATCAAGTTACAATATTTTTCCTAAATACTTATAATGGACACTTCTATACATTAAATGTAATATTAACTTTTAATCTATTGCTTTTAGTAGTATTGTAATTAATGATTTATAATATTAAACTTATTATTCACGTTGTTATTAATCATTGGTTAAAAAGAACTCAACTATGATACTTATTATCAATATTAGACGTTTATTAGTATAATGTGTATATAGTCTATAATCTACATATACATATTTTTGGACAATTATTCCCCATGACTATAGAGAAATAAATTCACAATGTAATTACCAATGTAACATAGATATTATTATATTTTTATTAGTTAACATAGTAACAACTTAATTTCCCCCTCACATGGGGTTCAAAGCATAATTACAATTTGAATACAACTAAATAATCTTGTATTTATTATATTTACCGTTATAAATTTTAAACATGACATAATTACAACTTTTTAGATAATAAAATCAAGTGTCACTGAAATATAGCAATTATAAATAAGTAGCATTTATAATAGAAATTATACAAATAAATATTATTATATTAAATTAATTTACAAAGATAAATTAAAATGACAGGAAAAATTTTTTGGCGGGCAAACTGCTGCTAAAGGAAATATTGAACAAAATTTATTTTTTAATCTGTAAAATTGAAGATTTTTAATTTTTTATTAAAAATATAAATACTTCTTATTTTACTTTATGAGAAACCCTAGCTGTTCTAACCAAAATTCTTCACTTCGTTCTCTTTCTTTCCCTTCTCTCAACTCTTGCTACCATATATCTTTTTTTAAAAAATCAGTGCTTATCGTTCTCTAATCTCCACTCTACACTGATTTTTCATATCTCCACTCTTCAATTTCTATTTCAATATCCACGATCTGGTTTTTTTTTTAACAAAAATATGTAACCTCTGGTGTCACTTTGCATAAAAAGTTTGATGTGGATTTCGATGACGTTCAGGAAAAAGATGTGATTTTGGCCTTCATGAGGTTTGTTAAGTTATTTTCGTAGTGATTTAATTGTTTGGGACCATATGTTTAATAATCTGAATCGTTTTTTTTTTAATTTTTTGAACGGTGGTTGTTGTTTATTGTTTGAAGCTGCTGAAGGCATCTGTGCAATGCAAGAAATTTTTGGCAAGTGATCTTCTAGGTAACATGGGAGCTTAAGATTTGAAGACTCTGCGGTTTCTTTATTTTCAGGCTTTGTCATTTTAATATTTAATTTGAATTGCTGTGGATGGTCTATATTTCTAGTATGTTCTATATTGTTCTGTTTTGTTTATAAAATCTCTTATGGAAAAGAATTGGAATTTAACTAGTGTTGTTTTTAGTATTATGTTTGTGATAAAAGTTGCCGCTAGTGCGTGGGTACTTATGGTGATGGATAATTTGGAAGTGATGCCAAATTAATTTGGCATATCCGCTCTTCAATTTTATTTCAATCTCCACTCCCTAGTGCTTGAACTAGTAGCACCTTTTTCCTTCAAATTTTATATAACCTTGTGTCATTGTTTATGGATTGAGATATGGTTTTGATTATTTGGATTAGCTGTGATGATCTTGTTTTTGGCTCGTTAATATTTTGTAGATTTGTTATGCATGAATATTTTGTTTGCTTTGTGGTATGAATGTTGTGTGTTCAACTGCTCAGTTCAGTCAATTGCTGCAACCTCTCCAATTTTTTATTCTTTTTCCTTTTTTTCTTTGGTTTCTATCTTTAATTTTTCTTTTGGAGGATTTTGAATTGCTTTTCACGGTTTAATTTAATCACAGGAGTAAATAAAAACATGACATGAAACAATAATTCATAGTAGGAATGGAAATGGTAGAAAATTAGAGATTGAACTCATTATTTTAATTTGTTTATTTTTTTGGTTTTACTCTATCTTAGGAATAGGAAAGTATTCTACTCCAATTTTTAACTAATATGTTTGTCTAAAGGTTCAATTATATTTCAATAATATTATTAATGGGAACTTCTATTAGTGTATCGGCATGTGTAAAGGAGATTCAATTTAATTGAATATTTTTACCAATGTAATTGATTAGCTTTTTTTATTTTAGGTACAGAGGATATTTTAATGACCTAAAACTCGCATAGTCTTTAATGTTTCAGTTGAATTATACTTACTTGATTATTAGATTTAGTTTTATTTTTTTAATTGTTTGTTGGATTTTGCTGCTTGTCGCAATTCCTTGGATTATAGTTGTAACATGTAATATGATTGAGTTGCTCTTTTAAAATAAGAAACATTTACCTATTATTTGAATTTTTTTTTGTTTATATCCCCATTGTCTATTTGCTTAAATGTCAATTTCACATTTGATATGATAATCTAAATGCCATATTATTTGATTTTATATTACCTGTTACTGGTTAAAATGAATTAGTGGGGCAACAGAATTTGGGAAAATAAGATAGGCTTGTATAAGATAGATGTAATATGCTAAACAATCTTGTAGGATAAGCTGATTTGTTTTTTTTTTTCAGTTGTTCAAGATAAACGTTTATATTACATGTGTGATTAATTTTCTTAATTACTAATGAATCATTGATTGAATCAGGTCAGCTAAGGTGTTAAGGGAAGTATTTTATGTCTTCTTTTGGATCCAGGTACTTTTGAGTTCATTTTTCTTTTAATTGAAGGCATTGGTTATATTGCATAATTGAGTTTCTTGGTGAACTAATCCAATTTCTTGGGTATTCATTTACTTTGGCTTCATATTTGTTTCTTGCTTTTCCCTCTTAGGGAATAAAAGATACTTAGTTCTGGAAGTACTTTGTAAATTCTGTTTCAAAAGAAGATTTTTTTCATTAGTTTTGAGTTTTAATTTATGAAAATAAAATTGGGTCTGTTAGAGTTAATTAGGCTATCACTTAACCAATGATTATGTAATTTTTTTTTTTCATTTTAGACATATGATTGGGATTGTGCTTTTATCATGGTAATTCTTTGTTGAGAAAGTTTCCAATAGCTTTAGTACTATGTATTATTAGTTTCAATTATTAAAGTGACTCTACCAGGAGGGGTGGCAGATTCATTTGGGAGATTTCTAATAGATCTCTCAATGAGATTCGCTTGGGAGACTTTTTTATATTTGAACTTATCTCTAATTTTGTATTATTTATATCTTCATAAATTCTTGTTTATGAAGGCTTAGCTGCTGAAGTTTGTTTTATTAGTGATGATGTGTTATTAAAAAAAAGGATTTTGAATTTTTTTTAAATATATGGAATAGGCATGGCTGTGGATTGTGGGGCCTAACCGTCTTGGAAGTGCCTCAGTTGGCCAACATTAGTAATTTAGCATCTATTTCTTTCCAACAAGGTGCTTTTAAGTTCAATTATTTTATCTCACTTATTCTATACTGACCATGGTAATCATTAAGGCTAAGCATAATCACACAACTTACTAGAAGTTGATAAGTAGGAATACTGTAGAATTCAGATGAGACTGGTTACTAATTTATGATATTGCAAAGATGAGATTTAATTTTAATGTGTATTTTAGTAAGAATGCAAGGATTTTATAGATCTAACTCTTCTTTCCTGAAATGTTACAGCGTTGTTGTAAATTTCTTTCACAGTTTTGGCAATTTCACTTCATTAACAAGAGCAAGATATGGATTCTTTCATTTGATTTTCTTTGGATTGAGTTCTGTTATTCTGTTTATTGATAAGCTTCTTCTATTTTCACCATGAAAATATTATAGATAACAAATTTCATTAGTTGAGCTTTTAGGCCTGTGTAGATCCAATGAAGTTTAAATAGAGTCTAGTACATTGTTTGTGCATTATAATTATGAGAGAATCTGAGATTAAACAAGCTTTCAATTTTGTCAATTATGAACTGAATTAATGTTTCCATTTGTTAGTATGTTTTTTTTTTGGGTTAAACATAAAAATGACATGAAAGCAACAAATGAATTTCTGGATGTATTCTCCTCTTTCAAAGCAACAAATGAATTTCAAGTTTCTTGAATTGCTGTGATGTTTTGATTTCAGCGCATGAATTTTGTGGTTTCTCAGTCACTATATTACTATTATATGTTATGCAAAGGTGATGATGGGAATTATGAGTTTGGGTCAGTCAACTTGCTCGTCAGCTGAGCACCACAATCCATTTCTGTATGCCGAATAAGCTTCTTTTGGCAAATTATTCTTGAACAATAAATAGCTAAAGAGAAATTAGATTTTGAAGAGCTATTTTATGAATTCTTTTATATTTGCTTAATTTTGGTAGTAACCTCTCTGTAGGTGTTTTGCTAACTAATATAATGAAGGTAGTTTATTAGCAGACATTATTAGGGTAATTTGGTCATGTTTTTACTTCTGAAGAATTCTTAAAATTAAAATCTCGTGTTTTTTTTTTCATTTGTTTCCTAAACTGAATGCTGCTGTAATACTGATTCTATAGAGGTTTTATTTCATTCAATTGTTTCATGCTAGACAAATGAAAGAAAAAGCTAAAAATTATATTGATTTGAGTTTTTCCCCCTGCTTTGGTATTGATATTACTAACATTTTAAATGCTATGGTAATTAGTAATCTAGATATTTTATGTGCTCTGGCTACTTGAACTGATTCTTTTGGGTATGCTGAAAAATTATAAAAATTATGAAAACTACAATAAATATACAAGCAAATGGATAAATAAATAAGGTTTAGATTTTGAATGCATTTTACTTGCAAGAAAAAATCTATATGTTGATGAATATTTGACAGTTATTTTTCGGTGCTTAGTTTCTTTTCATTTTGTAAGTTGTTCATATTAGATGCTATTTGATGATTTATATCATTCATGCAATCAATTTGTTCTTGTTTATTGTAGATGCATTCTCCTCTTTATCTTCCAAAGATACATTATCGTTAAATTAAAGTTGACATAAAAATTGCATAGAACAAGTATGCTAGTCCGGGAATAATTTTATGTTTTAATATTGCTGTTGAAATTTTTTTAAAAAATATATATTGTTGGAAATTAGTATATAGTTTTGTGTTTACTTTGCGTTAGAGTTTTCTTTTTTGGTTGAAAATAAAATTTATTTGGTCCTACCTAAGAATTTGGGACATGCATTTGAAATTTTGAATATTATTTATTTTTCTTAGCCTTGTTTTCTATTATCATTTATTTATTATTATTGTTTATTATTATTAATTTTTTGTACGCAAGGACCCTTCAAATAGAGCGGCATTTGAACTCTAGTTTTTGGAAGCTGTAAATTGATCTAGTTCTATATTGGTTTTATTTTCCCAAAGCTTGTAAAAAATTCTTGTAAACCTGTGTAGATAAATGGAAATTTTGATTTGGTTCATTTTTTAGTGCGTTGGATAAATTAAACGCACTTAATTCATAATCATAAATGTTATTACTGTGCTATTAGGTTTTCATAATGTTGGTCGTAATAAACATTGAAAAATTATTTTAATTAAGCCCTGAAAAATTGAAGAACTTATTGTGTAACTAAAAAATTGTATGTATATTTAAAAGAGAATGATAGTCAATTATAGAAAAAAAAAGTGTTGTTAGCAAAATTACAATTACCTAAATGATAAATGAGCATCAATACGAACAAAGGTTAAAATTTTAAGTATGGATGATTAAATTCATGACCATTTTCTAAAGTTATTTCAAACTGAAAAAAGATATTTCAACACTTCCAAGTATGCTAGTCGAGAATTTTTTTTTATATTTTGAATATTGTTGTTAAAAAATCATCAAAAAAATATGTTGTTAAGATTAAAATATAATTTTGTGTTATTTTATATTTAAGTTTCAAATTTTTTGTTCAAAACAATAGATATCTGATCCTGCCTAAGAATTTGGATCATATATTTGAAATTTGAATATTTTTGTTTCTTTTTCTGCATCTTTTTTTCTAATTTTTTTTGGTTTATGTATTTTTTTATGCAGAAACCCATGAAACCTAAATCTCAAATTATTAGCATTTGATTTAGCTTTTGGAAGCTGTGAATTGATTTAATTTTGTAATAGTTTTATTGATATTAATAGTTTTTAAAGAGTTATTTTCTCATAAGTTTGTAAAAAAATTTCTGAAAAAAAGTTGTTTTAGGCTAGACTTTTTTTGCAATTTTAACTTTTCAATAAGCCTCACATTAGGTTACTATTGCAACTAACTGCTTAAGTGATCGAAGTTATCATTCTTGTAATGAAACTCTTGATTTGAGTAATTTTTAAGTGCATCGGATAAATTAGTAGGACATTATAATTTTATTTGCAAATAAATGTCAATAAATTTATGAGTAAAAAAGACCATTTGAAAACGATAAATTGATTAAACACGCAAAATCATATTACAAAATGTTCTTACTATAATGTTAGATTTTCATTGTACCATATTGGGCATAACAAATTTCTGAAAATTATATCGAAGAACATATTTTATAAATCGAAAATTATATACATATTTAAAAATGAAAAGGAAGAATACTCATTGTATGAAAAAATTTTGTTAAAAAAATCTCATGATTGTAGTAATAGTTTAAAAAAACAAATAATAATAGTGGTAATAATGCAAGTATAATATAATAATGTTTATAATTAATAACATGAATATTTTGTTGAAGTAGTTAGAAATTACTAAAACTAATTTGAAAAGAAAATAGAGTGGTAAAAATTTAATTCGAATTCAAAAAAATCTTAATTCTTGATTTATTTTAGTTTAAAGATAAATAAATATGGTAAATTGAATGATAAAATGGGCATAACATTTACAAAAATCAAAATTTAAGTATAAATAAATTCAAGTTCAAGAAATCTTATCAATTCAATTGATCCCCCAAGAAAAAAGATAATTCAACACAAATAAATTAAGAAAATTTCTACTTTTGTAAGTTTAAACTTGTTTTATAATTTATGCTGTCAAAACTTTTTAAAAATTAATTTTTATTTTTTGAAAAACACAGCAATTGCACACACCTTTACATCTACTTTTAATTTACTGTCAAATTTTTGAAAAATTAAAGAAATTATTTAAAGAGTAAAGAGAAAGCTGAAAATGAATGCATTAATTTACTTGATAACTAAAAATAATTAATTAAAATGATAAAATGAGAATAAATATGTACAAAGATTACTCACTCAAGTAAATATATATATACACACACACACACACAAAATCAAATTCAAGAGATCTGAAGTGAAGAAAAAAAAAATGGACTTAGATTATAGACAAAATATTAGAAAAGATTAAGGGTTGTAATAAAGATTTTTTAGTACTATATAGTAAGTTGATATTTACTAAAATAGTAAGGGGTTAAACATAATTCACCTTATTAATATTATTGTTATTGGGAATACGAGTACATTGACCATTTAACCCAATAATTAGAATATTGCCAAGTTAATGGGAAGGTTCAAACCAAAAATAGGAGAATAATAGTTAAAACAAATAGACCCATAAGGGAGAAAGTATAACCAAAATTAAAGACTTACCTAACTAAAAATAAAATTATGAAAAATAAATTTGGTACCTAACCGGGGTAATTGGAGTCTTGCCAAATTAATGGGAATATTCAACATAAAATTAGAGTAACAATTAGTTAAAATAAATGAACCAATAAAAGAGAAGGTGCAACAAAAATTAGGAACTCATTCAACAGAAAACGAAAGTTACTTGGAACATAACCCAAAATTTTGGCATTTAACGAATTTAGTAGGAATATCAAACGTAAAATCGGTGGAATAACAAATTGAAACATACAAACCTATAAATGAAAAAATTTAACCAAAATCAGGAACTAATCTAACTAAAAAAATAATTTGGGTATTTAACCCAAACAACCGGAATCTTACCAAGTTAATTGGAATATTAAACGCAAAATCAGTGAAATAATAGTTGAAATATATAGACCCATAAAGAAGAAAGTATAACCAAAATTAGGAACTTACCTAATCAAAAATAAAATTATGAAAAATAAATCTGGTACCTAACCGGAATAATTGGAATTTTACCAAATTAATGGGAATATTCAACACAAAATTAAAGTAACAATTAGTTGAAACACATGAACCAATAAAAGAGAAAGTGCAACGAAAATTAGGAACTCATCCAACGGAAAATGAAAGTTATTTGGACCATAACTCAAAATTTTGGTATTTAATGAATTTAGTAGAAATATCAAATGTAAAATCGGTGGAATAATAAATTGAAACATATGACCCTATAAATGAAAAATTTAACCAAAATCAGGAACTAATCTAACAAAAAATAATAATTTGAGTATTTAACCCAAACAACCGGAATCTTATCAAGTTAATTGGAATATTAAATGCAAAATCAGTAAAATAATAGTTGAAATATATAGACCCATAAGGGAGAAAGTATAACCAAAACTAGGGACTTATCTAACTAAAAATAAAATTATGAAAAATAAATTTGGTACCTAACTGAAATAATTGGAGTCTTACCAAAGTAATAAGAATATTTAACACAAAATTAGAGTAACAATTAGTTGAAACACATGAACCAATAAGAGAGAAAGTTTAGGAACTCATCCAACGGAAAATGAAAGTTATTTAGAATATAACTCAAAATTTTGGCATTTAACGAATTTAGTAGGAATATCAAATGTAAAATCGATGGAATAATAAGTTAAAACATATGAATCTATAAATGAAAAAACTTAACCAAAATCAGGAACTAATCTAATAAAAAAAAATAATTTGGATATTTAACCCAAACAACCGGAATCTTATCAAGTTAATTGGAATATTAAACGCAAAATCAGTGAAATAATAGTTGAAATATAAATACCCATAAGGGAGAAAGTATAATTAAAATTAGGGATTTATTTAACCAAAAATAAAATTATGAAAAATAAATTTGGTACCTAACCGAAATAATTGGAATCTTACCAAATTAATGGGAATATTCAACACAAAATTAGAGTAACAATTAGTTGAAACACATGAACCAATAAGAGAGAAAGTGCAACGAAAATTAGGAACTCATCCAACGGAAAATGAAAGTAACTTGGAACATAACCCAAAAGTTTGGCATTTAACGAATTTAGTAGGAATATCAAATGTAAAATTGGTGGAATAATAAATTGAAACATACAAACCTATAAATGAAAAAACTTAACCAAAATCAAGAACTAATCTAACAAAAAAAAATTGGGTATTTAACCCAAACAACCGGAATCTTACCAAATTAATTGGAATATTAAACGCAAAACTAGTGGAATAATAGTTTACACATATAAACCAAAAGGGGAGAAAGAATAACCAAATTTAGGAATTTTTTTAATGAGAAACAAATCTACTTGGAATTTAACTCAAAATATTAGTAACTAACAAATTTAATAGGAATATTAAATACAAAACTAGTGAATTGGAAAGTAGAAATAAATGAACCTATTAGTGAGAAAGTTTAACCAAAATTAGGGACATGTGAAATTAACTTGAAACATCAACCTAATATATTGATATTTAACCAAAAGTGTTGGGACATAATTATTTTACCTTTTTTTTAACTTTCATTTAGATTAAAAATATTTTTCTCACTCAAATATTTTTTAAGTTAAATGTTTATAAATTTCCTTAATGTTTTCATTTTATTTTATTTTTTCTGCATTAAAAAATATTTTTTTAAATTATTGAAAGAACAACCGGTAAAATACCGGTGGTTCAAGTAGAAAAAGTAGGTTGTGTCATACAGCGCTGTACTATGTGAAAACTCATGAAACCACACTTGGCGTGACATTAATATTTGCGAAATGATATTCTTCCCACTAGATGTCCACTGAAACCCGGAAAGTGCAGCATAATCAAGTCCTGTAAGGCACAAGCTACGAAGAAGACAAAGCCCAAGCGCAAAAAACGATATAATTAACTATTACTTTTTTTTTGGGTTCCTTTGATTGATGTTGAAAAGTGAGAAGGACTAAATTACTCAAAATTAAAATTATTTGATTGTAAAATAATTTTATTAGATTAACAGATTTTATTTATATTTTACAAAAGAGGTAGTACAATACTCATTGCTCACTTTTCTTTTGTAGCCTTTATTTATTGAAGTGAAAGTGGAAAGTCCATCTTACTCCAATATTTACTTGCTTATTTAAAAGGAGAGTGGAGAGTGGGAGTTCAACTTCATGAGCTCCACCCACTTTGGAGTGTGGAGTGGGATTCCCACTCCCATTAGGAGAGATGGGAGTGTGAATATACTTCTACCTCTTCTTTTTTTTTTATTCATTTTTATTAATATAATAAAATTTATATTTATTAAAATAAAATAATATTACATTTATATAAAAATAACAATATTATATTTATTTAAATAATATTATTATATGACTTAATAATATTAAACTTATTAAATAAAATATTATTGTATTTAGTCAAAAATAATAATTTATGTAATCTAAGCTAAACTTAGTTAAAAATAAGATTTACATGACTAAGAATATTATTAATTTTTAAATAAATAGTTTTTTTTAACTTTGTAATTAAAACTATAACTTTTTAAACAAGGGTAAAATTATAATTTGAAACAATTCACTCTTAATCAAAGACAATATAAACAAATAAACAGGATTTTGATTTTTATTCTGCACTCTCATTTCAAAATAATAAATAATCTACTCCCACTCCCACTCTACACTCTTAATCTCAGGATTCCCACTCATTAGGATTCTCAATCCAATTCAAGAAGTAAACACTACATTTCTCTCTTTTAATTTCTTACTCCTCACTTGATTCCTACAATAAAGAACTTAGGAATACTTATAGTATCCTAGAACAAATGTAAACTACATAAATATTAAATTACAAAAATTCAGCAACTACATTTTATAAATATCACCAAATATTAAGGAGTTTTCTAAATTTAGATATTTTTACCACCATTTGATATTTCTAGATTAGAGACATTTCTCATTCTCCACACAATTCTTGAATCTTCTATGAATTAATCTTTTGAACTTGGACTTGGATAAATGTAATTAAATTATAGGAAAATTCTATGATGCCGTAACTAAATTTACGACATTGATGCCGTAATTAACGTGAGCCGTTAGATTAAATCTACGATTTAAAATAATTATAATTTAATAAAAGAAATTAATTAAATTATATATAACCGGTTACAGACCGGTTAAATATTATTTTAAAAGTAACATTTTACCGGTTTAAAATAAAAAAAAGGGGGTTTGCTTATTGAAAGAATAATAAAATATAAAAGGCAAAATTCAATCCCTAATTAAATATGGCAAAGGAGAAAACCACACCCACCGCTGCGTAAACTTCCGTTCGAGCGCGCTGCTAATACCTCTGCAGATTGTAGCCATCCTTGAGCCAATTTTCTGCCTTCCGACTGCTACATCTCTGCTGTCGCTGTCTCCGTCTTGGTCTGTTCGTCATCACCTGTGCAAGGTAAGTTTAATCCTTGGCTTCTAACTTTAGAGAGTCGAAGGTTTCATGTTATGCTAAGCAATTTAGTTTGCTTTGGTTGAATTGGCTAAGGAATTTAGTTCCAGATCTCTCATTCAATTTTATATTATCTGATATAGTATTCCTTCTGTGCACAATTTTGCATCCTCACTCTGTTTTGGTCCTCTGGCATGATGAGAGAGAGAGAGGAGCACGGAAACTGTTGAATGAATTTTTCATTTTTTCATCATCTCTCTCTCGTTTCTTTCAACTCTCAATGCCAGTGGAATTAAGCCAACATCAACAATCATGTCCTCTTACCATTATTCTTTCCATCATCACCATTGCTCCCACTTCATTCCCACTCAAGTCAAAATGCCATCAATAAAAAAGAGATTATCACAAAAGCAAATTAACCCTCGTTATTTTCCTTTATGTGTATGAAATGCTATCTGAGTCATTCTAGGTCTTCGTTTTGAGTGAAGAGTTGCGTTTTCTTTTCAAGTTTCAACACTTTGAAGCCATTGACTTTTGGGGAATCAAGCATCTTGGTCCAATCATTTAATTTGCTGCATCAAGCAATTTAAGTTGCTCCATTTTCTCTGCCGGTTTGATTTCTTTGCATAATTTGGCCTCAGTTTCTCAATTATAATTTATTTATATTAGTTGTAAAATCATTTAATTTTGCCTGTGAATCCCATTTTGCTCCTTTGCTGTTATTGTTTTTATTTTTTTAATTGTTTTTCTTTATATATTTTATTAGAACGTTACAATAATTATATTCAATCAAATGCCTACTGAATGTATAAATTTATTTAATTATAACATAGGTGAGTGGTAGACCGAGTATACCTTGAAAATTTACAACTAATATAAATAAAATTTATATTCCACAAATAAATATTACCAGTTAGACGGAGTTCCATGGAGATAATGAAGGGAAAATTAAGTCTATGGTTAACCTATAGAAGTATACTTGAAATGTAAGGATTCAATTGTGTTTTTTACTCTGAATACATGCTTTTCAAAAATATGGCACCCTCACTCAATTAATCTTAAAAGATTAGTTAAGAGATACTACAGTGGTGATTTTTTTTTTATATATATATTACATGACAATTTACTAATTGTACAATATGAAACATAAAATGAATAGTTTAGAACCCCCTGACAATTTATACACTTCTCGATCACTGAGTTATGAATAAAAATTTTATGCCATGCTTGTACCCTTTCCAAGATTTTTTTTCCCATTAATTGCAAGTGGTTATCATAAACTCTTGGATTTATAGATTGACTTGCACACTTGGTAAGCTGGTATTCCTCTCTTAATTGACTGCATGGCACCTATTGGTACCTATAGCTTGGTCCCTAGGTTTAACAGACTTTATTGGTACTTATTAGGGAAAATAATTGAACCTTCAGGAACAGCCACAACCCTTAAAAGCAGTGTATTATGTGACAGGAGATCTTGCACTCACACATTTGTATTTGGCCCCAAAAACACAAACAAGCATCAAAAGCATGAGTCAACACCAACATGAATAGAAGATATTTGCATGCTTTCAAAGTTCAAACAAGAATTACTTGATTTCGGTATGTATATTTTTGCCGTATACTTTTAGGTTCGATGGCTTTCATTTCTAATTGATTTGTATTTGATTGCGGTGCAACGTGGGGTGACTTAAGTTGTCTTATACAATGAAATGAGTGATTATATAGTTTAGGAAAAGCTCTGAGTGTGGGTGAATGATATACAGTGCTATATGAGTTAAGTTTTCATAGTCAGTGTTTTACTGCAAGTTTTCCCTTATTGACTGTAACGGGGAGAAGGAGATTTGGATTATAGACCCGCCAAGTGAGCTAGCATGCTTCCACACAAGGGCTTCAGTGGCCTGCTGCTCGGTTTCAAAGAGGACCAAGGCCTGCTTCTTCCCATTCATCTAAAAGAGATTGGTATTCACTATGGAGCCATGCTTCTCCAGGTGGCTCACAATTTCCTCTTCAATAACATCTTGTGGTAAAGTGGAAAGGTGGATCACCTTTGTTGGGGAGCAGCAGTAACGATAGTTCTTTGTTTTACTACCATTCTGTATATTTTATTTGAAATTAGTATTATTCTTGGTTATTTATTTTTATAATGATTCTAATATCTTGTTGACTATTTTTTATTTAAGATTTTCTTTTGAAATTTTTTAGGATATGCTATTGATTATTGTGTAAATTAAAGATGTGATTAAAGTTTGAGTAAATTTTGATCTCTTTTTTATTTATTTGGGTGTCGAAGTTGCTGAATGTAAGAAAAATTTTTAAAAACAATTCGCCTAAAGTTCTAGATATTATGAATACTATGAAGCACTTCTTGGAAGAATGATACTCCGTTCACACATTTTAAATAGCTTCGTACACACAATTGTTTAATCACAAAATATAATTTTAATCACCAATGCATACTCCGTTCACCAATTGTTCGGATTTGGTGGATTTCGGCTTTGCATGTTTGGAGAATTGAGGGAGAGAGATTCGACATTATAGAATGACAAATAAGGATTGTTTTAATTTTTCATTTTGTCTTTCTCCTCATCGATTTCTCCGGTGCCGTTGAGATTTGGGAGCGAGCCTTTTTTATCGCTTTCACTTAAAAAAGAAAATGAATATTACATGTAAACGATGTAGTTTTAATAAATTTTAAATTTTATAATTTTTGTTGTTGTTTATATCTTAATTATATAATATTATTTTTTAAATAAATTATTTTAAATTTATGATTTTATACCCAATTTTTCATTCGAGAAAGGAATAGGGTCGATTTTTATAAACTAATTTAAAGAAAAATAATAGATTTATGATTTTATTAATATATTAATATATATTATAATTATTAATAATAATCATTTTTGAATAAATAATCACTGTAATTAAAATATAAAATAATAATTATGATAATAATTCATTAAGTACTTTTTAGTAATTTGTTACAATCTAATTCATTTTGAAGCCAATTCTAAGATAAAATAAATACATCAATGAGATTTCAGTTCATTCCGATTTCGATTCTTGTAAGTCAAGTAAACAACTTATTCTTATTCTCATTCCCTATATCGATTAATGACAAATAAACACAGCATTATATATATATAATAAATTTATAGAAGAGTTTATAAGATAAATAAAAATAAAAATCAAGACGCAAACATATATACATGCAAGGAAGACTCGGCTCAACTTTTAGTTTAATTGACTTGACTTGAATTTTTCTGTCCATTGTCTCGAATTTAATGGTTAGGCTCAGGCATAAATATTAGAGCCCGATTAAATTCAGATCAGGGTTCGAGACCTATATGCCCGACCCGACCCAACCTGACCTGATCCTACGACTTAAAAAAATTGTTATATATATATATATATATATATATATAAAGTTTATTATTTATGTAATAATACGGTTATGACCTTGAGTAATTTTTATTTTTATGTTACTTCAAATAATTTATAAAGCTTTTATATTGTATTTCTAAAGCTTTTATATAGTAATGTATATGGGAAGGCTATGTCCAATTATTTAATTTTAAATTAACTAAAAATTAAAAAATAATTTGAAAGAAAGTGTGATCAAGGCCAAGCTTTCAAATAATCAGGCTTTTTAAGGCTTGAAAATTTTATTTCAATTATAGAGTCAGCCTTGGAAATGGCTAAGCACGGGCCCGACTCAACCCAATATCATCCTTGCGAATATACTATTGATCCATAAGAGCTCATCATTTAAATTCATAATCACTATAAATGTTTTACTATAGCTAAGCACGAGCCCGACTCGACCCACTGCCATTCTTGCGAATATACGATTAATCTATCACGAGCTCATAGTTAAATTCATAATCATTGTAAATTCATAATCACTGTAAACAAACAAAAACATAGAAAAATTGTCATGGAACTTGTAAATTGACATTAAGTGTGAAACGAAATAAAAAAATTTGTAAACCACACATAAAACTAATAAATTAATGGAAAAAATGCAAGAAGAACTTGTAAATTTAACAAAAACTTAGAAAAATGACATAGAACTTGTAAATTGACATTAAGTGTGAAATGAAACAAAAAATGTATAAACCACACATAAAACTAGTAAATTAATGAAAAAATTGGTAAATTAATGATGGAGTTGTAAATTGCAGAAAGAACTTGTAATTTTAACAACAACTTAGACAAATGACAAAGAACTTGTAAATTGACATTGAGTGAGAAATGAAACAAAAAATTTGTAAATTACACGTAAAACTAGTAAATTGATGGGAAAATGGGTAAATTAATGTTGGAGTTGTAAATTGCATGAAAAACTTATAATTTTAACAAAAACTTAGAAAAATGACATAGAACTTGTAAATTGACATTAACTGTGAAATAAAACAAAAAATGTATAAACCACACATAAAACTAGTAAATTAATGAAAAAAATGGGTAAATTAATGTTGGAGTTGTAAATTGCAAGAAAAACTTGTAATTTTAACAAAAACTTAGTAAAATAACATAGAACTTGTAAATTGACATTAAGTGGGAAATGAAACAAAAAATTTGTAAATTACACGTAAAACTAATAAATTGATAGAAAAATAGATAAATTAATGTTGGAGTTGTAAATTGCAAGAAGAACTTGTAAATTTAACAAAAACTTACAAAAATAACATAGAACTTGTAAATTGACATTAAGTGTGATATGAAACAAAAGATGTGTAAATCACGCATAAAACTAGTAAATTAATAGAAAAAATGGTAAATTAATGATGGAGTTATAAATTGTAAGAAGAACTTGTAACTTTAACAAAAACTTAGTAAAATAACATAGAACTTGTAAATTGGTATTAAGTGTAAAATGAAATAAAAAATCTGTAAACCATAAATAAAACTAGTAAATTAATAGAAAAAAGGGTAAATTAGTGATGAAATTGTAAATTGTAAGAAGAACTTGTAATTTTAGGAAAAACTTAGAAAAATGAGAAAGAACTTGTAAATTGACATTAAGTGGGAAATGAAACAAAAATTTATAAATTACACGTAAAACTAGTAAATTGATTTGAAAATGGGTAAATTAATATTGGAGTTGTAAATTTCATGAAAAACTTGTAATTTTAACAAAAACTTAGAAAAATGACAAAGAACTTGTAAATTGACATTAAATGGAAAATGAAACAAAAAATTTATAAATTACATGTAAAACTAGTAAATTGGTGGGGAAATGGATAAATTAATGTTGGAGTAGTAAATTGCATGAAGAACTTGAAATTTTAACAAAAACTTAGAAAAATGACAAAGAACTTGTAAATTGACATTAAGTGAGAAATGAAATAAAAAATTTATAAATTACATGTAAAACTAGTAAATTGATGAAAAAATGGGCAAATTAATGTTGGAGTTGTAAATTACATGAAGAACTTGTAAACAAAACAAAAAATTAGAAAAATAACATACAACTTGTAAATTGACATTAAGTGTGAAATGAAACAAAAAATCTATAAACCACACATAAAACTAGTGAATTGATGGAAAATTAGGTAAATTAATATTGGAGTTGTAAATTGCAAAAACAACTTGTATATTTAATAAAAACTTAGAAAAATAACATAGAACTTGTAAATTGACATTAAGTGTGAAATAAAACAAAAAATGTGTAGACCACACATAAAACTAGTAAATTAATATAAAAAAGGGTAAATTAATGTTGGAGTTGTAAATTGCAATAAGAACTTGTAAATTTAACAAACACTTAGTAAAATCACATAGAAGTTGTAAATTGACATTAAATGGGAAATTAAACAAAAAAATTTGTAAATTACACGTAAAATTAGTAAATTGATGGGAAAATGGGTAAATTAATGTTGGAGTTATAAATTACATGAAAAACTTGTAATTTTAACAAAAACTTAGAAAAATGACAAAGAACTTGTAAATTGACATTAAGTGAGAAATGAAACAAAAAATTTATAAATTACACGTAAAACTAGTAAATTGATGGGAAAATGGGTAAATTAATGTTGGAGTTTTAAATTGCATGAAGAACTTGTAAACAAAACAAAAACTTAGAAAAATAACATACAACTTGTTAATTGACATTAAGTGGGAAATGAAACAAAAAATTTGTAAATTACACGTAAAACTAGTAAATTGATGGGAAAATAGGTAAATTAATGTTGGAGTTATAAATTACATGAAGAACTTGTAATTTTAACAAAAACTTAAAAAAATGACAAAGAACTTGTAAATTGACATTAAATGAGAAATGAAAGAAAAAATTTGTAAATTACACGTAAAATTAGTAAATTGATGAAAAAATGGATAAATTAATGTTGGAGTTGTAAATTGTATGAAGAACTTGTAATTTTAACAAAAACTTAGAAAAATGACAAAGAACTTGTAAATTGACATTAAGTGGGAAATGAAACAAAAAATTTAGAAATTACACGTAAAACTAGTAAATTGATGGGAAAATGAGTAAATTAATGTTGGAGTTGTAAATTGCATGAACAAATTGTAATTTTAACAAAAACTTAGAAAAATGACAAAGAACTTGTAAATTGATATTAAGTAGGAAATGAAACAAAAAATTTGTAAATTACACGTAAAACTAGTAAATTGATGGGGAAATGAGTAAATTAATGCTGGAGTTGTAAATTGCATGAAAAACTTGTAAACAAAACAAAAACTTGTAATTATTACATAAAACTTGCAAATCAACATTAACTTGTAAATGTTGCATAAAACTTGTAAATCCCACATAAGAGTAGTAAATGTCACTTGGAACTTGAATAAAAAATAGTAATTACCTGCTACTTAGGTAACATGTTACTTATTTATTCAGAATTAATGATAGAGATTGTTTATTCAAATCTAACGGTCCACGTCAATTACGGTATCAATGCCGTAAATTTAGTTACGACATTATAGAATGACCCTTAAATTATATCATGAAATTAGTGTTGGAGTTTTAACAATTAATGACAGTGATTTTTGCAAGATAAAGTTTGACATTATAGGCATTAAGCTAAGTTATACATTTTCAGTAAGTTAAAGTTCAAGTAAATTATAAATTGAAACCATCAATTATATTAATTATATTTACGTTAATGTAGGTAATTGTAAGTTACAGTAAATTCAACTTAACAAAGTCATATTACAGTGGCAATTTGGCTTAGCTCAAGTTGAATCCGGAAGGTCCAAGGTGGCATTCATTTTTTCACCAATCGGATGCTAAAAAATTTATACAATGACAAAAATAAGCCAGTTTCAAAATCATCAATAAATTATCATTGCCGTAAACCTACATTTTTTAAAATTTCTTTTCTAAATGTAACAACATTTTTTAAAGTTGTAACAACATTTTTTAAAGTTATCAGTGCATTATCACTGCTATAAATCTCCATTTTTTAAAATTTCTTTTTTAAAATGTAACAACATTTTTCAAAGTCATCACTTTATCGTTGTCGGATACCTCTGTTTTTGAAAATTTCTTTTTTAAATGTAACAACCTCTTTTTAAGTTATTAATAAATTATGGCTATGGTTATATTGGAACAGATTTACAATGGAGCACGAATCTCAACCACACACGTAAAATGAAAAATAGTAAAAAACTCATTATAACTTTAATTGTATGGTTATAAAGGAGTGCTCTACCTTAGAGCAACTTCAACATAACCAAACCCATAAATTATATCGTTGCATAAACCTCCATTTTTTTCAAATTTCTTTTCTACGTGGAACAGCGTTGTGCATCGTACATCGCATTCTATTTGATGTCACTGCAAGCAAGATAAATATAAATAAAGCAACATATTAGTATGTTGGTTATCTTTGTTATTTAGAACCACTTTCACATGAATTGCGGTGTAAGTTTCTTTAGATATTTTTTTCAACAATCCATACTAAAATAATGATGGCTTTAGTTGACATTTACCAAAGGAAAAAACAAAAAGCAACAGTATTCACCTTTACTTCGACATTCTTAATTCATAAATAATAAAAATTCAAAAGTTTTGGGAAGTAAAACAAATTACTTAAATAGTATCCTTAGCAAATTATAAAAATTTTAATAAATTAATACAAATATTTTGAGTAAGATATAGACACTGAAATATGATATAACATTTAACATTTTAGATTAATAAAGCTTTATTAGTTCCGCCAAGCCCCCCCCCCAAAAAAAAAAAACATTTTGAAGAAATAACTAATCTTATAAAAATAATTATTCAATAACTTATCCAATACGTTATTCTTATACGCACACACATATTGAAATGAAATCTTATCAAATAATATTTAAACAAGATTTATAAGAGTTGACCCTTCATTATCCAACACTTTGTTCCCGAACAGCATCTGAGATCTATGCAATTGTCACATTATTTAAGATTTTAACCATTGCCATTAATTGGTAAAAATACTTATCAATGGTTACTACAAAAGTATTCATTGATAGATAGTATTCACCTACTACTACAATATTTTGTCACGTAAAAATATTTATCAATGTTAAAAAAAATTAAAAAATAAATCTTGACTATAAATTATCACTAAAAAAAATGTGACACAAGATTTTAAAGTCTCCATTGAGATAAAATAATAACAGAATTTTAATTTAAGATCTAAGAGCAACCCACACTGATATGGGTGGTACAAATCTTCTGCAGCCAATTTACTTGCACTTTTCTTTACCAGCCACTCGATGTATAGTCAATGGTAAAGTCAACATGCTCAAACTATTTTATGTCATGTTGCATCGCATTGCATGACAATCTTTTAGGGTGCGTTTGACACACTGTATTGTATTATACTATATTGCATTATTTTAATACTAGTATATTGTATTATGCTATATTGCATTAGCGCTGTATTATAATAATGTTGTACAATGTTTAGTGTTATACCGTACTGTATTAATTGTTTATGATTAACTTAAATTATATAGTTAGAAAATAATAATTATTAGTACCTATAAAAATAATAAATATAGAAGTCGTAAATTTTAGAAATTTAACATTATTTTTTAGTAAAAATGTTAAAAAGCATCACAATTTTTTGTAAAGATCGAAACTTATAGCCTTATATTTTCAACTGCATAACATTTATTTTTCAGTATTTTCTAGATATATAACATGTGAAAATCGAAGTAAATAATTTAATCAAATAATATCTAAATAATATCATAATGTAATGATATTTTATGTCATTATTTTTATTGCTATTAATTTTAAATTAATATTATTTAAATTTATTCATATATAAATATTTATTTTTAGTTATATTAAATTTTTAAATAATAATCAATTGTTATATATTAATTACTATAATATAATTAAATAATGTAGTATTATGTTATATTTTTATTTTTATATATTATTTAAGTACTTATTTTTAGTTATATTAACTTATTAAATATTAATCAATTTTATATATTAATTATTATATAATTAAATAATACATTATTTAGTTATATTTTTAATATAATAAAAATTAAAATTATAAATAAAATATGAATAATAAATTATAAAATTATTAATTTATTTTAATAATTATGATGCAAAATAAAAAATAAAAAATAATATTATATAATAATATATCAAATTAAAAAGTTATATTTAACTATTATTATTATTAAAAAAGCCAAAAAAAAAGCAAAATGTTTAGCGGCAAACTTTAAGTAATCGTATGTTGCTAAGAAATATCTGCAATTACAATTGGGGAAAAAGCTATCTGCACCTCGAGTTTCGCTTAAAAATGACTATCTAAGCAAAATTTGAGAGTCAGAAATTAAGGGAACTTATATCAACATTTAAACAAATTTTATGAGTCATGATCTCTTTTTGCCAATTTTTATTTGATCAAGTAGACTTTTTCTTCCAAAACTGATAATACAATTTTGATAAGCCATTTTACTCTCCATCAACTTCCAAAAATGATAATACAATTTTGATAAGCAATTTTACTCCCCATCGACTTTTTGGCTATTTTAATTTGCAGTGCTCAACCTGTAAATCCATTTGTTTTTTAGTGCCTTTTTTTTCTTACACAGTATTATTAAGTTATAAGTGTGATTCTCATTCAAGGATTTCATCTCCTCTCACATGGCTTTAACCCACTCATTTTTATGCCGGTGAGACATGGCTTTTTTAAAACATTTTGACTCCTCTCCAGCTATGAACATCACATTTTCATGTAAAGGATATTTAGTGGAAGGTCGTCATTCTCTAGTGGATCTTCTTAATTCTAGCTCAACTAGTGGTGCAGAAGGTTCTAGAGGTACTTGCTCAACTGGTTCTGCTGGACCATCATTATTATCATCTCCAGCTCAGCCATGATTATCATGAACTATAGGTGGAGAAATTGAAATTGGAATAATAGGAATTTCTAGAGATGACTGAGAGTCATCATTCTTCTTTGCATTACCAACTATCTAATCTTCAAGAAACACAACATCTCTACCTCTAATCAGTTTTCTGCCATTGGATTTCATAGTCTATACCTAAATTCTTTATGCCCATAACCGAAGAAAATGTATTTTTTGGCTTTATTATCAATCTTTGATTTTTCATCCTTAGGAATGTGAACATATGCTTTGCAACCAAATACTTTTGAGTGTTTATAAGAAAAAATTTTCTCAGTCCAAACTTTCTTAGGTACATCGCCATCTAATGGAGTTAAAGGAGAAAGCTTAATCAAGTCAATTGTCGTACACATAGAGTCTACCCAAAAAGATTTAGGAAGCTTGGTATCAGAAAGCATACATCTGACATTCTCTTCAATTGTTCTATTTATCTTTTCTGCAATACCATTCTGCTGAGGTGTCTTTAGCATAGTTTTCTCAAGTTTTATTCTATACGATTTAAAATACTGCTCAAATAGCCCTCTGTACTCACCACCATCTTCTTGTTCCTCTGTCAACATAAGCATGAAAGAATTTAAACGTATCAAGTACCTAGTCTTTAGATTTTAAAGCAAAAGCCTATAATTTTCTAGAACAGTCATCAATAAAAGTCACAAATAAAGTACATCTCTTATTGATTTACTTTACATCATACGAACATCAATATAAATCAAATCAAGGATTGCAACTTTCTAAATAGAGAAATGCTTTTAAAAGCTACTCTGTCTGTTTTTCTAGCTAAGCAATAAACACAAGTCTTGAGGGACATATTTACGAAGCTCGATAAAAATTATTTTCTACTAAGAGTTTCTAACAATTTCTCATCAATCTGACCAAGTCTTTTGTTTCACGTCTTAAAGTCAGAGGCTTTTTTATCAATATTTACATCTTCTTTCTTGATCTTAACTTCAATCAAATAAAGAGTGTTTATTTTTCTCCCCTTACCTAACACTAGAGAACCTTTAGTGAGCTTTTATTTTCCTTCACCAAATTGGTTAGTATAACCATAATCATCAATCTTGCCTGTAGAGATCAAATTAAAGCGAATATCTGATACATGACTGATATCTTTAAGCAACAACCTACAGCCAATGTTGGTTTCCAAGCAAATATCTCTTATGCCTACAATCTTGGATGCCCTCCATTTCCCATCCAAACATGACCATAATCACCATTAACATAGGATGTGAAGTAATTACGATGTGCAGTAACATAAAAAGAACCACTCGAATCAATCACCCAATCACGGGTATGACAAGTGAGATTTATCGAGCTCTCATCGTATACAATACTCATATAACTATCAACTATGGTTGCAATGTTCTCTTTGTCATTTTTCTGTACATCACCTTTTTCTTTCGCTTGTTCTCTTATTCATAATTTACAGTCCTTTTTAATATGACCCATTTTCTGACAATAGCCAACGAGAAGACAAAATAAAAATCAAGACCAACAGGATTGTAAAGGGCGATGATAGGAACTTACGCTCCAAATTTAGGAGAAATCAGAGTTAAATTCGCCGTCCGATTGTCGAATCAAAGATTAAAATTCCCATTGTCTTTCTCTCCCACTCTCCTCCTTTTGCAATAGCGAAACTTGCTGCCGCCTCCACTTGTTCTTCTTTAAGTAGCCAAGTTTTTGAAAACCTAATTTTATTGTAAAATTTCACTTAGGCCCTCGATCTCTCTTTAGTATTTAAATATCCAAATTAATGAAACTTGGGCTTGGGCCACCGAAATGAGATGGACCCAACAAATTATATTAATTAGGTTAACTGAAAGCACCTTCAATCTTCTATGGGGAGACAGGGAAGGGAAATAAGTAAAATGGGGTGAGTATAAACTTAGTTAGTGTGTAATGGGTTTTAAAAATAAACCAACTTTAAAATAATCATAATAGGGCAACGTACAATTTCATCAAACTATACGTAATAACATAAGTAAAATGTTTAAACTTTAAACCAAGTAACTAGCATTAGAAAAGAATACATGATGCTATGTATAATAATCATGAAAGAGCTAATTCCATCTAAATTTTGAGAAGCATTTCTTGTATTTAAAGAGAGAGTTTAGAGAGCTTGAAATTATAAAGCTCTTGAGTGATTAAGTGATTTGAGAGTTTAGGTGTATTAGAGTTCTGGGTAGTGAGTCAAAAAAAATTACAATACTAGTAATCCTTATTTCATTAGTAAAATATTTTCCTTCTGTCTTCGCTTATAAACGTAGATTAAAAGCCGAACCACGTAATTTTTGGTGTTCTCTGTCATGCTTGATCTTCATTTTCTTTCTAATTTCATTTTAGCTGTGTCCTTACTTCACGCATCAATTTTATAATAATATGATGAAAAACCTACAATATATTTACTATTGTTGTAAAAATTATAATTAAAAAAATCACATTTATTATACATTATTAACTTTTTTTCATTATTATAATTTTTTTACAATAATTGTGACTTAAAAATAGTATAGCACCTGAATACTAAACAAGATCTTGGTCTTGAATTATACCAAATATAAGACAATACAAAATATTAATCTATTTCAGTCCTATAAAATCCAATCTATTTTACCATGTGAAACACATCCTAACAATAGAGATTGTTTTGTGAAGCTGACCTAGCTCTCCAAAATTGACCGTGGTTAATTTGGTAGATTTAAAAAAAAAAAACCAATGCCAGTCTTTATCAATTTAATGCAATAAAATGCAACCTGCAAAACGCATACTTTCATCATGCCATTGTTAGCTAGCACTTAAAGAAATCGTTGAGTTCAATCTTTATTGTCCATCTTCAGAAAGATGTCAACTCAAGAAGTTTCATTAGAGAAAAATGTTCGTAACGCAGCAGATTTCCATCCTAATATATGGGGAGACCATTTCCTCACATGTCCTTCTGAGGTCATTAAACATCTATTACCAATTATATGCATTCATAGAACATGCATGCATGCTCATTAGTGATTTTTTGCATGCAGACGATAGATACTTGGACTCAACAACAGCACAAAGAACTAAAAGAAGAGGTGAGTAGAATGATCGCATCTGATGCCGATAAACCTGCCCAGAAATTGCGCTTGATTGATGTTGTCCAAAGGTTAGGTGTGGCTTACCACTTCGTAAAAGAGATTGATGATGCGTTGGAGAAAATAAGTGATGACCCTTTTGATGATAATGATGATCTCTTTATTGTCTCTCTTCGTTTTCGATTGCTTAGGCAGCGAGGAGCTAAGATGTCATGTGGTATGAAGTCTTTCTTAAGCTATGTTAATTGCAAAATGTTTCTAGTTAACATCTAATTGAGTCTCGATTTCCTGAGTTGTTTAATGTGATTAGATGTGTTTGAGAAGTTTAAAGATGATGATGGAAAATTCAAGGCATCATTGACGAATGATGTTGAAGACATGCTAAGTTTGTACGAGGCAGCACACCTAGCCATTCACGGAGAAGATATTTTAGATGAAGCGATTGTTTTCACGACCACGCACCTTAAGTCAATGGTATCTAATTCTCAAGTAAACTCTACTTTTGCTGAACAAATACGTCATTCTCTCAGAGTTCCTCTCCGTAGAGCCGTATCAAGGTTAGAGTCAAGGTATTTCTTGGATATCTATCCAAGAGACGATTTGCATGATAAAACTTTGCTCAATTTTGCGAAGTTAGACTTTAATATACTACAAGCAATGCACCAGAAGGAAGCAAGTGAAATTACCAGGTAACTTAATATTATTCGTTTTTCCCTTCAAAGATTTTGGCTTTTACCACTTACACGTTATAATTTTCATAATTCTCATATTTGTGGGTTGTACTTTTAATTTCAAGAATTTGAGAACCAATATTTAAGAAAAGCTGGTACCAACTTAGAATGGAGGCAAATATCTAAAGTATATAAGTAAGTGAGAATATTCTATCAAAGTTATAACGTTACGGAGATAACGGTATATTAACGAAAATATTTCCAAAGTAAATGGTAAAAGATATCCAAATTTCAATGAAAAAAAAACCTCTTGATATCCAAATTTCAATGAAAAAAAAAAAGTGGTTTGTTTTGTGAATGGGATGACTTTTCCTATAAAAGGTTTGATGTCAAGGAGATAATGATATATTATATGAAAATTGTAAGAGAGTAAGTGATAAATAAGTAAAACAATGGAGGTACGTAAATATGCCAACGCTTTTATCAAAACTTTCAGATGGCTCTAAGTCTTTTAGTATTACTTAATTTATATATGATAATGAAAAATGAAACCTAATTGTTTTTTTCTCTGCATTTCTCCAATATAAAAGTAACAATTGTTATCTTAACAAACTTAAAATGTAAGTGGATCTTCAATTTAGCAAACTAGCTAATTTTGATTTGAAATTGAATTTCAGGTGGTGGAGAGATTTAGACTTCCTTAAAAAGCTGCCTTACATTAGAGAGAGAGTCGTGGAGCTATATTTTTGGATACTAGTGGGAGTGTCCTATGAGCCCAATTTCAGCACTGGTAGAATCTTTTTGTCCAAAATAATATGCCTCGAGACCCTAGTAGATGATACATTTGACGCCTACGGTACTTTTGAAGAGCTCACAATCTTTACTGAAGCAGTTGCAAGGTTTAAAACCATGCATATATACATGCTTAGAAAAGCATTTCATCGCTTATCTATGTTTCAAAACATGCATATTAATAGAAATTAATGGTTTTTTTATTTTCAGATGGGACATTGGCCACATAGATGCACTACCAGAATACATGAAATTCATTTTCAAGACACTCATCGATGTCCATAGTGAAGCTGAGGAAGAACTGGCAAAAGAAGGAAGATCATACAGCATACAATATGCAATACGATCGGTAGGCAATTTCATTTCATTTGATTTTGCATTTTAGTTGTTGGGCAATGCGCATTATTGTTGACTTCGATCATATTTCTCAGTTTCAAGAACTAGTTATGAAGTACTCCTGCGAAGCGAAATGGTTAAATGAAGGTTATGTTCCGAGCATGGACGAGTATAAATCAGTTTCATTAAGAAGTATCGGTTTTTTTCCGATAGCGGTAGCTTCCTTCATTTTCATGGGTGATATTGCAAGTAGGGAGATCTTTGAATGGGAAATGAGTAACCCTAAGATCATAATAGCCGCAGAAACTATTTTCAGATTCCTGGATGACATAGCAGGCCATAAGGTACGTGTTGATACTCCATCTATAATAATCATAATAATAATAGTATAAATTTCTAATAGAAATCCCTGACCATATTAAAGTCAGAAACAAGGTTAAAGACAAAAAAAAAAAACATAAACTTGAATGAAGTTTATTTTGTCATGCATTGTTAATGACATCTTTTTTTTCTTTTTTTCCATCTTTTAACTTATCCCTGATTTTAATATGTCAAATATATCTTATTAGAACCTATAAGAGAAGAAAAATACGGATTTCAACATATTACTTTTGCCTTTTAGTATTTTGAAATTTATATTTCTCTGTACCTTTTAACGCCATTCGTATGAATATAGATATTTATTCTTAGATTCAGAAATCCTAAATTTAAGTCTGGAGTAAAAAATTTTCATATATATATGTAAGTCAATTAGTTCTACAGTTCATTATTAATACTCTTCATTATACATATAAGATAATATGTAACATAACATATATGCCAAAAGGAAGGAAAAAAAAAGGATGATGGGTATATTTTCTTTTTTCCTTAACCAATAATTTGCAACTGTGATTTAGTTTGAGCAAAAGAGAGAACATAGTCCCTCAGCTGTTGAATGCTACAAGAATCAATTTGGTGTGTCCGAGGAAGAGGCAGTTAAAGCGTTGTCGTTAGCAGTTGCTAACAGTTGGAAAGTCATAAATGAAGAGCTGCTTCTCAACCCAACTGCTATTCCTTTACCTCTGCTTCAGGTGATTCTTGATCTCTCATGTTCGGCCGACTTTATGTACGGCGACGCTCAAGATCGCTTCACGCATTCAATGACGATGAAGGACCAAGTTGACCTGGTGCTGAGGGACCCCATTAAGCTCTGAAGATTAAAGTAATGTTTGCTGATTTCCTATCGTGTATTTGAGAAGTTGGTAATAAATTAAGTTGGTGCTTGCTAGTTATTTAGCTAGCTAGTCATGCGCGGCTAGGGGATGTTCAATTGATTAGGCCTATATTCTAGTAAAAATAAAAGGTGTAAGAACGAATCTCCCTCACACCAACTTCGTAATAATGTATTTTTCTTCATCTATGTCTGCTTGCTGGGGTGAAGTGCGTGGTAGCCTAAAAAAAAAAAGTCTGAGATTAGAATAAACAGCAATTCTACTTGCTTGGAATAAATGATATTACCATTTTTACTAGACCTTTAATTTCGGGTGCATTATTGTTATGGTGGCAGGAAAGTTAATCTAGGTGGGCTAAATTTAAATAATAATATAATTTAAAAATAGTCAACAAATAATAAATATTTAAATAAAAATTCATTAACATATTCAATACATTTATAATTGATCTCAATGTATTTTCATATGTTAAAAACATTAAAAAATAAACTTATCATTAAGAATACAAAATAAATATTTTTCTATATGTGTAATAATAATATTACTCACAGATAATTTTTCACAAAATTCATAGTTGAAAATGTCTTTTATTATTATAGTCATGAAAACTAGTAAATTCAATGCTAATGTTATCAATAAATAAATTAATGAATATAATTTATCTTTTTTAGTAGCAACTATTTTTCTTGTTAGCCTATCAATCTCTTTCAATTTTGAAAATTTATTATTATAACCCACCTATATAATGTAAACATCAAATTGAATTTTAAGTGTCATAAGATTCATTAAAGAAAAATCATTTTGATAAACTCAATAAGATAAAATAATTTCTACTTTTTTGTGTGAGGAGAGTTAGCGTGCAACAAATATCAAAATAATAATTTCTTTGTGGGTTGGAAGTTAAAGATTAATACTTAATATTTTGGTTATTTGTAAATTTTAATAAGGACTTTTATGATAAATGAGACAAATATTAAATTAAAATTGTAATTTTGAAAAGTTAGGGGGGGCTCAAGTCCTAAGGTGGCGCCTCCTATGGTTATGGTGATTGCCATTTTCTGCTCTAATTAATGTTCTAAAGTTTTACCACTTAATTCCCAATAGATTTTGTGTTGGGGTGATGGAGCGAGATAGTGGAAGTGAATTGATAGAACAGATAAAATTCAGATATAGTTATAGTGATGGATTAAGACAATAGCATTACGTTATACTCTAGTGAAAGCATGATTAAATCTTGTTTTAATTCAAATGACTCAATAGGATTTTTAACAATACTTTAAGCAAGATTAAATGATGCTCTAATTTAAACGACTCTACAAGAGAGATTTTTTGATAGATAATCCCACAAGAAGTTATAAATTTTTTCATTTTTTTGTTAATCAAATGGTATGAAAACAATAGCAAGATGATCCTTACTTCACTAAGTTAACTCACAAAGGGAAACTAAATCGCAATTATAATAGAAATAAAACACTAAGGCACATAAAATAATTGACTCTAATTAAAACAGAAAATATCAAAAAATCTAAAATTATAAAATTATAAAATTATAAAATAACATCCTACATCAGTTCCCCCTCTTAAAAGAAACTCATCCATGAAACTTGTAGTATAAGAGCAAATTATTTTGTAATTCGAACTTATTGACTTTCTCATCAATCTTTCTTGAAACTTGAAACTTTGAAGAATCCATATTTCATCTATTTTCTTTGCTTGCACATTCATTACAAGAATTTATCATTTTAGTAATGAAAATTTTGTTGATGGAACATGATTTCATCAGAAAATGAAGCTTTTGGGAGAAAAATTAATTTCCGTCACTGTATTATTGAAAGCGATAAGCATCAGTCATCAAATCTTTCTTCGTGACTAAACTTTAATAATAATTTTCCCGTTAGTTGATCATTTTGATTTCCCACCTCTTTCCTAGTTAGTTTGGGAATTATGAACAATTAGTTATGAGAGTAACTTATTATGACTAATTAACTGCCACGCTCTTCTCAAAAAAAAAAAAATTAACTGCCGTGCTTGCTTACTAAAAATCAAATCTTTCAGTCATTTTTTATGACTTTATTATAATAAAGTCGACGTGCTCACACTATTTTATGCTGCGCTGCACCGCATTGCATTCCAATCTCTTAAATCATCCATTTTTAATTTAATTTCGTATTCCAAGGAAGATTCTCGAGTACTCTTTTTTGTAGCTGACTTTGATGCTTCTTAAGGTTTTCGAGTCTTCAAAGTCCAATTATCAGTTCAAAGAGCTATCTAAGAATATTATAAAAATATCTGCTTAGAAGTACGGATGATATGAACATAATGAATCACCAAGAACCTTGACAAATTAATATTTTTGGGCATTTTACTCGCTTCTAGCCTGAAATCATTCAATTTAATGGGACATGCCTTATTGGTATAAATTAATAACTCACATTAGTCATTTTCTTCTTTCATTGCGACTAAGGATAGACATAATTCGAGTGATTCTGATGATGCGAACAATGAGCAAAATTCAGGTCATTATGATAATGTTAACAATGATGACAATGGGGAAAATTCAGATGATTCTATTGATGTTAACAATGATGAAGATAATTTGAGTGGTTCTGATGATGTGGACAACGAGCAAAATTCAAATGATTCTGATAATGTCAACAATGTGGACAATGGGGAAAATTCAGACAATTCTGTTGGCGTTAACAATGATGAAGATATGGTTATTTCTGAGGTAACTTGGCAACATGATGGCAAGGACTAAAAGTGTCCATTTATCTGTGCTTTGCTAAAGAAGCTGCCCCCAAAGCAGTTCAATATTCCTCTCAGAAAATATGAGGAATTTGATAATAGATTAGGGGCAGTTGCAGAGATTCTGAAAGAAGTTAAGAGGGATCTAAGACAATATGCAAAATCTAAGGGAAGTAGATTTTTTAATGATGATGATGTGGATTCAGCCTGTGTTTTTAATGACAATGACTTTAGTCTCTATCATTTGATGAGGAACGAGGACTTGGCTATAAAGGATGTTCCTATTGCTAAATTGTTAGACATTGAGAATCAATTAAAGGAATCAAAGAATACTGTTGGAGAAATAATGGAGAAGATTCGAGAGTCGTACTGTGTGGGTGTGGATTCTGCCCAGGGAAAGGAAAGGGATGAAAATGAAGATTCTGAAGAGGAAATTGAAAACTCTTGAGGATGAATCTGAAGAAGAGTTGAACAGCAAGGCATTGGACAAGGACGGCACTGAGGATGAATCTGTAAAAGATTTGAACAGCAAGACACCGAACAAGGAGGACAGTGAAGACGGTGAGGATGAATCCGAAAACTCTGAAGATGAATCTGAAAACTCTGAGGATGAATCTACGCAAGAGTTGAACAGCAAGACATCGGACAAGAAGGACACTGAAGATACTGGGGAGGATGAGTCCGAAGACTCTGCAAATGAATCAGACTGAAGATTCTGAGGCAAGGAAGTTTTGATCAAATTCAGCAGTCAATGATTGGGAAATTGTTTAAATGAATATTCAAATTCAGCAGTCAATTGTGAACATGGAGTTTCTTATCTCTTTCTCCCTCTGCATAACGCTTTCTATATTCTTAGCAAGGATCATTTTGTTGGCTGAAGGAAAAAAATTGTAAAGCAAGTTATCGTTGTTTGTCTATCAGCACGTATGAAATCCTCGAAAGCGATAAAATTCGTTAAGTGCAAATGTCCTTTCAAATTATTCTTGAATTATATCCTTCGATGATATTTGAACTATATATGCTTGAGGTCACCATACCAACTCCATTAAGACACCTGAACCTATTGTCTCGCCTTAAGGGCTCGTTCTACTTGTAGATGATCATGACCCCATAGAATAATTTTGTTGCGGGTATACTTGACAAAGTAAGTGCTATTGCCAATGTATTCTAGATATAATTGTTTAAATGCACGCTGCCTATTTATTAAACGCGAAGTTACCTTTGTCACTTTCTTTAACATTTTTGGATGATTAGGAGGCTTTTGGATGTTGTTTGGCCTATATATGATAGGCAATACCAAGAATTTTACTTCCAATTAGTATGATATCACTCATTTACGGTTTACTTTTGTTTTTGGTATGTTATCAGCATCAGAGGAAGTCAGAGCTCAAAACATTCCGTTGATGCTTTAGTTTACGCAACTATTTATCTTATGGTCACAAAGAAACCGCCTACTACCTAGGTTGCAGATAGGTGTATGAGGGTTGAGTTGGTTATGCTTAAAATAAACAGATGCTTCTTATCTGGCCTACTTACCTTGTTGCAGGTCAGGCATTTGGGGTGATTACAGTGACAGTTCTGGATTGCAGCAGCTCAGAAAATTATAAGTGCGTCCGTGCATTTTAATGGTTGCTTCACCTTGAAGTTTAAAGCTTCATAAACAACTGCTTAGTTTTGCAGATATTTGCCACATATTGGCTTTAATATAGTCAATTTGTTAGTATCCAATGAAGAAACTTGTTTTACATTTCTTAAAACAAACATTATACATTGAACGATATTTATAGATGCAGCTGATAAATTTTTTCAAAGATTACATATGTGAATACGGGAGGAAATGAGTTGCTCCGTTCGGCGCGGATCGTGTCTTTGACAAGTGCGGATCATGCCTTTGACAAGTGCAGATTATGCCTTTGACAAGTGCAGATTATGACTTTGAATTCTTCCTTCAATGCCGTTTTATTTGACATTCTTAACACTCCCCCTCAAGCTGGTGCATAGATGTCTTGCATGCCCAGCTTGTCTAGGAATTTTGTAAAAGCTCTGCTTGAAATGGCCTTTGTTAAAATATCTGCAAGTTGATCTTCTGATCGAATTTTCGGTAGTTCTAAGATTTTTTCATCTAATTTCTCCTTGATAAAAAATCTATCTACCTCGACATGCTTTGTTCGATCATGTTGAACTGGGTTATGAGCAATATCTCGTGCAGCTTTGTTGTCACAGTATAATTGTATTGGTTGTTGTGATGGATAGCCCAAATCTTTTAAGATAAAACTTATCCATAGCCCTTCACATACCCCAAGGGCCATGCCTCGATATTCTGCTTCAGCGCTTGAACGAGCAACAACATGTTGTTTCTTGCTTCTCCATGTGACAAGGTTGCCTCCTACAAAAGTAAAGTATCCTGAGGTAGAGCGTCTATCACTAGCTGACCCGGCCCAATCTGCATCAGTATAAACTTCTATGTTGTTGTAATCTTCATTTTTTGAAAATAAGATTCCTTTTCCTGGATTTGACTTCAAGTACCTCAGGATCCGCATTACTGCTTTCATATGCTGTTCCCCGGGATTATGCATAAACTGACTTACAACACTCAATGCATAAGCAAGATCTGGCCTTGTGTGGGACAAGTACATCAGTCTTCCAATCAGCCTTTGATATCTTCCTTTGTCTACTGAAACTTGGTCTGAGGTAGTACAAAACTTCAGTCCTTCTTCCATTGGGGTGTCGATAGGCTGACAAGCTGTCATTCCCGTTTCATGCAATAGATCTAAGGCATATTTTCTTTGAGACAAGAAAATTCCTTCTTTAGATCGAGAAACCTCAATTCCAAGAAAGAATTTTAAGGCTCCTAAGTCCTTCATCTCAAACTCTCTCGACAAATACTTCTGAAGAGCCTCTCTTTCTTCCTCGTCGTTGCCTGTAACTACCATATCATCCACATAGACAATAAGGGCAGTAATTTTACCTTGTCGTTTTTTAATGAACAAGGTATGATCTGAATTGCTTTGGTTATACCCAAAATGAACCATGGCCTTTGTGAATTTCCCGAACCATGCTCTTGGGGATTGCTTCAACCCGTACAATGATTTCTTCAATTTGCATACTTTCTGATTGAGTCGTTCTGGTCTACTGCATCCTGGTGGCAGATCCATATAAATTTCTTCAGACAGGTCTCCATGGAGGAAAGCATTCTTTACATCGAACTGTTGCACTGGCCACTCCAAGTTAACTGCTAATGATAATAAGATACGAATAGTATTAATTTTTGCTACCGGTGCAAACGTATCGGTATAATCTATCCCGTAGGTTTGGGTGTAACCCTTAGCTACGAGCCTTGCTTTGTATCGTTCAATGGAGCCATTTGCCTTGTATTTTATAGTGTAGATCCATCGGCAACCCACTGGTTTCTTTCCTGGTGGAAGATCAACTAATTCCCATGTTTGATTTTTCTGAAGAGATCTCATTTCGTCATTCATAGCTGCTTTCCACTTTGGGTCTTTTAAGGCTTCCTGCACACTGTTAGGAATAGATACAGTAGATAATTGATTCACAAATGACTGATTTGATTCTGACAAGCGATGGTTAGACACAAAATGACTCATAGGGTATTTGACTCTACTAGAGAGGTCAGGCTCATATGTGGGTTTAGGGATACCTCTATTTTGACGCTGGGGAAGAATTCTTCTGATTGGACTGGGACTTGTGGTAGGAACATCCTCTGCAGACGATTGGTTAGGTATTTCTTCATGTGGTTCTTCATGAGACTCGTTCTCGATTGCAGTTGTGTCTGAGTTATTTTGCTCCCCAAATATGTCTTCACTTATCTCAGCCTGAGAATCATCACCATTTTCTTTTCCAGTATCTTGAAGGCTTACTACCTCAATAGAAGATTGATCTTCTTCAGGTGGAAAATATGTAAGAGTATGAATTTCCTCTTCATTATACTCCCCCTGAAATTCACACTCAGATAGGTAGTACATGATATCTTCATGAAAGACGACATCCATGGTGATATACATTTTTCTTGATGGTGGATGATAACATCGGTATCCCTTTTGATGTAAGGCATACCCTACAAACACACAACGTAGTGCTCGAGGATATAATTTGTCTTGTTGCGGCAAATGAACGAAGGCAACACAGCCGAACACATGCGGGGGTAAATTTGGTACATTTGGTGACATAATTGCATCATTCAGAACCTGGAAAGGAGTCTGGAATCCTAGGGAGCTTGAAGGTGTTCGATTGATCAAGTATGCTGCGGTTGCCAATGCTTCTCCCCAATAAAATAGCGGCATGTGGGCCTGGATTAGTGACGCTCGAACAACTTCTAGTAAATGTCTGTTTTTTCGTTCAGCAACACCATTCTGTTGGGGTGTCCCCACACAAGTGGTTTGATGGATAGTTCCTTGTGATGTCAGGAACTGTTGAATTGCTGTGCTCATATATTCACCTCCATTATCAGTATGTAGAACTCGAATTTGCGTCTGAAATTGAGTCGTCACCATCTTATGAAATCTTTGAAATAAAGAGTTCACTTCATCTTTCGATTTCATCAAAAAAATCCATGTCATCCTGCTACAATCATCAATAAATGTAACAAACCAACGAGCACCTCTAATTGTAGAAACTTTAGATGGCCCCCATACATCAGAATGTACTACCATGAAAGGAACTGGATTTTTATTTAAGGACAATGGAAAAATAGTTCGATGGCTTTTTGAAAGTTCACAAACATCACATTTAAAGTTACAAACATCAAATTTCAAAAACAAACTAGGAAATAATTTTTTTAGGTAACCAAATGACACATGCCCTAAACGTCTATGCCATAACCAAATTTCCGATTTCTTTTTTTCTATGGAACCATCTGCGACTAATGCGGGGCTCAGCTTTTCAGTGTTTGATGTCATCTCCAGGTAGTACAAGTTGCCTCGTCTAATACCATAACCAATCGTTTGCTTCGTTTGGATGTCCTTAAACACACAATGATCGTGCCAAAAAATTACAACACATGATAAGTAAGTGGTTAGTTGAGACACAGATAAAAGATTATAATCTAAAGATGGAACAATTAACACAGAGTTTAAATTTAATTTATCTGTGAGTTGTAAAGATCCTTCCCCAGTAACTGAGGTTGTGGTTCCATTTGCAGTGGAAACATGTTTTTGTGAAGATGGTTTCAATTGAGAAACTTGTCGGGAATCAAAAGTCATATGATCAGTTGCACCAGAATCAATTATCCATGTACTATTAATAACAGGTGTAAGAGTTTTAAAGGCCTTACCTGGACTGACAGAGGTTGCAATTTGTACTGAAGATTCTTTTCTAAAATCTGCAGTGGATGTGGATTCAGCTACTACAGTTTTTGATCCCTGCTTGGTATTCTTCTTTCGATTATCCCACCAAGATATCCAATGATTTCAAAACATTGTTCTTTCGTATGACCCTTCTTCCTACAATGAGTGCAATGGAGTGATGACTTGTCAACAAGCTTCCTTTGGGGCTGTTGTCGTACTATCATAGCAGACGTTTCTGAGTCGACTTTCTTGTTTAGTTTGCTTTGCCGTACATCCTCTCTTCGGATTAGAGAATAACATTCTTCTAAGTCCGGATAATATCTTTTCGTAGAATTTCTCCACGAACTTGGTCAAATTCTTCATCTAGCCCAGCAAGAAAAATGTGCACTCTCAATCTTTCAACAGACTTTCTGTATATTTCAACATCTTCTGGATCCTTCATGACCACTTTATCTCGGTGATCAAGTTCTCGAAATATTTCGATCAATTCTCCATAGAATTTAGAGAGTGGTCGTCCATTTTGTTTGGTAGAGAACGCCTTCTGGTTTAAAGTGAAAACTTGTAATTCATCGCTTCCATCATAGAAGGCTTTTGATAATGCATCCCATATTTCATAGGCTGTAGGAATTCGTAAATATCGCTTCATGATTTCAGGAGACATGGATATGAGTAACCATCTTTTTACTTTTTGGTTCTCACTGTACCATTTCTCATATTCCTTTGAAGATTCTTCAGATGGCTTTGTGTTGCTACGAACATATGAGAGTTTTTCTCTTTCTGCAAGATGCATCTCCATTATTTGAGACCAAACATCGTAGTTTGTCTCGGTGAGGATAATTCCAGCATTAAATACTCCATCGATTGAATGATTGAATGACAACAGAATGCAGTTCAAATTGGAGTTTTTTCCATTTTTTTTTCTTCTTCTTTCTTTCCTTTTTTTTTTCTTTTTTTCTTTTCTTTTCTTTTCTTTTCTTTTTTTTTTTTTTTTTTTTTGTACAGATTGAAACAAGAGAAAAAAAAAATTAATTTTCTAGATCAAAACGACAAGTCGTTTTGTTTCTGAAACCAAACGACAAGTCGTTTTCATAGCAGCTGCAATTTTGGAGAATAAAACGGCATGTCGTTTTGTTGCATTAAAACGACATGTCGGTATGAAGGAATAACATCAACGACACGTCGGTTTAAGACTGCTGCACTTCTGAAGATAAAAACGACATGTCGGTTGGGGTCGTCTTCAACCTCTGGAGCGCGTGGCAGCGCGTGAATGATGACAGATGCGCGTGGCTGGCGCGTGGAGTTTGGCCGTGACTTCTGGTGGCGCGTGAGGGCGCGTGGGAATGTGTTTAAATGCGAAATTTTTTACAGATTGCTTACTGGATACTGAGAAATATGATTGTATTCTTGGTTTTTTTGAAGAACACGTTTTTGGAAAAAAAAATTGGGCTTCCTCTGTTTTGTTTTTTGTTACAAACAGAGCAGCGAAACTTGAAGAAACTTGAGCGTATTCATGGCTCTGATACCATGAAGAAACTTGTTTTACATTTCTTAAAACAAACATTATACATTGAACGATATTTATAGATGCAGCTGATAAATTTTTTCAAAGATTACATATGTGAATACGGGAGGAAATGAGTTGCTCCGTTCGGCGCGGATCGTGTCTTTGACAAGTGCGGATCATGCCTTTGACAAGTGCAGATTATGCCTTTGACAAGTGCAGATTATGACTTTGAATTCTTCCTTCAATGCCGTTTTATTTGACATTCTTAACATCCAACTCCTTCATCTTTGATAGCCGAAGAACTGTGTTTTCTTCACGACAATTTCTTGAATTCCTATCTTCATCATCTTCCGGTCACCAGAATTCTTGAATTCCTAAGAACTGTGTTGGTAATTTGGATGTCACAGTTAACTTTTAGCTTTGGCTTGGTTTCCCCCTTCTTATAGGTATAAAATCCTTATCCGAAACAAAGTAAATAATATCAAGTCCAGAATGAAAAATCACTATTTCTTATTCTAGAAATGACATATCCAATTCATGTTAGTTCAGAAAGAATCATACAAGTTAAAAGTGAATCCTGAATTGGACAAAGAAATCTATTCAGAACAACTACACTTGATGTTTTTCTTATTAAAAACTGGAAAGAATCAAAAGAGACACATGGTGCATTTACGTGGTTCAGCTATAGGTGACCAGCAGAGATGTATTTTTCGTTACGCTTAGTGAGGGAATTTCATAGAAGTGATTGGGAAAAGAACAGCTTCCAACCCTCTCTGTTCACTCATAAACGAAGGCACAAATACAGTGTGACAGTCATGGCTTATCTTTGAATGATATGTACTTGTACCCCACATAATTGTTTCACACATCTCCTAGGAAGAGAAATGGATCACAAGATCAAATCAGTTTTCACCCATTTAATCATGTAAATACTACTAATTTTGCTTATAAACTCTGCCAATTTAACATCAACAACAACAGCGGCATTTGTTAATCATAAACGAGAATTAAATTAAATATTATATAAACTTTTGACCGGAGATTTTATTATGTGTGATGATCTCATCCAAAGTTTTAGGAGACCATTGCTGAAAGCATTAAATGAAAATTTTTTGGAAGGAGATGTGAATTTCATCAGTATAAAAAAGGTACAAAATTTAAATGATTACTAAAGCCTCTTCACGAAAATTTGCTTTCAAAGTATTACCTCCAAGCATCAACCACCAACCATCAAGTGGATACATGTATCCTACATAAAAATTCCTTTGATGAAGTATTTTACATCATACGAATAATAGTTTTTATTACTAAAAGAAAGATGCATCTAAAAACTGAAACGGTGAGTGGGATATTCTTCTTTGATCAAAATCCCAACTTGAGCGAATTGATCAACGTTGTGATATGTATTTGCCTCAGCTCCTTCTTCCGCGCATCATCACCATCGACAAGCATATAGTATGTATAAAATTAAAATTAAAACTCTTTAATTTCTTTTTCATCGTAATACTTTTCAAGCTTCATCTCTAATCTTGCTGCTTTTTGGAACGCCCGTCGCAATTTCTTTTCATTTTTCATGTTCGCAGATTTCTCTTTGATTTTTCTTGATCGTGAGAGATATATCTCTGTCATTCTCAGAGCCCTCTTAAACAAATTCAAGAGTTAGTTTTGGGTATGGGGTACCCGTTGCAAACCGGCTGTTTACTGACAAACTATCGGACTCTTCAGCAGCTGCTGCCATTGTTTCAGTTTGAAGAACAAGCCAAGATGTCTGGGAGAGTCTTGGAGAAAAACAAGCGAGAGGATTATTGGGTTCTTGAAAAATAAGCAAATCCCTAATGTTAAACTCTAGCCCTTATTTATAGGCTCATTACGGGTTTCCTTATTCCTTCAGGATTCCTTGTCACTTTAGGATATCTCAAATTTTAAAATAATTATTTAAATAATGTAATTAAATTATTTGCATAATTCTAGAAAATAAAATTAAAAAAACAATATTTAATGTGTTAATCTTGTTAAGCCTGTCAGTGAATGCCACTTCAGATGCCGTTTCAGTTGGGCTACAATTACTCTTTACTTCATAGGAGGAGCCATGATAACATGCAATACGACATTTAGAGTATACAAAATGAGCTTACAGAGAGGACCTTGAGTATTATGCCCTATGAGCCACATGGTTTGACACTCCGAGCCCATGACATAAGCTTTCGAGCCCCTGGAAGATGTTCAACTCTCGTCTTTGTGCTTTGTAAGACAAGAAAATCAGCTATTGGAAATATATGGTCACGGCATCCTGCTGCTGTTTATTATAGACGGCAGATAAATTTCAAGATAGTGTTCTCCACAAGAGTAAAAAGGAAACAGAGCATCTCTGTTTTTGTTATATCATTTTGGTTCCCCTTTTAAATTAAAGGATGAGAGGATCAAATTTTTTTTTTTTTCCTGATGAGGACAAAGACGTGGCACAAAGGGCTGTAGATTTTGGAATTGGATGGTATTACTATGACCTATTGCAAATACCTAGTCCATAACAATTCGAACGGGGAGCCAAACTCTATAAGCATCCTGTTAACACTTGCTAATGAGAGCATAAGGAAAAGGCGTTTGATGCCTCGAGCATGGTGTTCGAGAGAATGCCTCAAAGAACATGTCTTGGCAGGAACCATCCGATTTGAAATATACAGCAAGCAAAGCAAACTCAAGTGGTGGTCAAGTGTCTCAATAATCTAATGGCTCACATGAATGCTACTACAAGGAAAAGATCTAGAATGATCAAGGGTTTTTGAGAGATAAGGATGGTGACACGGCAAGGAGCTTGAAGCAAATTGTGCAGAGTTTGTTAGGCTTTTGTATTTGTTCTGCTGAAATCAGAGCCGTTGATTGTTGTAATAGCTGCCCCGGTTTCCCACATTTAATTTAATTTAAATAGAACATGAAACAAGGAATAAAATAGGCTTTTGCATTATTGTGTCACACACGGAGTCAATCAAAAGTTTTGATTTTTTTTTTTTTTATCTATGAGAGACTGCCAGTGGTGACAACTTAGGTGTCCAAGGTCTCGATGTTGTTGGTCTAAATCACCGGACATTACGTGCTCGCAATAATAAGCAGTACTTGGAGATTTCCAAGGCAAATATATATACATATAAATATTTTCTGCGAACGATATATCCAATTCATGTTAGTTCCCAAAGAGTCATGTAAATTATAAGTGAATCTTGGAATAAAGAAATCTTTTCAAAAGAAATATAATTGTCGTTTTTATTATTTGAAGAAAAAAATACATCTGAAAAAGTGAGATAGCCCTTGTTTGACTAATATCCCAATTTGAGCGACTTGATCAACCTTATGATACCCATTTGCCTTAGCTCCTTCTTCCAAGCATCATCGCCATCGATATCCATAGAGTCTTTCAGGACCAGCTTTGTAAAATACACCCGCCGCAATTTCTTCTCATTTTTCATATACGCAGATTTCTCTTTAATTGTATTTGATCAAGCGGTATATCTAATTGTCATTCTTAAAGCCCTCTTTAACAAATTCAAGAGGTAGTTTGGGTAGGGGGTACCCGTAGCAAATCGGCTATCTACTGACAAACTATCGGACTGCTGAGCAGCTGCTGCCATTGCTTTAACTTGATGAAGAACAAGCCTTGATGTACGTCTCAGAGAGTCTTGGAGAAAAACAAGCAACAAGGCTATCCGGTTCTTGAAAAATAAGCAAATCCCTAGTGTTTAACTCCAGCCCTTATTTATAGACTCATCATCCGTTTCTTTATTCCTTCAGGATTCCTTCTTAATTTAGGACTCCTCTCAACTTTAAATAATTAATTAAAATAATGTAATCAAATTATTCTCGTAAATCTAAGAAAAGGGGAAAAAAATTAATCAACTAAAATTTAGTATAATTTTATAACTATTAAAAGAAATGATAATTTTGTAAGTTCACTTTTCACAGCGTTTCACCTCACATTAATTAATACAGTATTTTATTTAAATATTATTGTAAGATAAAAGGTTATTCGTCGTAAGAATTTAAACCATTTGATTTTAAAGTGAAAATTTTCACCAAAGTAATAACGCTTAATTGAACAATTTACATATAAGCATTTCACCCAAACATTAACTCTTGCGTGCCCCTATACTCACTCGATAACAGTGACTGCAAAGTTCATTTAGATGATTCCCATAGCATTAGGCAGATAATGCCAATATTCTACATAATTTGACCAATTTAACATCAAGAACAGCAGCATTCATTAATCACACGATAATTAAATTATATATTCTACATAATTTGGCCGAATCTTTTAATGTAATTCAAAGTTTAAGAGAGAATACAAATCCCATTATTGAAAGGGCATTCAATGAAATTTTTTTCTCCTCTAGAAATTTTAGAAGAATACTAGAATTTGGACAATATATAAATAAAATTTAAATAAGGGTGGTGATATTTTTCATCCCACGTTTTTTTGTTAACTCGCCCAGCTTCTAGAAAATAATTACAAAAGATTCACATTATTTTTAAGAATTTCAAATAAAGAAGAAATTTAGAGAATTGATTGCTTAAGTTCATTTTAATTAATTTTTTTTGTGACCACTTACATTTTCTTTTATTATATTTGATTACTAAGATTGCTTCAGCCCAAGTTTAAACTGATTATTTTACTTTATAAGGTAGAATTACCAAAAAATAACTTTTTACTCCTATATATATGTGTGTGTACGTACACATGTAGGTACTCAATTCTTTAGGAAATTGCATCTGACCACATGTCCCTCCAAACAATAAAAGGAGAATTACTCTGGAGGCTTAACATTTGGAATAATTCCTCCTAATGATCATTAATAATAAACAACACCGAAAATATCTTAAATACATAAAAAGAACATTCAGAACATTTGAAACATGCAATTAATTGTCATACCAGAACTATCACATCCAGAAAAGCATATCAGTTTCTTTGATCAAAGCCAATAAAAAATGGTGACTCATGTCCTATCTTAGGAATTTGAGTTCTACGTGACTAAAAAACATATAAGCAGAGGCTTATTTGAAGATAGAAGGATCTTTGGCCATTTTTAGCTACTCTTCGCTTATAAAGAAGAACAATCGTCTTCTCTAATTTCTTCTTCTTCTTCTTCTAAGCCTAAGACCAACCCAAATCAAATAAGAAAGTTCCCACTTCCCACTGTTTTCATCGAATTTTCACTCCGATCCGATTGGAACCACTAAGTGGTAGCTCTTACTGGATCCGGATCAAATCCGATTTAAACAAAGAAATTAATTTAGGGGTGTGTGTGTATTCGATTAATTACCGGGTGGAACTTGAGCATTATGCCTTATGAACCACATGATTTCACACTCCAAGTTTATGACACAGACCTTCAAGCCCCTGAAAGGAATCAAATTCCATAAAAAGCTTGTTAAAGGGAGTTAAAGCAAATTGTGTTTGACACCTGCAGCAAGATGTTCGACAGAATGCCTCAAAGAACAAGTCTTGTTGGGAACCATCCTATTTGAAATATGCAGCAAGCTAAGCAAACTCAAGTGGTGATTATCACAATGTTTTAACGGTTTATCACGCATTAAACTGTAGCCCTTATTTATAGGCTCATCACCCGTTTTCTTATTCCTTCAGGATTCCTCGTTCATTCACGATAACTCTCAAATTTAGGTAATTAAAAATAATTAATGTAATCAAATTATTTGTATGTCTACGGAAATGGTAACTTAGACGGAACTCACTAGAAACATTGGTATGGTTAAAGATAACTCGGATGCTTTTACAAAGTAATTAATTTTATGGGAGTGATAGGCAAGATGTGACATGTGAGTGAGTTGAATATTATGCCTTTGATGTGGCTCAATGATCCCAAGACTCTCCCAGACATCTTGGCTTGTTCGTCAAATTGAAACAATCTGCTCAACAGTCCCATAGTTTGTCAGTAAACAGCCGATTTGCTACGGGTACTCCTTACCCAAACTACCGCTTGAATTTGTTGAAGAGAGCTCTAAGATGGACAATTATATATACCTCTCGATCAAATAAAATTAAAGAGAAATCAGCGAATATGAAAAATGAAAAGAAATTGCGGCAGGTATTCCAAAAAGCAGCAAGATTAGAGACACAGCTTGAAAAGTACTATGACAGAAATGAAATTATAAAGTTGGTCGTAGAAGACTATACGCAGATTGATGGTGATGATCCTCGGAAGAAGAAGCTAAGGAAAATACATATAACACTCTTTGATCAATTCCCTTGAGTTGGGATATTAATCATATCAGTTCTAAATAGATTCCTTGGTACCCAATTTATGATTTGTTTCTAACTGTTTTAAAAAGTAAATAATTACCCACTTTTGAATTTTTGTGACTCTTTCGAAACTAATATGATTTGGATGGGTCGTTACAAGAAATTAATAGCCTCGGAAATCTCCAATTATCAACACCATCAAGACCTTGTGTAACGGGTTGAACCAAAGCTTAAGATGCAGAATCACCACACAAGACCAATCGATAATCAATCTAAGCTTATCTAAGAATCAAATCTAAATGACAACCAATCAAAGAACTGAAAATCAGAACCGGAAAGAATCAAAAGAGAGACACGGAGCATTTAGGCTATGAGTGACGTGGAGAGATATTCTTGGGTTACAATTACAGAGGAAACTACAGAGAAGAGGTTGAGACCAAGAACAGCTTCCAGCTCTCTCTACTCACTCACAAACGAAGGCACAAAATTAGTGAAACAATCATGGCTTACCTTTGAATGGTATGTACATTTATTCCACATAATTTTTTCACTCATCTCCTTATTACACAAGGGGAAGAAGAATGGATCACAAGATCATGTAACTTGAATTGTCAATGAGCCCCGAAAAGAAAATCAACGGGAAAAACAAAAGAAACAACAAAATTGATTTTTCACCCGATGTAAAAATGAATGAAGCAGAAACAAAATTAATCACCAATTAATTATTGGCCTTCAAGATTGATCCATTTCCGAAATTTCATCATCTACAGCACCACCAAGGCTCTCACTCCTTTCCTGAATCTTCCTCTTCTTGACTGGTGGTTCCTCCTTTCTTTCAGCTTCAACTTCTTGAGTCCACAGTGCTAGGATCATCAGAGCATTAACCGCCGATTCCATTTCTTTCTCTTCAGATTGCTGTTCTTCTTCCATATCCTTTGACTGCCTTAGCATCGTCAGAACATTAATAGATCCCATTTCGCTTTCTTTAGACTGCTGTTCCTCTTCCATTCTCTGTGACTGCTTTTGTTTTACTTCTTGCGCTGAGCCAATTTCTTCGATTAGAAATTAAAATCTTCTCTTCGTAACTCAGAAATTACATAATCTGAAGAAAGAATTCTGGAATCACAATGTTTTGGTAAAGATTCAGGTATCAAGCTAGAGTTGGTCGCAAATGCAGTTAAAAGGGAATCTTAAGAGGCTTAAACTGGGTGCGGTTAGTCGTCTTCAGAGCAAAATGGGCACCAATTGTATTCAGTCTTTACAGATTGGTCAAGTACTACTAATACCGGACTAAAATGCAAAAATTTATAACTTGATGTAACAAAGTTAAAACGGAAAAATCTCGAAGCCATAGATCCTTCCCATGCCAGATCTGCATCTGCACAATGCTAAAGACAAAATTTTGGCAAATTTTGCACTACAATGCACACAGCAAATTAAGGAAGAATATATTATTGTTTTTATTAAAAGAAGGCTGAATAAATACCTAAAAATTGAAAATAGAAAAAATAATTTTTTCCGAATTTTACAGTGCGCTGACTGAAGTTGATGAGTGCAAGAAAATATAATTTTAAATGAAATTCAGTTTTAAAAAATGTGTATTTTTAAAAAAATTATGAAAAAAACATGTAGTTGATAGATAATTGTCCTTGAGTTAATTATAATGAATCCATCTAACTCAACCCAACTCAAATAATAATAATAATAATAATAATAATAATAATAATAATAATAATAATGATATGTTAATCCTTAATTGTAAAATTTTAAAGACCTAAATGGCAAACTTGTTTTTTAACTCTTTTTTTTTGTTATAGAAAAGACTATTTCATTTTCGTATCAATTATTCTAAACTCTAATTCTAAAACTAAAATCATTCTCTTATATAAGTGAATTTATTTTCTTATAAGTTTAATTTTGAAAATAAATTGGTTTCAATTTCTCTTTATTTTTTAGTAAACACTTAGTAGTACACAATTATATATCACTTTCATTTTATTGTTGGACACGATACGAACTAATTATTTAAAAGATCTGAATTTGGAATTTGAAAAAAAGATGTGGGAAAATGGAAATAAGATCTAAAAGCTCATTGCCGAAATTTTCTCAATTTTAAAATATTTTTAGCTTTTTTTTTTATCAAACACTAGATTATAAATAGAATTTTCATGTTATGAGATATATATTTAATTTTAATAAGTTCTATATGTTTTTTATTATTTAATTTTTAATTTTGGCTTGATCTTCAACTTATCAACCCAACCCTACCCCATGATTTAAGAGTTGAAATAATTTGGGATAAAAATATTTATGTAATTAAGTTGAGTTGATCTTATTTCAACCCGTTCAATAATGTGTTGAGTTATATTTTCATAAACCCTATCTAACCCAACTCATGCCCACCCCAATTAACTGTTTTAGCTTCTGCGACATTATCCCTGCAAAGTTTATATCAGAAAAGCGAAGAGAGGAACTCCATAGACCAGGCACTTTAATAAAGAAAATAAGAAATCTTCTCTCTAACATTTCATAACTTGTAATTTTGTAAGGCAATGCCTAAATAAAAAAATCTGACTAACTTTGACAGAATTCCTTTAACCAAAAATTTATTGACAAAAACAAATATTAATAAACAAATCACTACATCTAAGTACTAATGCACAAGTTATGCCACACGGAGGCAGAATCTGTTTATACCAAGAATAAGTTCTCAGTACGTCGTTAAAATAAGGTCAGTGTATATCTCCTGGACGACAGCTCCCTCAGGTTAACTTCTTTGATAACATTTAGCTTTAATGAAGAGTGCGAAGAACACCATGGCCTTGGCCCCATTTCAACCATTGCACCTTGTATGGATGGCTTTTCTCCGATATTAATTGTTTTATCAATACATACAGATAGCATTTACAACAAACTCCAGGGGAACATTTACCTAGTGTTGAAACTCCATCACAAATTTTCACCTGGATTGCACCAAGAAATACTGTTAGAATTTTCACATTATCGCAATATAATCAAGAGTTTCAGACTCCACAGCCTATTGTATTGATATATTTGAACATTAGAATTTTGTTTGACAAAGTAGAGTGTAAGTACCTTTCCACAGGACATTAACTCTCTTCATCGGAACTAAAATCCTCCACTCGTCGCTCAGTAATAGCAGGAAATAGCCGGTGACGCAGATCAGGAGAAGGTTGCTGGGGGGTATCAGAGGAAGATGATGCAGTAGATCCCTCTTTTTTCAGTGACTTCGTTGACTTCTTTGGTGCATCTTTCACCTGTTTGCATGCCTTATCTAACATTATCAAAAAATCCCTTACTATGGTAAACAAACGTAAACCCTCATCCTTCCCCGCATTCCCATGAAAATAATCGCCAGTGCTCTTCACCAGACTCATGATTCTCTTTTCTTCCTCTAGCAGCCACATGATGTCACCCTCAGCATTCTGCACAAAACTCTTCAACGTTTCATGAAACCCACTATTTTCCCCTAAATTCTTCATATCTGTGTTCAGAAAATCTCGGGTTTTTAATAGTGCATGGCCGAGTTTGGAAACAGTTCCAATTAAGCTGTCAGCATCTATAGCTGCTGCTTTCTTGACATTCTCAAGTTCACTACTTAAATGCGAAACTGCCTGAAGCCCTAGGTTCCGATAGTGCTCGTCTGTCTCATTAGATTTAGGAGTTTCTTCCAGAAGATCATCTGTTTTGACACTGGAGAAGCTCCTGCTCTCCCCTGCTCTACGGGCAGCTCTCACACCTTCAGAACGAATTATCTCCTGAACAACAAAATGCAGTAGAGTGGTCTTGCCATCTACACCTTTCACATCAGATAATTTCAGAAGTGTATCAAGTTTGAATGCTTGTGCACCCCCACGGAAAGTGCCATCATTCATTCGATTGCCAGTTTTAAGAACAGCTTCTAGAAGCTTCAGAAATAGTCGGCTATTTCTGAGTTCTTTGCAAGCAACCTAGAAATAAGATTGTGACAACATTCAAGTCAGACACTCGCTAAAGCAGATAAGCAGAAAACCACGAGCAGCTATTTGGCTAAGCGTAAGCATCGGAAATTTGCTATGCATTCACATTCAGAAGGTATCTGAATTTAATTTTTCCAAACTATTGTACATGTTCAATTCTGTCTACAATTGGTTCTGCATGTATCATAGATGTGGCTATTTCGATTCCGGAAATATGAATCATTTAGGCACTTAAAAAATCGTGCAGTTATGCACATGGCAGGATCGTCAGAATCAGTCATAAACTAGGAAGGAGATAAACAAGAAATACTGAACCTAAAGAAGTGTATCAGCAACAAACATGAGTAGTTTTAACACATTTAAAATAATAGGCAAAAAATAGACAATTGAAGATTAAGTTGGTATTAGAAAGTTCAACAATTATCCATTGTGAAAGCAACACGTGACTTCCTCTTTCAAATTTACCCATGACTAATTTATGTACCAGAAGAACGTTAGACAATGAGCTAGATGTAGCATTGCAACAGATCCTAGAAGGGATGCAAATTAAAATCCAAGATCTTACCTCCAGGATTTCAAAAGACTCTTTTGTGGCAGAGACCTCCTCCTGAAGAGTACACATGAAAAGCAGCGCTTCCAGTCGTTTGAAAGAGAATGGAATGTCAACCAAGGCTTTCAAGAACCGCTCAGCTGGCCCAAGTTGAGAAAGTTCACCATTAAACAACCTAAGCTTCAACTCTTCTTCTGCTGTCGGTGCCATCTTAAGCAAAGTTTGAATGAGTTCTGCTGGAAGCTCGTTTCCTGATGTAATCAAAACAGGTTAGGTTGTCACTGTGCACAGGAAAATCAAAAGAATGGCACCAAAAATACCCCACGTTAAGTTTAAAAAATAACCAGTTTTTCCATAACAACATTTGCACAATATTATGAGTTTGATTTAGGGTGTGTTTGTGATTGAGGTTGCGCAGCTGTAGCTTGAAAGCTACAGCACTAAAGTGTTTGGTAAACATTAGCTGCTGTAGCTTGCAAGCTATCTTGAAATGAGTTTTTACTTGTATGATGAAAAATCTATTATATCTTTAATAATTTTATCAAAATTATTATTAAAAAATTATATTTACTATATATTATTAACTTTTATTTCATAATTACATCTTTTTTTCTACAACACCTCATTCCCAAATAGGCTCTTAATTCATCAATCCAAGAAACATGGGTCACAGCTTCAGATCTGAATGAAAAAAGAGTAAAAGCAATGATAAGTGTGGACAAACAAACCTTCAAGAAGCGCGTCACAAACTTCTTCCAACGTCACATTCAATGCCCGAAGCATGATTGACAAATTTTGCGCCTTTTTCTGATCAATGATCTGAATGTACTGGGGTCCTGGACCTAAGGAAGACTCTTTCTTTTTTTCATTTTTATTCTTTTCGGAATACCCAAATAGAGTTTCTATCATCTCCTCATTGAACCTGTAAAATCAGTATAGTACAATCGGTAGCTGAGAATACTTTATGTTTTATGGGTTGATCCAAAAACCATATAGTCAGATATACAAGGTACATAGAAAGTGTCAGCTAGATAGGAAGAGGGGAGAGAGAATTTGTAACTTACTGGAATGATCCTGATTTAATCTGATGCCAAACCATTGAATTATCTGGATTGGCTAGAACTTTATCCCAGAAGAATGGCTTCAGCTTGGTTTTAGGGGCATTAGCATCACCCTCGGCACCAGCTCCTTCGCTAGAATATGAATGCTTTTGTCCAAGAGGTGGCCTAGGAACCTGTGAACCAGATGGCATAGGTGGTGGTGGTCGAGGAGCAGGACCACCCCTTGGAGGCGGGGGTGGTGGAGGACCAGGTTTTGGTGGTGGAGGAGGTGCTCTAGGAGCAGGAGCTGGAGGAGGACGAGGTGCTGGAGGAGGGGGAGGGGGAGGGGGAGGGGGAGGTCCTGATGGTGGATGAGGCCTGAGAGAAGCAGGTGGTTCATGAGGGAGAGGTTCTGCCCTGCCAGGTGGTGGCTTCAGAGGAGGCATTCCCTGAAGGGTGGAACCAACCCTTCCAGGAGGAGGCTTCAGAGGGGGTAACACCTGTCCATTCTCATTAAAGGATTTAGCAGTGCCACCGACAGCTCCAAATGATGCAGTTCCATCAAATTTCCCAATGTCAAGCTTCTCTTCTTTGATCGAATTTCCTGAACCTGAAAGATCAAAGTTTAAACTAACATCAGACTGTGTTGAACAATAGTAGATAACAATAAAGCTATCGAAGTATACCTATACATACCAACAGAGTAATCACTCAAGCTTAAGCTGAGAAGGGGCCTCTCATCATTTTGCCTACCTCCAGGACCGGTTCTACAGAACCGACTACAACACAAAAACAGCAATGCCACAGCAACAAATGTCACAGCTGCTGTTACAACAACGGCAATAATAACAGTATTACGGTGATTTGTTTTATCATCAGCCTGGGCACTTGTGCCAGAACCTGAATTTGTGGTAGAATTATCGTCAACGGTAGGAGATGAACTAGAAACACTTGGAAAAAATGGTGTCGGTGGAGTACGAGGCTGAGGTTTAGCATCTTGTGTGGGGCTAGTGGCAGGGGCGGTGGCAAGAGCACGGGCACGTGCAGGGGCAGGGGCAGGGGCAATGGCAGGGGCAGGGGCAGGGGCAGGGGCAGGGGTAGAGGCATGATTAGGTATTTCAGCAAGGCTACGAGGCAATATGAGGCGCTGGTTCTGCCTTGGAGCATCAGGTTGGGGATATAAAGACTCGTACCAAGGGCCACCTCCGCTAGAGACATGGAGCAGAAGATTGTTCTTTCTTATACAATGTAAAAGAGTTTGCTTCAAGTGAGGATGCAGTGCATTATACAATTTCACTAAGTTAGGTCTCGACAGTGACTGACTTCTTGAGTTGCTTTCATCAGTGCCGCCAGGTGTTTCTTCTGAAAGGCATAAGTTGAGATCTTCAACAACTTCCTTCAATCGGATCAAATCGATCCCACAGCTGAACCATAATAGCTGTGCCTACAATCAAAGAATTTCAATAAATTTTAGTCTTCACTTATGCACTTTAGCAGCTCAGCTATAGCTAATGTATTAAATTTTAAAACACAGCTTAGGTACAGTTATTGCATTAAATTGGCCTTATAGGTAGTTAAAATATAGTACTTCCGTTCAACTTGAATTCTAAAGGGACTCATATGTACATTTAAAAGTTAAAAAAAAAAAGCTCTGAAACACCTATTTCAATTAAAATAAGAAATATACCTGTAGTTAATTATCATGAAAACATCACAACACAGGAGTTAGAAGATTTTTCTAAAGGAAAAGTTTTGATTACTAAACACACAAAAATGGAATGCACACAGTTACTAATTGTTAAATCTGCTAGCCATAGACTTAGAATTCAAAATACAATGCCTTAAACTAATTCTTATTAAATTTTCTGGCATGCCAACTATATATCATGCATAAACAATTTCATTACACACAATTCAGAACTTTAGCCTGTGCATAACCTTCACGACTGAAGTTGCACCCACCGCGACAATATAAGGTCATTGCAATCATATTCCTGATCTAGTTGATGAACTTATGCAACCAACCAAAACCAATTAGCTTGATATCATACCTCAAAATGCATTGTCAATAAAGCTTATTACTTGAAAACAAAAATAACCAACTGCAAAAGCATATCAAGCAAAGCAAAAAACGAATTATGGTCTTTTACCAAGTTATCGTCAACCTCCCCAGTCACTGGATCAACTACTTTGCAAAGAAACTCTTCCTCTCTTGTCCTCCCGTACTCTGAGCTGACCACCAATGATCCATAAAGTAGAACTACCAAAAACATAAAACAACTTCTTCTGATTACACCCATTTCTTCTTGAATTATCACCACTATCAAATACAAACCTTTTCATTTCATCAATATCTAAACCCTACAAAACAAGCAAAACCCTAACAAAGCTCCTTCATAACCAAAATAAACCACCATCAAAGCTTCAACTCTAGAGCATTTAACAACAACCCAAGTCAATATTATTTGCAAAAAAAACCCCTTTCAAAGATACCAACCAACAGCAGGTACATACAATTCTCAAATACCAGCCTCAAAGGAATCAATTAAAAGTTGAAACTGAAATCAGAACTCAAATAACCAAACAAAACCCAGAATTTACATTCCCAGAAAAGGCCAAAACAAGGAACCAAAGGGCTTATAAAGCGAAACCCAGCAAACAAAATTCAAATTTGCTTAAAGGGAGCTTAGAACCAGCCCCAGATCAAATAAAAATATAACCTTTAATTGAACAAAAACCCCAAAATCCAAAATGTGAATATGCACAAAAAGGAAGGTCCTCTGTTTTCTGTGTGAAAGAAAAATGAAATGGGTCTTCTTCGATTATGACCAGATCCAATCAAATTAGCTGTTTAACGCTTGCAAAATAAAGTGTTGACCTAGAATTACTTTTGAAGAATTTTCTTCGCAGACATGTTCTGTTTAAACGCTGACAAAATGGAATCAGCGTTTTTGTTTTTGTTTCCTTAATTCTATTTCCTTTGTTTTATTTTATTTTTGTTTTTAAAAATTTTATGTTGGGTACATTTTGAAATTTTTGTGCCGTTTACCAGATCAGACCAATGAGAAGCGAGCGAGTTTTTATGTCTTTGGGTGGGACAAAATTGGAAAAATAAAATAATATAGTCTTTATTCATTATTTTACCAATAAAATTCCTTTTTATGAAACTAAAACAGATTTTTTTTAATAATATATGCGTATTTTTTAATACACCCCATTATCCACATCAGTCCAATGGAGTTGTATTATTAAAAATGTACGTTTTAATTAGACCTTTATGTTTTATCTAAATTAATTATGATTGGCTTTTGAAGAAGAGATGGATAATAATCTCAAAGCAAGGCATCGTGTTTTTGTTGTTGAAATTAGGAAGCTAACTGAATTCTAGAAAAGATAAAAACATGCAATAAAGGCCAAGACTTGTTAAAAATAAAATGCTCTAAAATGAACTTAATTATTTATTAAACATGCATTAAAAATAAGGGTCGACTAGAGTACGTCAAGAACATCATATCTCATAGTCTGATACCATTAAATAATTTAAAAAAATTAATAAAATTCAACCAAATTTAAACATTGGACGATATTCAAATTGTGAAGCACGGTAACTATATTATCCAACTATCAATTGAATCTCGCGTTTATCCCCAAAAAAAAAAAAGGATTATAATTTTGGATAATTAGTAATTTTTATTATTTTACAGTCACATCATCAACGGATTCAACGCGTTTTCGAATTGCCGTCATTTCCTCTATTATGCTTAAAGAAAAGTAGAAAACTCACAATGATTTTAAATAATTTATGTTTAAATATCCTGGAAAGTTTTGCTAAAAAATTTACAGCTATCGAAAGCAATTTTACTGTAATTATTTAAATTTTATTAAACGAAAAATTATTATGTTAAATAACATCAAACCTAAATTATTTAAAAGATATAAAAATTGTTTTAAGACCTAAATCAACTGCTATTTGGAAAATTGAACTTGTTCTAGCTCTTTATTTTTTGAAAACTGAAACATCAAACGTACTAGCATACTCGATAGATGAAGTAACTACTTCTTCTCTTCTTCACATATTAAAAGATAGAATAATCTTTTACTCGTTATCGTTTAGTTCAATTAGTAAAATATCTTGAATGATATAAAAGATCTAAGATTTGAATCTGCAAACGTAAGTGGTGAGAGAATTTCAACGATACAAGAGGTCAAGGGTGCTGCCATAACCACAAGGTAAATTGACAAACTCTAAAGTGGATCGTGGTTGTAATGTCTCTTAACTAACTATTATATGTTGGTTGATGGTTACTAACAATTTTTTCAATAATAATATATGTTCGTTAATAATATTTGTATAGTTTTTTATTTATAATAAAAAAATTAATATAAGTAATAATTTAAAAATATAACTTTAGTCTTATGTGTAATACATTACCATCACCGTAAATTTCATTCCATTCGATTTTATACAATCCATACAATTCATTGGGTGCCATAATAACCCTGACCTCTTATCAAGATAATAATGGCGAACAGGCAGGCTTATCTGGCCATACCATGCAACATTCAAAATGGCTTCAGCCCTTTCTTTTTTTTTTGGGGAGGCTGGGGCTATGGCCAGAACTTAAAAGTGCAATCAAGTTGATACTAATCATGCTTTTTTCAAAAGTTGCTCTGCAGATGCCACATACAAGATGCATTAATGCAATGCACAAGGCTCCCTTTTAAAGTAATCAAAAAACCAAGTGGTGATGAAAAGGAGAGCATATGAAGACCATATATAATTAAATACAAATAAAGAGGGCCAATGAAAGACATGACAACCCGCCTCGTACTTTAAAAATGTTCCTTTCACATAGCTTTTGCGTCATTAAATGTCCTTAATATGTCAATTCCATGGATTGAAATTACGTTAAGAAAATGGAAACCAAATGGGCGGAACTATACCTGAAAAGCTCAGTAAGCCCATTATTAGCCGTGAATGAGCTTCAGGCACATAATAAATATCTTACTTGCTAGAGGGAAATAAGATTGCATGCCTTGGTCATCTGAGTTCAAGTAATGTCGAGGCAATAATTATTGATCTTTAGTGGGTGAGGTTTTCTGATCTCCATTTAAACCTTTTAAAGAATGTTTAAAAATTTAGTAAAACAAACCATGTCTTTCAGTTGTGAAAGTTAGATGATTTTTGCTTTTAATTTTCCTGAAGTTTCTGGTGTGTTGAAATTGTGTGGATGGCAAGGCTTGATGGTGAGTGCTCAAGGAATTCTGCTTTGGAAAATTTACGAAGATTCTCATCTAATGGCAATCAAAGCGTGCACTTCAAATCTATCACATTACCTCCTCCTATTGAACAGACAAGTCAGTGGTCGCCAGGTGGCACTGATACATGCCCAATCTGCAAGCAAAAAATTCCATTTTTTTTTTCCAGTGATCAAACCGTGGAAGAAACAATATTCCATTTTACTTTTTGGCCCTCCAAATATTCCAAGCGAATTTGTTCACTGCTTTTCCAAAAGCATTTTCAGCACCATATAAAAGCAAACAAACAACACGCCTCTCCCAAGGAAATTTTTTTGCAATTTTCGGTCTTCTAGTCTGGAATGACTAGTTGCATAAAGCTTGAAGTTCGTACAGATGATCACACTCCGCATAAATGGATTGTCGCATTAGGTGAAGACGTGTTCAAAAGATTTCTCTCCCAGGGAAATTCAGCTGTGCATAAGGTATTTGGCGATGGCTCTCTGTTCAGTCCATGGTTGTTCGGAAAATTCTTTGATCCATCTGATGCCTTTCCTCTCTGGGAATTTGAGTCAGATGTTTTGTTATCTCATCTTCGGAGCACTGGCCAGAGTTCTGTTGATTGGCTTCAGACAGACCAAGCTTATGTGCTAAAAGCAGAACTACCGGGTAAATGTTTAAGCACATTTTCTTTTCCCCCAATCTTTAATTATACACGGTTACTCGGAACAGAAGAAACCTAAGGAGTTGTTTTTGCTATGGGTTTAAAAATCAGAAGCAAGTCAAGCACTGGTTTTGTACTCTTTAAAGACTAAACTCCCTTTCTTTGATTGTTGCAAAGCAGGGGTTGGGAAAAACCAAGCGCAAGTCTCTGTCGAAAATGGGAAGATTGTGGAAATTTCTGGGCAGTGGAAGGAGCAGAGAGATCCCAGGACGAAGGACTGGAGAAGTGGCCATTGGTGGGAATATGGATATGTTCGGAGGCTTGAGCTGCCGGAAGATGCAGACTGGAGGAAAACAGAAGCGTATTTGAGTAACGACGTGTTTCTGGAAATCAGAGTTCCCAATAATCCTTCAACTTGTGATATTTCCAACGGAAGTGGTTCCGCGACAAAAAATTCTGAAGCAACGTAAGTTTGAGGAGGGTGATACGTACTGCTACTTGAAAAAAAAAATATTCAATCTTGACAAAAATGAAAAATTTTACATGATTATAGTACTTAACATTTTCTGACTACATATGTAAGATTATTTGTATAGTCCATACCATTGTTAACTCCAGCTAGCAAAGAGTAGATGAAGGATTGACGAACAGTAATTATAATAGAATAAGGACCATTTCTAAGATAGTAACTTGTCAAAGGAGTAGGCGATCGCCCTGGAAAGGACAAACATTTCTACCAGACAGAAGTGACCCTCTTTCCCCTCTCTGAATACAGGCCAGAACTTTAGCCTTCTGTGTTATCTGGCAGTTGCATGGGCATTTGATATGCAGAACCAACAAAAAAGGAAGAATAGATGCCATGCCAACTAATTGTGGGTTCTTCAATGGGTTGGTCTCCACAGTATTAGAATCAATTTTCCCATTATTTGACAGCCTATGTGAATGTCAAAATTATACAGTTACATAAACATTGAGATTATTTGTTTCAGTAGTTTTGTTTAGTCGGTCACCCAAATATTAATCGAGGGGAAGGTGTGTAGCTGAAAAATTTAAGTTAACAACTTTATTTAACACATGTCACATTAAACACGCAAGGGGATGTAGCTCAGATGGTAGAGCGCTCGCTTAGCATGCGAGAGGTACTGGGATCGATACCCCGCATCTCCAATTTTCCTCATTTTTTTCTTCTTTGCAAATCTTTTGTTTTGGGGCCCGATCTATTGGGCTGAAGGCCTATTACGAGTTCCACTGCTACGCAGCTGGTTAAGGGAAGGAAAACTCTAGGCCCAAACTGGGTTTTTCCCTTCCGATTTTTGTTTCACAAACTTTTAGGTGGTGTTTGGTTGGAAAGAGAGGAAGAGAGAAATGAAAGTAATTTTTTTTTTTATCTTTTTTGTTTAATTTATCATAATTTATAAGAATTTAATTTCTATTAGAATTTAATATACATCATAATGTGGAATTTAGATTCCATACCAAAGAGTGATGAATTTGAATTTCTCCTCTGTTGGAAGTCAAAACATCCAAAATTACCCTTTCCATCTTTTATTAACTTATTTAATATTATCAAATAATTATTATTTAAAATTTTATTTTATCAATTTAATATTGTAGATAATTAATTTTTTATTAGTAAAAGTTAAAGCAATGATTTAAATAATTTAATAAAAATCACTCTATTTATTTTATTAATTTTAAAAAATAGAAATACAAATTTAACAGTCATCGGACCGTTGTCATTGCCGCCGCAGGACTACCGACTTCGCCGCAGGCATTCGCGCGTGGGATGTCACTGTCCATACCGTTGGAATCTCTAGCTGATGAGAAACATCGTTATACCATTACACAAGTGAAAAAAATGAAGTTATCATCCTCAAATCCAGTTAAAAGAAATTTGAAAACTTTCTAACTATTTCAAATCCAGACAAACATCAAGTATTTCGGCAAAATAAGTTGCTTCAATCTATAGATCATCAAGTTTTGATAATTTTCATATAATTCTTGAGTTGAAATGACATGGTATAGTGGTGGCCGGCGGTGAGACGCGGCAGCTCCAATGGCGGCGGCGGCAACTCTATTTTTTTGGTTGTTCAAATAAACTTTTAAAATTTCAATGTATGAATTAAGAAATTTTTTATATTATGTCATAATTTATTTAGAAACAAATTAAATTAAACTAATTTAAAAATAAAATTATGTTAATAAACTTTTTGAATAGAGTTTAATTATAAATATAATTATATTACTTAAAATATTTTTTATTAGTTATTTATGTAGTAGATTAAATAAATTTATTGTTTACTTTTTGAATTATATTTATGATAAAGATTGAAAGTTCAATATTAAAGGGTAAAATTGTCCAAATAAAAGTTAAGACATTTCATTTCTTTGTATAATTTTGTAACAAATCAAACATTAGAAAAGAATTTCAATATACTCTCCTCTCTTTTCTTCCACTTTCCTCTCCGCTCATTTCCTTACTCTTCTTTAAACTAAGTACTACCTTAAGGTTTCACACTTAGGCTCCACTTGATCTAACTTTTTAAATAAAGTTTATTTAAGTAAAAATTTTATTAGTGGAGTTTTTATAAGTAATACTTTTACAAAAAAAAAAATATTAGTTGTCTGGTTGCTAATCAGAATTTTTATTAAAAATTATAAAATTACATTAATAGGTAAATTATTTAAAATTATGTTATGAAAGAAATGAAATAAGATTATAAAACAAGTAAAAGATATTTTAGACATTTTAAAATTAAAAAAAAAAAGCTTTTCAACCTCTACCTCCAAAAGTCTAAAATTTAAGTTTTTGTTAGTAAAGACAAAATAGTTAACTTAATCATCAAAAGCTCTACTTATAAAATAATCAAACAACAACAAAAAATTTTAACAGAGCTTATGAAATTAAATAAGTAATTATGACCATTTAAATAAATCATATTAAACACCTACTTATTAAGGTTGAAACTATTTTTAAAAAAAATCATTTTCTTATCCCATCATTCCCCACTTTAATAATTATCTTTTAATTACATTTAATATTACATATATGCAATCAAAAGCCTACTAAAATCTCTTAATAAGCTCTATGAAGCATTCTAGATATTAAGTTCAAAATCTACCAAATTTTTTTTAAAATATTTAAAAAAATCAAAATTTATTTAAATAGGATGTTTGGGTGTAGAAAATTGAGAAGCTAATACTTGTAGGAGGAGGCCTCTTTTTTAATCAAAGATTGAACAGTGCCACTTGTACACACATTATTAAATAATACAAGTTCCATCATAAAAACCCAAATCTAATGAAGTTGAGTAATGAATTCCTCCAAATTTCTTGCAGGCCAACCATGTTGCTCCAAAAAACGTGGTCCAAAATCATAGAAGCTAGAACCAATAAACAAAATACAGCACCCAATTGTAGCCACAACCGGCCAAGGTACAAATAAATACTGCCCTAGGATTCCTCCACATATCTAAAACTCTGCCATGTGCTTGTTTTCTTGAGCTGTAAATTTGTCAAACACAAAAGACAAGATTAGATTATATATGATATTTGATCCCATGAATTAACACACATTGTGTGATTCAAAGCTCAGTTAGTTTCTTTGACTCACTATTATGTGATTCCCCAATTGTTTATTATTTCCTCGTCGACTAACCTATATATATTAATCTTTGATTAATCGAAAGTATCTAAGATAGATTTAATTAGTTTAAGGAGTGTTACTTGGGAAATATCAAGAATCTTTTCAGCACTCAACTTTAATTTTGTTATATTTCATGTTCTACATTAATATATAACTCGATAAATTCAATATTGTTGTTAGTGTTCGACCTTACATTCAGTCATTTATGTATATAAATTAAATTTAAAATGTCTTAATTAATACTTCTTTTACAATCTCCTTTATTATTGAACTAAGACAAAATTACGTCACGTGTCACTTGTCACTTACTTAAATTGAAGCTTTTTTTTCTTAATAATTAATATACTAATATTACCTTACAATATTAATTAGTTAGTATATCCTTACCCCTATTATATATGGTTACTATTTTGCCCCCTAAATTAGTTCGAGTTTATTTGTTCTCATTTCTCACACAAGATGTGGCATCTTTAACTTTTAAAATATATTACTTGATGACTTGTAACAATTGATCGCCAAGAGTACAAAACGTTCTCCACACAATTAATTATAGTCTTAACAAGACCTAATAATTTTGTAGTGTTTAGCCATGCATGCAAATATATAAAACTCACCATAGGGAAGTATCCAACTAAATTATGGTAACTTCCATAATGTTTATGTTGAAACAAATAAAAGCACAACATTGCTTAACAAAGAGGCAATTTATAACCAAGGAAAAATCTCACCTAGTATACATATATTTCTTAATTTTGTTATCACCTCAAATATCCATTAGTCTCTCACACACATAATACTCTACATTATATTCATGGACTATCAAAATCAACAAATTATCATAACCTTTACCTGTAAAAAAAGGAAATATTATCTTATTAATTGCCAATTACCTATAACAAGAAGGCAAGCCATGAACATCATCAATTAAGATTCAAGAACACAGGTTCGAATCAAGAAAGAAAGATGCCTGGTCTTTGTTCAATTAGGTAAAGGCGTAAAGCAGGTTGTAATCTACATTTATAAGCTGGAAAGTGACCATTCAGCATATCAATTTATCACCACATATATACACTTATCTTTTTTAAATGGAAGTTTTAGTTCAACATGTATACACTTATCTTTTTAAATGGAAGTTTTAGTTCAACAATTTTGGCACAAAACTTTTCATATCTGCAACTAAATATGAAAAGAGTTTTTTTTTTTATTTATTTAAGGATAGGATACATTCACAGCCATGCATGGAACATGTTAACATGCATACAAAGTGTTAAAAAAAATTGAAAAATAAAAATAAAAACATCTGGATATGGGTATTGAAGAAGCCTCCAAGAAGAGTACAAGAAATTAAACACATCACCACATGAATGCAGCAGGGTACCAAAAACAAAATAGATATGCCAACAACTTGTTACTGTACCATGTGGGATGGTTACTTTAAATCTTTTTTTTTTTCTCCTCATATTTGTGAGTGTTTCCCTTTAAAGAAAGAGTGAAAGAAAAGTTTTCAGGGAAAATTTTTATGTAAAGGTGAAAAATTCTTGGCACCCATTTGACGCAAGAGAAAATACTAGCTAATTATTTCCACAGATCAGCCTGCAAAGGTAAAAGTTTTGCGGAAGTAATGGCTTTATTTGGTATAGAAACAGCAAAGAGAGAAGAATTTTTTTTTTCACCTTTTTAAAGCGAACGAGTCTTGTTATTTAAGGCTTTTAGAGACCGGAAATTTAAGTTTATGGGTTTGTTATTACCTACCAACTACTATTTCATAAGAGTTTGACACTTAGTTTATTCATTCAGATTCAGCCAGATAATTTATTAATATGTGTATCTCATTAATTAATAGTTTTATACATATTCAGAGCTTAGCTACCAATCTTACCAAGAATGAATCAAAAGTAGTTCATTAATAGATGAATAAAATTCTACTTGATTTTTTAACTTAATCTTATGGTGATGCTTTAATTCTTTCTTGTATAAAAAACTTTATGTTGACATAATCAAGTCAATCAACTATTTTTCTTATCTAAATATTTACCTGTTCATCAAATATTTGATTGTTTACAAATATTTTTATAGGCCGGCCCCAAACTGTATCAATCATTTTCTATACTTCAACGACAACAAACTAAGTCACTAATATTACAGAATTATTTTTTCTTTTTCTAATTAATGTATGTGGTTATCCAATAGATGGTAACCTTAATAGAAAATAATTCCCCCAAATTTTTTTAATTGAAGCACATCTAGGCTTTTTATTGATAAATCTTCAACAAAGGCCGGAAAAGATTAATTTTTTTTAATTTTTGGTTTTTATTAGTGCTTTGGATTAGACTTAATTTGTGCACAATGTCACAAAATTATAAAATTCTTTCTTCCACTAAATTATTAGCAAAAGTTGAATGTAGTAAATATTAAATTCTTAACTTCATTAAAAAAAAAAACACCATCATTTTCATTGGAGTCCACGTCTATGATGCACAGCTTAAATAATAAAAAATAAATAATTTTTTTTAATAACTTGCTATGTCGATGAATCTAAAATTACTACAATCAATTATCATAGGACCATTTGTCCTTGTATAGACAGTCTTTCATCATTGCAACGAATAACAATCAAAATGGTCATAATATTCTTTCTTTTATTCTTAAAAAAATAATGAAAAAGAATCTGTGTAATTCAAAATTTTATTTAGTTTAAAATACTAAGATTCAAGTAAATTTGGAATCAGCCACTCGGCCTTTGACAAAAGTCAAGTAGTAAATTATTACCTTCACAGTTAAGTATGATTTTAAGAATAAGGGTTTGAGGTTTGAGTCTTTATTAATTCAACCTCCCTCAATTATGCATAATTATGTGGAGTTAATTTATAAATCTTTCTCTCTTGTAAAATACAAATAAGGCAGAGACATCTCTCGTCTGTGAGGGTTATTTATTTGGATATGTATTTTATAAAATTTAATGTAATAATATAAGTTCTAATTATATATTTTATTATAAATATCAGTGTAATAGTTTGCTGTAATGACTGTTGTAATGCAGTAATATGATGTGTAATTAATATTAAAAAAAAGAAAGTAAATTTAGAATCTAAATTGTCAACTAAAACATGAAATATTCTTTTGAAAAACATTTATACATTATATATACATGATCATGCATAATCATAATTTGGCTTTTATTAGATTGTTCACCAAACATTAATCAATTACACCAACATAATTTATCATACATTTATACATTTCAGTGTCTAATTTTATACTAAACCTACTGCGATCCATTCTTGGAGGAGTTGCTTAGTTGTGAATGGACATTTTTGCCCCAACAACAAACTATCAATGTCAGCCAAACAGAACCTTCAAGGAGAGGGTATTATTGTCATTACGTACACGTACAGTCGCTTTCACAATTCACATAGCGTACCGCTTCCTCTCATTTTAAAAATGCAAAATTTAAAACCCAACGGTAAAATATTGAATAATCGAAAGACACATTTACCAAAATAACCCCAGAGTCTGTAATATTCAAATATTTTGAAAAAAGAATTCATCTCTCTATCCGTCAGTCTCAGTAGCAGCAGGGACACTGCAGCGCTTCTTCATCATCATCCATCCATCCATCAGTCGTCATCTTCCTGATCATAAAAGCAACGGCTGTGATTAGCTTTCGGTAGCTTCGTATGCAATCAATGACCCCACTTTTCTGAAAACCCAAAAAATAAAAACCTTCAAAATGGCTTCTAATAACCAGAACAAGCCTCCAGTTCTTAGCAACAACATAACAAGAGCAAGCCCTTCCTCCAATGTAAGTAATTTTTTAACTGGAAAAAAAAGTTTCAACATCTGGGTTTCGTTCCTTTTAATTTTCTTGTTAATGGGTTCTCTTTGATTTCCTTAATTACGGTTAAACATTTGATTTTTTTTTTGTCCGCATTTTATTGTAAATTCTTCAATTTTCTTGAAAGTGGGTACCTTTTCATTTTTCCTTTTTAAGTGAAGTATGCTAATGGTGTGGTTATTCATTTTCAAGAGTCAAGACTTGATTTTATTTAATCTTTTTTTATCATTTTAGTATTGCTATTTAAAATCTTTCCTTTTTGGTGTTTTTATTTTATTTTTGTCAAGAAGAAGAAGCTCGGTGTTGATGAGGTGACTTGTGACAAAGAGCGCAAGTTTGGAGCAGAAAAAATGGTTGGCACAGCAAATAATGCAAGGATCCGGCAAGCTTTTTCTGTGGTAAATGGGATCCAGGATCTTGGCTTGAGTAGCAATCCGGCAAGCAATGCGGGTTCTGAATGTGGTACCATTGAATTTACAAGAGAGGACGTTGAGGCTTTATTGAGTGAGAAAATGAGATACAAGAACAAGTTCAATTACAAGGTTAGTTCAACTTGACCTTTTTTTTTGTGGGGGGTTTTCGAGTATAATTATAATGAAGTTAAGGTGGGAAATAGTTTAATTGCTTGGTTCGGAAATGTAGGAGAGATGTGAGAATATGATGGACTACATAAAGAGGCTTAGACTTTGCATTAAGTGGTTTCAAGAGCTAGAGGGAGACTATGCATTTGAGCATGAGAGGCTGAGGAATGCACTGGAAGTGAGTGAACAAAAATGTGCTGAGATGGGTATGATCAATTTCTTTCATTTTTAGTGTCTCCGTATTTATGCTGTTTGCAAATGCTAATTGATGCGCTTGGATATAGAGCTGACTTTGAGAAACAAGGAAGAGGAACTCAATTTGATAATTGTGGAGTTGAGAAAGAGTTTTGCTTCTTTACAAGAGAAACTTGCAAAAGAAGAATCAGATAAGTTGGTGAGAGGACTAGATTCTGAATTCAATGTGGTTTGTGAGATTTTTTCCTTCTTGATATTTGTTAAAAGAAGTGACTAACTTTCTCATATCAACAATTAGGCGGCACTTGATTCTCTTGCGAGAGAGAAAGAGACAAGACTTAATATAGAGAGATCACATACCTCTCTCTCAGAAGACCTTGGAAAAGCACAAGAGGAGCTCCAAAGTGCTAATCAAAGGGTAATACAGCAAATGTGCTTCTAATTCATCAAAGTTCTTTTCTTGCCCTATTTGCCTTTGCCTTTTGATTTTGTTAGAAGTTTATCCTGGTTAATCTGTGATGTGGAATTGTTCAACTCTGCAGATAGCGTCAATAAATGATATGTACAAGCTATTACAGGAGTACAACTCAAGCTTACAGCACTACAATACTAAACTCCAGAAAGATATTGATGCAGCCCATGAATCAATTAAGCGTGGAGAGAAAGAAAAATCTGCTATCGTGGAAAATCTAAGCACCTTAAGGGGTCAATATAAATCATTGCAAGAACAACTTTCTACATATAAAGTGAGTTTTTATTCCTGATCCCATCTTCTCTTGCACAGTTCCGGACTTCCAGACATGGTACACTGTAGAATGCTTGTGGTATATTTGGGGATTGTGATTCTTAGTGCTCTTTTAAGAGGACGTTAGTTGCAAATTTTTCATAGTGAATCTGTCTTTGTTGTTTGTTGCACTTGGAAGATAGCATTGTTGAAAATTTCTATAAGCACCCTTCGCTCAATGAATGATGAATGGTATATGTGGCTTTTACCTGCATTATTCTTCAACCATGCAGAATTAAATTATGATGTTATAATTAATTTTTTAACTTTGAAGGAAGATTTTCATACTAATTTACAAATGTTGTACTTTCCATGAGAATAGAGGAACATGTTAGCAGACAGAAACATTTCAAGAGAGGCTGAAATTAAGAATAAAACCCATTTTTCTGAATCTTATGCATTGACATTAATTGATTTGGTGATAAGGTGACCCAACAAGTGGCACATTTAGGAAATTTGCTTGAAGATTACTAGAAGTTAGATTATCATGTGATCCTTTTTGAAGAAAATTCCTATTTAGACGTAAAAAGTAAAATTTTTTAGTAAACCGGAAATTCTATATTTTTCAATAAGGAATATCAATTTTGTAATGTGGTTACAAGAATTAACTTGAACCAAGGAAGAGGATCAAGTGGTTGAGGAATAGTTCTATTTAAATGGGTAATTGAACATCACAACCAACTGCTTTATAAGGAAAATGGCTGAAAATCATCTAGAAAGTGAACATTATATGCCAAGTACACGATCGTTTGGGTCATGTCCTTAATGAACTTAAAACATTATTAGCATTATATTTCCTTAGATTTGGTGAAGTTTTTTGAGCCATATGTCTTTAATTTGTAGCTTGAATGCATCTGAAATTTGGTTGTTTGTATAATAAATTTAAGTTCAATTATTAGACTATTTTGATATTCATTTTTTTCATTACTATTTTATCTTTCAAAATTTGTAGGCTTCTCAAGATGAGGCTATGAAACAGAAAGATGCTTTGGTGCATGAAGTTGCATCCATGAGGGTAGAGCTGCAGCAAGTTAGAGATGATCGTGATCACCAAATATTGCAAGTGCAAACTTTAAGAGCTGAAGTAATTAAGTATAAGGAGTTGGCAGTAAGCTCAGAAGAACTAGAGGTTTGTTTTAACCTTTGATTTTTTTTTTCAAACTCTGGGAATGTGTATTTCTCTTTATATTATATTGAGATGTTTGCTTTCTTTTACAGGCAAGATGTGCTTCACAAAGTAACCAGATTAGGTCATTATCAGATCAGCTTGCAGCTGCAGAGGAAAAATTGCAGGTTTTGCCATAAATCCAGCAAAATTTTTATACATGAGTTATACTCTGATGTCACTATGTCATTCTGTTCATTGTCCTTAGTGTTATAACTACATTTCTACTCCTGTTAGGTGTCTGACTTATCTGCATTGGAGACAAAGACAGAATTTGAAGGGCAAAAGAAACTCATAAATGAGCTGCGGAATCATTTGGAAGATGCAGAATATAAACTCATTGAAGGAGAGAAGCTGCGTAAAAGATTACATAATACCATCTTGGTAATATTCTCACACTTAAAATTACGAGCTGAAATATTAGACACATTTACCGAAAATAAATCTCTTATGTTACAGGAACTCAAGGGGAACATTCGTGTATTTTGTAGAGTGCGGCCTCTATTGCCTGATGATAGTTCTGGTAGTGAAGGAAAACTGATATCATATCCTACAACAACTGAAGCTCTTGGACGGGGCATTGATATAACGCAAAATGGTAGGTTTTAGGTTGTGGTATGATGCCTTTTTTTTTTTAATTCAATTGAATTTTGAAAATAAAAACTCATGTTGTGAATTCACTTTTGTCAGGCCAAAAACATTCTTTCTCGTTTGATAGAGTTTTTATGCCTGATGAATCGCAAGAGGATGTATTTGTAGAAATTTCTCAGCTTGTTCAAAGTGCTCTTGATGGGTACAAGGTGTTTTTTCTGCTTCAAGTTCCTTCACATATTTAGTAAATGTATGGAGGTGGTCATGCAAAGTGCTTCCGCGATACCTTTTTGTGTTATTTTAGCTATCTGGCATTTTTCCTTTACTTTTTCTTGCAGTCTTTTTGAGAACACTCAGATATGTTTCTAGTTGTGCATTTGCTAAAAATAGAGAAAAAGGGTAGAGTATATCCTTCAGGTTTATATGCCTGCTAAAGTGCTTCCGCGATACCTTTTTGTGTTATTTTAGCTATCTGGCATTTTTCCTTTACTTTTTCTTGCAGTCTTTTTGAGAACACTCAGATATGTTCTCTAGTTGTGCATTTGCTAAAAACAGAGAAAAAGGGTAGAGTATATCCTCCAGGTTTATATGCCTGCTACATTCAAATATGCAAGTTCCATAACACGCTTTTCTATCACACTTATTTACTCAGTTTATCTCTAGTAAAATACATGCTTTAAGAGATGATAGTTTTTTATTTTTTTCAGGTTTGTATTTTTGCCTATGGTCAAACAGGTTCGGGTAAAACCTACACCATGATGGGGAAACCAGGGCATCCAGATCTAAAAGGTTTGATACCACGCTCATTAGAACAGATATTTCAAACTAGGCAATCTCTTCTATCTCAAGGCTGGAAATATGAAATGCAGGTAAGCATTATCATCTTACCGATCTTGGTAGTATAGCTCTTTGTTTGTCTACTTGAACAAAATATTTTGAACTCATTTTTTCCAAACATATGCAGGTGTCCATGTTGGAAATATACAATGAAACAATCCGAGATCTGTTATCAACAAACAGAGATGCATCACGACCAGAGAATGCTTGTAATGGAAAACAGTATGCAATTAAACATGATGCAAACGGAAACACGCATGTGACCGACCTTACCGTTGTGGATGTCTGCAGTACAAAGGAGGTTTCCTACCTTTTAGATAGGGCTGCACACAGCAGGTAACAATTCTAGAATATGCATGCTTTCACCGGTGATGCTGATATTTTAAGAATAGTTCAGAAGTATATCAGGGCTGCTGTTTCATTATCTGTGTTGAGTTTTATGTGCAATTTTTCTATTTTGTATTTTTCCATGGATCATATTTTGTCCAATACATAGCCTTTTTAATGGTATATCAGCTTGTTAGATGTGACGAAACTTTTGGCAAATGGTGATTGTTGGTTGGGGGAAGAAAGAAGACTTTTCATATTTTGGGAAATAGACTCAAATGGGGCATACTTGAGCTTCGTCTAAGTCTATTAACATATTTTATTCAATTAAGAGGACTTCTAATGAAGAGTTTTGTATCTGTTTAGGTCTGTAGGCAAGACCCAGATGAACGAGCAATCATCAAGAAGTCACTTTGTCTTCACGTTGCGGATATCCGGTCTTAATGAGGTATATCATCCTTTTCCTTTTAACATCTGCATGTGTTGATGCCCTTCTGCTCTCACATTATCTAATGTGCTGTGACCATAAATGTAATATTTTATTAATTAGCTGTTGTTTTCATAATTGACCAGGGCACCGAACAACAAGTACAAGGCATCCTGAATCTGATTGATCTTGCTGGGAGTGAGCGTCTTTCAAAGAGTGGCTCAACTGGGGACCGACTGAAAGAAACTCAAGTAATTTATTAGTTGTTACAAATTCACTTCTGTTATTTGTTGTAATATGCATGTTAGGTTGCTAATGATCTTTTTTTCCACTTGTGTATAGGCCATTAATAAAAGCTTGTCATCTTTAAGTGATGTCATATTTGCCTTGGCAAAGAAGGAGAAGAAGGAAGACCATGTACCATTTAGGAACTCGAAGTTAACTTATCTTCTTCAGGTAAGCTTGTGGGACATATGGATTATCGGGTTAAAATTTTCTATCTGTAAACTATTTTTTATTAGCTTGTACATAGTCTTATCTTTTAATAAAGACGTGGCTTAATGCAGAAAAATATGCATAATTTTTTTTTAAAATTATTTATATCACAATTAAACTTCCAAAGATGAATTTAATTAAGAGATATAGCTTTCCTATATCATCCTTTCATCTTATAACTTTTCTCTGGTGGAAGCAGACCTTCACTCATAGAGGAATGAAATGTTCTATTGTTGCTTTAAAACTCAGCTTAAAGCAGGAAAAATGAATGGCATCCTTTTTTTTTTTCTTTTTTCTTTTTCTTTTTTTAATACCATTGTTTGCTACAAGCTTTTCTTAAATCCCTACTATTACCATGAATGTTTTTAGACAAAATCACAAACTTTGTAAATTTATCAAAGCTGGAGACTTTTTCTTCTGGGAGATCCTTTTGTGAACAAAATATAGCTTTACTCGTCCCATGATTTTTACTAATATTCTTTGAATCAATTGTCAACCAGCCTTGTTTAGGAGGGGACTCAAAGACATTGATGTTTGTCAATATATCTCCTGAAGCATCCTCAGTGGGTGAGTCACTTTGCTCGCTACGGTTTGCAGCAAGGGTTAATGCTTGTGAGATAGGGACTCCTCGGCGCCAAACTAGCATGAGGTCTTCAGAATCTCGCCTGAGCCTTGGCTAATATTCAACTAATATTTCATAACACAACATTGAGATCGACCCCTTTTTTTTTCTTCTCCACTTGAGGTGTATCTAGTAACTAGAAAATGAGAGTTTATTGTGATTCTAACAGGAGCTGCTTTTGTATAGTAAAAAAATCATTGCATTTGTATCCTTTTAGCTCTGAGATTGATTTCTCTAACATTTCGCTTACAAAATTCAGTGTATCAATGAAGAATACTATCTAAATTTTATGTATGTGATTGCATCCTTTATTGTTGAATCAGAAAATGACTCGGTACAAAAGAAATGTGCTCCTCTTGGACAGTTCTCTCTTTAACGGGAACCTAGAATGGAGAAAGTAAAGGATCCATAGTGATCCAAATCTGTCACTCACAGGTTGGGTGGGGAGGGTCGCTTTGAGAGTGGCTGGAAAACGATTAAAGGAAAAGAAAGGGGGAAACTGGTACGGGGTGTAAATACAGACAGGATATAGTTAAGGAGGTTGGTAAGAAGTTAGTGAGTTCTTTTAGTGCAACTGATTCTAAGAAGAGAGATGGATGCAGAGTTAATACGTAAATGTGAAGCCATAAGCTTAAAATCAGAGAAAATGACTCGGTATCGAATAGAAATCTCACAGCTCAGTGTTTGAACTGAGGCGCAACATATATTTGAAAGCAAAAGGAAGTTGATTGAGCATTGCACAAATTTAGCAGTCACTTGGAACTACCCGATGATTTTGCCGACAAGGAATTATAAGATTCTGCAGATATATGCCATTCGATCCACTGCCGATTTATGCCATTCGATCCATAACCTCATGAAGAATAACAGCAGTATCTGCATAAGTTGATTGTGTCTGTGGGAAATTTTTGGTACTTACGGCAACTTCAAGCTGTCAACATATCAAAACTTTTTAGTGTTAGAAGAAGTTGCCAAAAGCTTCAGGTTAAAGAACATAACTCAAGTCAAGTTTGTGTACCGTCTCAAAACTGTCAAATAATCTGTTAGCCAAATCAGTGAGAGGTTGCTTATCACTGGGTGCTGCTGCGGAGATGACGTTGTCAAAATCATAGTACATGAAAGTAGATTTGAGTCTCAAATACTTTCTCACATAATTAAGAGTATCTGGTCCAATCAAATCTGCCATTGCCAGCAGGTCAAATGCATATCTTTTTAGCCTATGAATCCTGCCTTTGGTTCCAATATTTGCAATATAGATAGCTTTCTTTAGAAACGAACGTGTGCCCGTTTTCTCATTAGCAATATCTGAATAACAAGCATGAAAATAAGCACTTCCAGCAAAGCAAAAGTGTGGTAAAAAGGCAGAAGCAGAAAGAATTTGCAAATTGCTTTCTTACTGTTGTATACAGGAGGTACAGGTAAAGGGCCAGTGACCCAGAGGCCATTATCCTCAGCAAGAGAGACTCCATTGCTAGAAGTGCTTCCAATAAGTGCTAAAGAGGCAAGGCCTAGTGACACTCTTCTTGTAATTTGTGCCTGGTCTTGAAAGTTTTCTGCTTTGTGGCCTAGAAGTCCAATTATTTTAGCTCTCTTTTGGAATTTTTGAAACCTGGGCAGGTTTTGGACGGCTGGTAAGGTTTCAGAAACACCATTTAAGTTTGCCAAATGAGCCATTGATGATGAATTTTGAGTGAGAGTGGCAGCTTTTGAGCTTATGATCATAGAGTAACCATCGGCGGGTTTCAGTTAGTTATATCCGTTTCTAAGTGTTGGCTTCTACTGACCACCCGAAGCATATCCTCATTTTGAGGGTAGTGTGGTCATTTGGTGAGTACCAATTTTCCGTTTGAATTATTTCTATAAATCAGGCCTATTTTTTTGATATATTGTCAAAGGGTAAGTTTTGGATTAGCCCATTGTGAAATGACAATTTTAAAAGGGTGGGATTATTTGAACTTAATAAAACACTTATATGAAATCGCTGACCATGAAATATTATGTTAGAGGAAAACAATTAAAACTTAAACAATATATGTAATTAGCATTTACTTTCACTCATGGCTAATTTCTTTTATACATTAAAAAAGTTTGATAGGAAGAGAGAATTTTCGTTAATCCCAAAAGATTTGATAAGAAAAAATTTATCGGCTGAATACAAGCCTTCACCAATACGAAATTTTTGGCCAAATCAAAATATATAATGACTTCGCACAATCTTAATTCAACTAAAAATAATATAGGTTAAAGAAGGAGCAGCAGTGAGTTGTTTTTTATTTAATTATTTTGTTTAGGCTATAATCGTAATATAGTTAGGGTTGTTTTAGTAATAAAGAATTTAATTAAAAAAATGGGTCTAATGAGCATTTTGGAGGGTTTAAATAGCCCTATCTACTTTCAAATACCTCCAAATTATTGTAATGTTTACTTATCTCTATTTTTGTTCAAAAGGTAAGGAAAAATCGGGGTAGGTTGATTAATTTTTTTTTATTATCTTTACAAAATAAAAAATAAGTTGAAATTTATAATAATTTAATTTAGACAGTATTTTAAAAATTATCATTTCAGGAGAAAAAAATCTAAAATTAACCAATTCTCAGAACAATTTTTTTTTTTTTTTTGGGTTCCTTGTGTGAGGAAACGATTACTTACCTAAGGGAAAGTTTCAGATCAAGTTGTATGACTTTTAACCTACCAACTTACTTAATTTTGTATTTTTGAAAGGACAAACTTATATAAATTGGAATTGCTAAACTTGGTATAAACTCTGTCATAATCTATATTTCTTTGTCAAACATCTTGTTGTACTTGGAAATTAATACTGAAGCACATCAATTATGATTCTTATAAGATATTAATAACCATCCAACTGAAGTCACCACTTTGGCCAGCACTTTATCCCTTACAGGCCAATCCGGTGTAAGCGGGGATTAGTCTGGTTTGTGATACGGGCTAGAGATGGCCAATGGGCCGGACGGCATGAGGCACGACAAGACACGAACACGTTTCAGTGAGGCACGCGGCACGGTAGGCACAACAAGCATGTGGGCCGTGTCAGGCCTAGAATTTAGGCACGCGGGCTTTAAAAGCACAACACGATTAAAAATTGGTCAAAGCACGATACGCGAAAAAGTATGTAATAATAAGACGCTTCATCGTTGGTGAAGATTAGGATGCGGCCGTGCTATCAATAAATAAGATGCATGTGGTAAAAAATATATTAAAGTAAATTTTTTTTAATAAAAAGTAAATATAAAATGTTATGAAATTAAAGTAAAATATCTTGAAATTAAATTTTTAATATATTTTTTAGCATAGACTTTTAAAAATTAATTTAAATCTTAGTTTAAATAAATATTTTAATTTTTATGTTTATAATTTATTAAATGAATAAGTAATTATCATGATTTTAATAAATAAAATTATAAATATCATAATTTTATTTATGATATTTAATTAATTAATTTTTTATGCTTATAATTTATTAAATGAATAAGTAAATATCATGATTTTAATAAATAAAATTATAAACATCATAAATTTATAAATGATAAATAAAAAATCATGTATTGTTGTGTTATGAATTATTGGTTATTTTGAAATAAAATATATAGTTGTGAAATTGTGATAAACTGATAATAAAATATTAATTATTCTCTTAATAAAAATTAATATGATTATGATTATGAATTTATTATTATTATTATTATTATTATTATTATTTTAGTAGGCTGATGGGCTTAAAAAAGCACGCGTTAGCGACGTGGCGCAAAATAATAAAGACGCTGGATATATGAGCTTTTTAAAGCACGCTGAACATGTGGGACAAAAAAAATTGGTCGGCTTTTTTTAGGCATGGCACGAAGTGGGCTCATGCCATGGGCCGTGCCGGGCCCAGCTAAAAAAGTGGGCACGACACAGCACGTTGTGGGCTGCATGTTGATGGGTCGGCAGGCTCGTGGCATAGCAAGACGCTTAAATGCCGCTCTCCCATAGTTGGGGCTCACTCAGGATCACCTCGGGGTACAGACAAAAAAAAAAGAATAGATAATGATGTACAAAGACATATATATATTAGGATCAGGACAAGTCCTTTTCTAATGTGAATATTTACATCTTATAAAATAAGAACTTAGGCTAGCTAGTTGTTACTTACTAGCCAATAACAATAAAAATAACAAATTATGTATCAAAGTTTGTTATTTATTGTTGTCATCGACTAATTGCCAATAGTTAACAATTAGTTTAAGGTCGTGTTTGTTTTTTTATTTGAAATCTTAATAGGTTTGAATTTAGCTGAAATCTGAATATATTTAAATGAAAATGTCTGAATGAAATTATTGTTTTTTCTTTTCAACATCTTAAGAGAAAAATTTAAAAACTAGTAGTTTGGCATAAATATTTTTTTTAAGTGGTGCATATATTTGTTCTTCATCATTTATAATTTTCACAGGTTGATTAGATTGGTAGAACTAAAAAAAAAACATCATTGTTGATATTAATTTTATTTTGTGATAAAAGATGTAGTTATAACATCAAATTTTATCATAAAGTCAACATTGTTATTTTATTTTTCATTCATCATAATAGACATAATTTGATTTGTTCAATATTTCAGTTTAGTGAATGTTATCATGTGAATAAAATTTTAAGGTAATTAAAAAAATAATTTCAAGAATAATACAAAAATATTAGGTTTATACATAATATTGGAAACATATGAATTGTTAAGGGTATTTTTGAGATTTGAAATTAAAATTTTCTATTTAGATTTTAGATTTCAGATAAAAATGGCCATTTTTTACTTTTTATATTCAGATAAAATTGTCTGATAATATGTAATAAATTAAAAAAATCTAAAATAAATAAATGTATGAAAAAAGTTAAATTCAAATTTATATTAAAAATCAAACAGCATTTAAGTTTACAATATTTTATAATAATATAAATGTCCGCACCCGAAAATTATTATTGTTGTGAAATATGGTATACAAAGTAGAGAAAACGTTAATCCAGATGTGAAAGTAGCATATAGTTTCATTTTCTGTTCTCTAAAGTTTGTCCTCTGAGATTTACTTGATGTTTACAAGTTCTAAAATCAGATATATTCTGCTACTGCTTTCCCATATCAAAAAAATTAAATAAAATATTTTCACCAGTGTGTTACTGTTCACAAGTTACAAAAAGAATTATTATTAGCGATAATGATAAACAATCCTTAATCTTTGATGTGGACCTTGTAGGCAAAACTTCAAGGGATATGGTTGGCCAAATACATGTAGTTTTCAAGAAACTAAATATCAGAAAGAAAGAAAAAAGAGACTCTATCGAAAAAAGAGACTCTATCCTAATACAAGATTATGATTCGTTGAATCCTAACACAAGATTATGATTTGTTGATTATCTTCAGTTTTCACAAAACTCAATATCACAAAGAAAGAAAAAAGAGACTCTATCCTAATACAAGATTATGATTCGTTGAATCCTAACACAAGATTATGATTTGTTGATTATCTTCAGTTTTCACAAGAATACGACAATTAATTACTAAATAATTTTTCATTATCGGAATTGGCTCATTAATCCTAATGGTGAAAGTAAGTGGTCATGAGTTTTAGACTAAAAGAATACGTTTAAATTCGAAGTGGGTGAGTGATGGGGCATAATTAATGTGGACAAAAATAAGAATAATTATTAGGAGTTTATTTATTTTTGAAAGAAAGAAAAAAAAAATCTTCATCATGAAAAAAATGAACCAAAATAATGCATGATTAATTATGGGGACCAGAGAACCAGATAACGCAAAACCCTCAAGCATATATTATATATTATTAGGTGTGAAAAGTGGGTCATGCTTAGCTTTATAAATCCATTCCATCATATCATTCATTCTTATAAAAAGTAAAATAGAAGAATCATTGAAAGAAAGTGAAGAACAATTAGGAGCCTCTCATAAAAAAACCTAGCTGAACAGCCATTAATATTATTCTCTATTGATTGCAACTTTTTGGTTTCTTCTCTCATCTATAGATAAGACTACACACGAAAAAAAAAAAAAAAAGAAAGCAAGAGAAAGAAAAGATGCAAGGCAATGAAGCACAGCTAATGAAGTCCAGAGTTGCCAAAGTAAATTCAGAGAAGTCATGGGATTTCTTTATCACCCAAGCTACCAACCAAGGCTGCCCTGTAAGTGCTCTTTTAATTATTTATTAATTCGTTCATGCTTGCAAACTTGCCACTATATATATTGACGAATATTAATAGTTATTGGCAACTTTTTTACTCTCTTTTTTCCCCTTGTTTCGTTTGATTATGCAAAACTGAATATAATTTCTAAGTTGTTATTTAACCTTCTTGTGAATTATGCAGGTTGTGGTGCATTTTACAGCAGCATGGTGCATGCCATCAGTGGCCATGAATCATTTCTTTGAAGAACTTGCCTCGACCTATCAAGATATTCTATTTCTATCAGTCGATGTGGATGAAGCAAAGGTAATTGTTAATTATCTGTTTAAAAATTTTTAAATTATGCCGACATCTTTATTTTATAAAATATAAATCTGGCTTTATACAAAAATTTGTTGGTGTTGTTTAAAGCATATATATACGGTTATGTTTGAAATTTCTAAAGTGCGGATGCCTCTAAAATAGAAAATAACACATTACATGCATATTTAACCAAAATTTGTAATTCCGATTTTTTTGTTTATTAAATATTTTCTCAAAAGACTTGAAATATTGTCTTATCAAAGAATTTTTAACATTAGACTGAACAAAAGATTTCTAAACAACATTTTATCATATGCTGTAATGGGCTGTGAAAGCTCTCTTTCTTCTTGATTAATTTATCGTTTTTTTTAATACAAGCAAAAAACAAAAGCAAATGCAAATGCATCTCTAATCATTAATGTAGATTATAGGGAACAAGTCCATGTTTACCAAAAATTTGTAATTCGGGATTTGTTTGTTGTTTATTAAACATTTCTCAAAAGACTTGAAATATTTTATCTTATCAAAGCATTTTTTACATTAGACTGAATAATAAATACTTCTAAATAACATGTTATCATTTGCTGTAATGGGCGTGACAAGCTCTCTTTATTCTTGATTAATTTATCAATTTTTTTTTTATAGAAACAAAAAACAAAAGAAAATGCAAATGCAAATGCATCTCTGATCATTAATGTATATTGGGGGGAACAAGTCCCTGTGAAATAGAATTTACTATTATAAACCATATACTATTTTTTTTAATCCTTAAACGTGTCTGACAATGATTGGAACTGGTGTCGTGTGAGATGTGACTTGTATATATATATTTTTAATTTTTGCAGCAATTATATTATTTAGGTAAAGTAAAGCTTATCCATGTACACAATTTGGAATAAACTATGAATGAATCAAATATTATTTGAGAGTTGTGAAGACCGCACACCTACTCCTTGTTGACTGACTTGTATAATTATATATCATCCTTTTGGCAATGTGAAAAAGGTGGCTAATGAGAGGTAACATCGCATGATTCTTATTTTGATCGTGTTAAATACATCATTATGTCGTTTATGCTAACAATGATTTTTTAAATAATTAATTAGGTGGTAGCATCAAAGATGGAGATAAAGGCCATGCCAACATTTATATTGATGAAGGAAGGAGCTTTAGTTGATAAGCTTGTGGGTGCCAATCCTCAAGCAATAAGAAAAATGATTAATGGTTTTATTCACTCCATTCGATTACACAAAAACTAGTTAGTTGAAATTTATTAGATATGTAAGTTTTTTTTTTTTTGGTGTTCCATAAGGTTTGGAGTGAGAATTGTTTGAAGGAAATTATGGGAGTTTGAGAAAATTGTTAGCTAGTGACATTAGTTGGGATGTCAATAAGACTAGTTGGGGTGTCTTTGATTTCGTATTTTGTGGGTTTGATTACTTGCTTGTTTCATTTTTAAAACTATCAATGGCATTCTTTGAGAATGTACTTGTTGAAAAAAACTTAAACCCATTCAATAACATTTCATGCATGTACATCTTAAAGCTTGATCATTTTCTTTTTTCAGGTAAATTTTATAATTAAAAAAAATAATTCAATATGTCATTTATTAGAAATTCTAGAGCTCCAAGCTTTATATATAAATGACGTAGCATTATAGTATTGACTGGATGTAAAGATTTCGTTACCTCCATAAGTGTTTTATGTTTCACTTAACCAACAATAAATTGAATCAATTTGTATAAACACTTTGCGGCACTTGCATTATTTATTACACAAATCAGATCCTACTAAGAGATATTCATTTATTTAACTGATTAACGACTCTAAAATACAAAATGTCAGATGAATCTCATTCAATCATTCACTAGCAATTAACATTTCATTCATCATCACCTAAAAATTATGTGAAGAGGGTTTCGGTGAATATGATATGCGGCCAATGAACCTAGCTAGTCGTTGTTCATAAGAAATAAAAAATACAAATGATGCAAAAAGCAAAACATGAGCTGCCAATACCATATCAATCAGTTGCACTGTTGAGGGTTACCACCTACCGCTTCCTAGATAAATTATTATTATATGAACACGAACATTTGATAGACAGATAAATGGCTTCGCAAGTAAATTAGAGTGACTTTTAGTTCTTTTTCTTTTTTCTTAATTTGCCATTTGAATTTAAATCTTGATGGCAGTGGGGATTAAAAAACCAATTTAGAATTTGGCCACCCAACTGAAAAAAAAAAATAGATAAGTTCGAATTTGCATAAAAAGAGAGTATAGATGATTAAAATAGCACATATTAGATGAATATTTGGGCCTGTGATCTCTAGGCCTGCGGCCCATAGGCCCGTTACCAGGTTTTGGACTTTATTTGTGGGACCCACCTCATTCTTTTGGGCAGCTGAACAGGTACGAGCAGAATATTTAAGTCCACTGATCCGCTACCGTGACTCTTTGATCACATCATTGTTGCCCAATAGACTAACTACACGTCATCGATCTGGTACTTGTAATCTCCACAGGACCACACACTTTAAAGTGAACAGAGGGCACCGAGCAGCGGGTATCCACACTGTGTTGTCGTGTTGACAAGCTCAAAATCATGCTTCACATTGACATAAAATCCTAATGATCATCATCAATTGCTTTCATGGGACCTATCCAATCAACTTGCTTTTCTACATGCAAGGAGTAAACCCATCTTACCAAGCTTGAGTTGATTGATGGATGGTGTTGCTGCAAACCCTAAACATTAAAAACAAAAATTATTACTTTATTAAAAAAATTTTACATATATTTTTTTATTTGTAATCTTAACTTAAAATTAATTACCTTTTCAACATATATACTAAAATTATTACTTTATTAAATTAATTTTACACATTTTTTGATTTTACATATATTTTTCACATTGTTATCTTAACTTAAAAATTAATTAATCACCTTTTCAACATATATTACATTTTGAAGAGTCTCTCATAAATAATGATATTGTTGTTTCTCTCTAAAAGTGAAATATTACACTATGAGCAGATTTTCACATCCCACGAATTCGATATATTGCTTAAAATAGTACAAAAAATTAAAGGTCATTGAATAAATAAAAAATAATATAAAAAAGTAGAAATAAAATGATATATAGCAAATTTCAACTAGGCTTTAGGTGTCAGCCCAAGATGGAGCCCAAGCCCAAGAGTAAGAAAAAAAAAGAAGCACTGTTTACACGCACGCCACCACCTGCCACTACAATTCCCTCAAAATTCTACACGAAGAATCCGCATTCTCCTCTTTCTTCGAAACCCAACCCCTGTTTGTTTCCCAGGAAAATTTCTTTCCGCCGGAAAACCCATCCATATTATCCTGCAAAGTCAAAATGGTCTCTCCGGAAAATACGAATTGGCTGTTAGATTACCCCTTGATCGACGATATCACTGTCCCTGATGGCAATTTCTCCGTTTCCGCTTCGGGTTTCACTTGGACCGTTCAGCCGCCAATTAACGGGCCGTCAAATGGCTGGTACTTTTAGGCAGAAAAAGAAATGGCTTTTACGTATTTTTATTATGGGTTCATTTTAATTTACTATGTCCTTTATTAACTAATCAATTAGGTTTTCTTTTGTCTTGGTTGTTTTTCAATTTGAAATTGTCACAAATTTTTTTTTGTGAAAACTTGTTCTATTGGGTCCATTCTTTTTGGAGAGATTATAGAGTTGAAAATTTGAGGTCAAATGGAGCTAAATGTTGATGTAACAGGTTGATTTCAAATCTTCTTTTATTAATTTTGGTTAGCTTGTATAGTATATATGCTATGTCATATTTGTTTTATTAATTTTATGGCATTTTCTTGTTGATTTTATCATTGTACTTGTGCAGTGTATGTGGAATTTTGCGGTTTCTTGCACTGCTAGATTCTTTTCTCATTTCTGATTAGGTTTATGTGAATGCTCTCACACCATATGTGGTAGTTTGTAATTTCTTTTTCTGAACGAGATAACCTCCATTCCATCCTGTTCCAATTTTGTGGTAGAATTCCAGGCCACCTGATGCAGCATAAATGAAGTTACTTTACTGCTGTTTTTGGTGCGGAATTGGATATTAGTAGAACTTAAATTGTTGGTTCGTTGTGCTTTTGTAGAAGCTAATCTCCACTTCTGTGCATCGTGATTATAATGGATGAATTTCATTCTCTGCACTCTACTTAAATGTTTATATTTTTTGGTATTTAAGGCAGAAACTAATATTGTTCGAATAATACTCATATTTATGTTTTAAGGCTTGAACTGAGTTTGTAAATGATGCTTTATTGTTCTGTCATAGTTATCAAATAATTGTTTCCGAGATGGGAAAAATGGTGGTTAGATGTAGTATTTGCTAATCTTTAGAATTTGATTGATACCAGTTCTGAATGTGGCGGTGGAAGGAGTAAGATGCTAGCTTTTCAGCTCCATTTTTGTCTCGAACCATGAAAAGTTTGTTTTACTTCCCAAATGCTTAGGCTGAGATCCTGATTTGCATGATATCAACATCATGCGTCAGTATAATTAACTGCAGTACATGCATTTCTTTTTGTAGTTTGTCCTGTAACTTGTTTTTGTTTTTCTGACATGATCTGTTTGTAGTGTGGAAATTGATTCTGCATCTGGGGATTCAAATGGTCTCAAGGAAAGCTCAAAAAAGAGGTAAACAATTTCTCTTGTCATTTTTCATTCCCTTTCTTCTCTGTTTATTGCCTTACCCTAATATTTGTCAGCTGTTTATAAATTGTGAGCTGCGGATTTTACAGAATTGTTCCATAATTGGATCTATAGGATCCGGAATTGGATATACTGAATGCAAATTGTTTTGAGATGTTCACTCTTTCTTGAGCATTCTATAGAGCTGTAGTAATTTGCAATCAGTGTGGTCACATCTTGAGCCATTTGGGTTCTCGTATAGTCAGGAACTTGTGGAATCTAGATTTTAATCAGATGCAAAGCGGGTTAAATTTTATGGGTCATTATGCCTCAACGAGACCATAAAGTGTGTACCAATATATATTATTATTAATAATATTATCTCTCTTCCAATATTCCTGCCTCAGGGTTAGATCAGAATCATGTGGGTCTTCTAGCTCCAAGGCGTGCAGGGAAAAGTTGCGTAGGGATCGTCTTAATGACAAGTATTATCTTGTTCTCTCTCTCTCTCTCTCTCACACACACACACACACACACACACACACACTCACACATAAGCTTAAATGTCCAATATTTGGATTGATTTGCAGGTTTGTGGAGTTAGCCTCTATCTTAGAGCCTGGACGGCCCCCCAAAACAGATAAGGCAGCTATTCTGATTGACGCCGTCCGGATGGTGACTCAATTACGCTGTGAAGCCCAGAAGTTGAAGGACTCAAATTCAAGTCTCCAGGAGAAGATCAAAGAGTTGAAGGCAAGTCTGCCTTAATTTTCGTGGGAACTTTGTGAATGAAATGTTGTTGTCTCAAGGCTTTATTTCTCTCTGTTCTCTTGTTTGTGTATTGTTTGGATATCTGGAAAAGGGACAAGGATATTTAAGGTTACGTTTGTGACAGATACATTAAGCAGCCTTTTCTCTTATGTAGGCTGAGAAGAATGAGCTTCGTGATGAGAAACAGAGGCTAAAGGCAGAGAAAGAGAAGATAGAGCAGCAACTCAAAGCTATGAACACACAACCCAGTTTCTTAACTCCTCCTCCAGCAATCCCTGCTGCATTTGCTGCCCAAGGCCAAGCACCTGGAAACAAGCTGATGCCTTTCATCAGCTACCCTGGAGTTGCAATGTGGCAATTCATGCCCCCTGCTGCAGTGGATACCTCACAGGATCATGTACTCCGCCCTCCGGTTGCTTAAGTATGCAACCTACAATGATTTGGGTTTGCAATTTGCACCTAACAAGTGTATTTTCATTTATCATTGTTCTCTGACTGTATTAGTTTTTCCGAAGTCTTTAATGATTGGTGGGTGACTGTATTTGAATCTCTCTGTCCTATGGATTGTTGCTGGTTTTTGCATGTAAATTTCAATAAGTTCGTCTGGCAGTCCTTGTTTCGGTTTTGGAGACCTACAAAGTTTGATCTTATTTTAGGCCTTACTGATGAGAGCCTCACCCTGCCAAAGCACAGATGAATCATAAAGATATAAATTTTTATATAACATCTGAATTTAATCGATAAGTATTATATGTGAAAGATGAAGGTGTTTGAAAAACAAATTGAAATTTATTTAAGAGTGCCGCGTCATTGATGTAAAATTCCTAGCAACCCATTGGCCCCCAGTCTGCCAGCTTATCTTATCTATTTTATAAGTGGGTGCTATCTTCTTCTCGTGGAAAGCGGCTTGATCGTCACTCAAATGGCTGCCAATCTCCTCAAACTTCATATGCAAACCTTCAAAATAACAAATCCTTCAACCCCATATCCTCAAACCAAAACCCTTTGCCCATCTCTGCCATTTTCCACCACCCACAACATTTATTATTACAACACCTCTTCTTTGCCATCAATTATTCTATGCAGTCAAAAAGCTTCTTCTTTATCCCTCAACTGCTCCTTGTCTTCCTCTAACCCACCAACTTCCAAGGAAGAGGCCATTCTCCAAGCCAAAACTTGCCTCTTAACCACCCTTGAGAAGCCTCTAAACAACCCCAAACTCGCTGGCAAACTCAAGAAACTGAAGCAACCTAGATATCGTGTTGAGATTCCTGTCATAGATGATGACTCACCATCTTCCCTCTCTCAGCTTGCTTTTGATTTGTTTAAAGACCTGCCCATCGGAAGAAAAGGCTCACCAGTCAAGATTCTGATTCTTTGGCCTGATGCTGCCGTCACTGAGGCTGCAGTGAAAGTATTTGAATCGCACTCTTTGAACCAATTTGAACACATAGATGTAAAGACAGTTACTGGTGGAGATAATAGAATTGTGAGTTCTGCTGAGGTGGCGATAATATTGGCGCCAGAGAAGTCACAATTGGGAGTTATCAAGACAGTTGCTGACAGTTTGTATCCGAAGCCAGTGGTGATTTTTAACCCCAGATGGGCGTTTGAAGACGAGGAGAATTTTGGTGATATAAGTGGCTTTGTGGGTTCTTTTGAGGTGATATATTCGTTTTTGGGATTAGAAGTTCAGGGCGTTTTGAGTAAAAGAACAGGAATGATTTTCAAGTGTGTGAGAAATGGGATATTGAGCGGTGAAAAGTGGAATGTTTTTGTTGAAGAAGAAGGAAAAATGAAGGTGGCTTCCAGGTTTACGGCACGACCATCTATTGGTGAAGTGGAGACTGTGTTGTATAATTTGATGGCTATCAACTCCCCTATCACAAAATCTGCCAAGTTCCTGAGAGATTTGGTGTCGAATGTAACCGGAAAAAAGTAAGTTTTGTTGTATGTATTTCTTGTTTGATATTTTTCATAAATAAAATGAGAAATTTGGTGCTGTTTGAATTATCATTGACTGCTGAATTTAATTATTCATTAAATAACTTCCTATTATTCATTTAAATAACTTCCTGATCATTGGAACCAGAACTTTTATTGAAGTTAAATAACTTTTACATGTTAGCTCATTGCAACAGGTGAAGTGGTTGAGCTTGTACTTCAAACTTAAAAATTTTACCAACCATTGTCTTGCATCATTGGGAAGATGAGTGAAGATAAGGATGTTGGAGTTGAATGTCAATATTTGGTGTTATGTTTTGCCAATATAACCTATCTACCACCATTTATTCTACAGTTTGTGCTGCTTTTGCTTGTTCTTAAATGATACATATAAATGTGAATTTCTGAAATGTTTATCCTTGGAAATCGATGGGAGTTGTGAATACATGATTTTATTTTTATTTTTTTAATTTTAATACCGTAAGAGATATTAATGTATTATATAACTTTCCATAATTAATTCCTACATAGAAATTGAAGACGGGTTAGAGGAATTATGCCTTTAAATTTCAAGATCCTGTATGCTTCTGCCCACTTCAAGACATTGTTTTCCTTATGTGATGGAACACTACAAGAATTTGTTATATTTTATATTTTCTTTGCTCAAATGAATATATAATTTAAGTTTCACTGATCCAAAGTGCCTCTTCTTAAATGGGGGCAATAGGACCACTTCAGTGCCAAGAATGATGGCATGGTGCATCACTTGAGCAAATTTGTTGAAAGGTGCCTGACTTTATTGATTGAGTTTGAATTCTCAGGAATTCATAAGAATCACTGATGTCTCATCATTAATACATTTATGGAAAAAAAAAATTTGTGTTACATAAGATGAATACCAATGGTATCAATTCTTTAACATGCTTTCTGTTGGAATTTTCGTTTAAAGGAAGAAGGGACCCAGAAAAACAATAGCCTGGGGCTATTACGATTTAACATTCTGAATTGAAGGCCTCAATCTTGTGAAGAATTCTCTCCATTTACCTCTTCCCTTTTATCTCATATACAAATACATTTATCATCCATACAATCAACATGTTTCTTTCAAAATTCATCTCAATATGCCCTAATATGACAGCTCTTTATGAATTTATCAGAAAAGTTTATATACTTAGACCACAATGGCCGAAGTTTAGGAAAGGCAATGTCTAGCCAAGGTTTTGCTCTGCCATTGAAATGAATGACACCAGCACTCTCAGCATCAGCAAAACTTGTATTCTCCTGGTACCCCAGCCCCAGCATGTGCCAGAATGGATCAATGACATGGACATGTCCATGGAATGCTATTAAACCAGGAGGCAATGTCCCTAGCTGCCACAAACTCAGGTCCGATTTCAAGTTCTGCAGAATAGGAAACATAATACAATAATAATTTAGACTATTTGAAATGTTAGACGAGATGATTCAAACACTTCTAGATGAGTATGTTTTTCTTTTCCTTCAATTTAATTCGATGGATAATGGTGATTACCTGTTCTAGCCAGTGATGATAGGTCTGGCTAATGTTGGTCTTCCTCCAAGCCTCAAGATCAAATATGTTCATACCATAAGCCCATGCACATTCATTAGGATCAAAATTACTTGATATCAATGGGTGGGAGAAGTTTAGGTAGCTCTTAAGCGTCTTTGACATCACAAATTTATCATTCCCCCTACATGTCTCTACTGCTCCATTAACTTTTCCATTCATATCGATGTCCCATAGAGGGGAAAGATCAGTTTGTACTACAAGATCATCGTCTAGGAACACTACCTTGTTTAGGCTAGGAAACATCTGCAGAGAAAATGCGGTCATTGAGACTAAGCATACTAGTTCAGAGTGAAATCAGTAGAACCACATAAACTTAGAGCAATGAGCACGATACTTACCTCTGGTAGATGGATACGAATATGGTTCATCAAAGAGTTGTATTTAGGACTCAGTGCTTGCAGCTTTGCTGCGATAACATAAGGTTTCTCAGTATTATTTGCCACAATGGCTGATGAGCCCCCTCGAAACTGTGCCCGTACACGTTGATCCTTTTCCATTGCTTCCAAAACAGGCACCTTGCCCTTTGAAAACCAGTCAAAATGTTGCAATGCCTTAACCTCAATTATGGCTGGTGATAAGGGGTGTAGTGAAAACCATGCCTGCATTGGATAGTAAGTTTTCCTGTCTGTTATTATGTGCAACACAATTTTTGCAGGGTGCAATGAGTTCTTCACTAGTGATGTGGCAACGACAGAGGTGGCAAGCACATTGTCTGAGGCAAGGACATAGTGGAAGTAAGAGTTGTCAACAAGGGCTGGAACAAGTTCCGCTGAGGGTAGCTGGAGGCGAGCAGCTGCATTGGTGGAGTGTTCGTTAGCCAGCCTTAATGCCAGGCAGTGGAGCTGCTTTGGTATGCTGCTCGATGCTACATGGCGGTATAAATATTCTTGAATTTTGGCAGTTCTAGTCCTTTGTTCCATGAGTGTAACCTGTGAAATAATAAATGTTGATTTGTGTAAGCATTGCTAAAAGTTCTGAATATTTCACCCATCTCTTATTGTTAAATCAAATTTGTAAAAGATAAAATATGCTAGAGTGGTACCATATCTCTAAGCTTGATAGCAAAGGTTTTTGCATCTGATTTGCTTTCCTTCATTTCAGCCATGAATTCTTCTAACGTCTGAGGAATATCCGATCTTCCTTTTAATTCATCTTTGCTCATGGGTTCTTCTAATATTTGGTATATCACTTCTGGAACCTTTAGCAAACCGAAAATAAATTTGATTAGTGAACAAAATTGGCACTAGTTTGTAATTTTTTTTCCCGGACAAATCCACAGGAAAAAAAAAAAAATGGGAGAAAACTAAGGGGTTAGGAGATCACAGTGGACTGGGGCCTTCTTCCCAGGATCCTTGGTCCTAGTCTTTTTCCCAGGCAACCTATCATAAGGGAAAAAATGTAAAAAACTCAGTTAAGAGAGAATGAGTTACTATAATAATCATAGTAGTTATGCAGTCTCTTTCTTCTTACTGTTACTAAGGTGCCAACCACTGATGCAACCCATTCACCAACCATATGTTTGAGTAATTGTTTAATGATGCCAATGTTTTAATTTTGAATTAGGATCACGACATGTACGGTGGCATTTGTCAGACTTATCTCTGTAATTGATAATTAAAGTTTAATTGAGCAGCTTAATCTTATACGGCAGAGGAAAATCACTAGATTATACATAAATAAGCCCTGGCTAGGATTTTTCATACGCGTGATTGTCAATGATTGGTATATCCATATGATCCAATGGGCTATGGAGGATCTCTAAGTGAATCTTTAGTATGCAGGACAATCTCAATCTATTTTTCTTAAAAATCATACAAACTAAGTTTATGGACAATCATTTAACTTTGTATAACAATGGTGTGAACTTTGTTTTTGTTTATTTAATATTTAGATTGGAATTTAAAGTTTTGCTTGTCACTAACAATTTCTGCAAATACATTCTTCTTGAACTCTAATATGAATGCTGCAATGCACTGGTAATGCTGTTCAACTAATGAAAAGACATACCTATAGTAGAGCATTTGCTTTCTCCTTCAATGGTATCAACTGCAGATAATACGAACACAAACCGGAGAAGAAATGTGAGGAACAGAAGTGAATAGAATAGCATTCGATATGAAAGCCGTCTGGATCCAACCTTCACTTTGATAAACTCCCTAACGCCTTTGCCTGGTAGCACTGTTACATGCCTCAAACTAGGTGATATATGAAGCTGCATTTTCTCCCAAGCAGCAAAGGAAAAAGAACCAAACAAAACCCGGCTAGCTAGAGTTCTTCGTCTTGTTTTTCTTGTTATTTTTCCAGGCTTTGTTAGTTCGTATGCCAAAGAAGAACCTGAACAGAACTGCAAGAATCCCAAGTGATCATATGCAGCAAAAGGAAGGATTTGATGACGGTGCTGTGTTTAAGGTTGCTGTCATTTACCTAACCTTGCTTAGCATTTGGGCTAGATTATATATATATGTATATATATTTACCAAGCTTATATTTCAGATGCAGTTCATTATATTTCAGACAGAAGGGTTGTTAAAGAGAAAAAGACAGAGTACTGACAATTAGAAGAAGCTGTGCTTTAGATTTGGCTTCATTTAGAAGTCGGGAAGTTGATAGAGTAAAATGAAATTAAATGTGAAGAAAAGAAAAATAATAAAAGATGAAATGGCATTGTTTGGTATCACTTAGCTTTGCCTCCACATGAAGTCTTTGTAGCATACAATTTAGAAATTGGACTTTGACAATACACAGTTTCTAAATTGAAAATGACCTTCTCTCTTTCTTTTCAACTTATCGGTATGAAAACACAGGAACATCTACTTGTAATCTTACAGCAAATCAATGGAGAGAACTTGAAGCAGGCTCTGCCTCGTGGAGATAACGTTTTTTATTAGGATCTGTGAGTAAATCAACTTGCACATGAAAAATGTAAAGAAACAAGATGAGGGTAAGAGGGGGATTTCATGTTGACAGATTTTACGTCAGCTGATGATTTTGGCATTTGAAAGATTGTGCATGGTATCAATTGTTTGAAGCAATGACAACTGTTGAATCAAGAGAACCGATGCTTTTTTTATTACTTAATTCTCAATTTTCAGAAACTAGATTTTTATTTTTATTTTTTAACAAAATTTGTAACCTTATAAAGAATGCTTGAAGAGGGTTGTGGAAGTTCTTTAGCAACCCTTGAGCATGTGAATTTTTTTTTTTTTTAATTATGATGTCTGATCGAACCAAATTTCTGGTCAAATACTTGTTATATTTCTTGACTCCAAATATACGAGGAATGTTAACAAACATCCGGTGGTAATTTGGAACGGGTTTTGGGCTAACTGGGCCAGCAGAGCACGAAACGGGCCACCAATACTATCGGACACAAGTGTTGACTGGGCTGATGCATTCTTGATGTAGCTTTGAGACAATTTCGAAAGGATCTTAGATTTTCCAGTTATCCCAAACTCTGAACCAATCATATATTATCCAGCTATGCTTCTGGGGAAAGATGATATAAATGGGAAGCAAATTTTGTTTTAAAAAAAGCAGCCAATCATATCTTATTTCGATTTCTAATTAATAAAAAAAATTAAAGTGCTAAGCAAAAAAATTCCTCTTGTAAATTACTAAAACAAGATAATATTTCCAATAACACCTACTTACCTACGATTCGGGATGAACTAAATTCACTATTAAAAATGAGTTAGGTAAAATTTTGATACAAACGTTTAGCCATTATTGCATTAAATTCAATGATAAAGAGAGTAAATGATCAGTTCATAATATTGAGGGATTGTTTGTTTTTTCATCTCAAAACAAATTTTATTTAGATTTTATGAAACTATTGATTATTTAACTTGTAAAACTTAATAATGCATGTAATCATTGGAAGGTTGTCAATGTAAAGATTTCAGTTTTCAACGTTTTTATTTATTAAAATAAACAGCTTAACAGGTATAATTAGACGTCAAAACACAAAAAAAAAAAAATCACAATGCTAATATATTTTCATTTAAACATGTTCAAACTTATTTAAATTTTAGATAAAAAAATATTACCTAAATGTTTGAATATATTTATCCAAATAAAGAAAAGAAAATATTAGTTAAAATGTTCTAAAATCTAAACCTATTGATTATTTAACTTGTAAAACTTAATAATGCATGTAACGATTGGAAGGTTGCCAATGTAAAAATTTTAGTTTTCAAAGTTTTTATTTATTAAAATAAAAAACTTAACACGTATAATTAGACATCAAAACACAAAAAAAAAATCACAATGTTAATATATTTTCATTTAAACATGTTTAAACTTATTTAAATTTTAGATAAAAAAATTACGTAAATGTTTGAATATATTTATCCAAATAAAGAAAAGAAAATCTCAGTTAAAATGTTCTAAAATCTAAACCTATTGATTATTTAAATTTTAAAACTTAATAATGCATACAACCGTTGGAAGGTCATCAATGTAAAAATTTTAATTTTCAACGTTTTTATTTATTAAAGCAAATAGCTTCACACGTATAATTAGACATCAAAATACAAAAAACAATTACAATGTTAATTTATTTTCATTTAAACTTATTCAAACTTATTTAAATTTTAGATAAAAAAATGTTACCTAAATGTTTGAATATATTTATCCAAATAAGAAAAGCAAATCTTTGTTAAAATATTCTAGAAGCCTACTTTTGGTTTATCTTTGGGAGGTTCAACCTCAAAATTGATTAGGAAAATGCTACTCAGCAAGAATGCGGAGAGAAGACTTTCTCTTGGCCCCCCTCCACGTGAAGACTTTCTCTTTTCACATATTTTTTTCAAGGGTTATTATCATTTTACTATTTTAAAAATTGTCAAATATCAAATGACTACAATAATTATTGTCTTTTATTATTTTACTACTATATCTTTATAAAAATATCATTTTACTATTTTTCCGCTTCAATTTGTTAGTTGGCCAGTTAGTTATTTGATAGTTGACTGATACAATACCAAATTTACCCTTTATGATTAAAAAAATTAATAAGATAAATTTGTAATTCATATATCATAATTCTAGCAAAAAAATTATGTTGGTATTTTATATCTAGTTTAATAAATATATTACAAATTTATTTTGTAAATATGCTTCAAATATATATTTTTTTAATCATGAAGGGTGAAATTGATATTTTGTTAGTCAACTAACTCAATCAACTAACTATTAGAATTTAAAAAGTAGTAAAATGATATTTCTAAAAAGATATAGTAGTAAAATTATAGGAGATAATAATTATTATAGTCATTTAATATTTGGCAATTCCTGAAGTAGTAAAATGATAATAACCCTTTTTTTTAACTCTCTCTCTTTTCTCTCGGCCGCGTGAAGACTACTCCTTTCTCTTTTATCTCCCAGAGTCGGCTCTTATTTTTTTAATTGCACATCTTCGACTCCATCTTCATTCCAAATTTTTCATTTTGACAAAATAATTAATATCCATATTAAGAATAAATTTTTATAAAATTTTACAAAATTTTGATCCAGTAATAATTTCTAAATGGAACCAAAATTTAAATTAAAAAGATGCTAAATTAAACACAAGATTTTAGTTAAAAAATTCTAAATGCCACACATCATTTAAATTATAACAATTCTAAAAGATTTAAATTAAAAATTCTAAATCTCACACATCATTTAAATTAAAAAAATTCTAAATCAAACACGTAATTTAAATAAAAAGATTTTTAAATCGAACACAAAATTTAAATTAGTAAAAATTCTAATTCCAACACAAAATTTATATTAAAAGAAATTCTAAATCCAACACAAAATTTAAATTCAAAATTTTTTTAATCAAACATATTTATCATTATTATTTAACCAGTAAATGCAAGCACATTTCTATTATTATGATAATCGGATAATTACTAACTGGGTGTTTTGCTTCAAGATCTAAATCGGCCACGAGTTGAGCTGAAGCAAAATGCTGCAAAGGAAAATGCTGCGATGAACTATTGCTAAGGAAAATGCTGCTAATGCCGTTTCCTTTCTCTTGCGAGCAATGAGCAAAAAATTACCTTTGACCGCTTGCTTTTATAATTTTAAAATGCTTTTTTTTTTTTATTATTGAGAGCAAAACGCTGAGAGAACGGCATTCTCTCGGCGTTCTCGCCGAGCAGCACTGCTCAATTGTTTATAAGAAGCAAATGTATAATTTTTGTGTTTAATAAATTCTTTTTAAAAATCACTTTTGACAAAATTTTATTGTTCTACAACAAATTATGGAAATCTTTCTATATATAGCTGTCTAATCAAACCATGCCATATTTTTAACCTACATTTTTTCATAATGCTTGTCAAGGATGTAGCTGGGATTTTGATCGAGATGGGGATATTTAAAATCAAACATAATTCAAAAACCGGATTTTTTAATGGGGTCCGTCCGATGAAACAAAGGTCCGTTCTCGGATTTAGTTTTAAACCCGATATATGGCTGAAAAAAAAAAAAATTCAAGCACGCCAATTTTGTAGGGTGGCCCTTTCTTTTTTTTTTTTTCTCTCCCACCCCCTTCGTTTCACAGCCCACGGCATAATTTAAACTTGCAGAGAAGTCAATAACATAATTCAAGTGAGTGCGAATGGATGCCGGGATTTGTGGTAAGTGCTCATTTAGTGTGGTAAGTTCTCATTTAGGGAACTGTATTGTGGGCCCCACAACCTCCAAATGGAGAGCTTACTGCATGCATAATTGTGCTTCTTATAGAGTGCGAATGGATGCATATGATTAGCACACTATTTAAAATCTAATATACCTCTAAAAATTTAGATAGAAATTATAACATCACAACTATATATTCATTGATAATAAATTTACTTATTAAAATTATTCTTGTCAAAGCCTCGACAGGATTTTATGTGTTGAAAAGAATGTATGATAGTGTCATTATCAATATAATCAAACATATATTTTCTAATCTCCAAAAATAAGACATCACTTAATTTATTCTTAAAATCTTTCAATAATGACAAAAATATTCATATAGCGCGACACAAAGAGCAAATATGAATATATGATAAAATTAGGGGTTTTAAAACTAGATAAAAGATTAATTAGAAAATTAAAACTTATAATTAATTAGACTTACAACTTATGGATCAATGTTGAAAGATCAAATAATTGAAGGAAAGTACATATAATTCGGAGAACTAGAATGAAAGTCCACGCATTGACCTCGTGACAAATAATTAAAGAAAGTGTGTTTTTGATTGAAAGCATTTGAAAGAAATAAAAAAAAAAATTTAACTGAATTCTTTTGTTTTTGATTGATTTTTTAAAAATTATCTTAATAACCTATCGTCTTTTGTTTTGTTTTATTTTTCATAACATTTTAGTAGTTGATCAAAGTATTTAAAATCAGCCATTTTATCTAGGGGCTGTATGAACATTTTAAAAATATTTCGGGTACTTTTATAACTTTATAATTCAACTGGGGTACTTTCTTAAATTATAAATAAAGTTTTTTTTTTTAAATGTTTAGGAAAATAAAATTTTTTTTTCAAAAATCAGCAGGGGCATGGGCTTCAGCTGCTCCTATATACTAGATATGTCCCTGATGCTTATATCGATCATAGTGAGATAATCTATCAAGACCGGTTGATTTTTGCAGAAATATAAAACTAAACAACAAAGAGAATCAATGAAACTTATAAAGACGTGAAACGCAACAAATGGTTCTTTATTAATTAAAAATAATATGTACCCATTAACAAGTCCATTTCAATCTCACTCACATAAATCGTTTGGGCAACTTCAACATTATTTAATGTCTATACACTCGATGACTCGAACTCGATTTTGGAACTTGATTACGGCTAACAACAATGTTGGATAATCAAAGGCTCATATTTAGCTGACAATAGAATAGAGGTAAGGTTTATCACTTTATCTGATTCAGGCTTCTCGCCAGACCAGAACTCAGTGCCAGTGGGACACATTTCATCGAGCACTTGCTCTTCAACCCTTTTTTCCTTTTTAAATGTTTTGTTTTCTTTCGTTTGGGAGTTCATCTTGAAAATCAAACACCATTTCAGCACGTGATAGAATTCGGTTACGGTGCAAACAGTGGTATTGAGCTACTGTTGCATCCAATCGATGGATTCACTTGAATGAGCCTGCAACTATAGATTTAAATAAATTCAAACGCTACTGAATCGCAATCAGTCTGATCTGGCGATTCACAGTTGCACCGTAGCCAAGTCCCACGTGATAATGTGATAAAATACCTTCATGCATAGGCCCACCCGATTTCGGATTGCTGCTTTCTGGATTCTTTCAATCTATCACTTTTTTGCTTTAATAATTATTGGCAATTCACCACCAAGAAGATAATATTAAGAGGAGTGCCAGCGACAGTCGCTAGCAACACTCGCTGCGTCAGTCGGTGGCCTCCTTTTGTCATTTGTCTATGTTTATGCTTTTCAAACATCAGCTTTGCTGTTAAAAAAAAATGTCCTTCAAATTAAAATTTATTACAAATCTGCCACCTATGCCATTTGCGTGGAGTGAGCTTCGCTTATCTTCTCTTCAAAATAAAAGCAAACAAGGATGCAGTGAGCTTCACTTGTCTGCCTTTCAAATTCGGTATTTCTATCATCAAGCTCTCCTCGTCTTCCACTTCAATTCCCTCGCTCGCTTCCAGCTTCCTTCGTTGTACAATTGCCCTCGAATTCTATCCAAATTTACCGCCATGCCATTTCTCCTCTTTCATAGCCCTGGTAATTCCACTTATCAGTTCATTAATCATTACTATCTTTCAGGAAAGTTGTCACTGTAGTTTTGGAGGTTAAAGAAACAAGCAACACAATGTTTCAACTTTGGCAGGCCGCGGAATGGCAATCAACTACAGTATGCCTTTTGATACCCCTCAAAAGTCAAAATCCCTCATAAAATCAACTAGAATAAGCTTTTTGAAGCCTTGCATTTTCCAAAATTTATTGCATGATTCCTCTTCCGTTGTGCCAACAAATTCTTAAGCCTAAAGCCAGCAACTATAGAATCAAATTTTAACACGTCGGGACATTAAGTCCCGCCGCAACGAATTGTTAAGTGCTAACCAAAATAATATTTCATCTTTTTTTTTTTAAAAAAAAATTTTACTGCCACAATTATATACAACTTTATAAGAAGACTCAAAGTCCCTATTTAAAAAAAGAAAAAGAAAAAAAGACAAGTATCCAGCAACTAAATTAAGCTGAAGAGTGGTTTGCTTCCTTTTTCTTGTTGAGAACCCCAGGGAAATTAAAACAAAAAAAAAAAGTGCAAGTTGTTAGGGGATGTAATAATGAGCCTTACCCTTTAAATGAAACATGAAACCATACTCTCAAAGCAAAGCCACCATGCAAGATATACCAAAAACAACAAAAAGTGAAACCAACTAAACAAATACTGATAATATTCAAGTAGCCAAAGTACGTACAATTCCAGCAAACCAAAAAGCTTAGCCGCTAATGCGCATTGTCGCCATTAGTTTAAGTTGGAAAATGAGCAAGTGTTGGTGTTTAATGGATGGGGTTTCTTTTTCCCATCCATATTAAACCATGAAAAAGAATAAAGTATTATTTGAGAAATTAAAGAAAAAAACTAGATAATAAGCTAACATTGTCACAAATTTCGAAACTGAGTTAGAAAATATATTTTTGAATTGGATATTAAATTAGAGAAGGAATTATGATTTATTATTATCTATGAGGAAAATTTTTTTAAATTGTAAGAAAAATATAATAAATTTGTAGGATTTTAGAAGTATCAGTGATTAAACCATAATTAATTAAGAATAAAATTAAGATACAAAAGTTTAAAGATATTCAAAATACTAATTAATTTAATGATATTTTTCAACTTTTATTATAATTTAATATATAACATTTGCATATTATTATTATTATTATTTTTTAAAAATATCTTAAAGGCGCCCCGGCTCCCCGCTGGTGTCCTTGCTAATCTGCATCTGCCGGCCATGTGAACTGGAGACCATTTCGTGCATAATTTTCACGTGCGAGTGAGCATTTTTTTTGTTTTTATTTTTTTGATAATAAGTTTAAAATGGAAGGCTTGAATGAGCTCTAGTCCTATCGGCCATTGTCCCCAATTCCCCATCATCCTCTCGTTGTTTTGACAGGACAATTAATATTATCCAAGCGAATGATCTAAAGGCTTGTATGAGCTCTGGTCCTATCGGCTACTGTCCCCATCATCCTCCCGTTGTTTTGACAGGACAATTAATATTATCCAAGCGAATGATCTATCATAAAAACACATCATAGAGCTTTAATTTTGTGAACGACACAAGGACATTTTTTTTTTCTTTAAGGCAAACTTCAGCCGTACGAGGAAAAGCTTTATTGGTTAGTAAGAACAAAGACACTAAAAAAAAAAAAAGATTTTTTTTTTCTTTTTGACTAATGGACTAACTGTGATAGTCTTAGTTTAGCGGTAGATTTATTGAGTGCACAAATTTAAATTTTTATAAAATTTTTACAATTCTCTTCCCATTTACACAAATGAGGTAGATAATCCTAATATATTAGTGGATGATGATTTTTGAAGTAGTCATTGTGATTCGATAGATCTTTAAATTGTACAACACCTGGAATAAAGCCCAACATACAATCCATAGTATAAGTGCATGCATTTTAATTTGCAAAAGGCTTCAATTGTAATATATCGATTTTAACAAATTTCAATAAAAATAATTTTATAACACGTCAGAGTTAATACAACTAATAAATATATATGTGTGTGTGTATATATATGTTGTGTAACTGAGAATATAGAGGCAGAGACGAACAGAAAAAATTTAAAAGGGTTTGAGCCATGTTTGGACACTTTGAGGTTTTATTTGCCTTCACTAAACTTGATTTGTAATGAAGTTGAATTGGCAAATCACTCTCAAGATACAACAAACTCAAAACACAATCTCTAGTAAACTATAGGAAATTAAGTGATTATTCATAAAGTAATATGTTTATTCGCAAAACAATGCAAACCTCCAAACAAATTAAGGCGCCTTTTTAGAACAGATACACCTCTTTAAATAGACACTTTAGTGAGAAACATTGCACCTTTCCATCATTTAATTTAATTAATTTATTTAAAATAAACTAATTAATTAATTATGAAGGAATTATATTTCAATCGCAAAGCTTTCTCATTTTAGTGCTGCAGCGTATCTCTCTTGGTGCTGCAGCACCTATGTTCTCCCACCTGTATAACAATAAATATTTTAATCTCTTTTACATTTTAAATAATCACTAATTACATGCTATTTCTTTAAAATAAATGTACAAATGCCATTGCATCGTTCCACTAGATTGCAAGGACCAATGGAATTAATGCTCAGCCTAGATGAGACATAAGGTTGGGGAATGAAATAAAGATATTTCTTAACATCGAACCTGTGACAATATAGCACTTAATTACTATAACTAACATAAATTGAACTTTCCCTTTGCACGAAAAGCCAATTCAGTAGGAATTGCGCTGCAATTTTAGGAAATATATATATAATTTGACTATTATATATGTCAGCATTACTGCATTAGCTTACAGCTAATAATCCAAAAGCTATATATATATGGCTACTTTCAACAAACCCTCTTAGTGTTACCCACATTATTCACGCTTCTTGTAATGTTACACACATTTTTCACGCTTCTTGGGTCTTCTTAAAAGATGAAGTGAAATAGATTGAAGACGAGGGTAAATATCCGTTTTATCCTTATATTTTGTGTTAATACTTGCTTAGTATCTATATTTTAAAAAATACCTCATTTATTTTGTTTATCATGTGGCATTCATGTCCTTATTTTTTTTTCTTTTTTTAAAAAAATATAACTCTTACTAAAATTTTAAAATAATATTTAATATCTTTCCAACAACTAATCTTGCTAATAATAATTTATAAAATAATAACAAAAAATTTCTATTTATTTTAATTTCATATTTTATTGTATGACTGATATGATATAATAACTTAGAGTTATTATAGAATTTCTCTATCTATGGATGGGGAAACTCTATATAAAGAGCAGAAGTCCTACCGAGTTCAAGCTAAGTAATTAGTTCCTTTGGTTTCAGTGTGAAAAAGAAAAAAAAAAATGTCCGCTCAAGTTCTAGCAACGGTTTCCCGTCCAACAGAAAAACCTGTTCGTCCCATTGCTGGTTTCCATCCTAACTTATGGGGAGACTATTTCCTGACCCTCGCTTCTGATTGCAAGGTAATTAAAGACGGATCTACATAGCTCATTAACTACCACCTAGCTAGACGTGTGTGTGATTAACGCGCATGGAGACTAATAAATATTTATTAATACTTTTATACATGCATGGATTGCAGACAAGTGATACTTCAAATCAAGAGGAATACGAAGCACTGAAGCAAGAAGTCAGGAGCATGATAACAGCTACGGCAGATAAGCCTGCCCAGAAGTTGCAATTGATTGATGCAGTCCAACGATTGGGTGTGGCCTATCACTTCGAACAGGAGATAGAAGATGCATTAGAAAATATTTATCATGATAACTTTGACAATAATGATGATGTTGATCTCCACAGTGTTTCTCTTCGTTTTCGACTGCTGAGGCAGCAAGGATTTAAGGTTTCATGTGGTAAGTAACCTTATTGCTTAAAGCTAGTCTGGGTCTTCACAGTTTCTGCCAATGAAGTACCTTTTTTTTTTTTTTCAATTAAGGCCATTACGTACTTAGTTCTTGTAACTTTTAAAAAAAATCTTGAAAAGACTTGTTATAACATTTTTCGGTGTTTGATTTGAGCAGTATAAAGAAAATGATCATATAATTAAGTAGATTTTAACGAAAATATTTGCACAACAGCGACATTTTGGGGTATGTTTGAAAATACAGGAACTAACTGAGTAGTAAGCTGAAACTATCCCTAGCCATTTATAGATGTATATATAAGCTGATGACAATGTAACTGAGCATAATAAATCTTTTACTAAAAATATCAGATGTGTTCGAGAAGTTCAAAGATGATGAAGGTAAATTCAAGGCCTCATTAGTGAAGGATGTTCAAGGCATTCTAAGTTTGTATGAGGCAGGACACTTGGCCATTCGCGGAGAAGATATATTGGATGAAGCCATTGCTTTCACTAGAACTCACCTTAAGTCAATGGCATCTGATGATGTTTGCCCTAATAATCTTGCTGAGCAAATTAACCATGCTCTCGACTGTCCTCTCCGTAGAGCCCTCTCAAGAGTAGAGACAAGATTTTTCTTGTCTGTCTATCCAAGAGTTGATAAGCACGATAAAACTTTGCTAAAGTTTGCAAAGTTAGACTTTAACCTTGTGCAAAGAATACATCAGAAGGAATTAAGTGCCATCACACGGTAAGCTCTTAACCAGCGCCTGTGTTATTTTTTACTTTAAAAGATAAAATTAACGGATACATTGATTTGCTCTTTTAATTAAGAAAAAGATTTTGAAAACATACAAATCTCTTTTCCGTTCATTTAAAAATCGAGGAAAAGATATTTTCATTGTTTTCTTTCTTGTTCAGTTATTGTGGAAAATTGTCACTTTCATTCTATAATTCCTAGTTTTTACTACTTACATCTTTACGGTTCTCATATGTAACAGCCTATCACCTGTTTAACGTTAACTATTCTTTTGGGGCTTTGACCTTCCCTTTTCTTTTAGAAATAAAATACAAAAACAAAGAAAAAATCGATTTTAAAGAGATAAATACAACAGCAAGAACATTGAGAGTAAATTTTAAAATTATGAGGACAAACCAGACATTTAGCCGAACCTAAGGACTATAAGGACATTTAGCAAATGGTTTTCTAAACCTTTAACGAAGGGAACAAGGATCTATTCTCTCCTAGCCTTTGCTAGTTTATATTGATAATCAACCAGATTTTTTCACTTTATTTATAATTAAGCCAACTTTTGTGACTAAATTTGGGAAACTGAGAGTAGCTAGGAAGGAGAAAAAAGAAAAAACTAGTGGAGGATCCTAATAAAAGTAGGCAATTTAATTTCCCATTTATTTTTCACTTATCTAATTTTAACAATTAATCTTACAAAATTTCATACAATGGCCAAGAATTCTCTTCTCTTATTTATGATATATATAATTCTAGTGAACAATAACCTAGTTTTTGTCTCGCCTTTTTTATCTTTTAAATTGCACAATACAAGTGAGTTTATTAATAGTTTTAGCTATCAATTAGATAATTTTAATATGAAATATTTGAATTTCAGGTGGTGGAAAGATTTAGACTTCACTACAAAGCTACCCTATGCAAGAGACAGAATCGTAGAGTTGTATTTTTGGATTGTAGGGGCGTATTTTGAACCAAAGTACACCTTAGGCAGAAAAATAATGACCAAAACAATTTATGTGGCATCTATCATAGATGACACTTTCGACGCTTATGGTTTCTTTGAGGAGCTCAAACTCTTTGAAGAAGCAGTCCAGAGGTTAAAATATTTTGTGATCTATATAAATGTAATAAATGATTATTAATTATTATTATTTTAAATTTTCATTGACACAATATATTACTTCGTATTCAGGTGGGACATTGGAGCCATGGATATACTTCCAGAATACATGAAAGTGATTTATAAGGCCCTTTTAGATACTTACAACGAAATTGAGCAAGACTTGGCCAAGGAAGGAAGATCGTCCTACTTACGTTATGACAAAGAAAAGGTAAACAATTAAGGGGTAAATTCTCAATTAGTCTATGTATTTTAAAAAGAGTAAATGCTTGAATAGTCTATATATATATATATATATATATATATATATATATATATATATATATATATTGGTTAAATACCCATTTAGCCCTCATATTTTAAAAAAGGGAAATTATCCACCGTTCACCTATTTTTTCACCCTTTTTCAAAAATACATAATTTTTTTTTTGCTAGAATCCAGTTGAAATTACATTTATTTTCACTTTTCCACTTCTGTTTGGAGACCATTATAATTTTGCTAACATCATAAGGGTAAAATTATCATTTTACAACGACATAGTGGTGGATAGGTGCAAAACAATATAACTTCAAGTAGAGTTCAGCAAAAAAAAAAAAAAATTAAGAATTGTGTACTTCTGAAAAAAAAAGAAAAAACAGGTGGTCCGTGGATAAATTATCTTTTACATTTGAGGGTAAAAAAGTCATTTAAATAATATTCCGTTAGTTTTCTTAATGGTACCCAAACGGAAGTGGAAAAGTGAAAAGAAATGTAACTTCAGGTGGATTTCAGCCAAAAAAAAAAAAGAATTGTGTATTTTTGAAAAAGTTAGAAAAAACGGGCAGATGGTAAATAATTTCCCTTTAAAAAATCTCAAGGCACCCTTGTTTATTGAATATGTGACATTCTTATCCTCATTTTTTCTTGTCTTTAATAATAATACCCGTACTACCATTTTGGAGATTGATTAACAAATTAATCCTTTATTGTTTATCGGCCAATTAACCAATAATTATTCTTGTCTTTTATAAAAATTATTGGACCGATAGTGTTGAATATTTCATTGAATTGGTTTGTGGTGCTCAGATGCAAGAGCTTGTTCAATCGTACTTTGTTCAAGCCAAGTGGTTCAGTGAAGGTTATGTTCCGACATGGGAGGAATATTATCCGGTTGGACTTGTAAGTGGCGGCTACTTCTTGCTAGCGACAAATTCCTTCCTTGGCATGTGTGATGTTGCAAACAAGGAAGCTTTTGAATGGATATCCAAGAACCCTAAAATTTCTAGAGCGTCGTCAGTTATCTGCAGACTCATGAATGACATTGTTTCCCACCAGGTACGTGGCACAATATAAATTAGTTAATTTATCAATTCCCTCTTAAATCATGACTATTTATATTTGGATTTGGATCTATTGCTGAATTGAGTTCTGCTCAGCATTTTATAATCTTCTGCCATGCGTACATTTATATAGAACAGTCTGGTTTTAAGTACAGTCAAGATTAGATGAGACTGATGTCGTGAAATTTTAATAATAATTTAATTATCTAATAAATTTCTTTATTATATATGCGTATAGTTTGAACAGAAGAGAGGACATGTTACCACAGGAGTTGAATGCTACTGTAAGCAGTATGGTGTTTCAGAAGAAGAGGTAGTTAAAGTTTTTACTGAAGAAGTCGAGAATGCGTGGAAAGATATGAATGAGGAATTCCTGAAACCAACTGCCTTTCCTGTGGCTCTAATTGAGAGACCGTTCAATATCGCACGTGTAATTGAATTTCTATACAAGAAGGGTGATTGTTACACTCATTCTCATGCGATTAAAGACCAGATTGCCGCAGTGCTCAGAGACCCTGTCACTATCTGAAGGGTTATAAGTATTTCTGTCAGTTATATTTCATGGTGTTTTTGGAAGAAAGTGTATGTATCAAGGGGTTGAGTTACTCTTCATCTCTTGTTGTTTGGGATAAAATGTTATTTATACCTTCGGGGTAAATAAGGTGCTTTGAGTCTGAGATCGATATTGGTTAATGCCACATGCTTTGCCATTAAAAGAATAATCCTACACTTCGTAATCTTTAAAGATTTCATTAATCAGTAATTATAGAAATTATAAAAATCTATAGTCTGTTAGTTGAATGACTCAGTTGCAATAAAATCTTTTCAAGTGATCTTTCAAAGTGTAGAATTATGGTGCATTTACTTCATGAAATGGGAATGAGCTGGAATGAGAATGGGGAACGAAAATAAGATTCTAATATTTATTTGATAAAAATAAATGAGAATGAGACTGTGCTGGAATGCCATTGATGTGTTTACTTGGCAAAATAAATAGGAACGAGGAATGAGAATGAGAATCAATTTATCAAAATACCCATAGTATTAATAATTAATAAAAATAATTAATTTATCATTATTAACATTATTATCATTGTTGTTGTTGTTGTTATTAATAATAATAATAACAATAATTAATAATAATTAAAATAATAAAGTTAATAAAATTTAATAATAATAGTAATATTATTATTTTAGTTATTATTAATTATGTTAATAATAACTAAAATAATAATAATAATATTATTAAATTTTATTAACTTTATTATTTTAGTTATTATTAATTATTGTTATTATTATTTTTATTAATATTATCATTATTAGCATTTATTATTATTATATTTTATTATCTTTATTATTTTAGTTATTATTAATTACTGTTAATATTATTTTTATTAATATTATCAGTATTAACATTTATTATTTTAGTTATTATTAATTACTGTTAATATTATTTTTATTAATATTATGATTATTAACATTTATTATTATTATTATTATTATTAAATTTTATTAACTTTATTATTTTAGTTACTATTAATTATTGTTATTATTATTTTATTAATATTATCATTATTAAACTTAATTATTAATATTATTTTTTAATTAATATCATTTTTATAATAATATTTATACATGTATCTAGATAATGAAAATTACATTATTATTATTATTATTAAATTTTATTAAATTTATTATTTTAGTTATTATCATTATTGTTATTATTATTTTTAATAATAATAATAATAATAATAACAACAACAACAACAATAATGATAAATTAATTATTTTTATTAATTATTATTTTTATCATTATTTTTATTGTTAATAATGATAATATTAATAAAAAATAATAATAATGAATAATAACTAAAATAATAAAGTTAATAAAATTTAATAATAATTATAATTATTATTATTAATGACATTTAAAATAATAACATTAATTGTGATTTGAATAGGGGTAATTTAGGACATATGAAAAAATTAGAGGGATACAAAAGTAAACATATATTTCATTCCCATTCCCAACTTCCCCATGGGAATGAGATTCCCATTTCTTATTCCCAAATTGTGTGGAACTCACACATTTTATTTTCATTCCCAAATTACATTTTGCTAAGTAAACATATGTTTCATTCTCATTCCTCATTCCATGAAATAAACACACCATTAATGTAACTTGAGATGAGTGACGGACCCATATTGTGACCATAGTGGCCTAAAGTCCCCGTTTAAAATGAATTTGCTCATGAATTCTTGGTTACATGCTTTGCACCAATAGTTAATTTTATACTAAATATATGGGTAACACTATCTACATTCTAAAAATTATATTGAACACTCTTATTTTAATAAATTTATTTATTACAAGAATACTTTAAATATGAATTACTATTACAATAATATTACGAATCTCAATATTTGAGTTTCAATTTGAGTCTCAATGCCATTTATCACTCACCTATTAGATGATGGATTTAATAGCTCGTAAATTACTTAACCATCATCCAATGAATGAATGCTCACATCATTTAGGACTCAAATTTAGACTTAAATATTATGATGCTTAGCATTACTCTTGCTATAAAGAACGTCTATATGAATCAATGTAATATATAGTTGCTCCAAGCTCATCAAATTGGTAATTAACTAATTAGTCCATTCACCTCTTTTTTTAAATCAATCCATTCGCAGTTAACATTTATTATATTACTCTGCAAATTGGGAGAAAAATTAATGCTTAAACATCTAAATCTAAATCTCTATATAATATTTAATTAGTCTTTGCCTGGTATACATATGTTTTGCTACAATATATATTTTCATGCTCCCGTTTCTTTCTGTCTTTTTTTTTTCCCCCAGTTTTGAAAAATTCCCTGGGTTTTATTAAAATAGATGAATCTATTATACAAAATAAATAAATTAGAATGAAGAACTTAGAATTTGATAGGCGCTAAAATGAATTTTGAAAATTTAATATCTAAGTATATATAAATTAGCTTGATTATAGTGTTGTAAGTATATACTTGATCGTCATTCAATAAATGAATGCCACATCAATTGAAGACTTAAATTGGGACATAAACATTGAGATGCTTAGCATTGCTCTTACTATAAAGAACAATCAATATGAATTAATGTAATATAATTGCATGAAACTCATCCAATTGTTAATAAACTAATTAATCCATTCACTTTTTTTTTTAAATTAATGCATTTACAATTAACATTTGTTATATTACTCTACAAATTGCGAGAAAAAATTAATACTATAACATTTAAATCTAAATCTTTATGCAATATTTAATTATTCTTCACCCATTATACATATGTATTTCTACAACATATATTTTCATTTCCCTGTTTCTTTCTTTCCTTTTTTTATGGAAAAATTCCCTGGCTTTTATTAAAATAGATGAATTATTATACAAAATAGATAAATTAGAGTGAAGAATTTATAATTTAATAGGAGTTAAAACGAATTTTTGAAAACTTAATAACTAAGTATAAATAAATTAGCTTGATTTTAGTGTTAAGTATATATTTTAATTTCTATGGAATATTTTTGGGCGTGTTGAATAGTTTTATGGGTGTGTAAAGCATAAAAAGATTATTAATTTAATTATTTAAGTGAGTTTTTTTTTGCTATTTTAATGAGTGTACAAAGTAAAATCTAATTTCTTAAATTTAGTAGATAAAAAACTAATTTCTTAAATTTAGTAGATAAAAAACTAATTTCTTAAATTTGATAGATAAATGTACATAATAATAGAACATTTAAAATATTTTTTAGAATACAAATAACTGCACACTAAATATATTCACTCAAGACCCCGTAATTGTGATTTCAAATAGACGACATTAAAATCTTTTCTATATTAAAAAGTTAAAAGAATTAAATAATTGTTTTGTCAGCTTTCGCCATACATAAGCTTTTTTTTTTAATTTAAAAAAGACTATTTTTAATCTGGTTTTTTAAGCCCAGTTTTTATAATTTTATAATTTGATATATGCCTATATTTTTAATTTATTTGATAATTTGATAATTTATTTTAATTGAATTGAACATGAAAATATGACTTTAAATATTTAAAATTTTAAATAATGTAATAAATGGATCAAATAAATATAATTATTAAAAATAATTTAAATCAAATAAATATAATTATTTAAAAATAATTTAAATCAAATAAATATAATTATTAAAAATAATTGATACTTTTTAATTTTTTTTATAAGATCTGGTTTTAGGCTGGACGTCAAGCTTATCAAGTGATGCCCGGAACCAACTCAGCCTTGCCTTAATTTTGGGCTGGGCATCATTTGGGTTTTGCCCAAGTCCACTTTGGGCGGGTATTTTGTACACCACTATCTTACCCCCATAACTTATTATCTTTTATTCTTTTCATCTTTTATTCATAATTATAAATGAAGAAGATTTGCTTATTTTTATTATTGTATGATATTTACATGTTTACATAATTAACAAATATAAAAACACATCAAAGACGATAGTAATAATAAATCAAAATAACTTTGAAGTCTTTTACTTAATTCTTTTCAGCAAATTAAATTGAACTCGTAATTTATGATTGGTTAATTTTAATATCTCAATAACCCTACTAAATAAAAAATTATTCTTTATTACTGTTGTTGGTTGCGCATTGCTATAGGTAATATAATGATGAGTATTCAGATCGTCTTCACAGGGATTGATGTTATAAGATTTACTACAACAACCTTAACAGTACAATTTTACTCTAAATTAAAATAAAATAATTAATGAAGTTAATGAACTAAGTTAAAAATGCAATAAACAAAATGCAATTAGGAAAACCTCAAATCGAACTCAAAGATGTATTCAATGGGAAAGCAGTAGTTGAGTGGTTAAATTCACTTAATGGTATTGATTTTTTTGTCCAATTAAAATTCTATTGCTACAACATCTATTATAGCATTGGGCAGAATCCCTCATGCATTTTCAGTTGTCACCTCCTAGATATCTTATATCTATATTCAACTTAATAGTGACCAATTATTACACTAATATTAGATATAGCATTATACGTTCTAGGCTCTAATTGCCCTACAAGATGAATCCCTATGTCTAGTTCTTCATTAATCTTAGATCAAGTATGGTCCTATTCAAATCGAGATTAACTCAACTTGGGAAACTCAATCTAAAACTATGTATTGTTTTAATTTGTTATACTAAGTCAAACCTTTTTTAGGCTCATTCTTAGCTAGTATCAACTAAATAGATGGTTAGCCGAAATAAAGAATTGTAATATGTAAAATCAAGATAAAATGGTACAACCGATTTTGAGCAACACACATATATTAGTTAAATAATCATTAAGCTTGTTTAATACTCAACTACAACAAAGTTTAGTTCATAATATGCGATAAAGCAGTAACAAGAATCGTTTTATCCATCAAATATATTCCCATAAAGAAACGAAAACAAGAAAATAAAGATGAAGGGTTGAGTTCCGCTTGGTCCTTGTGATCTTTCTTTCATTTACTTTTGGAAAACCTTGCTGCAGCCCTCAAATCTCTCTTATTCTCTGTTTCTTCTTTTGTTTTCTCTCTTATTTTTCCTGAGTGACGGCTCCTTCTTGTTTCTTTCGCATAGAGACTAATAAGTATTAATTAATTGTATTGTACATGCATGCATTGCAGACAATTGATACTACGCATCAAGAGGAATACGAAGCACGGAAGCAAAGAAGTCAAGAGCATGATAATGGCTACGAAAGATACACCTGCCCAGAAGTTGCAATTGGTTGATGCAGTCCAACGATTGGGTGTGGCCTATCACTTCGAACAGAAGATAGAAGATGCATTGGAAAAGATTTATCATGATGAATTTGACAATAACGATGATGTCGATCTCTATAATGTTTCTCTTCGTTTTCGATTGCTTAGGGAGCAAGGATTTAAGGTTCTGTGTGGTAAGTAAGATTTTTGCTTAAAGCCATTTAGGGTCTCTCCAGTTTCTACCAATTACATACTTAGTTATTGTAATTTTTAAAAGATACTCAAAAGACTTGTTGTTACATTTGTAAGTGTTAGATATGAGTAAATAAAAAAAAAAATGCAAATGGTCAGTTATTAAGTAGATTTTAACACAAATGTGTACAATAAAGACATTTTGGGACATGTTTGAAAATAAAGTAGCTATATAATTGAGTAATTGGCTGAAACTATCCCTAGCCATTTATATATGTGTTTATACATGCTGATGTCAATGTAACCGAGCACAATAAATCTTTTACTAAAAATATCAGATGTATTCGAGAAGTTCAAAGATGATGAAGGTAAATTCAAGCCATCATTGGTGAAGGATGTTCAAGGCATTCTAAGTTTGTATGAGGCAGGACACTTGGCCATTCACGGAGAAGATATATTAGATGAAGCAATTGCTTTCACTAGAACTCACCTTAAGTCAATGGTATCTGATGATGTATCCCCTAATAATCTTGCTGGACAAATTAATCATGCTCTCGACTGTCCTCTCTGTAGAGCTCTCCCAAGAGTAGAGACAAGGTTTTTCTTGTCTATCTATCCAAGAGATGATAAGCACGATAAAAATTTGTTAAATTTTACAAAGTTAGACTTTAACCTTGTGCAAAGAATACATCATAAGGAAGTAAGTGCCATCACACGGAATGCTCTTAACCAGCGCCTCTGTTATTTTTTACTTTAAAAGATAAAATTAACAGATGCATTGATTTGCTCTGTTAATTAAGAAAAAGATTTTTAAAACATGCAAATCTCTTTTCTGTTTCTTTAAAATTCTATGACAACATATTTTCTGTCTTTGTTCTTGTTCAATTTTATGGGAAATTGTCACTTTCCTTCTATAATTCTTAGGTTTTTACTATTTATATCCTTACGGTTTTCATGTATAACAGCCGATTACCTGTTTGACGTCAATTATTCTTTTGCGACTTTACCCTCCCCTGTCTTTTAAAAATAAAATATGAAATCAAAGTAAAAACGATTTTAACAAAGATAAATATAACAACAAGAACATTTTGAGTAAATTTTAAAATTATGTGGACCAACTAGATATTTAGCCGGAGCTAAGGACTATAAGGATATTTACCCAAATGATTTTCTAGACTTTAACAAAAGGGACAAGGATCGATTCTCTTCTAGTTTCTCCTAATTTAATGAGTGGGTAAAGTTGAGTTTTGAACTTTTATTTTGACAATTTAGCCAACTCTTTTCATTTTATTTATAGTCAAGCCAACTTTTTTATTAAATTTGGAAAATTAAGAAAAGTAGGCGTGGGTAGAACCGAACCGGACCTGAAAAAATTTTTGTTCGTTTTGGTTTTTTCACAATTTGGTTTGTTATTTTTTTTTTATAGAAAAAACTGAATATTTGGGTTCTTTTCTTGGTTTAAAATTTCAAATAAGAAAACCAAACCAAAAAACTAAAAAAATTATTTTATAAATTAAAAATTCCACTTAGCGTTTAGGGATTGATTGAACCGAACCAATTCGGTTTTTTTATTTAGATCAATTTTTTTGGTTTCATTTCAATATTTTATAAGTAAAAAAACTGAATTGATTAACACTGAAATCGAACCAAATAGAAATACTCAAATCGATTTTTTAAAATTTCCAAACTGAACCAAACCGAAAATTTTCAAACTAAACTAAAACCGAACCGAATTGAATTGGTGCCCACCCCGAAAGAGAAGTTAGGGAAAAGAAAAAACCTAGAAGAGGATCTTAGTAAAAAAGTAGGGAATTTAATTTCTTATTTACTTTTCATTAAATACTTTTAACTTACAAATTTTCACACAAGGGCTATAAATTCTCTTGCCTTATTTATGATATGCACTACTAAAAAAATAGTCTTTACTGACATTAGAATAGTGTCAGTAGTTACTTTTAGTGACACTTCCTAATTGTGTCAGTAATCTGGCCGTTAGAAAAATAATGACATTTGTTTGTGGTGTCACGAGTTACTATTACTATAGTATCACTAAAATCATGATACCATAGTATCAGAATATTATAATACTATATTAGTGTTTGTTATTACTGTTACTATGGTATCAATATTTTATTTATTTTTGAAAAAAATAATAATATAAAATGATATGTTGCCCATTGATTTGTTGATAAAATTAAAAGGCAATGAGAAATAACAACAAAAATCAATTTATATTGCAAAACCTTTCATAACATTTAAATATTATCAATATGTATTATACAATCCAAATACTTCAATACACAAGACGTCTTATTCTTATAATTGAATAATCTCAAATACTTTAAAACTGCTATTATCCAATCAAATTCCTTCAACTCGTAGCTGAATTTAATTGAGGGCTAAATTTACCAAATCTAAAAGCTAAATTTAGAAGGATTATTATTTTTCACTCCATGAACATAAATATTGTGATCATGCATTATCATGGATAGCTTCTTCATTCACGGACAACATCTTTGTTCGATGAATTTGATGGGTTAGAGATATAAGTTGAAGAAGAAACATTTTAAACATATTTACCATGTCTGCAAATAAATAAAAGAAAAAGGAAAAGAAATTGGTTGCCAAATTCCAACAATTGCAAAATAAATTAACAAAAGTTAATAGAAATAAACATATTTTGCTCGAAAGTAAAAATATTCATAAGCTATGAACAGATGAACTCAATTATCTTAAAGGAAAATTAGAGAACAAGAATGTTGTAGCTCATTTGATTAGAAATAAGGTAGAATATATATATATATATTTAAAAAAAAAGGTGATGATGAAGTCATTCTCTTATATATATGAATAAGAGAGAGCGAAAGAGCAAATAATAACATTCAAGTTTTCAGTATAACATCTAGTTTCAAGAAAGTGTGTTTATTTCTCGTTTTATAAAAAACAATGATTTTCCAGTTAAAAAAAATCATAATAAAATTTAATATCTAATACAACATAGTATATTTTTTCAAAAAAAAGCTTGCAAATATGTCTTTTAGCTACCAAGCCTAAGTGTGAGAGTAAAGCATTTAACTCTTGATAATTACACACTTTCTGCATAATGCAATTAGTGTCAACTGATTCCAAATTACTCTATTAGAATAATAAAACATTTCAGCCATTATATTGATGGAGCTACTAATCCAGAATATTCACAATAAATATAGAGTTCAAGGCAATTAAGAGACGTACCTCTTAAAGCTCTGCATATTCTCTATCTTTTTAAGACAATCTTTAGTTCATATAGTTCCACCCCCTTTGAATTTATAAACTTAGACTTTACAAACAAAGGCGTTATATATATAATTAATCTTAATACCGTTTTACCAAAAATATCACTATATTCATAAATAAAAATCACAAGTTAATGCTTTAACCTCCTTTTGGGCTGTCTTAGTCAGCACATGGCAAAGGAATCTATGATAATGTGTATATTTTCCTGAGAAGAAAAAGGAACAAAAAATAGGGAAAAGAAGTCAAGACTACGAAGTAATTATTCAATGAGCTAAAAATTATCATATATCATGCATGTTTTATTGAAATTGATGATCATATATACACTCACTCACTCACGCACTCACACACACTACTATACACGTGTCCATAAGAGACAACCAATAAAGTTAGAAAAGAACATACAATGCAAGCCAAGACCACTGTAATGGTAAAAGATGAACTTTCTGACCCCTCTTGAAGACCAATATCTACTATTAGAGCTGACACAGTAGCAAAATGCGACCAAGGCATTCCACCCGAATCAAGCATCCTTTTACAATCCCATCTCTTTTCTTTATACCTGAGCATCTAGCAAAAACATATAAAATAAACATGCAAAATAACTGAGATATTATTATTTCAAAAGAACAACTCCTTAATTACATTAGCCTACACTAAATTTCTATTCAATTAACATTTATTATACCATACATGCATAATTCTTTAAATTAGAGATTAATCACAATGAAAAAGAGGGCATTTTACAGCGCCAACCCTTAATGAAAAGGTCAATCTAATTTTTTATTAAAAAAATTAATTTTTTATTCAGAGAAAATATCAAATCAACAAAATTTGTATTATGTAACCAACCAAATAAAGAGAAATGCTGGAAAAAATTACAATGAAAATGGAGACAATTAAATGGATGGGATGAAGATTTAAAGGAACTAAGCAAGAGCAAAGGTGAGAAAAGTAGAGATTAGAGGGAGGTTTTTAGGGAAGAACGACCACGGCAATGATGGAGGAGAATCCAAGAACGACGTTGCTTAACCACTCCTCAACAATGTTGCATCTCCGACTGTAGTCACCTTATCCATTAGTTTAAATTTTTAAAATTTTCCCATTTCTCTTATTAGATGAGACAATCCCCAACAGTTCATAATTTATAGTTCCCAAAGCCACAACCACAACCACAATCACAGCCCCTCCCTCTCCTCTTTCTCTCTCCAACGAGGAGTGAACAATGCAACGAATTTCCAATAGGGATGAGATTAGAAAGAAAGAAGAAAGAGTTGCCAAGTTGGTGAATTTAAATGATCTACCGTAATCCTTTTAATTTGGTAGATTTATGGCAGTCGAAGATTGAATTAATGAAATAAGATGAAAGTTTACCTGCCGAGAAATTCAGAGACCGAAGTACAATGAGCAGTGCACACTTAAGAACGGTGGTCATCAGAGTAAAAGGTGGAGATCTAAAGAGAGTTTTCAGGGCTTTTGGCATAGCAACATGGTGGATATTCTGTAACACGATGTAGCTCATTAGGGTTTCGTATGGTATGGGCCTTAGAATTTGGGCAATGGAGTTAGGGTTTCATATGGCATCTTGAATTTAAGAGTCTAAGGAGAGATGTTCTAGAGGTATGAAGAAGAAAGAGATGGTTAAGAGATGAGGCGTCTGACCCTAGAATTACAAGTTAGAGATTTTAGGTTTATGTTGATGTTAGGGTTTCTTTTTGCTTTTATATTGTTGTTTTTATATATTAATTTAATATAATATTTTAATCAAATAATAAACAATTGGCTTGGCTTGATGGTTTGTTACTTGAACATTAAAAGCCACAATTTTGATGTCTTGGGTTCGAGTAGCAATGACAAAAAAAGTTAATTCTTTTTTTCAGTTACTAACACTTTAGTGTCAACAATCTCTGCTGTTTAATCTACTGACATCATAAAATCATTAATTTGTGATACTTATCTATTAAATACGGAAAATAACCCAAATATATGTAATAACTGATACTTTTTAATAAAGTGTCACAAGACAAGCGTCAGTAAAAACCATTTTTCTAGTAGTGATGGTCATACATGTATAATTCTAGTTATCAATAGAACCGAGTTTTTTGTTTCTTTTTTTTTTTTACTTCTAAATTGCACAATACAAGTGAATTTATTAATTAGTTTTAGCTCTCAATGAGATAATTTTTAATATGAAGTATTTCAATTTTAGGTGGTGGAAAGATTTAGACTTCATTACAAAGATGCCTTATGTAAGAGACAGAATCGTGGAGTTATATTTTTGGATTGTAGGGGTGTATTTTGAACCAAAATACACCTTAGCTAGAAAAATAATGACCAAATCAATTTACATGACATCTGTCATAGATGACACTTTCGATGCCTATGGTATCTTTGAAGAGCTCAAACTCTTTGCAGAAGTAGTTCAAAGGTTTAAAATATTTTGTGATCTATATAAATATAACATGTGATTTATTATTATTATTATTATTTTTTTTTTAAATTTTAACTCACACGATATATTACTTCGTATTCAGATGAGACATTGGAGCCATGGATATACTTCCAGAATACACGAAATATTTTATAAGACCCTTTTAGATACTTACAATGAAATTGAGCAAGACTTGGTCACGGAAGGAAGATCGTCCTACCTACGTTATGGAAAGGAAAAGGTCGGCAATCAAAGGGTAAATCCTTAATTAGTCTATGTACTTGGAAAAGTGTAAGTGCTTGAATAATCCCTATACTCTAGGTTAAGTACTCAAATATCTTAAGACACCCATGTTATCAAAAATGTGACATCTTACTATTATTTATACCTCTACTATTATAATTATACCTCTACTATTATTTTGTAATCCCTAATGTATTGCATAAACACAAATATAAATTATTATATAAGTACAAAATAATATTTTTTATTACTTGATAATCATATAATTTTTAATACTAATTACCCTTAAATTGTGACTATTTATATTTGGATTTATATCGAATGTTGAATTGAGTTGTTCTGAGCTCTTTACAACTTTCTGCCATGCGTGTTTTTACCCAGAACAATGTGATTTTATGTACGGTCAAGACTAGATGAGACTGATGTCGTGGACTTTCAATAATAATATAATTATCTAAAAGACTTCCTTTATTATCTATGCGTATAGTTTGAACAGAAGAGAGGACATGTTGCTTTAGGAGTTGAATGCTACAGTAAGCAGCGTGGTGTTTCAGAAGAAGAGGTAGTTAAAGTTTTTACTGAAGAAGTTGAGAATGCATGGAAAGATATGTGTTGATGCGAGATTCTGGCGTCTGCTCGTTTACAACCAGGATCTCTTCTCAACAGCCGAACTCACGACCAACTGTAAATTCTCCTCGTATCTCCTTTAAACTGAGCAGAAAAGTGCCTCGTACGACCTTCGCTTCAGTTGTTCCCTGCGCACACAAAAGCAGGTCAGAGCATGCTGGGTGTTTTCCCGGCGTAAACCCTCCGACGCTCAAGTCAGAAACTCAGGTTTACCCTATTTTGGGAAAATCGGCCACTGATCTTGTGGCTCTAGAATAATCTTTTAGACAGTAGAATATATCTCTGAGTTTTTCTCTTCTTTTCTTAAGTTCTAATCTCAAAAAGTCTAACCCTTTTACCTTTGTCGATTGCCTCTTTTATAGCTTTCCTGTGGATTCGGCCCCTATGATTCACATTCGTCACCTCCCCCCATTCCCGAAAGTGGGCGATTGGATATCGTAGTTGCGGCCAAGTGGGTTTCGTGCCTGGATTCTCGGATAGTAGTGCATGTCCAGTTAACCGTTATGGATCGGGCACACAACCAGTGACTGGCCAGACTGCCTCTCTCGGCTCTTAGCAAGAGGCCTGCTCATGATATGGTCCAACAGAAGGCGTCCTTATCAACGAACAAAAAACTTCTGCTCTTAGTAACTGGCTTCTAAACCTCACACATATGCTCGCTTATAAGGAGACCGGCTCCTTGTTTATGATACAGCTGGTCTACTTGGATGCACCCTCAAACACCAGTTCTCCAGTTTCTGGTATTATTAATTTGATGGACCAATACTAGAAACTCAATAACCGTTTTCTTTGAAGAGTCGTGCATAGTGTTGCTCATTTTTTAATTCGCCCCCCTTTTTCCTTAGCAACCAACAACCGTTTTCTTTGAAGAGTCGTGTCGCAATTAATTGCGGGTGATGTGGCAGGGATTCGTCCATTCCTTTGAATTTCAAACCAATGGTCGTAACTTCCTTGGAATTTGCGCCGCTCCACGCCTGATAAACCAAGGGTTTATTTTTCATTTGGGAGGCCGAAACCTCAAAAAGGCATTCTTACTCTTTGAATTTTCTTTTCGCCTTCCGGTGACTGAGTGAACCTTCCCCTGCGGAGTTGATCTTCCTTACTTCTATTCTGTTGTGCCACATCTGCAAGTATTATCTCTATTCATCCGGTCTTGAAAATTTCTCCTCTTTTTTTTTTTGGTATTGTCCTAGTCGTAGTCTAGGGAATGTCAAGAGGTAAAGAGAAAGTGATTGAGGTTGTTGATGATGAGTTAGATTTCCTGCCTGGTCTACTCGCCAATCCCGCTTTTGACCCTAGCCTTCCTTTTTTGACCCTAGCCTTCTAGTCTTTGGGAGGATGTCCCCGACTTCATCTAGTATAGGGACTGAGTCTTTGGGAGGATGTCCCTGAATCAACTTGGTGAGGACTCATCCAAAGAATGGCGTGTCTCGACCCCGGGGTCTTCTGGCAAATGGAAGATACAGCATAGCACTATACTATTGACTATTTGACTGATTCGATGATCTCATAGAGGACTCCCCGATGGTGAGGACCCCTGCGGTTCAGGGAAAAATGACACTCCCAAATACCTCCCAAGGGGTATGTCACCTTATTTCTGGAAACTTTTAAGCATGGGATAGGGCTCTAAACCTTACATATGCACTTATACTATTGACTATTTAATGACCTGTACTTTGACCACATTTTGTGGATGATCTCATAGAACCCACAACTGTTTTATACGGCATCCGATGGTATACCCCTTTCGAGGTAGGTTCCGGAAAAAGTAGACACTCGGTTCTTTTATAAAAGAACCGACCTCCCTCAAACGGGTATGTCACCTTATTTTTTTTACTTTTAAGCATGGGATGAGGCTCCTCATAAAATATAAAATATTAAGATTTTAAAATTTATAACCAAACTCCAATACTCCATCTACATAAACATAAATACATAATATTGTAAAGACAAATAAAAATAACAATAGATACAATTTACAACACAAAATAAAAAGAAAATTTAAAAACAAACACCAACAACATTCTCTCATTTTCACCAAAAAAAAAATACAAACGCCAACAACAAAGAAAGTCCCATCTTCATCAATATCAAGTTCATTTTTGGGATTTTCCAACTCAATATTTAGATCTATAAAAAAAATTTAAAACAATAAATAATTAAATAAACAATCTATATAAATAAAACACTAATATTTTAAAAAAATAAAGAAAACTTCTTGAGCAGCCCCAAAACATCAATCAAATGTCATTTGCTCTCACCTACTTCTTGTTGAGATCAGTGGTAAAATTCTTCAAGAAATTAAAACAATTAATTAAAATCATTAACTCTAATATACAAAATGTTATAAGTGAAATCACAAAAAAATAACATAATAAATTACAATATTACTGACCTCCCTCCCGACTTGGTTGGTGGTGGTAATCCTGGAAGAAAAATTCTTTTTCACCGAGGTCCCCGAGTTAAAGAACTCCTAAAAGGATCAAGAATGCGCCTCCCGAAATGTTGATTATCTAGGATGTTCGCAACCCTTTGATTATCATTTTCTAAGTTGCCTCTCATTAAATCCTCATTTTAGGCCTCTTTAACCCTTTTTACGAACTATTGTCTTAATAAATGACCCATTTTTAACGTGGTCTTTGTTCGAGTAATAACTTTTGTTCTTGGAGCGTAGCTTTGAAAACTTCGACAAATGATCTCAACGTTTTTCTTTCTTACTCACGCTGACCTCTTTCTTCACTACTGACTTGTTGCACTTTATCGCTAATTGGCCAATTCATTATTAGCCTTTTGTACTTCACCAACATTGAACCATCTGCAAAATTACAACTTATAATATCAAAATAAAATGAAATCAACCACTTCTCTCAATTGAACCTATTATAAACATAATCGAGATGGAGGAATTAATTAATTAACCATTGCTTCCAATGATCGGGGCTTTGAACAAGAAACGCCCATCGTCCCATCCAATATTCCATAATGACAGCGAGACCACAACAAAAATCACCAATTTAATTTCGGACCCGCCAATACCAAATGCCATTGCCACTAACGGTGCGACGGAAGGTCGCCCACGCTCCTTTGAGGACTTTACCACTTGCTCCTCCTAAACGGCCGAAGATTGAGGAGGGCTGCCAGGAACAAAAGAGGCTGCCGAAATTTATTTTATTAATAAATCGAGGCGCGATTCGGGGTCACGCTATTTTCTTCTTTACCAGCATGGATATGATCAAAGCATCGGCCGCTCGAGGATAGAGAACCGAACACACCTGCCCTTTATCTCAACGAAGTTTTCTATTTCCGTCTTGAGCTTTTCGTTCTAAGTTTTTTTTTTTTTCGAAAAGGTATTTGGAGGATTTTGATAGGATTCAAATGCTCCTGGCGAATAATATATTTCGTTTTTTAAAAAATTAAAACCCAATCTTTAACTATCTTTGTTTTTTAGTGCTTTTCATCTTGGTTGCGTGGCCACTTACTATACCTCCCAAAGGTGGTGGTGGTAATCGGAAGAAAAATTCTTTTCACTGAGGTCCCCTTGTTAGTCAAAAGTGGCGAAGGTTGGCCGTTATGAGAGAAAAATGAAAGAAGACATTTTTAACGTGGTCTTTGTTCGAGTCGGCTAAGAGCAAGGCGATCGATCTTCTCAAGAGAAGAAAGCTTGGGATCTCAATCTCCAGAATTTGAAGCTGGTTGAGCAAGAGTCTCTTGCGCAGGCAAAGGCTATCACTATAGAGGAGGAGCTGAATAAGGTTAAGGAGGATTTGTGGGCGCAAAAGGATATCTATGAGGCTCAGCTCGAATCCCTCAAAGCTCCTCACCAGACTCAGGTTGACTACTTAGAGAAGGAAGCTGACAACCAGTACAACCAGGGGCTTCGGCATTCTTATCGGTGCATTATGGCCGTTCTCGAAAAACAACACCCTGATCTGAATAAGGATGGGCTTGCTATCGGTGTTGCTGCATATATGGACGAGGAGGCGGCCAAACAAGGTGGCGAAGAGTTGAAGCCAAATGCAACCTAGCAGACAGCCTCCCCTCATCGCACAGCTCATACTGATGTTACCGAGGTGAGTACCCTGCTGGGCACAACTAGTGAGACCCCCCTTGCTCCTGAAATGGACCAGCCAGTGGAGACGGCTTCGCTCATTGATTCCCCATCCTCTTGATTGTACCTCGTGTTGTAGGATTTTTTTTGGAACGTTGTATGTCAAGATTAGAAGCTCTTTACTCTTGCTAGCAAGTTAATAAAAACTCCTCGGTTGTTGTTATTATTTTATTTTTGACTCAATTGTACTTGATCGAGCAAATGCTGGGACACCTGGCTTCTGGTTTCGTCAAAGAATAGGGTTTGAGGCGTATGAAGCCTTTGTGTGCACTTATTACTGCTATTTTTGTGGTCTGCGCGCCTTCGATTGGTCAAGCCGATCCTGGCACGCTTGGCTTCCGGTCTCGCCATAGAATAGGCTTTGAGACTTGTGGAGCCTTTGCATGCCTTAGGAATTTCTTAAAAATTTTGTGGTCTGCCCGCCTTCGGTTGGTCGAGCAGATCCTGGCACGCTTGGCTTCTGGTCTCGCCATAGAATAGGTTTTGAGACTTGTGGAGCCTTTGCATGCCTTAGGAATTTCTTAAAAATTTTGTGGTCTGCCCGCCTTCGGTTGGTCGAGCAGATCCTGGCACTCTTGGCTTTCGGTCTCGCCATAGAATAGGCTTTGAAACTTGTGGTGTCTTCGCATGCCTTGAGAATTTTTTAAAAATTTTGTGGTCTACTCGCATTCGGTTGGTTGAGCAGATCCTGACACGTTTGGCTTCCGGTCTCGTCATAAAACAGGCTTTGAGGGTTGTGGAGCCTTCGCATGCCTTAGGAATTTCTTAAAAATTTTATGGTCTCCCCGCCTTCGGTTGGTCGAGCAGATCCTGGCATGCCTGGCTTCCGGTCTCGCCATAGAACATGCTTTGAGACTTGTGGAGCCTTCGCATGCCTTATGAATTTCTTAAAAATTTTGTGGTCTGCTCGCCTTCGGTTGGTCGAGCAGATCCTAGCACGCTTGGCTTCCGGTCTCGCCATAGAACAGGCTTTGAGACTTGTGGAGCCTTCGCATGCCTTAAGAATTTATTTCTGCGTATCTATGCATATATGTATGTTTTTATAAATCCGCTGATGAGCACTGAAATTTCTCCTCATTCTATTGATTGCTGGCTCAGATTACATGAAATTGAAATAAACAACAACAGGAAATAAATAACCTTTAAGCATGATTAGATCTTACTGGAAATATTTCTTGAGATGTGCTGCATTCCATGGTCGTTTCACGTCGTGGCCATCCGGGTGGACGAGCTTATAGGCTCCAGGTCCAACCACTTGTTTGATTATGTACGGCCCTTCCCAGTTATGACCAAGTACTCCTTGCGTCGAGTCTTTTGTGTTATGATTCACCCTCCTAAGTACCCAATCGCCGACTATGAATTGTCGTATACACACCTTCTGGTTGTAATAACGGGTAATCCTCTGCTGGTAGGAGGCTGATCGCTTCAACGCTTGCTCCCTCTTCTCATTTAGCAAATCTAGATTCAAGCACATCTGGTCGTTGTTTCTCTGCTCATCGAAGTGATTAGTCCGATGTGTTACCGCACCTATCTCCACAGGTACAACGGCTTGTGAGTTGTCCGGTATGCCCATAACACCCTCAGTAGCTCATCAACCCATGCTCCCTTCTTTACTCCTAGTCTGGTCTTCAAAAGTCTCTTAATAACTTTGTTAGCTGCTTCTACTTGTCCATTGGACTGAGGGTGAGCAGGTGAACAGAACTTCAGCTGTATTCCGAGATTCTGGCAAAATTCTTTGAAGTTTTTATTATCGAATTGCCTACCATTGTATGCTATCAAGGCATAGGGTATCCTATATCGGCAGACCAGACTCCTCCACATGAAATCGGTCTTCTTTTCTCTATGATTCTGCTGAGGGCATCTACCTCGACCCATTTTGTGAAAAAATCTATCGTAACTATTGCATGTGTAGCCACCCCCTTTCCCTTTGGCAGCGACCAAATCAGATCGATTCCCCATTGAGCAAATGGCAATGGCGAGGCCATAGAGGTGAGCTTTTCTAGTGGCTGGGTGGAGAAGTTGGCAAAACTCTGGCAACTCATGCAACTGCTAGTTTTCTCTTGTACGTCTTGGTGCATCGTCGGGCAGAAATATCCCTGCCTTAAAGCCTTGTGGGCAAGGAATCTCGCACCAGAATGGTTTCCAAAAATTCTTTCATGTACTTCCCTCAGCACGTAATCTACATCATCCTCGTCCAGACATCGAAGGAACAGTAGAGTGTACCCTCGCCAATATAACACCCCGTCGATCATTGTATACCTCAACGCTTGGGTTCTGATCTTTCGAGCTTGTAACTTATCTGGTGGTAATATGTCGTCCCGGATGTACGAGATTATTGGGTCCATCCACGAGCATTTCTGCTCAATCCGCAGCACCTCCAAACTCTCCTCGATGCTGGGGGTGGACTTCACCTCTAAAGGAACCAACTTTGGCATTTTTGGATCTGCCACTGCTGCCATTCTTGCCAGGATGTCTGCTCGATAATTTTCCTCTCTTGAGATCTGCATCACTTCTACTGACTCAAACTTCTCTATCATCTGTTTGACTTTCTTTAAATACCGCTTCATCTTCCCATCTCTCGGCTGAAACCTTTCACCGACATGGTTAGCAACCAGTTGGGAATCGATTCGGATTTTCACCTTATTCGCTTTCATTGCCCTAGCCAATTCCAACCATGCTATTAAAGCTTCGTATTCTACCTGGTTATTTGTGGTCGTGAACTCCAATCTTACAGCATAAGAGATTTCCTACCCTTCTAGGCTTTCCAGAACAACACCTACTCTTGAACCCTGCTCCCCTGAGGACCCATCCTCCGATATCTGCCAGACCTGATCCTCATCGTTGGCTGTAGCAGCGCCTAATTAGTCGAAGCGAACTTCAGGCTCTGCGAATTCTACCATAAAGTCTGTCATTGCCTGGGCTTTTATTGCTGCTCGGGGTTTATAACTTGTGTCGAACTCGTTTAGCTCTATATCCCATTTCACTAGCCGACCAGAAGCATCCGGGTTGTGCAAAGTCTACCGCAACGGTTGGTTTGTTATTACCGTAATGGGGAATGCTTGAAAGTATGGTCTCAACTTTCGAGCAGCGACCACCAGGGCAAGTGCCCATTTCTCCAACGATGGGTATCTTGTCTCCGCATCGAGTAAGGCCTTGCTCGTGTAGTATATTGGATACTGAACCCCTTCTTCTTCTCTCACCAGAACCGAGCTCGTAGCATAATCCGATACCACCATATACAAGAACAGCACATCGCCCTCCTGCGGCGTGGATAATAGCGGTGCTAGCTGCAGGTACTGTTTCAAGTTCTAGAAGGCCTCTTCGCATTCGGGGGTCCATTCTGTTTTCCTTCCTCTCCTTATCACTTGAAACAAGGCCTGGCACTTATCTGTCGCCCTGGATATGAATCGACTCAGTGCCACTAGCTTCTCCGTAAGGCTCTGTATCTCCTTCAGGTTGCGAGGGGATCTTATCTGCACGATTGCCTGGATCTTTTCAGGATTCGCCTCAATCCCTCGATGGCTCACCATGAATCCGAGGAATTTTCCCGATTCGACTCCAAAGGCACACTTTTCCGAGTTAAGTTTCATCATGTACTTCCTCAGAAGCCCAAATGTCTCCTCGAGATGCATGACATGTTCGTTCGGGCTCCTCGATTTATTTATCATGTCGTCCACATAGACCTCCATCATCCTTCCAATCAACGGCTTAAAGATTTTGTTCACCAACTTCTGGTATGTGGCACCAGCATTTTTTAGGCCAAATGGCATCACCCTGTAACAGAACAAACCCTGGTTAGTGACAAATGCCGTGCTCTCCTTGTCCTGCTCATGCATTGGGATTTGATTATATCCCGAGAATGCATCCATGAAGCTAAGCAGCCCATGACCGGCTGTTGAGTCAACCAGCTGGTCGATCTTTGGTAGGGAAAAACTATCTTTCGAGCACGCCTTGTTGAGGTCAGTAAAGTCAACGCACATCCTCCATTTCCCATTACCCTTCTTAACCAGGACAACATTCGATATCCATTCGGGGTAGTTTACTTCCCGAATGAATCCCGCCTTCAAGAGCTTCTCTACTTCAACATTTATTACTTCATACTTCTCCTGGTTGAAGCATCTTTTTTTTTGCCTTACCGGCCGAGCACCCCTCCTTATTGCTAGCCTGTGGCAGGCCACCTTTGGGTTGATTTCTGGAGTGTCCTCATGCGTCCAAGCGGACACATCTGCGTGGGCCCGCAGACAATGCATTAATTCCTACTTATGCTCTTCTTTAAGCCTCGACCTGATTCAAACTGCTTTTCCTGAATCAGCTTGTCCCAAGCTTACTGTTTCCATCTCCTCCACCGGCTCCTGTCTACCATTCTTGCCCTCTACCCGAGTATCTAGTGATGTAATCTGCATTGCTTCCCTTATTGTTGTGGAGTAATAGCTTCGTGCAATTCTTTGGTCTCCTCGTACTACCCCTACTACTCCAGTCATCCGATATTTGAAAGCTAGGTAATGGTTAGAGAGCACTGCCTTACTCATCTGCAGGAAGGGGCGACCTAGGATCATCTGGTAAGGACTTTCTTCATCGACAACCACAAAATCCAGGAATATAGTCCTTTCTGTTGGTGAGCTGCCTATCGTGACGGGTAGTTCGACTATGCCCAATGGAACAAGCTTTCCTCTACCAAACCTTTTCAGGGAGGTATTGATGTGCTCCAACCTCTGGTCTGCTATTCTCATCTCCTCCAAAGTTGACTTGAACAAGATATCGACCGAGCTTCCCGTATCTACCAGGATCCGGTCAAACTTCTTGCTGGCCTCAGTGGCTTTAATAACTAAAGCATCCTCATGTGGATATAGAATTCCCTCTTTATCCTCATCTGTCGACATGATCGGCACTTGTTTGATTCTTGCTCGCTTCACTGCTGGCGTGTTGAAGAACACATCTTTGCTAGTCATCGCATACCTTGCATAGTTCTTCCTATATCTGTTGGAATCTCCTGCCAACGTTGGGCCCCCAGCAATCACCCTTACTATCGGCTGCTTTTGGATCATATTTCTATCACTCTGTTCCCCTTCACATGATGAGCCCACCATCGGGATAGCCCCATCTATGAACTTGTCCAGGTAACGATTTCTCATCAAATCTTCAACCTAAGTCCTGAGGTCCCTGCATTCGATCGTGTTGTGACCGTGGGTGCCATGGAATTTGTAATACCGTTCCTTATCTCTCATGCTGGGCAGCTTTGTTATTGGGGTAAAGGGTAGAGTAATCCCCGGCCCTTTATCGCCTTATACACCTTCTCTATGGGTACCTTTAAAGAAGTACACCGCCAATAACTTTGGCTCTGCTCGATCATGTGTACTACCCTTTCCCTGTGATTGTTGTTGTGAGACGGAACGGGCGTCGGTGCCTCTGATATGCTGGGTCTACCGCCATGTGGGTGTTGGTATGGATGTCCATATATCTGGTCATGTCTTTTCTAGGAATCTCTGGCTGGTGGTTGCATCCTGCTATGCTAATATTGGGGTGGCCTCTGATGAGGCTGGTAAGAGGTGACCCGGCCTCCTGCACCACTACTCGAGGCATGGTGGTTCTTCCTCTTAATTGAACCGTTTCTTGGTGGGGTTCCCTTCTCTTTTCTCCTCAACCCTTCCAGCTGGTTTGTCTTGATCCTTGCTGCATTTTCCTCCTCGATTTCTATGTCTCTCTTGGCCTGCTCATCAGCGGTAGAGTATGATTGAATAGCTGGACTCCTTAAATTATACCACAGGTGGCCAATCCGTACTCTTTCTTTTAGTCCCCTCAATGCTTGGGGATGATTGAAGGCTCCAAGATCGAGGACAGCTCGATGGAACCTTTTGATGAACTCTCGAAGGGTTTCATCCTCCCCTTACTTCATGCTCATCAGCTCCATCATGTCATCTTCTGGTGCCATTGCCCCCCGAAATTATTATGTGAATTCCTGACACACTTGCTCGAATGACTTGATACTCCCTCGAGGAAGCTTCCGGTACCACTCTCGTGCTCGTCCCTCTAAACATAGTGAGAACGCCCTGCACCTTTGAGCTTGGGATAATCCCTGCACCCCTGTTATATCGTTGAAGCGCTCTATGTGCACCAATGGGTCGGTTCACCCTGAGTACTTGAGGTCTGGGAGGCGAAAATCCCTTGGAATGACTGCACTCATAATTTTTACCAAGAGGGGGGATTCGCCATCCAGCATTATTCTCCAGCCAGGTGTTCTGCTCCGTCCTTACATGTCATCTATTTTCTGTGCTAGTTTACGCACTTCTTCTTCTAGCTGTATGGCACGACCCGGGTAACATGCCGTAATCTGATCTCGTTCTTGCTCGACGTCATGTAGGTGTTGCCGAAGTTTGCTTTCTTCCGCATTCGCAACTCCATCTTCGTCGTTAAAGATTTCCCTCCTCGAGAATTGACCTCCTCCTCCCTGATTTTCTCCCCGTAGAGATTGGTTACCCATTTTACCACCAAATCTCCTGGTGGTTTGGCCTCTCATCATGTTATGGTTGTCCCTTCTGTCAACATGCCTTGGCGTCACTCTACCACTTATCATCCCATCCTCTTGAATCTCCCTCCATTCATTTCTTAGCTCGTGTAAGATGTTTGTCAGAGTCTCCATCTGTTTCTCCATCCGTTCCATCCGTTCACACATTGCCTTTTCTCGTGGTTCATTTGCTATCTCTCTCAGCGTCACAGACTCGTTGAGCCTCAAATTGCCCCCTTGGGCACTACCCCCACCTACATCCATTGTCTCCTCACTCCCTTTCTTCTTCTGCTCTCTATTAATGGAAGCTTTTTATTCAGCTAGCCACAAAATGTTGATGCGAGATTCTGGCGTCTTCTCGTCTACGACCAGGATATCTCCTCAACACCCGAACTCAAGACCAACTATGAATTCTCCTCGTATCTCCTTCAAACTGAGTAGAAAAGTGCCTTGTATGACCTTCGCTTCAGTTGTTCCCTGCGCACACAAAAACAAGTCAGAGCACGCCAGGTGTTTTCCCGTCGTAAACCCTCCGACGCTCAAGTCAGAAACTCAGGTTTACCCTCTTTTGGGAAAATTGGCCACTGATTTTGTGGCTCTAGAATAATCTTTTAGGCAATATAATATATCTCTGCATTTTTCTCTTCTTTTCGTAAGTTCTAATCTCAAAAAGTCTAACCCCTTTACCTTTGTCGACTGCCTCTTTTATAGCTTTCCTGTGATTCGGCCCCCATGATTCACGTTTGCCACTTCCCTCCATTCTCGGAAGTGGGCGCTTGGATATCGTAGTTGCGGCCAAGTGGGTTTCGTGCCTGGATTATCGGATAGTAGTGAACGTCCAGTTAACCGCTATGGACTGGGCCTGCCAACCTAGTACCCAAGCAGGACCGGCTCCTGGCTCTTAGCAAGAGACCTGCTCGTGATATGGTCCAGCAGAAGGCGTCGTCATCAACGAGTAGAAAACTTTTGCTCTTAGTAACTGGCTTCCAAACCTCACACATCTGCTCGCTTATAAGGAGACCGGCTCCTCATTTATGATACGGTTGGTCTGCTTGGATGCACCCTCAAACAATATGAATGAGGAATTCCTGAAACCAACTGCTTTTCCTGTGGCTTTGATTGAGAGACCTTTTAATCTCGCATGTGTGATTGAATTTCTAACCAAGAAGGGTGATTGGTACACTCATTCTCGTGCGATTAAAGACTAGATTGCCACAGTGCTCAGAGACCCTGTTACGATCTGAAGAGTTGTAGCTATTTCTGTCAGTTACATTTCACGATGTTTTTGGAATAAATAGTTTATGTATCAAGGGATTGAGTTACTCTTCATCTCTTACTTTTTGGGATACAATGTAAAAGAGATTGGGTTATAGTTGATCTCTGTGCACGAAATAAATTGTATTTTGAATTAATTAATTTCTTTTCTATCTATCAGTTATATTCCATGCTATTTTCTACGCTGTTATACATTTGTGTATTCATCTGATCTCCTTTCAATTAATTGTGCCTCTGATATCTAACTAATTTCTTTTTATTAATATGTTCGGTGCGTGTTTATAATTTCAATACTACCACCTTCAAATATTTAATTTAGTCAATAATATTGATTGAAGGAGCGTTCTCAATGAATAAAATGTGAATATTCAATAAGATTAACTGAAGGAGGGTTCTCAACGAATAAAATGCGAACATTCAATAGCGTTTTGCGCAACTCGTGGGAGTTTGGCCAATAACTTTTCGAGCAGCATAATTTATTTGGGTAGACTCGGGTATAAATCCCGAGAAGATAAGGAGCAAAAAAAAAAAAAATTTTTGACTTTGCCAATTCTATCTACTTTTCTTTTCTTTGTTAAAATCGATTTGTAGAAGCCTACGAACATAATTCATAATTAAAAATTAACTCAATAATAAAAGGTTGCCCAAATTTTATACGCTTGACCTAAAATTTATCTTTAGCCAATGTGAGATATAATTCTAAACACAATTTATAATTACTTAGCTGTGGGTTTCTAGGCTGAGCTTCTAATGTAAGGATTACTAATGCACATTGTATTTTTATCTTGATGGTATTTTTTTGGTTTTTAAATATCTGTGCAAAATTAGAGTATGATTAAGGTGAAACAACTCTATTGTAGTGGCTTTTTTTTTACCAAGATTTTTTGTTATTGAAAATAATTTTTTAAATAATATATTCAACTTATGTTTTCATGGATTATATATATGTTACGAAATGTTGTTACAAGTAATGATATTATTATTACCATTAACAAACGATTTGTTGGGAATTTTGAGCCCACCAAAGATCTTGCAAGGAAAAATATCAAACAAATAATAAACAGAAAATAGATGGAGAACAAAACCAATCATAACACAAGAATTTACGTGGAGAACTCCTATACTGGAGAAAAATCACGACCGCCAAGGACGATGAGAGAGAAACCCACTACGTGAAAAATTATTATAATCACTATATTATTTTTTCTCACACTCAATTTATATCCAAGGTTGTGCTCTCATGCTACCATGCTCTTGCGCTCTCCTGCAGCCATGATTATTTGACAATTGAGCTCGGATGCTATCTTATTGTGGCCGTGCTCTCTTGCAGTCATACATATTTGACTTACCAAGTTTCTTGCTATTGGGCTCTCATGATCTCATGCTCTCATGTAGATGGGCTTGTTTGACTTATTAAGCTTCCTGCTACTGAGCTCTTGTTCTCACATGTTTTCATGCTCCTTTGTTCTCGTGCTCTTACGTAGTTGTGGTTATTTGACTTATTATGCTTCCTACTACGTACTAAGCTATTGTGTTTCATGCTCTCATGCTCTCATGCTCTCATACTCTCACACTCTCATGCTGTCACACTTTCATGCTCTCACACTCACATATAGATGTGCTTATTTGACTTGTTAAGTTTTCGATTGCTGAGCTCTCACGCTGTCATGCTCTTATGTTGCTGTGCTTATTTGACTTATTAAGTTTCTAATTATTTAGCTTTCATGCTCCTATGTTTTCATGATCTTATGCATTTGTACTTATTAGACTTATTAAGCTTCCTGCTACTGAGCTCTTGTTCTCACATGTTTTCATGCTCCTATGTTCTCGTGCTCTGACGTAGTTGTGGTTATTTGACTTATTAAGCTTCCTACTACGTACTAAGCTATTGTGTTTCATGTTCTCATACTCTCACACTCTCATGCTGTCACACTTTCATGCTCTCACACTTGCATATAGATGTGCTTATTTGACTTGTTAAGTTTTCTATTGCTGAGCTCTCACACTGTCATGCTCTTATGTTGCTGTGCTTATTTGACTTATTAAGTTTCTAATTATTTAGCTTTCATGCTCCTATGTTTTCATGATCTTATGCATTTTTACTTATTTGACTTATTAAGCTTCCTACTACTGAGCTATCATGCTTTCATACATTCATGCAGTTGTGCTTATTGGATTTATGAGCTTCATGCAACTAAGCTCTCATGCTCTCATGTAGTTGTGCTTATTTGACTTATTACGCTTCCTATTGTTGAGTTCTCATGCTTTCATAATCTTATTCTCTCATGCTCTCATGCTTATCATGCTCTCTTGTGCTTGAAGTTATTTGACTTTTTACATTTCTCATGTAGTTGTGCTTATTTGATTTATTTCGCGTCTTGCTGCCGAGTTTTCATGTTTTCGTACTCTCACTCTCTCATGCTCTCATGCTTATCATGCTCTGTTGTACTTGAAGTTATTTGACTTTCACATTTCTCATGTGGTTGTGACTTTTCACATTTATTTCACATTTCTCATGCTTTCGTACTGACATTCTCTCATGCTTTCACACTTGTCATGCTCTCTTGTGCTTGTAATTATTTGACTTTTCACATTTCTCATTACAACATGTATAATTATCAATATATATGTTTGTCTTAAAAGAAAAAGGTTATTATCATTTTACTACTTCAAGAATTGCCAAATATGAAATGACTACAAGAAGTATTTGTTAGCCTATATGGCTATAAATATTGATTTTAATGATAATAAACCACATGTGTTGGTTTAAGAAAATTGAAAGTAGTTAAAATAAAGATTTATATATTGTGCTTTTAAAATAAGAAAATGATTTTATGGAGTTAAGTTATTTTTCAAAGTTGTGAACCAAAATGAAAGAATTTTATAATCTTTGATTTTAATCAATATTGTTTTGAATTTCGGATTTGGACCTATTTGAAAATATCTAAATATTTTGGGCTTTATCATAATTTTAGAAATTTTTAGGATTAACAAAACATTATTTAGAAATTCTGAAATTGGACCTATTTATAAAATTTATAACGTTTTGGGCCATACTACAGTTTCATAAAGTTTTGGGGTCAAAATATAATTTTAGCAAACAGTGCACTGTACCGTTACTGTAGCAAGCAGCATTTCAGATATGCTAAACGGAAATCCGGTTACGGGGCAGAATTCATCCGAATGGAAAGCGGCAATTCGGTTGTGCTAAACGGAAATCCGGTTACGGGGCAGAATTCATCCGAATGGAAAGCGGCAATTCGGTTGTGCTAAACGGAAATCCGGTTACGGGGCAGAAAGCTTCTGGAGCATAAACGGCAATCCGGATATCACAAGCAACATTCCGGATGTTCAAAAATTCAAATTTTTGCCTTAACGGTAACATGCAAGCGGAATTCCGGATACCATAAACGGTAATCCGGATATGAGCAAAAAGTGCATAACGACTAGTTTTTGAGCTCCAACTATATAAACTCAAATCCAATTCATTTTTGGTAATCTTGGCAAGCATAAACAAGTGCACACAACATATATTGAGCTTCAAATTCGAAAATCATCATAGATTAAATTCTTATTGTGCTAGTATTTGCATATCCACTCTTAAAGAGAGTTTTTGTTGTAATCTTCATTTTCTCATCAAATTTGTAAGTGTATAAGTGTGGGAAACACTTGAGTGAAGAGATTGGGGGATAATCTCTTGTTGTAAAGGTTCATTGACACTTTGGAAGTCAATTGTAAACATTTGAAGCCTTCGAAAGGCTTGGATAGTGAAATCTTCAAGCTTGGGTTGCTTGGAGGCGTGGACGTAGGCGGGGATAGCCAAACCACGTAAAAATCCTTGAGTTTGCTTTCTCCTCCCTTGCTCATCTATTATTGTGCTTTCATTGAATTTATTGTTTTCGAATTTATTAAGGCATTAGATTAGATTGTTGTGTGTTTTGCTAGGATAATTTTTAAAATACCAATTCACCCCCCCTCTTGGGTTGCACACTTGTATTTCAGTATTGTCTCCTATCATTTTACTACTATATCTTTATAAAAATATCATTTTACTACTTTTCCGTTACAACTGTTAGTTGACCGTTAATTGACCGTTAGTTGACTAACACAATACTAATTTTACCCTTCATAATTAAAAAAAAAATGATAAATTTGTAATGCATATATCATAATTCTAGCAAAAAAATTATGTTTGTAGTTTATATCCATTTTAATAAATATATTACAAATTTATTTTGTAAATAAGCTTCAAATATTTCTTTTTAATCATGAATGATGAAATTGGTATTTTGTTAGTCAACTAACGGTCAACTAGCAGTCAACTAATGATATAAGACTTAATTACTATAACTAACAAAAATTGAACTTTCCCTTCGCACGAAAAGCCAATTTAGGAGGAATTGCGCTGCAATTTTAGGAAATATATATATATAATTTGTCTATTATATACGTCAGTGTTACTGCATTAGCTTACAGCTAATAATCCAAAAGCTATATATATGGCTACTTTCAACAAACCCTCTTAGTGTTACCCACATTTTCCACGTTTCTTGGGTCTTCTTAAAAGATGAAGTGAAATAGATTGAAGACGAGGGTAAATGCTCGTTTTTTCCTTATATTTTGTGTTAATACTTGCTCAGTATCTATATTTTAAAAAATACCTCATCTGTTTTGTTTATCATGTGGCATTCATGTCCTTATTTTTTCTTTTTTTTTTAAATATAACTCTTACAACAATTTTAAAATAATATTTAATATCTTTCCAATAACTAATCTTGCTAATAATAATTTATAAAATAATAACAAAAAATTTTTATTTATTTTAATTTCATATTTTATTGTATGACTGACATAATAACTTAGAGTTATTATAGAATTTCTCTATCTATGGATGGGGAAACTCTATATAAAGAGCAGAAGTCCTACCGAGTTCAAGCTAACTAATTAGTTCCTTTGGTTTGACTGTGAAAAAGAAAAAAAAAATGTCCGCTCAAGTTCTAGCAACGGTTTCCCGTTCAACAGAAAAACCTGTTCGTCCCATTGCTGGTTTCCATCCTAACTTATGGGGAGACTATTTACTGACCCTCGCTTCTGATTGCAAGGTAATTAAAGACGGATCTAAATAACTCATTTACAACCACCTAGCTAGACGTGTGTGTGATTAACGCGCATGGAGACTAATAAATATTTATTAATACTTTTATACATGCATGGGTTGCAGACAAGTGATACTTCAAATCAAGAGGAATACGAAGCACTGAAGCAAGAAGTCAGGAGCATGATAACAGCTACGGCAGATAAGCCTGCCCAGAAGTTGCAATTGATTGATGCAGTCCAACGATTGGGTGTGGCCTATCACTTCGAACAGGAGATAGAAGATGCATTAGAAAATATTTATCATGATAACTTTGACAATAATGATGATGTTGATCTCCACAGTGTTTCTCTTCGTTTTCGACTGCTGAGGCAGCAAGGATTTAAGGTTTCATGTGGTAAGTAACCTTATTGCTTAAAGCTAGTCTGGGTCTTCACAGTTTCTGCCAATTAAGTGCCTTTTTTTTTTCTTCAATTAAGGCCATTACGTACTTAGTTCTTGTAACTTTTAAAAAAAATCTTGAAAAGACTTGTTATAACATTTTTCGGTGTTTGATTTGAGCAGTATAAAGAAAATGATCATATAATTAAGTAGATTTTAACGAAAATATTTGCACAACAGCGACATTTTGGGGTATGTTTGAAAATACAGGAACTAACTGAGTAGTAAGCTGAAACTATCCCTAGCCATTTATAGATGTATATACAAGCTGATGACAATGTAACTGAGCATAATAAATCTTTTACTAAAAATATCAGATGTGTTCGAGAAGTTCAAAGATGATGAAGGTAAATTCAAGGCCTCATTAGTGAAGGATGTTCAAGGCATTCTAAGTTTGTATGAGGCAGGACACTTGGCCATTCGCGGAGAAGATATATTGGATGAAGCCATTGCTTTCACTAGAACTCACCTTAAGTCAATGGCATCTGATGATGTTTGCCCTAATAATCTTGCTGAGCAAATTAACCATGCTCTCGACTGTCCTCTCCGTAGAGCCCTCTCAAGAGTAGAGACAAGATTTTTCTTGTCTGTCTATCCAAGAGTTGATAAGCACGATAAAACTTTGTTAAAGTTTGCAAAGTTAGACTTTAACCTTGTGCAAAGAATACATCAGAAGGAATTAAGTGCCATCACACGGTAAGCTCTTAACCAGCGCCTGTGTTATTTTTTACTTTAAAAGATAAAATTAACGGATACATTGATTTGCTCTTTTAATTAAGAAAAAGATTTTGAAAACATACAAATCTCTTTTCCGTTCATTTAAAAATCGAGGAAAAGATATTTTCATTATTTTCTTTCTTGTTCAGTTTTTGTGGGAAATTGTCACTTTCATTCTATAATTCCTAGTTTTTACTACTTACATCTTTACGGTTCTCATATGTAACAGCCCATTACCTGTTTAACGTTAACTATTCTTTTGGGGCTTTGACCTTCCCTTTTCTTATAGAAATAAAATACAAAAACAAAGAAAAAATCGATTTTAAAGAGATAAATACAACAGAAAGAATATTGTGAGTAAATTTTAAAATTATGAGGACAAACCAGACATTTAGCCGAACCTAAGGACTATAAGGACATTTAGCCAAATGGTTTTCCAAACGTTTAACAAAGGGAACAAGGATCGATTCTCTAGTAGCCTTTGCTGTATATTGATAAACTAGCAAAGGGTAGTTTATATTGATAATCAACCAGATTTTTTCACTTTATTTATAATTAAGCCAACTTTTGTCACTAAATTTGGAAAACTAAGAATAGCTGGGAAGGGGAAAAGAGAAAAACTAGTAGAGGATCCTAATAAAAGTAGGCAATTTAATTTCTCATTTATTTTTCACTATCTAATTTTAACAATCTTACAAAATTTCACACAATGGCCAGAAATTATCTTCTCTTATTTATGATATGTATAATTCTAGTGAACAATAACCTAGTTTTTGTCTCTCCTTTTTTATCTTTTAAATTGCACAATGCAAGAGAATTTATTAATTAGTTTTAGCTACCAATTAGATAATTTTAATATGAAATATTTGAATTTCAGGTGGTGGAAAGATTTAGACTTCACTACAAAGCTGCCTTATGCAAGAGACAGAATCGTAGAGTTATATTTTTGGATTGTAGGGACGTATTTTGAACCGAAGTACATTTTAGCCAGAAAAATAGTGACCAAAACAATTTACATGGCATCTATCATAGATGACACTTTTGACGCTTATGGTTTCTTTGAAGAGCTCAAACTCTTTGCAGAAGCAATCCAGAGGTTTAAAATATTTTGTGATCTATATAAATATAATAAATTATTATTATTATTATTATTATAAATTTTCATTCACACAATATATCACTTCGTATTCAGGTGGGACATTGGAGCCATGGATATACTTCCAGAATACATGAAAGTGCTTTATAAGGCCCTTTTAGATAACTTACAACGAAATTGAGCAAGACTTGGCCAAGGAAGGAAGATTGTCCTACTTACATTATGGCAAAGAAAAGGTAGACAATTAAGTGGCAAATCCTTAATTAGTCTATGCAGTTCAAAAGGTGTAAATGCTTGAATAGTCTCCATATATATATATATATATATATAGTTAAATACTCATTTAGCCCTCGTGTTTTGAAAAATTCTCAAGACACCCTTGTTATTAAATATGTGACACTCTTACCCTCAATCTTACCCTCAATTTTTTTTTGTCTTTAATAATAATACCCGTACCAACATTTTGGAGATTGATTAACAAATTAATCTATTATTGTTTATCAGCAAATTAAACAATAATTATTCTTGTCTTTTGTAAAAATTATTTGACCGATAGTGTTGAATATTTCATTGAATTGGTTTGTGGTGCTCAGATGCAAGAGCTTGTTCAAATGTACTTTGTTCAAGCCAAGTGGTTGAGTGAAGGTTATGTTCCAACATGGGAGGAATATTATTCGGTTGGACTTGTAAGCTGCGGCTACTTCATGGTCGCAACAAATTCCTTCCTTGGCATGTCTGATGTTGCAAACAAGGAAGCTTTTGAATGGATATCCGAGAACCCTAAAATTTCTAGAGCGTCGTCAGTTATCTGCAGACTCATGAATGACATTGTTTCCCCCCAGGTACGTGCCACACTATAAATTAGTTAATTTATCAATTCCCTCCTAAATCATGACTATTTATATTTGGATTTGGATCTATTGCTGAATTGAGTTCTGCTCAGCATTTTATAATCTTCTGCCATGCGTACATTTATATAGAACAGTCTGGTTTTAAGTACAGTCAAGATTAGATGAGACTGATGTCGTTAAATTTTAATAATAATTTAATTATCTAATAAATTTTCTTTATTATATATGTGTACAGTTTGAACAGAAGAGAGGACATGTTGCCACAGGAGTTGAATGCTACAGTAAGCATCATGGTGTTTCAGAAGAAGAGGTAGTTAAAGTTTTTACTGAAGAAGTCGAGAATGCGTGGAAAGATATGAATGAGGAATTCCTGAAACCAACTGCTTTTCCTGTGGCTTTAATTGAGAGACCTTTCAATATGGCACGTGTGATTGAATTTCTAAACAAGAAGGGTGATTGGTACACTCATTCTCATGCGATTAAAGACCAGATTGCCGCAGTGCTCAGAGACCCAGTCACTATCTAAAGGGTTATAAGTATTTCTGTCAGTTATATTTCATGGTGTTTTTGGAATAAAGTGTTTGTATCAAGGGATTGAGTTACTCTTCATCTCTTGTTGTTTGGGATAAAATGTTATTTATACCTTCAGGGTAAATAAGGTACTTTGAATCTGAGATCGATATTGGTTAATGCCACATGCTTTGCCATTAAAGATTTCATTAATCAGTAATTATAGAAATCATAAAAATCTGCAGTCCGTTAGTTGAATGACTCAGTTGGAATAAAATCTTTTCAAGTGATCTTTAAAGTGTAGAATTAATGTGACTTGAGATAAGTGACGGAACCATACTGTGACCACAGTGGCCTAAAGTCCCCGTTTAAAACGAATTTGTTCATGAATTCTTAATTACATGCTTTACACAAATAGTTAGTTTTATACTAAATATATGGGTACGACTATTTACATTATAAAAATTATATTGAACACTCTTATTTTAATAAATTTATTTATTATAAGAATGCCTTAAATATGAATTACTATTACAATAATATTAGGAATCTCAATATTTGAATTTCAATTTGAGTTTCAATGCCATTTGTCACTCACCTATTAAATGATGAATTTAATAGATTGTAAAATTACTTAACCATCATCCAATGGATGAATGCTCACATCATTTAGGACTCAAATTTCGACTTAAATATTATGATGCTTAGCATTGCTCTTGCTATAAAGAACAATCAATATGAATTAATGTAATGTAATTGCATCAAACTCATCCAATTGTTAATGAACTAATTAATCCATTCACTTTTTTTTAAAAAAATAATAATCCATTTACAATTAACATTTGTTATATTACTCCATAAATTGCTAGAAAAATTAATACTATAACATTTAAATCTAAATCTCTATGCAATATTTAATTATTCGTCACCTAGTATACATATGTATTGCTACAACATATATTTTCATTTCCCTGGTTCTTTCTTTCCTTTCTTTTTGAAAAATTCCCTGGGTTTTATTAAAATAGATGAATTATTATACAAAATAGATAAAGTAGAATGAAGAATTTAGAAGAATTTAGAATTTGATAGGAGTTATAACGAATTTTTGAAAACTTAATAACTAAGAATAAATAAATTGGCTTGATTTTAATGTTGTAAGTATATATTTTAATTTTTATTGAAAATTTTTGGGTGTGTTGAATAGTTTTATGGATCTGTAAAGCATAAAAAGATTATCAATTTAAATATTTAAGTGATTTTTTTTTTGTTCTTTAAATGAGTGTACAAAATAAAATCTAATTTCTTAAATTTGGTAGGTAAATATACAGAGTAATAGAGCATTTAAAATAGTTTTTAGAATAGAAATAACTACACACTAAATATATTCATTCAAGCCCCCGTAATTTTGATTTCAAATAGATCACATTAAAATCTTTTTTATATTAAAAAGTTAAAAGAATTAAATAATTAAAGGTTTTGCCGGCTTTTGCTATACATAAGCATTTTTTTAATTTAAAAAAGACTATTTTAATCTAAAATTAAATCAAATTGATTCATTGAATACTAATTTCTGCTTGTCTAAAATCTAAACGTCTTCCCCTATTGAACATTTGCAGTCCGAATTCCTACAAGAATTCAATTGTATGTTTGCGATTTGCAAGATTACAACTGCTGCTCTTCAATTAAGTTCCAACCGTTATTCTTACTCTAGGGTTTAAAACTCAGGTCCGAGTTTGGGTTCGGGTCTAGGTATTGCAATATTCAGATTCGATTTGGATAAATTTTTAGCCACCCGGCCTAGGCACTAGAAATTTTTTTAATCCGGGTTCTTAAGCCCGGATTTTATATTTTATAATTTTATATATGCATATATTTTTATTTTATTTTATAATTTAATAATTTTTAAATCTACTTAAGATGTTTAAAATTTTAAATATATGTAATAATGGATCAAATAAATATAATTATTAAAAATGATTTATAATTTTAATTTTTTTTTATAAAATCTAGGTTCCAGGCCGGACGCCAAGCTTATCAAGTGATACCCAGGACTGGCTCAGCCTCGCCTTAATTCTGGGTTGGGCATCGTTCAAGTCTAGCCCAAGTCCAATCTAGGCGGGTATTTTGAACACCACTATCTTACTCCCATAACTCATTATCTTTTATTTGTTTTCGTCTTTTATTCATAATTATAAATGAAAAAGATTTGCTTATTTTTGTTATTGTATGATATTTACATGTTTACATAATTAATAAATATAAAAACACATCAGAGACGATTGTAGTAATAAATCAAAATAACTTTCAAGTATTTTATTTAATTCTTTTCAGTAAATACAATTGAACTTGTTATTTATCATTGGTTAATTTTAATGTCTCAATAGCCCTACTAAATAAATTTCCTTTCTAAAATTTTTTCTCTTTATTACTATTGTTGGTTGCATATTGCTATAGGTGTAATATGCAAGTGTACACAACAAGTAATCTAATGATGAGTATTTCGATCGTCTCCACAGAGATTGATGCTATAGGACTTGCTACAGCAATCTTAATAGTGCAATTTTAGTCTAAATCAAAATAAAATAATTGATGAAGTTAATAAACTAACTAAATTAAAAATGTAATAAACAAAATGAAATAAGAAAAACATCAAATCAAACTCAAAGATGTATTCAATAGGAAATGAGTAGTTGAGTGGTTAAACTCACTTAATACTATTGACTGTTTATTCAATTAAGATTCTGTTGCTACAATATCTACTATAGCATTGGGTAGAATCTCTCATTCATCATTAGCTGTCACTTGTTGGATATCTTATATTTAAATGCAATCTAACAGTGACCAATTGTTACACTAACATTTGATATAGCATTTTGCGTTCTAAGCTCTAATTGCCCTACAATGTGAATCCCTATGTCTAGTTCTTTACTAATCTTAGATTAAGTATGATCTTATTCAAATCGAGATTAACTTAATTTGGAAAACTCAATCTAAAACCATGTATTGTCTTAATGTTTTCCAATAAGTCAGACATTTTTTAGGCTCCTTCTTAGATAGTTTCCGCTAAATGGGTGGTCAGCTGAAATAGAGAATTACAATAAGTAAAATCAAGACAAAATGTTACAGCAGATTCTAAATAACACACATATATAAGTCAAATAACCATTAAGCTTGTTTAACACTCAACCATAACAAAGTTTGGTTTATAATATGCAATAAAACAGTAATAAAAATCGTTTTAACCATCAAATACATTCCCATAAAGAAAAGAAAACAAGTAAATAAAGATGAGGAGTTGAGTTCCGCTTGGTCTTTGCAATCTTTCTTTCGTTTCCTTCTGGAAACCCTTGCTGCAGCCCTTAAATCTCTCTTATTATATATTTCTTCTTCTGTTTTCTCTCTTATTTTTCTTGAGTGACAGCTCCCTCTTGTTTCTTTTATTTGTGCTTTTTTATATCTTGAAATTAGGGCAACCAAAAGCGTGTGGCCGCGGTCTCCCTTTTTTTGGAAACCTCGAATCGCAATCTTTTTGTGCCTGTCGCTGCTTTGTCAATTAGCACGCGTGTAACTTGTCTGCAATTGCTCCAGGATTGTTGCAGCAATGGCTACAACATCTTCTCTGTTTCAGACTTGTTTTAGTTTTTCTGCAGCCAAGTTTTTTGTCATCTCTACACGTCTACTATTGCATCATTCCATTCCTAAGACTTGAGCTTTTTGATCACCTATAATCACGCACATAATTAGAAAACAAAGTGATCTAAAGCACAATAGATTTATTAAAATTAAACTTGAACAGACACTTATGCCAAATGTAATTAAAAATGTAATAAAAACACATCATTTTGAAATACAAGTGTGCAACCTAAGAGGGGGGTGAATTGGTATTTTAAAAATTATCCTAGCAAAACACACAACAATCCAATCTAATGCCTTAATAAATTCGAAAACAATAAATTCAATAAATGCACAATAATAAATGAGTAAGGGAGGAGAAAGCAAACTCAAGGATTTTTACGTGGTTCGGCTATCCCCGCCTACGTCCACGCCTCCAAGCAACCCAAGCTTGAGGATTTCACTATCCAAGCCTTTCCAAGGCTTCAAATGTTTACAATTGACTTTCAAGGTGTCAATGAACCTTTACAACAAGAGATTATCCCCCAATCTCTTCACTCAAGTGTTTCCCACACTTATACACTCACAAATTTATGAGGAAATGAAGATTACAATCAAATACTCTCTTAAAGAGTAGATTTACAAAATGAAGAACAAAGATGATTCAATAAATGATGATTTACGAAATTGAAGCTCAATGTACGTTGTATGCCTTTTGTTTGTGCGTGCTAAGATTACCAAAAATGATTTGGATTTGAGTTTATACAGTTGGAACTCAAAAACTAGCCGTTATGCACTTTTTGCTCATAGTCGGATCGCCGTTAACTAGATGTCGGATCGCCGTTAGTGTCCAGAGGCTAATCTGCAATTCTGGGCGATGTTGGATCGCCGTTATCTAGATGTCGGATCGCCGTTAGTGTCCAGAGGCTAATCTTCAATTCTGGAGATGTCGGCTAGCCGTTATCAAGATGTCGGATCGCCGTTATCTACAGTAACTACTACAGTGACGGCAACAGTGACTGCGATAGTGAACTATTTTACAAAATGACAGTTTGACCCCAAAACTTTATATAACTGTACGATGGCCCAAAACGTTATGAAACTTTACAAACAGGTCCAATTTCAGAATTTCTAAATAATACACTGTGAATCCCAAAACTTTCTGAAATTATGATATGATCCAAAATACTATAAAATATTTCAAATAAGTCCTTCTCCAAAATTTCAAACAATACTTGTTGATTTTAAATATTTCAAAATTCTTTCAATTAAACCATAAACTTGAAAAACAACAAATTTCATAAAATCATTTTTCCATTAGATATAAAACCTTTATAATGTGAAAATAATGATTTATTTAAAATGTAAGAAAAATAATTTAAGCTTTCAAAAACTTAATCATTCTTAATTTTGTTTGTTATCATCAAAATCAACATTATGTTAACATAAATGTTAACACATTTACTCTTTAAGTAATATTGATTTAAGTCTAAAAATTCCATGATAACTCTCATTTCATAGAATTATCACCTACAATGTTATGTCCATGAAGCATTTAATTGAGTAGAGACTAGCTTTACATTTGGGATGCCATTAAAGGATTCCTTAAGAGCATGTTAGGTGAGTGGAATATGTTTGGTGCTATGATGAAAGCTTGGTAGAACATGTTGGGTGATGTTTATTGTTATGATTATGTTTTTGTTTCATTCACTATAAATACCTATGCCATTTGTGTTGTATGCATCAAGTGTAAGAAAAAGAAAGCATAAGAAGCAAAACATAGCTTCTAAGAGTGATTAGTGAGAGTGTGTGAATTGTTCTTGTAATGTTCTTGAGTTTTCTCTAATAAAATTTGTGTTTTTACTCTTCAAATTCTCCAATGAGAAAATCAAACTCATCACCATCATTAACTAGTACTAGAACCACAACGAAATGGACCCAAAGCTTGAGCATTGGCAAAAATTTTGACGTGAAAGAATTGGTTCAACTTTTGAGCTAGAAGCCATAGTAAAAAACCACTACAAGAATTATGGTCATTTGCAACCAACAAATTCATTACAAATAATTGCTAAAAAAATATAACAAAAAAAAATATTGTCACATGTTCATTACATTAATTCGGTCGAGGAAATTATCAGCGACCACCATATAATTTGGTTGCAAAATAACGCTTTTAACAACAAATATAGTGATCGGTAAATATCATTTTGTTTATGTTGAAATGTGAGCTTAAAAATGGATTTTAGAAGGTGCTGATATGTCAGTTTTTCGCCTCGATCGTGTATTACTTGCTGAGTTAAATCAAAGAATATGACATCCACGTAATGTCAGTCACTTCTAGTAAGTAATCACATGTGCTTCATGTGATTTCACTTGCTTTATACATCATATTTGGCAGTCGTTTTGAGCACTTATTTGAAGCACGAGTTAAGCATGTGATTCAAGGTTGTTAACGGCCTCTTGCAAGGCGGGAAAATTCAAGGTTTGTCATAAGAAACCCAGAATACAACTAGCATGGGGGGAAGGGGGACTTTTCTAGAGTCTTCAAGATATGTATATATAGTCTCAGAGGCTATAGTTACAATCAATTTGAAAAGCTTGTATCTCCTTCTTGAGACTTGTAGCTTGTTCTCTACGATTGAAATAAGATTGTTGCTCTATTTTTCAGTGGATATAAGCTATCTCCAAGCCGAACCATTTTAAATTTTGTGCTGGTCTACTTGTTTCTGTTTTCAGTTCTTGTTGTGATTTGTTGTTATTTCTAAATCATCAATTAGAGAGTTTAGTCATATCTTTGTGGTTTTAGATTGAATTTTAATCGGTCTAGAATCAACAGTTTAGTCTTAGTTATTTGTTTTATGACCATTTAATTGTCGCGATTTATATTGTTTTTGTGTACTTTTGTTGGTTGCAAATTATAATTTCTTTTTAGAAGATAATATTATGTTTTGATGCATGTAATTTGTTGGAATTCATTTTCTTTAAAAAAAATTAAAATTTTCCTTAACTAACATTATGAAAGTAGAAGAATTCATTTAAGTTAATATTATGTTTTGATGCATGTAATTTGTTGGAATTCATTTTCTTTAAAAAAAATTAAAATTTTCCTTAACTAACATTATGAAAGTAGAAGAATTCATTTAAGTTAAAATTATTATTAATTGATAATACACAAAAACTATCACAAATGAAATTTTAGCATTTAGAACAATTACATAATAATCTTTAATAACAATGTAATATTACAATTACATGATATTCATAAATTTCTTCATTTTCTTCATCTTATTGCATAATGAGATCCTCAACATTTAATTCTTGCAAAACAAATGAAGCAAAAAAGTAAAATAACTTCTATAAGCACAATAATTAAATGAAATGTGTAACATGAATAAAATGAATCAAGGGGAAAAAGAAGATAAAAAGATTATGAGAAAATAAGTTAATAACATAGAGAGAGAATGAGGGAGTGAGATTTAAGAGAGATAAGAGAACAAAAGAAACACACACACACACACACACACACACACACACACACACATATATATATAAAGTAGAGTTTTGCAATGAAATCTATAATTTCGTCGCAAAAAAATTTAAAATAATTAATTTCAGTTACGTAAGGCAGTAAAGTTTTTGGAAATTATTCACCATCCACCCGTTTTTTCTAATTTTTTCAAAAATACACAATTCTTTTTTTTTTTTAGCTGGAATCCACCTGAAATTACATTTCTTTTCACTTTTCCACTTCCGTTTGGATACCGTTAAGAAAACTAACAGAATATTGTTTAAATGACATTTTTACCCTCAAATGTAAACAATAATTTATCCACGGACCACCTATTTTTTTTTACATTTTTTAGAAATACACAATTCTTATTTTTTTTTTTTGCTAAACTCCATTTGAAGTTATATTGTTTTGCACCTATCCACTACTGTGTCGTTGTAAAATGACGATTTTACCCTTATGGTGTTAGCAAAGTTATAACGGTCTCCAAATGGAAGTAGAAAAGTGAAAAGAAATGTAACGTCAGGTAGATTCCAGCAAAAAAAAAAAAAAGAATTGTGTATTTTTGAAAAACAGTGAAAAAACAGGTGGACGGTAGATAATTTGCCAAAATTTTTTATCTTTTACGGCCACATTTTAAAGTAGTTGACATCGAACTAAAGATAAAAATAAATTTTTGTTATTAAAGTAAGCCACAATACAAGGATAAAACCTTAGCATTCTAGAGAATTACAATGGGATACAAAAAATTCACCACTCAAAGATGTCTTACAAGAGATACAGGGTTCTTTGACTCACCAAGCTCACCATTCAAGAGGATTACAAAGAAATACAAATATTCACTACTCAAAGATGTCCTACAAGAGATATAGAGCTCTTTGACCCAATAAATCTCATAATTCAAGAGTACTACAAAGAGATACAGATAGTCACCACCCAATATGATAGTCTTATAAGAGATATAAGGCTTTTTGAATTATCACTCTTAAGGAATTCACCCAAGTGATAAAGAGTTATATAAAAAGAACTCAAAACACAAGGGCACTCTCCTAAGTTACATCTCAAAATCATGCATGCATCCTAAAATTACTACCTATTAACTTTATATAGACAACTTGAAACATTTCTCCAAGCTTAGGATACGATTTTATATCATTTTAGAAATTAGATCAAACTTAAATTGAAGGTCTTACCTATAACAAGGTAGAAGAGAGCAAAGTAAAATATAATTTGATTTCAAAGTTGGTTTCAATGGTAAATCTGAATAGTCATGACTCATTTAATCATATCTCGATGTAAAAAACACTAAATCAAACACCATAAAGTTTATTAAACTCTTGACTCACAGGGATTTCTAGAGATATACATGGACTTTGCTGATTCTAGATGAGTTGATGCCAATTAATTCACAACTTTCGGCCTTATGCAAAATTCTTCACAGCTTTGACCTTTACTAACTAAATCTTGAATATGTTTAAGAAGAGAAGTTCAAATTTTATTCCGTAAAGTTCTTTAAAATCTAGACATATTTTACTTTCTAATAATATATAATTCATAATTATTACCTCTACAACGAAATATTTAATTTGAAAAATTGGATTTATAATCTTGTGCTTTGCTTCCTTTTTTTTATTAAATCTGAAAGCACATTTATGTCACTAAATATGCCAACATATTTTTTTTATCTTTTGCAGTCACATTTAAATTAGTTGTGAAAACACTATAACATAATATTGTTAAAATAGTGTAACGTTGGAAATATAATATAATCTTTTGCTGTGCTTTCTTTTTGACTAAATCTGAAAACACTTTTATGTTAGTGGTCACTAAACATGCTAACTTTTTTTTTATCTTTTGCAATCACATTTAAAATAGTGTAAGGTGGGAAATGTCCCTCCAAAAAATCTAACATTTTGCCAAGAGTGTAAAATAGTCGCAAAAGCTAGATATTTGGGACAAAAACTGTATTTGGTCATAAAAAGAAAATCAATTTCTAATTTTATACAAACATTTTCTACTTCGAATAAGAATGCGGTCGCTGAATACTAAAAAAATTGAAAAGAACAATAATAAACTCTTTTGCGACCAATCATAATCTGGTCACAAAAAACATGTATATCTTATCTTTGGTCCTGGAAAGTGATATTTTGCGTCCAAAAACTAATCGTCTAAAGAAAATTTCGTTACAGAAGACCTCAATTATCATACATGTTTGCACATCCTTCACTAGATCCAATCATCCTTCACTAGAACATTATGGTATCAGTTTGCACATCCAGTGAATCAATTGGCCCTTCAGAAAGAGTTGGTTCAGATCTGACACCATAATGATTTGAAATTATTATGAAAATCTTTAAATTTATTGATCCGCCTAAGTTACGATTGTCGTAAGTTACAATACCTTTGTCTTTTCTGACTTAGTTATTGTAAATTTTTTTTGAGCCTTTTGCACTCTGTTATATTTCATTAAATCCATTAGAGTATCAAATTCACCCCTTACAATTTTTAAATTCCCAAAATACCTTCCATTTAATTAAAAAATATAATAATTATTAAATAGATTATAATTATAATTATAATAATTATATTATTATAATTATAAATATAATTATAATTATAATTTTTAAATGGATGATGATGATGATGATGATGATTCTTATTATTATTATTATTATTAACAACAATAAAAAGTATTATAATTAATTAATATATTAACAATAATTAATAATAATTTTGTAGTTAAATTATTAACAATAATAACAATAATAACAATCTTAACAATAATAATATTTAATATATTAACAATAATTATTATTAATAATTAATTTTGAATAATAATAATCACAATAATTAAAATACAAAATAGTAATTATGATCAAATTAATTAAGGATTTTATAGTAATTTGTTACAATTTAACTCATTCTGATTTTGATTCTAAAACAAAGTAAACACATCAATGGTAATACAACTTATTCTAATTATGATTCCTGCAGTTCAAGTAAATAAATTATTCAGATTCCAATTCCTCATTTTGATTCTAGCTATTTCGATTTTATCTCATTATGATTTCAGCTAATTTTGATTCTCGTTTAGTGGCGCACTATAAAATTGTAAACATTTATATACTTTTTTCCTATTTCTTCTTCCTTAGGGATGGCAAAAATCCCCACGGGGACGGGGACCCTTGGGGATTTTCCCCATTTGGGGAGGGTATGAGGACTATTTTTTATCCAATTTCTTATTCGGGGAAGGGACGAGAATGAGGTGGAATCCATCCCCTACCCATTTCCCCATTTCCTTGTATTAATTTTTAATTTTGATTTTATTTTTTAAAATTATTAATAAATGAATAATGAAATTTAAATTACAAAATATTAAATCTTTTATACGAATCTGTTATAAAAATTTCAAGCTTACTTAATAAGTTGTAATCCTAAATTACTACTCGACTAGACCTTATTCTAAAGACCCTGACCTAAAACTATTTTAGATTATGAATCATATTGCTTATATTATTTTTATTTTTTTAGATTTGAAACATATTGCTATCTTTCAATTTGTTACATTCCTTGAGAAAGAACGGGAGGAGCATGCGGTGTAAGAGTAAATATTTTTATTAAAACTATTAATTTCAGCATCTATACCCATTTCATTTATTTCATTATTGATATAAAAGTAATTTCTTTTTATTATAGGATTATGAAGATTAACAAAGATAATTATTCTAATGATTTGTATTTTGTAGTGTGATTTTTGTAATGGATTATTATTAGTATAAAATATATTGTCAAACCTTACTTTTGTTTAAATTTTTATTTTAATATGATTAAATCAAGTTCAAAATTTGAAAATGTATCAGTTATTCAGAGATCGGGGACCTCTCGGGGATCCCTCTTATTATTTGGAGAGGGGACGGGGATCCCTTCAAATAATTTTGATGGGGATGGGGAGGGGATGGGGATACATGGAGAATATCGGGGATGGGTGCGGGGATGTCGGTCCCCTCCCCTCCCCTCCCCATTGCCATCCCTATTCTTCCTCTGTGTGTGTGTGTGTGTGTGTGTGTGTGTGATGAGTCTAATTGTGGCTTCAATTATCGATAAAGATTGTTAATGAAGAGAAATTAATAGTGGACAAGGATGGATTCAAAGGGAATTTGTTTTTTATTTTGTTAATCCTTTTATCATGAAAGTATTTATTATTATGAGATGATATTATAAAGAAGATGAATGATAATATTCTTGAAAATTTTGTTGCTGATGAGTGATGGAAGATAAGATACTGTAATTCTTCAAGAGAACGCTTTTTTTAGTACTAATTTAAGGATATTTTTATCTTTTTATTAATAGTAGTGCGCTATGATAACTAATGTGTCGCTCTTGTAAGCATAAAATCTTTTGACACTTACAAAAAAATAGTAAGTGTAAAAAAGCGTAAGGAGATAAATTGAATTTTTATAGTATAGGTATGCAAAAAGTTTTATAATACTTATGAATAAATTGTAAATAATATAGATTACAAGGGGCTCAACAGCATTTTACAGTAACAAGTCAGAAAAGACAAAATGGTGTTGTAACTTACGACAGTCCTAACGTAGGCGGATCCTAATTTTTTTTGTTTCTCTCGTATACAAACGTGAGTTACAGGGGTCTACATACACTAGGGAGTCTTTGGTTTATTGTTGCCTTGTAGAGTGTGCTTCTGCGATTCAAACATGTGTGTTCATGTTTATACACGCCGCAACCCTCTCTACGGTCAGCGTAAACAACTCCCTCAGTCTCTCTATTTATACACACCGCAACCCTTGCCCTGGACGCTTGTCTCAGGCTCAGCATCCATATCTGTTAAACAAATCAAGAATAAACCAAAGCAAGCCAAGTCAAAGAAAAGAAATAGATCACAGAATTAGCAGCAGCAATCCTGAAAATCAATCTTAATTTCATAGTCTTGGGAGAAGCCAGTGAAAGTTATGGGGAGACCGCCTTGCTGCGACAAGATTGGTGTCAAGAAAGGGCCATGGACACCTGAAGAAGACATCATCTTGGTCTCTTACATTCAGGAACATGGCCCTGGAAATTGGAGATCGGTTCCTACTAACACAGGTTTTTTTTTTTCCTCTTTTTTAATCTTTCTGAACTTTTCTTTTTAGGTTTTGGTTGGTTAGCTCATTAAATTGGTGTAGTTATTATTCTGCAGCAAGCATCTTCTTCACTGATATTTTATATTTTTAATTGAATATTGACCCTTTTTATTTTATATTTTTCCCAAGGCTTGCTTCGATGCAGTAAGAGCTGCAGACTCCGGTGGACAAATTATCTCCGGCCGGGAATCAAGCGCGGCAACTTCACTGATCATGAAGAAAAAATGATCATCCACCTCCAAGCTCTTTTAGGGAACAGGTAATCAAATATTACCACTTATCGATTTCTCATTAAAGATTACAGCTTGTGCTCTGGTGGGCATTTTCATTCAATTCAGGGCCCTTCGACCGCGGTTTAAAAAAAAACCAAAGAAAGCTCAAATAATGTTTTATGCAGTAGGCATTACAACAACCATACTGAAGGCGATAAAAATATGGGAAGAGAAATCCTGCTCTTGCTTCGTTGTTGCTAACACATACACTACACAGATGATATCTTTATTTAAGTTTGACGTAAAGACCCATAGTAATTTTATTTATTTTCAACATATACAAAGGCATGCTGATAAGAGGATCTCCAATCAGTTGCTTTCCCACGGCTGTTGAAAGAAACCAAATTTGCAAAGGCAGTGGTCTGCGGGTCCCATAGTAATTTTATTTATTTTTATTCCTTTTTTCGTTTTTCCGAGTTTCTTTAAATTTTCAATTTTGATATAATATTTTTTAATTTGACGGTTAGAAATTTATGTTCGGCCTATTTTATTCAATTTAAAATGACATCCGCAATGATGGGTACACAGTTGGCTTGCCAATTTATGAATGTACCATTTTAATCTTCCTTCTAAAACCTCTACTGATCTGGAATCTTCTACGCTTTCTAATTTGCTTAGCGTCTAGAATGATCATTAGCCAGCTGGAATTGTGGGCCTCATCTCATGGCAATTTACTTTTGAAAAAATTATTTTAGCCCTTCTTACTATAGGATCCCAAAAATGGAATTCATTGCTCTTTTTCTTCTCTTCAATTTAATATTTATAGTCAAATATTTGCAACAAAATTCAACAAAAGACAGCGCCTATAAAAAATTGTTTTTAACACCGACCCCTGCACGCCCCATTCAAAGGTGGATATGCACGAATAGAACGAAGAGGCTTCTTGAGTTTTCTATACATAGAGCAGAGGTGTTTTAAGGTTTCCGCAACCTATTATTTAATACAAACCTTTTTCTTTTCAAAATGATCTTGGCTAACGATTCAGTACAACATTAATCAATTTAGATTTGGCTTCACCGTGGTTTGCTTAAAAAAAAGGGTAGATTTGATTTGTCTGTAAGGAAGGTGTCTACTCAGTTCCAACAGTAGTTGGAGAAACTGTTCGTCCGATTGCAGGTTTTAGTCCTACTGTATGGGGAAACCATTTCCTGAAATCTGCTTCTGATCTCAAGGTGATATATACAGGCAGAGTTCTGTATAAATTATAAGCATTTCATTACCAGACTTGTCTGATATGTAAAGACAGCAATATATATGTATGTGCGCGCTCGTGCGCATGTGCTGTAATTTGTAAGGAACATTTATCATATGTATATTTATGTTTGAAATTGTACAGAAGTGTTTGGCTGATAAGAAAATGATAGAAAATTAAATTAATAGAGAAAATACTAGAAACACAATCTTGATCTTTATTAACTACCCCACAAATGATTACAATGAATGGTTTATATAGTAGCTCAAAGGAATCTTTCTAACTAAATCAATCAAGCTACTGGAATCTATTTTCAACATATACAAAGTTTGTTACTGAAGAAGCCAGCGTGTATAACAGTCTTGACACGTCAGCAGCTGAGCTTGAATCCTCTATTCTGATGCTTACGTAGCTAATGGTGCTCTGTTTGCTCCTGCTCAAATATGCTAACATCCCCCCTCAAGCTGAATGTAGTAGGAACTATGTTCAGCTTGGTTCTGAGATAATTGAACTGTCCATAAGTCCGGGCTTTTGTGAATATATCTGCCACCTGATCTTCACTAGGAACATAACTAACTTCGATTTGATTAGCTTGAACCTTTTCTCGGATGAAGTGTATATCTAACTCAATATGTTTTGTTTTGGCATGATATACTGGATTCATAGCTAAAGATATTGCTCCCTAATTGTCACACCACATGATAGGAGTGTGATCAATCTTAATCTTCAATTCAGTAAGTAATCCCTTTATCCAGTTGTTGCAAGAGCTAGAGCTCTGTATTCTGACTCAGTACTCGACCTGGAGACAACATGTTGCTTCTTTGAAGACCATGACACCAGATTAGATCCAAGAAACACAGCATAACATGCTACTGACTTTCTATCATCCCTGTCACAAGCCCAATCCGAGTCACTAAAACAGTTTATTTGCATTTGTTGATTCCTTATTGAATGCAGTTGTAGACCATAATGAATTGTCCCCTTTAGATACTTAAGGATCCTCTTACAAGCTTGCTAATGTTCCTCTATTTGAGCTAAAAGAAATTGGCTCAACTTATTGACTGAAAAGCTAATTCTGGTCTAGTTAAAGTCACATACTGCAATGCCCCCACAATACTCTTGTACTGATAAGCATTAGAAAGACTAGCTCCTGAGTTCTTGGTAAGTGAATGTGATGTGGTCATAGGAGTTGGCACTGGACTGCAAGTGATCATTTCATGCTTGTTCAGTAAATCGGCTATATATTTACTCTGAGATAATTGAATACCTAACTTATTTTTAGTGACCCCTATACCAAGAAAATAACTGAGCTCCCCCAAGTCTTTGAGTGCAAAAGTAGCTTGCATATTTGAGATCACTTTCAATACACCCTGAAGGTTAGAACAAGTGATAATGATATCATCAACATACACTAAGACCAGTAGTATTTCACCTACATCCCATCTGTAAAATAATAAAGAATCTGACTTTGAATGAGTAAATTGCCACTGAGATGTCATTGCATTTTTTAATCTGTCAAACCAAGCTCTGGGAGCTTGTTTGAGACCATATAGTGCCTTCTTTAATTTGCATAGATGATGAGGTTTTTCCGGATCAACAAATCCTTCTGGTTGTGCCATATAAACATCCTCAACAAGAATGCCATTGAGAAAGGCATTATTAACATCAACTTGCCTAATCATCCAGTTGTTCATCACTGCCAAACTTAAAATCACTCTCACAGTTGAAGCTTTTACAACTGGACTGAAGGTCTCACTGTAATCTATCCCATAGGTTTGATGAAGTCTTTTTGCAATAAGTCTAGCCTTATATTTGGAAATGGACCCATCTGAATTGTATTTAATTCTGAAAATCCATTTGTTACCTACTACTTTGACAGGATCTTGAGGAATGACTAAATCCCAGGTTTTATTAGCCTGGAAAGCATTAAACTCTTCCTGCATAGCACTTAACCATTTTGGATCTTGCAATGCTTAAGTTACTGAATTTGGTTAAGATGGTTGTGTTAGAAGTGCAGTTATATATGTTTTTGGTTTGAAGATTCCAGCTTTAGATATGGTTATCATGTGATGACCAGGAGGCTGAAATCTCGGAAGCTGATGAGCAGGAAAGGAAGAGAAAGGTAAGTTTGTGTGAGTTGAATTTTATGAGTGGTGATTAGCTGGTTAGATAAATTGGGATTTGAAGAAAAAGAAGACAGAGAATGTTGAGTTAATGGGGAATGATGGGGTGATAAATTGCCAGAAAGTTGTTGAGATGATTGTGGATTTGAAGTTTGAGTCTCTATTGTTAAAGGAGGTGCTGGGAGAACTTGTATGGAGGATGTGGTCACTGTATCATTAGAATTTGAAGAGCATGACATTGAGGTGGAAGAAAAATCTACACCTGGCTAGTATGGAAAAGAACTTTCAGTGAAAGTAACATGATTAGAAATATAGACTCTTTCTGAAGAGTGTAAGCATTGATAACCATTGTGATTTGGACTGTATCCTATAAAGACACATCTACCAGTCCTAAACTCAAGTTTATGTTTTTGATAAGGTCTAAGATAAGGGTAACATGCACAACCAAATACTCTGAGGAAAGAGTAGTCTGGAGTTTGATGAAAAAGTTTGAAATAGGGTGAGACATTGTTGAAGACTGGAGTTGGTAGTCAGTTTATGAGAAAAACAGCAGTGTGAAAAGCATTCCACCAAAAACTGAGTGGTAAATTGGACTGAGCTAATAAGGCAAGACCAATGTCAACAATGTGTCTATGCTTTCTCTCTATTTTACGATTTTGATGGTGAATATAGGGACAAGGGTGTCTAAAATGTATACCAGAGGCTATTAACAATGAAGAAAAAGATCTGAATTCACCCCCCAATCTGTTTGGACAGTTTTAATTCTTTTCTCAAGATGTTTTTCAATGAAATTTTTGAAATCAATGAACACTTGTAGAGAATCTGACTTTGCTTTTAAAGGAAAAATCCAGGTAAATCTGCTGTAATCATCTAAGATTAATAGGTAATAATTGTACCCTTGAGTGCAAGTAATGTGTGAAGGACCCCAGAGATCAGCATATAACAATTGTAAAGGTGTTGTTGTTTTGGTAGTCACAGAATCAAAATGTTTAAGATGATTTTTGCCAAATTGACATGCATCACAAAAAATAAGCTTTGGAGTTTTATTAATTCCAGCAAACAGATTACAAGTCTGAATAACAGTTTTGAGTGTATATAAGGCTGGATGACCAAGTCTCTTATGGAGCAAATTAACATCAACATGTGACATAGACATTGTTAAAGCTGCTGGAATATTTGATTGAAAAGGAAGCACACTAGACTTGACTAGAGCAGAAATAGTAGCAAACATAGACATAGGTTTATTGACTGGAATTTGACAACAGTAAACTTGAGAGACTTCACTTGACATATCTTGTATCTGATACAAGCCTCCAGTAGCTACCCCTTTAAGCAACAGAGTCCCTGTTGTCCTGGCTTTAATGAAGCAAAAAGTTACAACAAATTCAACAACAACATTGTTATCATTTAATAGTTGAGAAATGTTCAATAGGTTTTTGGTGATGTTTGGAACATACAAGACATGGTTTAGAAGTAAAAGTTTATATGTCAGTGTATCAAACATTGCTGATCCAATATGTTTAATTTCTAATGCATTCCCATTACTAACAAGAAGTAATTCTGTGCCATTATAATATTGCATATTGAAGAGTTTACCTGGGTCAGATGTAATGTAAGTGGAAGCTCCACTATCTATGTACCATGAAGGGTCTTCCACAGCTTCTGGAGAAGGAGCAGTATGAAATGTAGTTGATAAGTAGAGCTTTGAAGCATTATTTATTCCATTGTAGCAGTTAAAAGCTACTGGATGTTTAGAACCATAATTGTGAGAGTCATATGAAGAAGATTGAGAGGATTGAGAGCTTGCACCAACAGTATTAGGATTCTGATAAGTGACATGACCTTGAAAGCCACCTTGAAAACCAAAACCCCTTGATGATCCAGCATATTGACCATTTCCATTTCTTCCAAAACCATTAAAAGGTCTCTGAGCAAAATTATTTGGCACGAATCCTCTGCCATAGTTTCCAAATCCAGGCCTGAAGTTAGCTTTGCCAAAATTCCTTTGAGGCACAAATGCAGGATTAAATCTGTTTTACACTTTGCAGCTCCATGACCTGGTATGAAGCAAATTTGACACACTATATTTGATTCATGATTTATATTATTTCCACCTTGAGAATTATTACCAAACCCTCCATTTCCTCTTGGAAAGCCAGAGTTGCCAGGTTCATTATTTCTTGAAGGAATTTGATTCTTTTGAGCAAAATTACCAGAAAGATTATGAATCACATCAGCATTGATCTTCCATTTCTTTTGCCCAATTCTCATTTCATGACTTAATAGCAGTGAGTATAATTTATCTAGACTCATTATATCTCTTCTTAACAATAAAATAGTAACAAGTGATTCATAATCCTGAGAGTCTAAGCCAGTTAAAATGTATGTAATCATATCATTGAGCTCAACTGGTTTCCCAGCAATAGCTAAACTATCAGCAAGACGTTTCATCTTAGAAAAATAAGCATTCATTGACATAGATCCTTTCTTAGTGGTTTGTAATTGCATTTTAAGTGGCACAATCCTCGCGTGAGTTTGAGAAACAAACATGTGTGTGAGAGATTCCTAAAGTTCTTGAGATGAAATACAATGAATCACTAATGTAAGTAAATTTTCTTGAATAGATGAAAACATCCAGCTCAAAAGTAACTGGTCCGTTCTAATCCAAGTAGCAAAAGCAGGATTTTCAGATCTAGATCCAGAATCACCTTGTGCCGAGCTTGAAGCTTCATTGGAATGATTGAGGTAATGATCAGGACATTGATTGGCTCCAGTGATGAAACCTTCAAGTCTGTTCCCTTTGATTGAAGCTAAAACTTGATTTCTCCATACCATGAAGTTGTTGTGATCCAGTTTAATAAGAGTGACAAAATTATAAGAGTGTGAGCTTTGATTTGTATTAGCCATTGGCTCTGATACCATGTTTGAAATTGTAAAAAAGTGTTTGGCTGATAAGAAAATGATAGAAAATTAACAGAGAAAATACTAGAAACACAATCTTAATCTTTATTAACTACCCCACAAATGATTACAATGAATGGTTTATATAGTAGCTCAAAGGAATCTTTCTAACTAAATCAATCAAGCTACTGGAATCTGTTTTCAACATATACAAAGTTTGTTACTGAAGAAGCTTGGGTGTATAACAGCCTTGAAACGTCAACAGCTGAGCTTGAATCCTCTACTCTGATGCTTACGTAGCTAATGGTGCTCTGTTTGCTCCTGCTCAAATATGCTAACAATTTAGACAAACTAAAATCATGGGATTCGTAAAAATTATTTTCATCTCGACTAGTAGTGATTATTCTTAATTTGTGCACGCAGGCAATTGATTCTACGACCCAGGAACAATATGAAGCGCTGAAACAAGAGGTCAGGATGATGATAACGGATGCCGCGGATAAAATTGCCTATAAACTACACTTGATTGATGCAGTACAACGGTTATGTGTAGCTTATCACTTTGAAAAAGAGATTGAAGATGAATTGGAAAAAATACTTGGCCACCTTCACAATGACAGTATCGGTGATGATGATTTTTACACTCTTTCTCTTAGTTTTCGACTTCTTAGGCAGGAAAATGCTGGGTTTGTTGTAAAAAACCTAGAACGCAGCTAGCCAATGGGGGGCTTTTCTAGAGTCTTCAAGATCTGTATGCATAGTCGTAGAGGCTATAGTTACAATTAATTTGAAAAGCTTGTATCTTCTCCTTAAGACTTGTAGCTTGTTTTCTGTGATTGAAATAAGATTGTTACTCATGTTTCTCAGTGAATGTGAGCTATTTCCAAACCGAACCACTTAAGTTGTGTCGCTAGTTTACTTGTTTCTATCTTCAGTTCTTGCTTGTGATTTGTTTGTTATTTCTAAATCGTCAATTAAAGAGTTTAGTCAGATCTTGGTGATTTTAGATTGAACTTTGATCGGTCTAGAATCAACAATTTTGGTCTTAGTTATTTATTTTATGACCATTTAATTGTCACAATTTATATTTTTTGTGTACTTATATTGGCTGCAAATTATAATTTCTTTTTAAAAATAATATTATGTTTTGATGTAATTTGTTGGAATTCATTTTATTTAAAAAATTAAATTTTTCTTTAAGAATTTAAAACAATAATAACTAACATTATGAAAGTAGAAGAATTAATTTAAAGTAACTTATTATTAATTGATTAATACACAAAAACTATCACAAATGAGATTGTAGTATTTAGAACAATTACATAATAATCTTTAATAACAAGGTAATATTACAATTACATGATATTCATAAATTTCTTCATTTTCTTCATCTTATTGCATAATGATCCTCAATGTTTAATTCCTACAAAACAAATAAAGCAAAAAAGTAAAATAACTTTTGTAAACACAATAATTAAATAAAATGTATAACATGAATAAGATGAATCAAGTGGAAAAAAAATTATAAGAAAAAATAAGTTGATAACTTAGAGAGACAATGAGAGTGAATTTAAGAAGATAAGAGGACAAATGAAACTCATATATATATAATGTAGAGTTTTGTGATGAAATCTATAATTTCATCGCAAAAATTTTTAAAATAATTAATTTCAGTTACATAAGTTGGGAAACTTTTTGCCAAAAATTTTTATCTTTTGCGACCACATTTTAAATTAGTTGACACCGAACTAAAGATAAAATAAATTTAATTATTAAAATAAACCACAATACAGGAATAAAACCTCAGTATTCTAGAGGATTACAATAGGATACAGAAAATTCACCACTCAAAGATAACTTGCAAGAGATAACTAGACTCTTTGACTCACCAAAGCTCACCATTCAAGAGGATTACAAAGAGATGGATATTCACCACTCAAAGATATCCTGTGAGAGACATAAAGTCCTTTGACTTACCAAATCTCATTATTCAAGAGTACTATAAACAGAGATAGATAGTCACCACCCAATATGATTTCCTAGAAGAGATATAGGGGTTTTTAACTTATCACTCTAAGAAATTCACCCAAGCAATATAGAGTTACATAAAAAGAACTCTAAACACAAAAGCACCCTTTTAAGTTACATCTAAAAATCACGAACTTATCTTAAAATTACTACCTATTACCTTTATATATACAACTTGAAATATTCCTCCAGGTTTAGGATATGACTTTCATTAGAAATCAAATCGAACTTGAATTGAAGGCTTTAGCTATAATAAGGCAGAAGAGAGCAAAGCAAAACATAATTTAATTTCAAAGTCGGTTTCAATGGAAAATTTGAGCAGTCATCACTCATTTAATCATATTTTAATGTAAAAAACACCATAAGATTTATTAAACTCTTGACTCATAGAGATTTCCAGTGATATACATGCACTTTCATGATTCTAGACGAATTGATGCGAGTTAATTCACAACTTTCAACCTTATGCAAAATTCTTATAGTTTTGACCTTTACTAACTATATCTCGAATATGTTTAAGAAGAGAAGTTCAAATTTGATTCCATAAAGTTCTTTAAAACCTAAACATATCTTGCTTTGTAATATATATATTTCATAATTATTACCTCTACAACGAAATAGTAAATTTGAAAAATTGGAGTGATAATCTTGTGCTTTGCTTCTATTTGATTAAATCTGAAAACAGTTATGTGACTAAATATGCCAACATTTTTTATCTTTTACAGTCACATTTAAAGTAGTCGTGAAAACACTGCAATATAATATTGTTAAAATAGCGTAAGGTTGGAAATATAATATAATCTTGTGCTGTGCTTCCCTTTTTGACTAAATCTGAAAACAATTTTATGTTGGTAGTCACTAAATATGCTAACATTTTTTTTTATCTTTTGCAATCACATTTATAAGTGGTTGTGAAAAAACTATAATATAGTATTGTTAAAATAGTGTAAGTTGGGAAATAACATTTTGCCATGAGCGTAAAATAGTCGCAAACGGTAGATATTTTGGGACAAAAATTGTATTTAGTCATAAAAAGAAAATAAATTTCTAATGTTATACAAACAATAAAAATAAATATATATAATAAATTCTTTTGCAAAAAAACATATATATAGCAATAAAAATAAATTTAGGCGCAAAATATACAACATTTCAGACAATCTTATCTTTGGTCGTGGAAAGTGACATTTTGCGAGTAAATTATAATCGTCTAAAGAAAATTTGATTGCAAAGACCTTAATTATTTTAGTGAACATTATTTCATCAGCATGCACATTCAGTCAATCAATTGCCCCTTCAGAAAGAGTTGGTTCAGATCTGACGCCATAATGATTTGAAATTATTATGAAAAACTTTAAATTTATTTGCTTTTCTTGTATACAAACGTGAGTTATAGGGGTCCATATACACTAGGGAGCCTTTGATTTATTGTTGGCCAGTAGAGTGTGCTTCTGCGATTCAAACACAGGAAACTATCTTTAGGAAAAAAATATTTTTCCTCTTTCTGATCTCTAGCTCTTTCTTTAGCCCTTGTTACTATAGGATCCTAAAAATGGTATGCATTGCTCTTCTTCTTCTCTTCAATTTAATATTTATAGTCAAATAGTTTGCACAAAATTCAACAAAAGACGACGCTTACCACAAATTCTTTTCAACACTGATCCCTACACGTACCATTCAAAGGTGGATATGCATGAATAGAATGAAGAGACTGCCTGACTTTTCTATAAATAGAGCAGAGGTGTTTTAACGTTTCTGCAACCTGTTAATTAATAAAAACCTAACCGTGGTTTGCTTGAAAAAAAAAAAAGATTTGATTTGTCTGTAAGGAAGATGTCTACTCCGGTTCCAGCAGTAGTTGAAGAAACTGTTCGTCCGATTGCAGGTTTCGGTCCTACCGTATGGGGAAACCATTTCCTGAAATCTGCTTCTGATTTCAAGGTGATACATACAGAGAGAGTTCTGTGTAAATTATAAATATTTCATTACCAGACTTGTCCGATATGTATAGTCGGCCATACATGTGTGTATATGTGTTTAAGTGTGCGCGCGTGCGCATGTGCTATAATTTGCAAGGAATATGTATCACATGAATATTAAGACAAACTAAAATTACGGGATTCACAAATATTATTTTCATTTCGACCAGTCGTAATTATTGTTAATTTGTGCACGCAGGCAATTGATGCTACGACCCAGGAACAATATGAAGCGCTGAAACAAGAGGTCAAGATGATGATAACGGCCACCGCGGATAAAATTGCTGATAAACTACACTTGATTGATACAGTACAACGGTTAGGTGTAGCTTATCACTTTGAAAAAGAGATTGAAGATGAATTGGAGAAAATACTTTACCACCTTGACAATGACAGTATTGGTGATGATGATTTTTACACTCTTTCTCTTAGTTTTCGACTTCTTAGGCAGCAAGGAGTTAAGATTTCATGTGGTATGTAATTAATATTTGTGACTTAAGTTTTTGATTAATAATCTAGTGGGCAGCAGTGTTCACATCCTGGTGACCAATAGTTTCACTTGATGTCGTCTGATTAATCTACAATTAAAATACTATTCATAAAATGTCATGGAATTTTGCAATGTCTGCACATGCTCACCATATGGTAGGCACTGGCGCTCGCTGGGCTATTTTGATTACGCTTATATAATTGTTAGATTATTTTCTAATTGAGACTCACATTTATTTTATATTTTCGGATGTGATCTGAGCAGATGTGTTTGAGAAGTTTAAAAATAATGAAGGTAAATTCAAGGCACCAATGATCAACGATGTTCAAGGCATGCTAAGTTTGTATGAGGCAGCACACCTAGCCATTAACGGAGAAGATATTTTAGATGAAGCCATAGTTTTCACTACCACTCACCTTAAGTCAATGGTGTCTCACGCTAGCCCTAATCTTGCTGAGCAAATAAATCATGCTCTCAAACTTCCACTCCGTAAAGCCCTACCAAGGTTAGAGGCAAGATATTTTTTGGATGTCAGTTCAAGAGGTGACATGCATGATAAATCTTTGCTCAAGTTTGCAAAGTTGGACTTTAATTTGTTACAAGCAGCACATCAGAAGGAAGTAAGTGACATGACCAGGTATGATCTTATTCTAACAAAATAAATAAATAAATGTTTTTCCTGTCACTACTTTAACGTCAGCATTACAATGAGTAGGTAAAAAATTGGGACCTAGCTAAATGGCAAAAGTTTTAAAATAAAACTTAGAAAGTTAAGTGTTATTCACCCTAAATAGAATGTCCTTATATAAACTTGGGAGGATTAATTTCATCATCCAATTTTATATATAATAAACGAAGCATTTTAAAACTTAGAAAGTTAAGTGTTATTCACCCTAAATAGAATGTCCTTATATAAACTTGGGAGGATTAATTTCATCATCCAATTTTATATATAATAAACGAAGCCAAATCATTCGTTTCTTTGTATTTCTTATGCATTGGTCGCAATAATTCTAATTTCCGTAACTTAGAAGAAAGTGAATCTTTTACAAGAAATTTATTTCAGGTGGTGGATAGATTTAGATTTTTCTACCAGGCTGCCTTACGCCAGAGACAGAATAGTAGAATTATATTTTTGGATATTGATGGGAGCATACTATGAGCCCAAATACGCTTTTGGCAGAATTTTTATGTCCAAATTAATAAGCATGATATCCATCCTAGATGATACATTCGACGCCTACGGTACTTATGAAGAGCTCATGCTCTTCGTAGAAGCAGTCAAAAGGTTTGAGTTTCTATTTAAATATTTTGGATTATTTATTTATTTATTACTAGACTTAAAACATAGTTGCCCCTCGGGCGTGGCCAAGTGGCCTTTAATCTCATTATTTGGCTAGCCATCCAAGTCCGACTTAGCATGCTTATTTGATTTTCAATTCAGATGGGACATTGGCGCCATAGACACACTACCAGAATACATGAAATTCATTTATAAGTTACTCTTAGATGTTTACGACAAAGCTGAGGAAAGCTTGGCCAAGGAAGGAAGATCGTCATATGGCATAAAATATGTAAAACAGACGGTATCATTTCGCTATCAATTTCTCCATCTTTCATTTGTTGTTGGGCATGCCTATACATTGAGGATTGCTATTGACTATTTGGCTTGGGCTGTATATATATATATATATATATATATATATATATATATTGATGCTCCTCAGATGGAAGAATCAATTATGATGTACTTTACCGAAGCCAAGTGGCTGCATGAAGGTTTTATCCCAAAAATAGAGGAATATGAAGGTGTTGCCTTAGGGAGTAGCGGTGTTTTAACGCTTGCAACGGCTTCCTTCGTTGACATGGGTGATATTGCAACTAAGGAGGCTTTTGAATGGCTAATCAAAAAGCCTAAGATTGTAGTCGCTGCGCAAACCATTGGCAGACTGATGGATGACATAGCTAGCCATGAGGTACGTGTTAGGGACAATATCCCGCATCGGCTGAGGTTAATAAAAATTTCATATCTTCATAAAAATTATTTTATTACAACGAATTTGCATGAATTGATGATGGTGGACGTAGTTTGAGCAAAAGAGAGGACATATTCCCTCAGCTGTTGAATGCTACATGAAGCAACATGGTGAATCGGAGGAAGAGGCAAAAAAGGCTTTGAGGATACAAGTTGATAATGCGTGGAAAGATATAAATGAAGAGCTTCTGAGTCCAACTGCTGTGTCATTGCCTCTGCTTGAGCGGATTCTTAATCTTGCTCGTGTATGCCACTTTATGTATGAGGATGGCGATCGCTACACGCAACCACTTTTGATGAAAGACCAAGTTGCCTTAGTGCTTAAGGACCCCGTTACTCTGTGAAGATACTAGTTCTATATATAAAAATATATGGGGGATTATGTATGAATCATTTCCACATGAATCGCTTTGAGACTAATAAGAGGAAACAGGGCCGTTGCTCTGTTTATACCTGGTTTGCTAGCTTGAATCTTTGTCTCTGGAAGCTCCATGTTTCATTGCAATAAATTTCTCAAGCTTAAGTACCCAATAAACCGAATTTTTGCAATTGAAATGGTGGCTTAAGCCAACTAGCCAATGCTATGACCAATTAAATGTTCTGTTGATAGATGCTGAAATTACTTACTGTGGTTTCCTCAGCAGGCAAGAAAAACTAACTTGACCTTTGCCTTACAACTAAATACACTAGTTAGATCGTTTGCATTAATCTGAATGTATAATTCAAGGAGATTAAGGCTTATATTCTGTTCAAGTCTATAATAAAATTATTTCGGAACCATTACGCAGAAAATGCAGCAACAGATTCATTGTATGAACCTTAGCTTCAAATTTCTTAGGAAGCTTTAACTTTGTAAGTGTTATCCAACTTTAGCATTCTCAACTAAAATCTAATCTCTCTTTGGGGAGTTGCTACCAAGACAAGATTGCAATAAGGGAAAGAAATTGACGTCTTCATCTTCTATTTCCTCTTTTAAATTTAAATTTAAGCCACATGACCAGCCCGTGACAAATCGAAAACATATTAATAAGCAAAACGATCCCGTATAAATGCTTCAAGTTTTGAATTCATCGTTTTAGTCCACATGTACAATTCAACCTTCTTCTTAATTTCTCAAATTCTCGCCTGCCTAGGATCCAAGGTTTGCATGGCCAAGATTCAAGTTTGCTTTCACTGTTTGCTTTCGTCACCTTCTTTTCTTTTCAAGTTTATATTATTTGTATTTACCTCTATAAATTCATATTATTTAATAAGAAATCTTCTATTATGAACTTTTAATTTATATTTTTAAGTATAAGTTATTATGTGTTAATTTACGAAATATCTCTTTTACTTTAGTATTCAGATTTTTGCATTAATTGTTAATTTATTAATTATAATTACTAATTTCAGGTATAAGTTCATTTTTTATATATAATTGAATTAGATGGTGTAATACATATTAAAATGTATTTTCGTTAGTTTAAGACTTGAAAAGCATTTATTTTATTTTACTACAATAATTTTTTATATGCATTACGGCAACCCCAAACCAAAATCCTAATTCAGCCCTTGTTTGCCCGCCTGTGAGTTCTTCGTACATATATGATTATTTCGTAAAGAGACTATTAGAAATCATGAGGATCTCATTAGGATATGATCAAGGATCATGTGAATTACCAGCGAAGATGAAGGAGCTTCTCAATTAAGTCAATTAAGAGCCAAGATCTTCTCCATTATTTCATATAACACCTCATGGAAATGCTCGAATTGTGTCAAAACGCATAATGTGGAAATTTTGTTGCAGGATAGTGGTTATTTATAACGTATTATTACAAAAGACTATGAATTGCATGTTCATTAAACTTTTTTGTAAGTGCTTAAATGTTACCTTGGAAAGTGATTCCTACAATAGTTGTGAATGGATCCCAGAAAGGCTAAATATTTTCACTTATTGTTTTTTGAGCAATTATTTTTACTTAATTTTTTTTTTCAAAGCAATTATTTAACCTCTTTTAGGGGGCCAGTTCGGTGTCCGGTTTCAGGGTATATATAATTACTCTTTGGACCTTTGTCCTTGGCTTAGGCATCATGTTCCTCCTTATTGTAATTTCCTTCTATTTTACATTTAGAAATTAATTGTATGATTGTAAGAAAGAAAGTTATAACGAAAGGAAATCATATTTTACATTGTTTAAAAGAAATTAATTGTTTGATTGTAAGAAAGAATGCTATAAGGGAAAAAAAATTATATTTTACATTATTTCAAAAGAATAAATGTTGTTATCATGTTTTCAGTTAAAATATATTAAGTTGTCTTGAACCTTTCTCAACTTGATTGTAGTTTTCTTCTATTATCTTCTAAAAAAAAATATTATAATAATAACAATATTTAAACCTTTATAAAATCCTGTTTGGAAATCGTATGATTAATTATAAAAAAAAAAAGTTACAATAAAATGAAATAATTTGTAGATTATTTGAAAGAATAAATGCTCTCGTCATGTCTGTTAATTAAAACAACATGTATCATAACTCTCTTTTTAGAGGACTAGCAGTCTTTAATTGTTGAAGCAAATGAGCTTTTATATTTTTTTCACGCTTGTAGAGAGGGTAATTGTGATGCAAATTGTAAAGCTAATCTCGTATTGGCTTGTGTTTTTTTTTCACTTGGTGGGATTGATATGTCTCCTGATCAAATTAAACGGTTCCTAACTTATGATACAAATGACCTTCCGTGCTATCGTTTTGCTTGATCACATGCGGTGTTGTTCGTCTGATATACTATGATTATTATGACAACTTAAGACTCATTAGTCATTACATTCCCCTACAAGGGTAATTGCCTAATTGGTATACGCAATGAGGAAAATAAAACACAGCAATTAGACAGAACAACAGCAGGACTTATCAATTATAACAATGCTAAACTGGAAAAATTAAAATAATTAAAAGTGCCCCTAAATTGTCGTATATCATTATTTTTCATAAATAGAATTATAAGGAATGGAAACACAATTCTAAAAAAAAGGGCGTGTGGCGAAAATAAATCTTGGACGGTCCATGACAATTCAACCTGCGCTTTGACCAACATGAAATAGGAGACGGTGACGTGTTTTTTTTTTAATAATTTTTATGAGATGCCTTTGATGGAGCATTGCATCTAGACCTTACCAAGGCATAAGGTGCTTACCATCACATCAAAAGCTTAAGCTGTTAGTGGAGGCGCTATTTTAATTTTATAAGCACCATCCCCAGATCACGTGTGTACGGTTTGAACCCTTAACTCCCTTATATATATATATATATATATATATATATATATATATATATATATATATATTAAATGACTATATATATTGTATTGGAGCGTGCGTTTTTTTTTTTAGTTGTCCCTTACTTTATTAAAAGAAGAGATTTTATTATTATAAAATAAGTAAATATAAATTTTAATACATTATAAGATAAAGCACATTATACTAGAGTTTATGTTTTTTTTTTCTTACTCATAATTTTAATATAGTTAGACTCTCCAATTGAAAAAGAAAGTTTTAGTATCCTTTAGTTATTAAAAATTTGACTATTTCTCATAATTTTAAGATTGTAAAAATCTCTTTTCCTGTATATAATTATTGCAAGATGTGGATGTCCGCATAAGTTTTTAAAATGAGTACAAATTGTCACAAATATCTCTTAGATAATGTGAAAAATATGCCTTGAGACAACTTTTATTAATTTTCAAAGGCGGCCGACTTAGAATGATGTACATGCATGTCTCTGTGTGTGTATAATTATTCTAGAATGCGGATGTCCCACAAATATCTCACAAATTTTTAGAATAAGTACAAGTTCCCACAAATATCTCTTAGTTAACGTGAAAAATATGCCTCAGACAACTTTTCTTAATTTTCAAAGGAGGTTGACTAAGAATGAAGAATAGGCTACTTAACTTGGTACAAGTGCCTTGATGTTTCTGCAACCTATTATGTACTAACATTTTTTCAATGTCCCCACAGATGAATTGCCAAGAAAAAGGAATTCCTTTTTCTAATCTTTTAAAATCATCCACCCTCTTGATTGAGTGCAGATTCAATTAATGGAGGAAGTTGTCTACTCCGGCTCCAGTTCAAGAACCTGTTCGTCGCATTGTAGTTTTCAATCAAAATAAAATAAAATCTGTCATATTGGTAAAATAATTATCCACGCAATTTTTCTACAATGAAATTTAATATTACCAAAGAAAAATTCATTGGTTGCAATTTATTTTATTTTTAATTCAAATAAACTAACTCCCACAAAAAAGGTTCATTTAAGAACTCTGTTGACGTAAAATCTGCTTCTGACTTCATTGTCCCTGAAGGCAACTTGTTGCTCTTTTGACGTTAAACTTAAAAAATATATATATATGCTATTAGATGTTATTTAATTCTTGCAATGAGTTTTTTGTGGAAGTCTTAACATCGCAAGAGTAAAAGAGTATTATGAAAACTGTAAAAAAGTAAATTACAAATGTTAAAAACTGGCGGGAGAAAATTAAATCAAATTGCATGGTAAATAGTGACCAATCAATAAATCCTACCTATTTGGCCTTTGGCTAAGTGTGGGGCTGCTACAGTTTGAGTATATTTTAAAATATAATAATTAAATGAAGACAGTCTCAGTCTTTTTTTTAAAATAAATATTTTTTTAAATATTAGTGAAGGATATTTTAAAATATAAAAACTCAATTTTTCTCTTAATTAAAAAAAATTGAGTGGAGACAATCTGTAGTTTTTTTTCCACACAAAATATAAATAGAATAGATATTTCTCAAATATTAATAGAAATAGATAATTTAAATAATATTTCATAAGATTTTTATAAACTAATAGTCCCAGCTGTCGGCGGCAGACCTATAGCTCTAGCCCAAGAAAAAAATCATTTGTACCCCTTATTCTTTGTATTAATTTTATACAATAATAGATATTTTGTTTTGTTTTTATATATTTACCTAATTCAATTACTCTTACAACATATAGTTAAAAACGCAATTATCAACATTTTAAAATTGTCACTAGTATTAAGCTACTTAAAAAAACAACATATAGACTTTTTGTTTTTGTATGAATTTTGAGATTTTATTTATTAGTTACATTAATTAAATGGACAAGTTAGAAAATAAAATCTGAATATTTTGAGGAGCTTTAATTTGATAGAAGAATCATCAGCATTAATATTATATTCTCTTACTATTATTAGTTTATTATTATTGAATGTAGACTTGAGTTTTGAATTTTCGATTATATTAAATTTGACTAAAGGCACATGAACCTAAAAATGTACATGACTTGAAAAAAAAAGCTAACAACTTGGTATTCACTCTTAAAAAAAAAAGGTTATCAGACTTTTTTCGTAGGCATGGCAAAGCACTGCTCATGGCATGGTATATGCGGGTACAACACGAGTGGGCAATGAACGTATGTCGGGCAAGGCCTAGGCCAAAAAAAAAAAAAAAGGCACGGCATGACAAGGCACAAACACGAACATGCATGAACCTTTCTTTGATGCTGGCCTAACGTGTTAGACACCTTTACCCTAGAAAATTTTTCTTAAGTTTCAAAGGCAGCTGATTAGAATGAAGAGGCTTCTCGACTTGGTAGAAGTTTAGTAAAGTTTCTGGCGCCTGTTATTAACGAACTTTTTTATCCTTTAAAATGATCCTCCCTACTGATTCAGTACAGATTTAATTAATTAAGTTCTGTTTGATTTCGCTGTACGGAAGTTGTCTACTCTAGTTCCATTTGAAGAAATTCTTCGCACCGTTGCAATTTTCAGTCCTACTAATGGGAAAACCATCTGCTGAAATCTGCTTCTGATTTTGTTGCCCCTGAACGCACCTCATTAGTGTTTTGACATTAAACTTTTTAAAAAAACGTTATTTAATTATTGCAATGAGCTTTTTTATGGAAGTGTAAACATCCTAAGAATAATAGAGTATTATGAAAACTGTAAAAAAAAAAATAATAATAATAAATAAATAAATAAGTTATAAACGTTAAAAGCTGCTGGGAGAAAATTAAATAAATTGAATGGTAAATAGCGACAGAGTAATAAATTCTACACAAATAACTGAATTTCAAATTGACTGGCCGAAATTAAAAGTCATAAATAAAACGTTGATCGGAAGAAAAAGGTTGAAATGATAAGGAGAGGTGTTTCAATCTTAGTATCATACGAAAACGTGAGAGGGAGGTTTTCAATACAACTTACTTTCAATGCGCCGCCTTATACAGTATATTAGTCTTTCACTGTCTATAATCATGATTTGTAGAACAGAATTTGGAAGGTCGTAGATCAGTTCGGTCACTTCGGTAGCGTTTTATTATGTGATGCATCGTATTTTTAGATCCATTAAATTTAATATTAAAAATTACTGAATCACCCCATTAGTATTTCTTTGGTTTATAATATTAGGATCCACTGATATCTTTATTTATTTTTTTTTTTTGTAATGTTAAATTTAGTGAGTACCACTTTAGTTCCACTTTCGGACCAACTGTTCTACAAATAACAAACCATCGGTGACTGACCTGCCGCCGGGATCACACAAGTCCTCCTTATGCAGAAGTGTTGGGAGATTTCAGCAATAACAAACTTTTTCTTTGGCTGCTGGAAGATTTCACAAGTTCACGTATACCCAAAACTTTTTCTTTGTTGTTCCTTTTTCATTAATTTTCTGCTCAAAGCACAATTGGATATATGTACAAAATAATTCTTCCATATTCCATCTTATTCATCGAACCAGCATCTTCAACATTTCTTCTTTGTCACCTTATAAACTCTAAAGCACAAGACCCACATAAATTAAAATGCTAAAAAAATGAAAAATAACGAAAAAGGATTAACAGAAACATCTTAATATATTTTTGGAACTTGCCCAGAAATCTTTTATGATATCTAAGTAGAAGTTCAATTCGGCACCGAAGAGTTGAGAAAAATTAAGGTAAGCCCAAAAAATGGCATCATTAATGGATGTGTAGATAGGTGTTCAACGTAATAATAGTTTTAACTATTTTTATCAAACTGTCATGAATACTAAATTACATGAAGGTTATTTTAGTATTATAATTTTTTATTAAACTATGGTGTTCAAAGTATATTTTAAGGTGCAAATAACCCCATTCATAAATAAAAGAAAATGAAAGTTTAATAGCAAAGTATCCAATACAACTCCTTAGCTAAGCTAGTTAACACCTCTTCTTTTTCCTTATTCATAGGGCAGAGGATTTAATCTCCCATGATTATAAGCATACGATTAAAACAAATAAACTGATTTTTTTTTAATTTAAAAAAGGGAAGATTAAAAAAGGAGCAAAATTATGACAAAATAATGATAAAAATATTTGTGTTTTGTGAATTTTAAAATCTCTTAATGATTTTTATATTTTCAACTTCAAGTTAAAAAGTTGAAGGGACATTTTTGGAAGCTTTGATTTCCAATACAAGGGGATTTCGAATTCTTCACTCCTTGGCGTGGAATTCAAATTTTAGATCATAATGGATATTAAGTTTTAATATAAATTAAAATTATTACATATTATGTCAAACCAAACAACGGAAATAAAAAAAGAATTCAAATTATTTTCCTCACCTCCATAGTTTCATTATGTCTGTTAATCAAAACAACATGTATCTTTTCATAACTCTCTTTTTAGAGGATTAATTCTCTTTAGTTGGTGAAGCAAGTGCCCTTTTATATTTCTCATGCTTATAGAGAGGTTAATGGTGATGCTGATTGTATACCTAATCTTGGATTGGCTTGTGTTCTTAAATTGACATACATCATTATTTTTCATAAACAGAATTATAAGGAATAGGAATTAAAAACACATCACCTTTCCTTCTTACAGTAACACCGAAAGCCTCAATCGTAGAAATTTTCCATCATGGAGTTCCCAATCGAAGTGGTAGAGCATTTGAAACTATAAACATTAGCCATATGGAAAGATAGATCTGGGCACATCCTCCTTCCAGCTCCAAATGGGATTCAATTCAAAATGATTTCAGTTTTAGCCATGACCCTGGAATCATATCCCCGAATTTTGCAAGCCTCTCTACATTCTCATGTAAAAGCAATGTAGCAGGAAGATGTAATCTCAGAGTTTATTTGATGACTATCTTTAAGAGTTATAATTCATGAAGGCCGGCTTCCTCAACAGTTCTTTCCTTTTGAAAGTCTTTCCTCGCCTCTACTTCTACCTTTTCCAACACTCTTGGGTGTTTAAGCTTTTTTGACAGAGCGCATTCTATAAAAACGTCCTGAAATGGGATTATAATTTGAGTCATACATGTATATGTTGATGTAATTTACTAATTTATGAAAAGTTTTTAGAAACTATGCAAAGAAATGTTGAAATGGATCAAAAACATTATATTTTGTGGATCCTTGCTTTGAGAATAATGAAATGGCAAGAATTGACATCCCCAAATTTTTTAACACCATTAGATAAAAGCAACAAGCACTTGGGGTTGGGTTTTAGAGCCATGACTAGCCGGAAAACCCACCCAATCTAAATCTGGGCTTTAATCCTAGGTCGTTTCCGTTCCAATCAAATCTTAAACTGACTCCACGCCTAAAAACTGTCCCAATTTGGTCGGATTCCCAGCCCCTACAACAGATGGGATTTTTCTGCCATCATGACTACATAAGCAAGTCGTATGTGGATTTTATTTTATTTTATTTATTTATTTTGTCTCTTGCCCAGCATGGTTTGAGATCATCTTAACTTAATTTACGTAGAATAAAGTTGCAACGTTAGTTTTATGCCCATGCGCACGTAAATATAAAGTAATTTTATGTAATAAGAGAATTTTATATTTTATTAAAGTAGTAGATAAATTAAAGGAATAAAGATACTTACACCTTTAAGATTTAAAGAAACAGTTATAAAGACTCTTAAGTTTTTAATAAGAGGCACTAATACCTTTTTTTTTAATCATAATACTCTTTAATTCTATGAACTCAAAAAAAATGACTTAAAAATTTTATAATAAATAGAAATATGACATTAAAATAAATTTAATAATATATACAGTTTAAAATATTTTTAATATTTTAAAAATTTTAAAATATTTTACAATCTATTATATCTATTTTATTATAATAAAGTAATTTTAATAATAAATTGAAACATGATATTAAAGTAAATAAATTTCAATTTAAAATTATTTTCAATATTACGTAAAAAATAATTTTAATATTATTAATAGGGAGATGTTCTGTTGACTGTAAAGTCTATTTAACTCAAAAATTTATTTAAAATCTTTATAATAAATACAATTATATTATTAAAATAAATATAATAATTTAAATTTTTAATTTTTTAAATGTTAAAAATAATTTACTATTATTAATTTACTAGATAGATTATATTACTTATATTAAATTTGTATGAATTAAAAACTTTAAAGTCAATTTTCTAATTACTATATTGGAAAGGTGTTATCATCAAAGAAAAGATATGGTGTGCCTTTTTAAAAATTTGGGGGGTCTTTGTGACTATTTTCTCAAATATTGGGAGTGTAGGTGTCTTTTTCTCAAAATTAAAAGATAAAAAATATGAAGTATAAGATAATTTCATATTTTATTAAAGTAATAGATTAAAAGATAAAAATAATGAAGCATAAGATAATTTCATATTTTATTAAAGTAATAGATTAAAAGATAAAAAATATAAATTTTAATAAAGTAAATGACATAATACACTACATTGAAGTGTATGTTTTATCATTTTCAGCTTGTCTTTTATTTTATTAAAATAAGACATTTTCTTATTATAAATTACCATATACATAGAGTAAGCTACAAGTTAAAAGATACAGAGTAAAGCACACTGCATTAAAATCTATATTTTTTTTTAACTTATTTCTGTGCATTAAAATTTGTATTTTTTTTAACTTATTTCTGACTATGAAATAGTCATGTTTTCTAATTAAAAAATAATTTCACACACATAAAAATATGTAATCATTATTTTTAGATGCGCAAGTACGCACAAATTTTTAAAATGAGTACAAATTTTCACAAATATCTCTTAGATAACGTGAAAAATATGCCCAAGACAATTTTTCTTAATTTTCAAAGGCAGCTGATTAGAATGAAGAGGCTGCTCGACTTGGTACTTCGGTAGAAGTGTCGTAAAGTTTATGCCACCTGTTATTTACGAACTTTTATCTTTCTAAAATGATCCTCCCCATTGATTCAGTTCAAATTAAGTAACTAAGTTCTACTTGATTTCTCTGTAAGGAAGTTGTCTATTCTAATTCCATTCGAAGAAACTATTCGTCACATTGCAGTTTTCAATCCTACTGGTGGAAAACCATTTGGTAAAATCTGCTCCTGATTTCGTAGTCCCCGAACTTGAAGGCACCTCATTACTCTTTTGACATTAAACTTATAAAAAAAAATTGTTATTTAAACATTGTAATGAATTTTTTTTTTAAAAGAAAGTGTGAACATAGTAAGAATAATAGAGTATTATGAAAATAATAAACGTTAATAATAGGGTATTATTAAATCAAATTGAATGGTAAATAGCGACAGAATAGTAGATCCGACCCAAATAATTGGGACTCAACTCAGTTGCAGCTTCTGTATGTAACAGCAGCAAATGGGGTGCTTCCACGCGTGCTAGAGATGGCCTTGCATCAGCTGAGTTTGGGTTGCTTTTCCTCTCTCCTGCAACGCGTGGAAGCACCCTATTTGTTGTGTTACATACAGCCACTGCAAGGGAAACAGGTCCGGACAAGGCTACGTTACAGATTCTGTATGTAACAGCTCGGTGCAAATTGGCCTTGAAACAGCTAAATTCCAACAACCTGTTCTCTCTTCTGCGACGCGTGGATGCTCCCCATTTGCTACGTTACATACAGAGTCTGTAACGTAGCAAGGTCCGATAATTGAATATCAAATTGAATGACGAAAATAACAGTAATAAGATAAAACGTTGATGTAAGGATAGACGTTGGAGTGATAAGACAGGTGTTTTCAATTTTGGTATCATACGTAAACGTGAGGGATATTTTCAATGCAGCTTACGTTCAATGTGCTTCTTATACAGTATTTTAGTTTTGGAGCTTGCTATGTTACAGACTCTGTAAGTAACATGGCAAATGGGGAGCATCCACGCGTTGCGGGAGAGAGGAAAAGCACGTGTCAGCATGCTTAATAAGGTCATACATCCTTTCAGTCACTTCAGCAGTGCTTCATTGCGTGATTCATTGTATTTTAAGACCCATTAAATTCAAGTAGGTCATATGTCAGCTTAGTCACTGATTCTTTTTTGATGCTAAACTTAATTCAGTGAATGCGACTTTTGTTTCATTTTCGGACCTACCATTCTGCAAATGACAAACCATCGGTGGACTAACCTGCCACCGGTGTCACACAAAGTCCTCCTCATACAGAAGTGTTATGGGATTTCAACGATAACAAACTTTTTCTTTTGTTGCTGGAGCATCCCGCAACATCATGTATACTCAAAACTTTTTCTTTCTTATTCCTTTTTCATTAATTTTCTGCACAAAGCACAATTAATTGGATTTATGTTCAAAATAATTCTTCCGTATTCCATCTTATTCATCGAGCCAGCATCTTCAACATTTTTCTTCTTCGTCGCCTTATACACTTTAAACTTTAAAGCAAAAGACCACATAAATTAACCTATTAACAAAATTAAAAATAACAAAAAGGATTAATAGAAAAATCTTCATATATTTTTGGAACTTGCCTACAAATCTTATATGATCTCTAAGTACAATATAAATTCAATTCGGCGCCGAATAAAAGAGATGTAATTAAGGTTAGAATAAATGGTATGATTAATGGATGTCTTAGATGGGTGTTCAAAGTCGTAATAGTTTAACTACTTTTCTAAATTATTCTTAATATTAAATTGCATTAAAGTTATTTTAGTATCATAAATTTTTAGTCAATATGGTGTTCAAAGTACATTTTAGAGTACAAATAATCTCACTTATAAAAAAAATACACCAAAATTTAATAGTAAACTAACCAATATAGCTCCTTAATTGAGTTAGTTGGCAACTCTTCTCTCCCTTATTCATTAGGTGGAGGATTCGAATCTTCCAATCTCACAAAATTATAGAAGTACAATTAAAAAGAATAGTAAAATGATTATTTTTATTAAAAATTGGTTGTTATTGTTGATCACTGCTACCACTCCGTACCATCGGCAGACCCACAAAGGGAACACTAGGGATTAGAAAAATATGCTATATTTATTGATAATAGCTAAAAATGTGGTTCACATACTATTTTTCTAAGATTCCTGGTGGTCCAAGTATTTTAAGGATTAGAATCGTGAAATTTTTTAAATGCACTTGTAATGATGTTAATTTATTTGAAATAGATTTTTTGAAAAATTGGTTACTAGAAGAAATTCTGATAAAAATCATATTCCCTTAAACATCATTGGAACTCTAAGTAAAATATTTTAATTAAGCCCCCAGTGATTCTTTTTTTTTTTTAATTTCATCTTCGAAATGAATTAGAAAATTTATTTGAGATAAGTCCTACAAAAAGTAAATTTTTATATTTATGATATCATTGGAGTTATTAAAAACAGCCCCAATAAAATGTTTGGATCATTTACTAACCAGAAATAGACTTTGGCTTTAAGAATAACTAAAATATATTTATTTAGTTAAAATAACTGAAATATTTTGCTTGGTATATAAATGTAAGTTGAATAATTATGGCCTTCTTGGAATATTATTATTATGAAATTAAAAGAGAGATAGGTTTTCAAAATAATTTAGTTTGTTAATGAACGCACAGTATCACAATCTGCAAGTTGCATAAAAAAGCTGAAAAATGATATGTATCCCTATCATCAATGAACCCCGCCTCAATCTCATAGAGATAAATTTTTGTGGCTAGTTTGTGATTAAGATAAAATTTAATCCAACTTTATTATTATTTCAATTTTTATATATTTATTTTTGTATAGAGTTAGAGATAGGGTTAGGGTGAACTCTCTATCATTACCTAAAAAAAAAAAAATCCTAAATTTAAAAATTTATGAAAAATAATCGCAACCTATATGTTGAGATAGCGGTCCAAGAGTATTTCATCATATGGTTTAATAATGTATCCCAGAATTAGGGATGGCAATAGGCACCACCCGCAACGGGTTTGTCATTACCAAACCCAAACCCGCAACGGGTTTTAATTTTTTTAAGAAAACCCACCCGCAGCGGATTTTAACAATTACCAAACTCGCAATGGTACCCGGCGGATTTTTTGCGGGTTTTCCTATTTAAAATCACAAATTTTTAATATATAAATTTATAATAATAACCTCAAATTCCATATAACATACTCAATTTTATACTTAAACAATGTAAATGAAAAATTAAAATTTCAACATCAATCCAACACAAATTCTCAAATTTAAGTATAAATTACACAAATCCATTTAAAAAACACAAACTAGTATCTAAAAATAATAATTACATTTCATATTATCATTTAAAACAAGCTCCAAGAGAAGATATTCATTTCATTCATCACCATAAGCACCCATCCAACACGATACCTACAATAATAATTAAGATTAATATTTTCAAATACTAATTCAAAGAAAAAATTATAATAATAAAATAAGTCATGTATTAAGTTAAAGAAAAATAATAAATACAAAATTATAATAGATATATAATAACCATGAATTACATTATTTTCTTTATACATTTTCAGATTAAAATTAAATTAAAAATATTTGGAAAAAATATTACGGGTTTGGTGGAAATCCATGCAGGTATCCACCGGGTATAAGGTAAATACCAAACTCACCCGCATCCATGTGCGGGTTTTAGTTTATAATACTAAACCCGCCCGCAACGGGTAAAATTACTCACAACGGGTAGGTTTTGGCAGGCGGATTTGGGCGAGTCTGCGGATTTACGGGTATAATTACCATCCCTACCTACATTCAGATCCATTGACTTTTTTAATATTAAATTTAATGATCCCAACGTAGTATCACTACTGAGCACATGACAAAGTACCAACGAAAGTGTTCCACTGCCTCATCGTTTCTCTCTATATATAGAGCATTTGTGTCTTGAGGTTTTTGCAACTCCTACTCTTAAAACAAACTATAAAGTTGTATTTGGTTTGTCTGAAACGGAAAGAAAGATATGTCTATTCCACTTCTAGCAGCAGTTTCCAGTTCAACTGAAGAAACTGTTCGTCCCATTGCAGATTTTCATCCTACTTTATGGGGAAACCATTTCCTGAAATCCGCTGCCGATGTCGAGGTAATTAAACAATTGCAATATGAAAATATCTCATTGATTATCAGATAAGCAAGCCCAATCGATGTAATATCATATGTCATATACAATCGTTTGTTAGACACACGTAATGCATTAATATTAAGTAATTTCTTGCGTTTACAGACAATTGACGCTGCAACTCAAGAACAGCACGCAGCACTGAAGCAAGAGGTCAGGAGGATGATAACCACTACTGCCAATAAACTTGCCCATAAACTACACATGATTGATTCAGTACAACGATTAGGTGTCGCTTATCATTTTGAAAAAGAGATTGAAGATGAATTGGGAAAGGTATCTCATGATCTTGACAGTGATGATCTATACGTTGATTCTCTTCGTTTTCGACTTTTTAGACAGCAAGGAGTTAAGATTCCATGTGGTATGTAATAGGTTTTCATTTTGTTAATTAAATTATTTATGTTAATTACAAGATTATTGTTAATTATCAAGCTATATTTAAGCATGTACACTAATCGAGACTAGCTCGCCTTTAATTCTTTTGAATATGGTCATCAGATGTGTTTGAGAAGTTTAAAGATGATGAAGGTAAATTCAAGGAATCATTGATCAACGATATAAGAGGCATGTTGAGTTTGTACGAGGCAGCATACCTAGCAATTCGGGGAGAACACATTTTAGATGAAGCCATTGTTTTCACTACCACTCACCTTAGGTCAATAATATCTATATCTGATCATTCTCATGTAAACTCTAATCTTGCTGAACAAATACGTCATTCTCTGCAAATTCCTCTCCGTAAAGCCGCAGCAAGGTTAGAGGCAAGGTATTTTTTGGATATCTATTCAAGAGATGATTTGCATGATGAAACTTTGCTCAAGTTTGCAAAGTTAGACTTTAATATATTACAAGCAGCACACCAGAAGGAAGCAAGTATCATGACCAGGTAACTTCATATATATATTCTTTCAACGTGGAAAAGCCTATTATTGGTGTTGTTTTGAAATGGGAGATTGTCACTTTCCCTAAAAAGAGAAATCATATTTACCAGTTGCCCCCATGTATAATCAAAGACTCAACGCAAAATATCTTATAATACTTAATTATTTATTTATTAACACCCAAACCAAGATCTTTAGTTTGCAGTAAAATTTTTATGTATTCTAGATTTGTCAACAGTGGTAGTGGTTGTAGTTTTTGTATATTATGTGCTTGTTGCTAATAATAATAATAATAATAATAAGAAGAAGAAGAAGAAGAAGAAGAAGTTATAGTGTTTGGAGTATAATGTGTATAATGAAAGAGTAATGATTCAATTATAATTTTTTTGAAGAACGGATGTGATATAAATTCATAGATTAGATGAAAATACAAAACAATAAAAATAAATCATGTAAATTTCTCTCTCTCTCTCTTTTTTTTAATGAAACAAATTTTCCAAATATAATATGGAGGATTTCCAACTTCTCTTTGAAATTTTTAACTTTTGTCACTTATCCCTCGAGTTTTCATAATTCCTTGCTACCTCCTCAAAAGATGAAACCAAATTGTGTTCTTCTTTGTATTTCTTATATACTACAGAAGTAACGATTGTTATAGTGACAACTTTATAATGTATCAAAATTTCTATCTAATTAGATTTAAAATTGAATTTCAGGTGGTGGAACAATTTAGACTTCCCTAAAAAGGTGCCTTATGCAAGAGATAGAATAGTAGAGACATATATCTGGATGTTGCTGGGAGTGTCCTATGAGCCCAATTTGGCATTTGGTAGAATTTTTACATCCAAAGTGGTGTTCATAATATCCATAATAGACGACACATTTGATGCTTACGGTACTTTTGAAGAGCTCACACTTTTTACTGAAGCAGTCACAAGGTTATAAAACCATCTACCTCCCTATGTAGCAGTTGTTAAGTTGCATTATCTGTATTCTCTAGGTTACAATAACCTAAATAATGGGGACATCATGGGTGACTATTAGGGTTGCTGCATGTTATACATAATGTAACTTAGCAAGACCCCATGCCTATATAATAAAAGATTATTATTGTTTCATTACTTCAAGAATTATAAAATATCAAATACGTACAAGAAGCATTGTTCCCCATTATTTTATTACTATAACTTTGTAAAACCTTTTATTTTACTACTTTTCTGTTAGAATCGTTAGCTGAGTAATAAAATATTAATTTTACTCTTTAAGATAAAATGCACAAAAGAGGTATCCAATAGTATACATAAAATTATGAATAATAGTTTTAAACATGAATTGTTAAATAATAGTTTTAACAATAATTTTTTTTGAATAAACCTTCATTTATTGTGACCATAAAAGTAGTGAATTGACAAAATACCCCAGAAATTTTTGCCCAAAAAAACCCACAATCTATTCTAGGAGAAAAAAAAATTAAATATGGAAGTGTTGATTCTGTAAATAAGCTTTAAGTGTTTTTTTAAGAATAAATTGTGTGTTTTTTTAAGAAAAATATCCAGGAGTATTTTGTTAATGCACCATTTTTATAGTTACGATAAATTTAAGGTTATTCATAAAGTCATGGTTAAAACCATGATTTTACAATTAAAGGGCATGCCAATAATTTTTATCTATTATTTGATACCTTTATTTGTGTATTTTATCGTACAAGGAAAAATTGATATTTTACTAATCAACTAATGGTTTTAACAGAAAAGTAGTAAAATGATAGGGGATAATACTTCTTATAGTCATTTGATATTTTACAACTCTTGAAGTAGTGAAATAATAACTCTATAATGTAATTCTTTGATTGGATATTTAATTCTTAATATACTTTTATTAGAAATAAACCATTATTTTCTTATAGTCATTTGATATTTTACAACTCTTGAAGTAGTGAAATAATAATAACTCTATAATGTAATTCTTTGATTGGATATTTAATTCATAATATACTTTTATTAGAAATAAATTAATTGTATTGCTTATAAATTTTCTTAAGAACGTGCAAATATAACGATTATATTTGATTTTTTCAGATGGGACATTGGCCTCATAGATACACTGCCAGAATACATGAAATTTATTTTCAAGGCACTCTTAGATATTTATAGAGAAGCTGAGGAAGAATTGGCAAAGGAAGGAAGATCGTACGGCATACCATATGCAAAACAGATGGTAAGCAATTACTTTATTAATAATCAATTTCATGTTATATGATTTTGCAAGGTGATTATTATTGACTTGGGTTATGTTGCTCAGGTGCAAGAATTAATTATATTGTACTTTACCCAAGCCAAGTGGTTATATAAAGGTTATGTTCCAAGCTTCGATGAATACAAATCAGTTGCATTAAGAAGTATCGGTTTACTTCCGCTAGCGGTCGCTTCCTTCGTTGATTTGGGTGATTTTATTGCAACGAAGGACAATTTTGAATGCATTCTTAAAAACGCTAAGAGTGTTAAAGCGACAGAAACCATTGTCAGGCTCATGGATGACATAGCAGGTTATAAGGTAAATAATACTCTTCATTCTACATTATAATTCAATTCAATAAGACTATATTGACCACTAATCTCGAAGAGAAATTTTGTAACATATCTTAAGGCGCTTCACCATAGTACATAATTTCTTTATCTATTTTAAAGGAAGAGATGTGGGTGAAGTCCAAATCAATTTTTCTAACACCTATCTTCTCGAGATTCAAACTTAGAAATTGTCAGTAAAATAAAGGTTGTTGAAAACCATTCGGCCTTTCGGCTGCATTTCTTTTCAACTCTCTTTAACAGATAACAACACGTAACATAACATATTTGTCCAAGAAAAAAAAATAGCTAACTGATGATTTTTTTTTTTTTTTACCAATTCATATGCATCCGTGATGTAGTTTGACCAAAAGAGAGGACATAGTCCCTCAGCAGTTGAGTGCTACAAGAATCAACATGGCGTCTCCGAAGAAGGGGCAGTTAAAGAGTTGTTGTTAGAAGTTGCTGACAGTTGGAAAGATATAAATGAGGAGCTTCTCAACCCAACGACTGTCCCGTTACCTATGCTTCAGCGGATTCTTTATTTCGCACGTTCAGCCCATTTTATCTACGACGATGGTCATGATCGCTACACCCATTCATTGACGATGAAACGCCAAGTTGCCTTGTTGCTGACAGAACCCCTTGCGATCTGAAGATTAACATCATGCTATTGATTTTCCATCGGGTATATTTGAGCAGTTGTAATAAATGAAGGTCGTGCTGGCTATTTAGCTAGCTACTCATGCCTAGCTAGAAAATATGTCGCCAAATAATATGGTTCCAAATTGTGGTCCTTTTAGTTAAAAAATTAATAATAAAATATTTTTCTTCTAATTTCTTGATTATTTTATAAACATTTTCTTCTAATAAATATAAAATATAAAATTAAAAAAAGCACAAGAAAAATATTTAATTATTAATTTTTTATTCATATCAAATCATATATATGTGTGTGTGTGTGTGTGTGTGTATATATATATATCTTATTTTTAATATTTAAATTTTTTTATTTCTATTTATATCATTTATTTAATTTATAATAAATATAGATAAAAGTGTATTTGAAAATAAGGGCAATACTGTAAAATTATAGTGCCGCTGGATTATTGACTATTATGAAGACAATAACGGGTGAGTAGTATATATTAGTTTCAATAGAGGGAAATTGGCAATCTCCCAATTGCAATTTAGTCATATAACAATAGAATTAGCAATCTCAATTTAAAGGATTAAATTAAAAAATTATCAATTTATGAAATTTATTATATTTTATTTATTAATTAAAATTAATTACTTAATTATTTATTTTAGTTATTCTTTTTTTTTTATTTTATCATTAAATTAACAATAATTTCATATCAATGCATATAATAGTAAATGAAAAAATATTAGGTTTTTTATTACCCTTTATCTATAGGGAGGAAACAAGTAATTACAAATCTAGTTGGAATGTAAATAATTAAAAATGTATCTTTCAAGGATGAAACTTTTCCCCCAATCCAAATAATATTCATTGTCTGTTTATATAATAATTTATTGGTGCGAGTTTGCCACCTACAAAGTATTTTATTTTCACATTTAGAGGAGGCTGTTTTTTGACCTTATTATTATATATTAACTAGAAAATAGAACCGCGTTTCACGTGGCTTTGAAAAAAGAATTTAGTATTATCTTTTTTTCTTACTTTACACTTGATGACACTGATAAAAAATATGAATTGATTTTTTTTAAGATGAGACAGCCTTATAAAAAACAAAAAAAAAAGTTATTAGCCAACAATACAAATAAAGAAGTAACGCAAGATAAAGATATATTATAGAGTGATTTTATTCATTCCAATTGTGTGTGTACAAAACAAAAAGATAAGCTCTCTTTTTATAGTTACATAATCACTCCATGAAATTAATGAAAAATTATGGATCATAATTCCTTGTGAGATAGTGGAAGTTATAGGGAAGTTAAAGGTTGCTAATGGGAGATAGTGGGGAGACTAAGAGATATATGTTATGAACATCTGCATTTATTTTAATAAATGTATAACATTCCCACTTGGATGTTCATTACAAAGAATATGCCTCAATTAAATCTTTACATAATTGTTATTGTGTAATAACAATCAAATTAATTATAAGAAGATGAAAAACTAAATTCAAAAGAAAAATTCTCTATTTATTAGATAATAGAGAATATATAAAGATGAAAAATGGTGATGCCACATCACCTCTCCAAGTCCTATCTTTAATTTAAAATTACGAAACGATAACAATTATTTTTTTTAAAATGGATTAGAATTTCTAGAAAATACACAAACTACACTTAAAAAAGTTAAACTAATAGTATTATTTTAATATTATTTAGGGAATGGGATTGTGACTTTTAGTTTGTATTAATCATCCGAGCGGCCGGGTATTCAAAAACTGTTTCAAGTAATAAATCGTGGTCACATTGTCAACGGCGATCATTCCAATCAAAATTAATATTAAAGTCAGCAAAAAATTTATCTAGTCAGTTAATTTACAATTAGAATTAAGATTCCTTAAGCTTTTTTAATTATTAATAACTTTTTTATATGATAAGATGGTGAGCATGTTGTCTTAAAATTCCTTAAGCTCTTTTAAATAAAAATACATAGTTACGTTGCTAGCTAATTCAACCAATTAAATCTTAAGCTGTTATTAGACACCATTTTAATTATTATAATTTTTTTTTTAACTTTCGGATGGGGGAAGTCGGCAGAGGCAAAGTTGCAAAGATGCTAAGGCAAACACTTATAGTTTGGCTTTGGCGGACAACTAATTATTTTTTATAACTGTAAAAGTGATGATAAGTAATTTTATTTGACAATTATTGGTATTTATCAAACTTTCTTCTATGTTTTTTTTCTCTTTAAATATTTAGAGCTTTCACTTCACATGAATTGTGACTTGAAACCCACTACATAAGAAAAGGAAAAAGAATTCAAGTTTTGCAATAGAGACTTTGTTAGATCTACATGAATCAATTAATATATTTTAGATCATTGTGAATATATGCTCATCTTATCTTTAAATACCTTCGTCCTTACTTAAGATGTTATAAGAGATTTAAGGTTGGAAGTAAGTTAAAAAAAAAAAAAAAAAGAGAATTGCTCTCACATATCACTTTAAAATAATAACAATAATAAATAAAATTGAGCATGGTCAACCATACGGAAGGTAAAATGTCACGTGAGCGGTCATTTGCTTTCTTTGCCTGCAAAGCAAAACTTTTGGTAATGGCACCAAATAAAATTTGTTGGGGCCATTTACACACCTTTCTTTCAAAACCAGTCGTATAAATAATTCATAATTAAATATTTGCCTCAATTTTTCATATGAAGAGGAGAAGTATTGTGTTGGCAATCTGCACTGTTGATAGAGTTCTGGACAACACTCATTGACAACTCACACAATTTAATATTAATGCGTTTCACACAATTTGATAAATATTCTCTTAAAATGAACTAAATGACAACTTTTTTACATTCCTCAATAACAATTGTGTGTGTAAAAAATAAAAAGATGAGCTCTCCTTTTATAGTTACATAATCACTCCATGAAATTAATGAAAATTTATGGATCATAATTTTTTGTGAGATAGTGGGAGTTATAGGGAAGTTAAAGGTTGCTAATGGGAGATAGTTGGGAAACTAAAAGATATATGTTATGAACATCTACATTTATTTTAATAAATATATAACATTCCCCTTTGGATGTTCATTATAAAGAATATGCCTCAATTAAACATTTACATAATTGTTATTGTGTAATAACAATCAAATTAATTATAAGAAGATGAAAAAGTAAATTCAAAAGAAAAATTCTCTATTTATTAGATAATAGAGAATATACAATGATGAGAAATGGTGATGCCACATCACCTCCCCAAGTCTTAACTTTATATATATATATAGATATATAGATAGATTTGTTGGTGCATGATTAAAAGAAATTTACAGATAATAATTCTTGCTTTCAGAATCATTTAAATGCCATGCGTCACAATAAATTTAGATGCTTCAAAAAAATTAGATCAAGATGAACCATGCCCTCTAACGTTGTAATACGTAAGCAAATAATCCAATAAAAAAAATTGCGAATATCAGCTAATTAAAAGTTTAATAGAAATGTCTGACAACTTAAAAAAAAAAAAAGAGTTAAATTTCTTTTTTCCATTTATCGGATTAGAGCCACCTCAAGAATTGAGGGTCGCGCAACCCTATTTAACCTAATACACATTCACAATCAATCTGGAAGAACTATGGCTTTAACTCATGTATTATTGATTTAAATTGTCATAGCACAACCACTAATTCTTGGAGTTCCCAGAAGATTTTGGTTACTCCAAGTTCGATGAGTTTGTTAAAGTTTCTATGCATTGCACGGTAGACAAAAACCAATCAGAGAGATAATGCTAAAGCCAATATAAGAATATCGATGCCAACTTCCTCGATTAGACTATTGTCTTATTAATGACAAAACATGTCTGACAGATCTTGTTCTTGTTGCTTGTCAGGTTTCTCATTTATCCGCTTTTGTTTTGTCAGCATGTTAGCTATGAAAACACTACCAGTGGATCTCTTGAACTTCCAGGTCATGGAAACCCTGGATGCAATTTTTATTGAAGTTGGTAAGTTCGTTACCGCCTTCTTCTGCTCGAAAATTGCCGTCATTAGAAAACTCCATGGTAACATGAAAGCTCTTCAGAAAGAATTATGTTGAAAGCAGCAGCAGTGAACAGTTGACCTTAGAGACACGTTGGCATGCCACCTAAGCTACACCTATCTGCAGCCAGCTAATGAGAGAAATTAGCTGAATTTAATGAGGTGGCAAAATGGTTATCCTGAGGAATATCAGCACATGAGCATGGAAGGATGGAGATTCTAGAAGCTCTACATCATTGGTTAATGATAGCTATATTCACGGATCAATTTTTTTGCTTATTTCCTTTAGCTAGCTGTCGTTTTTCATAGCTTGTGTATAAATAAGCCAATGCTTATAAACTTTTAATCATTCGAGTTATTAATATTAATGGAAGTGCCTCTGGTTTAAGCTCTACTTGCATCAATAAGCAATTCTTAATGAATTTAAGTAACTAGAAGAACTCACAGAAAGGAAAAATAAAATTGAAGAAGATATCAGATTAGTCGAAAGTGAAGGAAAGTGTCCTAATACACGAGTCAGGGTGTGGCTCAGAAAGGTAGAGGAGACTGCACGAGAAGTGCAACCTATGGTCGAGGAGGGTGACAGACTTGTTATGCAAGGCTGCAACCTTGCCTGCAACTTGTACTCACACTATCAGCTTAGTAGAATTGTTGGAAAGAAGAGAAAGAGGTGAGAACCTAGCTCCTTGACATGCCCAATTTTCAGAATGTTGTAACTGTAAAAAGTCTCCCGTGAAAGCTGTTGAGAGGATGCAAGGGCCATGTCTCTTTGGTCAGAAAGCGGAGGAAAGTTTAGAGTGGCTTGACGGGTATCTGAATGAGGGTGGAATCAAAAGAGTTGCCGTTTGGGGTAGGGGAGGACTGGGGAAGACTACCATGGTTAGAAATCTTGAACAAGTAGTTAGAGACCTCTTCTCTTATGGAATCCTTGAATATTGTCATCTGGGTTAAAGTCTCAAAGGATCTCGATTTGAGAGATATTCAATCACAAATTGCAAAGAGATTGAGGTTAGAATTTGATGCGGAAAAGACCATTGACAGAAGAGCTAGGAAACTGCATGAAAGATTTATGATGAAGAAAAGTTTCCTCCTTATTCTGGATAATGTTTGGGAGAAATTAAAATTGATTTGGACATTGTGAGCATTCCACAAGATGAAGACCAAGCTAACTGTAAGATCCTTCGGACAACTCGATCTCTTGATGTGGGTAGAAACATGATGACTGATGAGGAAGTCAAGATGAATCTTCTGAAAGAAGAAGCAGCTTGGAATTTGTTTGCTGAATATGCAGGAGATGTCGTCCGGTCAGAAAAAATAAATCCAATAGGTAAGGCAATTGCTAGGAAATGCTGTGGTTTGCCGTTAGCTATTGCAACCGTGGGGAAGTCCGTGAGTAACAAAAGGATGAAAGAGTAATGGAAGCATGTACTCTACGAATTGCAGCTCTCGGCACCCCAGTTTGAAAGCATCGAGAAAGATGTTTATCAGCCATTAAAGTAGAGTTACTACCCTTGCCAAGTAAGTTTCTTCAGTGATGCTTTTTATATTGTTCTTTATATCCAGAAAACTATTCTATCCTAACTTTGGAGGAATGTTTCAATAAAGGGAATGCTTTTATTGAAAAATTGAAGGACTCTTTGTAACGGGCCGCTCAAATCTCTACAAAGTCCGGCCTGAGATTTATAACCCTCTACAACTTGTGACTAAGGTAGAACCTTCTAGCCCTCTCCACATGGGTGCTTAGATATGGTGTCAAATGCCTCTCCACATGGGTGCTTGGCTATGATGCCATTTGTATAGACTTCTCTAGAAGAAGCACACCTAGATGATGAGTCACTTATGTAGAAAACTCTAGAGCAAGCCCACCACTTACTATAAATAGTGGTGAACATCCACCATATTCACCCACCAATATCACTCTTGTACACACTCACAGAACACTTAGCTTTCAAGCTCTCTCGTACTTACACCCCTTGTAATTTTCCAAGTGTACATAATATAAGCCATTTTTGGCCATCCAACTCTTGCTTCTCTTTACATTTTCCGCAAGTGCTTTACTTAGCAAGTTGCAGAAGCGTTTAAGGATTACTTGACAACTTTCACGCCAAAGGTTGCTTAAGTGCCGCACGGGATTGCAACGCAAAAACTATCATCCCATGACAAGTGGTATCAGAGCGAAGGTTTGCACCCACCCGCAAATTAGCTCGTAGACGATGGCCAATCCTTCTGGTACCTTGCAAGAGGGCACACTCGGTATGAAAGCATCGAAGCAAGCTCGTGGCCGTGAGGAAGGACGTGGACAAGCTAAGTCTCGAGGGAAGTCCAAAGCCTCTCCTATGGATGCATTGGAACCTCGTGTTGCCATGCTCAAAACTTCAGCGTCCGTTGTCCAAGACACCCTTGATACTTTGGAGGTGCAAGTCGATGGCCTTGAGGGTGAATATGAGGATTTCACCGTAGCCACCAAGGCCCTCATGCATGATCAAGCCGAATCTCTCCGAGGGGAGGTCCGAGCATTCATGCAAAATGAGCGAATGAGCTACGAGCATTCCATGATGAGCTGGTCAACTTGTGTAGCTTCATGCAAAATGAGCTACGGGCAGTCTGCGCAGAGGTTAAGGAGGTCCGCTCGAATTGGGCTTGGCATAAGCGCACACTCACCCCTAGCCTGGCTGCGGTTCCCGCAAGCTCTAGTGAGGCGCGCCGCATCGATATGCCCAAGCCCGACACTTATGATGGTGCTCGCAACGCCATTGTGGTGGATAACTTCTTCGGGCTGGAGCAATATTTCGATGCCATGGGTGTCCGTGACGAGGCATTGAAGGTAGGCACTGCGCCTATATTTCTTCGAGGTGCTGCACAACTATGGCGGCGGCGGAAACATGGTGAGATGGGCAAGGGCATTTGCACCATCAGCACATGGGCCGAGCTTTAACAGGAACTCCAGAAGTATTTCGCCCCAAGCAATGCCGAGAAGGAAGCACAAGGGCGCTTACGTCGGCTCAAGCAAACGGGTAGCGTCCGTGATTACATCAACGACTTCACCACCCTTATGCTCGAGATCTTCGACATGTCCGACAAAGACTCTCTCTTCTACTTCCAAGACGGCCTCAAAGATTGGGCCAAGACGGAGTTCGATAGGCGCGGCATGCAAAGTCTCGATGACGGCATTGCTATGGCGGAATCACTATCCGACTACTCCGCCCAGCCCAAGGATAAGAAGCCTAGCCAAGGTAAAGATGGGGGAGAAGGTCGGAAGGACAAGGGCCGCGACCGCAAAGATTGGGGACAGAAAAAGCCTCCAAGCTGTAATAGTGGGCCAAACAAGCAGGAGAAACAGCAGCCGCCTAAGCCTCGAACCCTATACTTCATTTGCAACGGCCCTCATTGGGTACGCGACTGTCCGGAGAAAAAGACGCTTACTGCTCTCGCCGCACAGTTCAAGAGTGACTCTACATCATCACCAGAAGAGCCACAACCTAGAGTAGGTTCCCTTAAGCGGCTTGGCGCACTCGAGAGCCGTTCACCTACCACCACAAAGAAAGGCCTTATGTATGTGAGCGCGGTGATCAATGATCAAGCTGTCCGCGCATTACTCGACACCAGAGCAACACACAACTTCATTTCGGATGGAGAGGCAACGCGCCTAGGCCTAAGGGTAACGAAGGACGGAGGCTTAATGAAGGCGATCAATTAGCCCGCCAAGCCCATTGCGGGCACCGTACAAAACGTGCTTGTAATGCTTGGAACATAGAGCGGAAAGCTCGACTTCTTGACTGTGCCCATGGATGACTTCAAGATGATTCTTGGCATGGAGTTCTTCGACCGAGTCCATGCCTTTCCATTGTCGGTCGCAAACTCCCTAAGCATTCTCAATGGGAGTATGGCATGCATGGTTCCAGCCGAGTGCTCGAAGTCCACGGATAAGGTGCTTTCGGCCATGCAGTTCAAGAAGGCCCTTCGAAAGGATCCTAGCTTCTTGGTCTCCATCCGGGAGATGAACGATAGAGAAGATCTCGAGAGCTTGCCAAGCCAAGTCCCGCGCCCATCCAAGCTGCCCTCGATAAGTTCAAGGATGTCATGCCTACAAAGCTTCCGAAAAAGCTCCCGCCATCAAGAGAGGTGGAGTATGAGATTGAGCTAAAGCAAGGCGCGAAGCCACCAGCCTTAGCGCCTTACCGCATGGCACTAACCGAGCTAGAAGAGTTGCGGAGACAACTCAAGGATTTGGTGGATTCGGGCTACATCCGCCCTCGAAGGCCCTTTTCGGTGCACCCGTGCTCTTCCAAAAGAATAAGGATGGATCCCTACGTATGTGCATCGACTATCGGGCACTCAACAAGATCACCATCAAGAGCAAGTACCTGATTCCCTTGATCGCGGAATTGTTTGATCAACTCGGCAGCGCGCGGTACTTCACCAAGCTCGACCTACGGTCCGAGTACTACCAAGTGCTCATTGTCAAAGGAAATGAGCCGAAGACAGCATGCGTAACAAGGTATTGGTCTTTCGAATTTCTTGTTATGTCGTTTGGCCTTACAAATGCACCGGCCACATTTTGCACTCTCATGAATAAATTTCTCCAACCGTTCCTCGACCGCTTCGTTGTGGTGTACTTAGACGACATTGTGGTGTATAGCACCACTCTCGAGGAGCATGCCCAACACCTACGGCAAGTCCTCCAAGCACTACGCAACAACCAACTCTACCTCAAGTTGGAGAAGTGCTCATTTGCTCAATGAGAGGTGGAGTTCATCGGCCACAAGATAGCGGATGGAAAACTCATGATAGAGGCCATACTAGAGTGGCAACCTCCCATCAATGTGCCCGAACTCTGGTCTTTTCTCGGATTGGTGAACTACTACCGCCACTTCATCAAAGGATATTCCACCATAGCGACCCCTTTGACCGAGCTGTTGAAGAAGAACTGCACGTGGCATTGAACCAAGGAGTACCAACGCGCATTCAGAGCATTGAAGAGAGCCATCTCCGAACAGCCCGTCCTCGCACTTCCGGACCACACAAAACCATTTGAGGTTCAATCAGATGCCTCCGACTTTGCTATAGGTGGAGTGCTCATGCAAGATGGCCACCCTATAGTATTCGAGAGTCGCAAGCTCAACGACACAGAGCGCCGCTACACAGTGCAAGAAAAGGAGATGACAACCATCATTCATTGCCTACGGGTATGGCGACACTACTTGCTTGGCTCACACTTCGTGGTCTTGACCGACAACGTAGCCACAAGCTACTTTTAAACGTAAAAGAAGTTGAGTCCCAAGCAAGCGTGGTGGCAAGAATTTCTTGCGAAATTCGACTACCGGCTCGAGTACAAGCCCGAGAAAGCAAACGTCGTTGCGGATGCTCTAAGTCGCAAGGTGGAGTTAGCTACACTTAGCATGAGTCGGCCGAAGTCCGATTTCATTGAGCGCATCAAGGAAAGCCTCCAACAAGATCCGCTAGCATAAGACTTGTTGGGCAAAGTTCTTGAAGGGAAGACGAGGTGATTTTGGCAAGAGGAAGGCATCCTTCTTACCAAGGGAGATCGACTATTTATGCCGAGGTGGGAAAATTTACGACGGGAGGTGATCAAGGAGTGCCACGACTCAAAGTGGGCTGCCCACCCAGGAGTAGAGCGCACAACCGCACTCGCCAAAGCCTCGTATTTTTGGCCACGCATGAGAGATGACATCGAGGCATATGTGCGAACATGTCTTGTGTGCCAACAAGACAAGGTGGACTGCCAACTTTCGGCGGGATTGTTGCAACCTCTATCAACGGCATCAAGGCCATGGGAGGGCGTCACCATGGACTTCATCTCGGCCTTACCCAAGTCCGAGGGGTGCGGAAGCATCATGGTTATAGTCGACCGCTATAGCAAGTATGCGACTTTCATTGCCGCACCAGCTGATTGCAAAGCGGATGAGGCTGCCCGCCTATTCATCAAGCACATTGTCAAGCTTTGGGGAGTTTTGAAGAGCATTGTGAGCGATCGGGACCCACGCTTCACCGGAAGCTTTTGGATGGAGCTTTTCAAGATGTTGGTGACTGACCTCAAGTTCTCAACAAGCTTCCACCCCCAAATGGATGGACAAACCGAGCGCATCAACAGTCTACTCGAGATGTACCTTAGGCATTATGTAAGCGCTCACCAGCGAGATTGGGCCAAGTTGTTGGATGTTGCCCAATTCTTATACAACCTTCAACGGAATGAGGCGACGAGAAAGAGTCCATTCGAGATCGTCATGGGCTTTCAACCTATGACGCCCAATGCCATAGTCTCGACCCATGGAGGACAAAGCCCAGCGGCTCACAAGCTCGCCTGCGATTGGCATGAGGAAGCAGACATCACGCGAGCATATCTCGACAAGGCCACACGAATGATGAAGAAGTGGGTTGATTCGAGGAGACGCGATGTCGAATACAAGGAAAGCGACCAAGTGATGGTAAAGCTCCTACCCCAACAATTCAAGACGTTGCGGAAAGTACACAAAGGATAAGTGAGGCGATATGAGGGACCTTTCAGGGTAGTTCGACACGTGGGCAAAGTCTCCTACTAACTCCAACTCCCACCAAGACTTGGGATCCACACGATCTTCTACGTGAGTTTGCTTAAGCCATACCATGAAGATGTGGAGGATCCAAGCCGAAGCAAGTCAAGGCTTGCCCCAACCGCCGTTATCACCGCATTCGACAAAGATGTGGAATACATCATTGCGGATCGAGTAATCCGAAGATGGGGCATACCGGCTTACAATGAGTACTTGGTGAAATGGAAAAACCTCCCCGAGAGCGAAGCAACATGGGAGCGCTGAGACGACCTATGGCAATTCGCGGAACATGTGCAGCTCTACAAGCATGAGAACGCGATAAGGACACAGCGGACATAGGTGGGGGAGGATTGTAACGAGCCGCTCAAATCTCTACAAGGCCTGAGATCTAGAACCCTCTACAACTTGTGACTAAGTTAGAACCTTCTAGCCCTCTCCACATGGGTGCTTAAATATGGTGCCAAATGCCTCTCCACATGGGTGCTTGGCTATGGTGCCAATTGTATAGACTTCTCTAGAAGAAGCACACCTAGATGATGAGTCACTTATGTAGAAAACTCTAGAGCAAGCTCACAACTCACTATAAATAGGGGTGAACATTCACCATATTCACCCACCAACATCACTCTTGTACACACTCACAGAACACTTAGCTTTCAAGCTCTCTCGTAGGGGTGGGCAAAATATCCAACCCGACCCGATCCGATCCGAAAAAATTCGGGTTCGGATCGGATGGGGTCTTGAATGAAACCCGATCGGGTGAATTTGTTTCAACCCGATCGGATCGTGATCGGATCAGGTGAAACTCGATCCGATCCGAAAACCCGATCGGGTTGAGACAAAATGAAAAAAAAAATTATGTATTGTTAAATTTCAACAATAAAATGAAAAAAAATCGGACTTTAATTTTTTGTTACTATTAATCATTGATTTTTTTTTTGTATGAGTAGGTTAGGTAAATTAAAAATTAAAATTACATATTATGTTACAATACATATAATTACATATGTCATATGTTGGAATTTTTGAATTAATGATTAATAATTAGATTTACATATAAACTTTGTTGTGTTTTGGATTTTGGAACTTTGTCATTTGTGTTTTGGAAAATGGAAAGTATTTAATTATGTTTAATTTTGTGACTTTGTGTTCTAAATATTAATGTTTAGAATTAGACATTGTGCTTTGATGGAGACCATTAAATTTAAACTTTGTGTTAATTTTAATTTTATGCTTTGTTTAATTTTTAATTTGCATTCATTTGAATTTAAATCTATAATAGTTTTCTTTTTTTTTGTTAAATGTTTATGATGAATTCTTAGGTGGGATTCATATTAAAGGCAAAGAAAATTAGCTCAAAATTGCATTCACCCGAATTAACCCGCATTGACCCAAACCCTATTTGATTCGATTTGACCCGACCCGAATTGACCCGAATTCATCCGAATTGACCCGAATAACCCGAATCTAATCCGAACCCTATATAACCCTAATCCGATCCGATCCGAACTCCACCCGATTTTTTTACCCGATCCGATCCGATCCGAATTTAATTCGGATCGGATCGGATCGGGTTATAAGTTCGGGTGGAGTTCGGATGAATTTTTATCCAACCCGACCAACCCGAAACCCGATCGGGTTGATCCGAACCCGACCCGAATCCGAATTTGCCCACCCCTACTCTCTCGTACTTACACCCCTTATAATTTTCCAAGTGTACATAATATAAGCCATTTTTGGCCATCCAACTCTTGCTTCTCTTTACATTTTCCGCAAGTGCTTTACTTAGCAAGTTGGAGAAGCATTTAAGGCTTACTTGACAACTTTCACGCCAAAGGTTGCTCAAGTGCCGCACGGGGTTGCAACGCAAAAACTATTATCCTGTGACATCTTGCTTGTTAGAACAGGTTAGTGCAGTGAGACTGTGAGGATGCATTACATTGTGAGAGACGTGGCTATAAGGACATCGAAGAAGAGTGGATTTTTCTATCAATCTGGTATTTGAATGTATGAAATGCCGCAAAAGTTTCAGAATTCTTTCACAAGGATTTCATTTTTGAACAACAAGATTACCAGGTTGCCTAGTCAATTGATTGGATGTTCCGAGCTGACTTTGTTGTTCCTCCAAGATAATTCCTTAAAGAAAATCCCCAAGAACTTCTTTCGAGAAGTTAGAGCACTAAGAGTTCCGAATCTAAGCAGCACATAGATAACTTTCCTGCCTCCTTTGCCTGATCTAGAGGAGCTCCATTCTCTATTTTTGAGAAACTGTTATTCCCTAGAAATGCTACCACCACTTGGAACTCTTCAAAAGCTCCAGTTGCTTGATCTCTCTGGCATTCATCTAAGAGAATTGCCAAGAGATATGGATGAATTAAGCAATCTGAAAGAACTGAACTTGTCAGGTTCCCATCACCTTGAAAGCATTCAAGCTGGAGCTATATATGGGTTGTCTCGTCTTGAGGCCTCGGACATGTCCTTCAGTGGGTATAAAATCGGCAAGCAAACAGTAATGTCCCAAAGGGAAGAGCAGCACTCGGTGCGATACCGTCACTGGAACGACTATCAGTTCTTCCATAAGGCTGGACACGGTTGATCACCTTGCCGCTTTAGATGTTGACTGGCTGAAAAGATTAAGAAAGTTCAACGTATGCATCGGCCCAACGAGCTGCTATTCAAACTATCTACCTAATCAATTTGATGAGAAAAGAGTCATTCTTAGAGTGGTGGATCTCTCAGGAAGAGGTCTTGAAGGATTATTAACCAATGCAAGTTCTCTGGACCTAATAATATGCGCGGGCATAAGTGTGATATCTGAAGTAATTTCAAAGAATTGCTTGTGGGTCTCCCAATGTTAAAGTCTCTCACCATATCCACTTGTAATTCCCTTTCAACATTGGTAAGTGGGGAGAATATTCAGAGAAACATGTTGCCAAAGCTGGAGCATTTGGAGCTAAGGCGTTTGAGAAATTTGGCAAACATTTTGGAAGAAATGACGGCTCAAAGATGTCGCTTTTTCAGATTAAAAAAATCATATAAGTGGTTAATTGTCCGAGACTGAGGAACCTCATATCCTTTGCTTTGCTTCAAGAGGTCCAAAACCTTGAAGAGATCAGGGTTATGACTCCAGAAGGATGAAATGTATCTTTGCAGGAAAATTTTCTTATGCAATGCTCACAAAATTAAGAGTCATAGAGCGGAGGGACTTGGAAAACTTGAGGATTATTTCTTCAAGGAAAATAGCATGGCCAATTTTGGAGAAAATTGAAGGTTACAACTGCCCAAGCTTACAAAACTGCCATTGTCAGCCTTCAATGCAAACTAACTGTAAAAGAAATTAGAGGAGGTTTAAAATGGTGGAATAATGTTAGATGGGAAGATGACACAATCAAGTTTAGTCTCCAGCAAATGTTCCACCCATGTACACACGTAACAATGCTGACAAGAGAACATAGTCAATAGATAGGTAAGAAAATATCCTGACTCAAATAAATACACAGTGCCTATCAACTCCATATTGATTCATTTTTTGGATTGCTGATTGCTGAATTGCCTATATCAATGCTGCGGCCATTCCACAAACACTTAAAAGTTAATTTTGTTTTCAAAATTCTGTATAGAAGCATTGAACATTTATCTATGCCAAATGCTCCTCGCTAATGGGGCTTTTCTCGCTGTTTCGAGGATAGAAGAACAGAGGACAGATGATGGCAAGAGACAGCGTACAAGAAAAGTTCAGTACAAGTTACATTGTTGTATCTCTTCTCAACTAAAGCTTTAGTGGTGCATCATGTAAATGCCTGGATCCTATCTCGATCCATCATGCAGAATCATTGTTGCATGGCAGGGAAATAATTATATTAAAAGACTTTATCTGTGGAAATTGTTGCATCCCTCTATGGATTGTATGTTCATTGAAACATTGACAGTAAAATACACGTTAAAATATGGCTTTTCTACTATTATTTCCTTTAGTATTATTTGTTGGGCTACATGCTCTGCCTTTGCTCTGTTTATACCTAAGTTTTTGCTCTACCTTGAATCTCTGTCTCTGAGAATCCGAGTTTCAAATTTCTTTGCAAGCATTTACTTTACTTGCAGTTGCATATCGAACTATGAGATGCACCACCAAAATTTTTGTCATTTGTATCCAAGTACAATATTAACAACTAAAATCTCATTTCTTTTGGGCAGGTGCTAGGGAGACAAGATAGCATAGGAAAGAAATATTAAAAAAGTGAAATTCTAGGTGATTGCTTGCTTGGAAAAAAAATGGTAAAATCCTTTTAAAAATTTCTGGATCGACTTCACATATGACCGTATTAAACAATAAAGTTAGGTTGTGTTTGACACGTGTAAGGAATTGACTTGCAGGACGGCAATGTAGCACTCATAGAAAAATATTACAACGACATATTATATACGAAAAATTCAACAGTCAGGGCAAAACCAATTGATTAAAGATTAAAAGAAATTTCTTAGTAGGTGCCCACCCGTGACGTGCTACTGGAATAAATCCAAAATCAATAATTGACCAAGCAAGATTACTACCAAAATGATAATTAACACGCAATATTTCAACGGTGGCTTCATCGTTCAGAGATGATTTAAGTACTCCAATCATTGCCAAAATTTTGAATTTTCTTGAGATTCTGATTTCTTTTATCACCAAAATTCCATCATGGAAGTGGTAGCTTCAATCTTGGGCTCGGCCGTAGCAGAAGCAGGCCATGTTCTCTGTGGCCCTTTCTGCTCAAAAATCAACAACACCGTTAAGATTCAATCAAATCTCCAAGCTTTAGAAAAGGAATTGAAGGTTCTAATTGGTCTCAGAGATGACATGATATGTCAGCTCGCATTAGCTGAGAAAGATGGAAAGGTACCAACAACTCAAGTGAAAGCATGGGTAAGATCAGTTGATGAATTTATCTTTGAAGTAGATTTAATGCAAGAAAGTGTGAGAGCCAAAGAGAAGAAACATTGTGGTTGTTTCTATAGTTGCTGTCCGCAGTATAGACATGGCAGCAAAGTGGCAAGAATGCTCCAGGAGGTGCAAGGACTTAAAAGTGCAGGAATTTTTCCCGCAGGCTTAGTGATCGCCAATCCCGAAGCAAAATCCGTTGAGCATATCCCTGGACCTTCAATAGAGCATCAAACAACAGCATCAAAAACTTTAGGTAAGCTCATGAAACTGCTGGATTGTGATGGAATCAGGAGAATTGGTATCTGGGGATTGGGTGGAATTGGCAAGACAACTCTTGTTAAGAATCTGAACAACATTCTCAAGAGGGATTCATCAGCACATCGTTCTGGCATTGTGATCTGGGCTACAGTGTCTAAGGAGTTGAATCTAAGATGGGTTCAAGCACAAATAGCTGAGAGATTGAACTTGGATGTGAAAATGGAAGAAAGCATGCACAGACTAGGTATTCGACTGCATGAAAGACTTTCGAGGGAGAGTAACTTTCTTCTCATTCTGGATGATGTTTGGGAGACAATTGATTTGGATTCTTTGGGTGTTCCTCAGCCTGAAGATCATGGTGGTTCGAAGATCATACTGACATCTAGAAGTTTAGAAGTTTGTATGGCGATGAAGACCGATGTGGAAGTTAGAGTTGATCTTCTCAATGATGATGAAGCTTGGCAATTATTTAGTCAAAATGCAGGTGTAGTAGCCAGTAAAGATCCAATTAAACCATTCGCGCAGGCAATTGCCAGAGAATGCAAAGGATTGCCATTGGCTATCATCACCATGGGGACTGCAATGAGGGGAAAGACAAACGTCAAGCTCTGGAAACATGCTCTGAAGGAGTGGCAAAAATCAGTGCCATGTATCAAAGGCATTGAAAACAATGTCTATAATTCTTTAAAATGGAGCTATGATGCGTTGGAAGGTAACAGCAAATATTGTTTCCTATATTGTTCTTTGTTTCCTGAAGATTTCTCAATTGAAGAAAGCGAACTTGTGAGGTGTTGGTTAGCCGAAGGATTAATAGACGGACAAGAAAACCACGAGGACTCATTCAACAGAGGAATTTCTTTGATTGAAAATCTGAAGGACCATTGTCTGTTGGAAGATGGTGCTAGTGAAGGGACCGTGAAAATCCATGATGTGGTACGGGATGTTGCCATATGGATTGCATCTTCCTTGGAGAATAGATGTAAATCACTTGTTCGTTCAGGGGCTGGCTTGACTGAAGTTTCAGAAATCGAGCTAGTGAATTCTTTAAAAAGGGTTTCTTTCATGAATAACAGCATAACAAAGTTGCCTGATTGTAAGCTACATTGTCCAGAGACCTTAACTTTGCTACTGCAAGGCAATTTTCCCCTTGATAGAGTACCTGAGAAGTTCCTTGACGGATTTCCTGCACTCAGAGTCTTAAACCTAAGTGGAACTCGCATCCACTCACTGCCTCTTTCCCTTCTTCAACTGCACGACTGCCGTGCTCTTCTCTTAAGGGATTGCTTCTATCTGGAAGACTTACCCGCACTTGGAGGTCTTACTAAACTTCAAGATCTTGATCTATCTGCTACTAGTATCAGAGAATTGCCTAGAGGGATGGAAAATTTAAGCAACTTAAGGCGACTGAACCTCTCACGCACTCACTATCTAAAGAAAATCCAAGCTGGAATTATATGCAGATTGTCTTCTTTAGAGATTCTAGACATGACACTCAGTGATTATCATTGGAGAGTTAAAGGACAAGAAGACGAGGGACAATCAAATTTTGAAGAGCTTGGATGCCTTGAGCGACTACTAGTTTTGTCCATAAGATTGGAGAACATTCCATCTCAAGGCACTGAAGATCTTACATGGATCGGTAGATTGAGAAGCTTTCAATTCTTTATAGGTCCAACAGCAAACTCCTTGCCAACCAAACATGATGAAAGAAGGGTGACAATCAGCGGCATTGATCTTTCAGGAGAATGGATAGGTTGGTTGTTGACAAATGCAAGTTCTCTGATCCTAAATAACTGTTGGGGACTGGATCAAATGCTTGAAACCTTGGTCATACATAGCGTTGGTGCCTTTGCTAGTCTGAAATCTCTAACTATAGCAGGATCTAGAAGCAGCTTAAGGCCAATAGGAGGATGTGCTGCACATGATGACCTGCTACCAAATCTGGAGGAACTTCATCTCCATGATCTGGCCTATTTGGGAAACATTTCAGGGCTAGTCGGTTATCTTGGGCTCAGATTTTCAAAACTAAGATTAATGGAAGTGACTCAGTGTCCTCGACTGAAATATCTTCTGACTTACGGTAGCTTCATTCTAGCCCTACCAAACCTGCAAGAAATCAAGGTAAGCTTCTGTGATAATCTGGTGGAGCTCTTTTGTTATTATTCAGAGTTAAATTTCACTCCAGAAACTGTTGTGCCAAACCTTCGGAATCTGGAACTGACGAACCTTCCCAAGCTAAGGACTATTTGCAGACAGAAGGAATCTTGGCAATGTCTAGAGCAGGTTAAGGTGATCAAGTGCAAGGAATCTTGGCAATGTCTAGAGCAGGTTAAGGTGATCAAGTGCAATCTATTGAGAAAGCTGCCTCTCACTGCACAAAATGCTGATACTGTCAAAGAAATAATAGGAGAATTGCAGTGGTGGAACCTACTAAATTGTGACCAGGATACCAAGTCAAGCCTCCATCCTTGCTTCAAAGAGGCCAAAGGTAAGATGGAGCTAGGACCAATGGAGATGCAGAAAATAGATGGAACAGTTTTGTGATGAAAACAAGTAAATTAAAATCATGATCATACCAAGATCTGCATTTTTTTCTGTCATGCATTTCTTCACTTAATATTCTCTGTATACAATATATACAACGTCTATTCCTTTTTATATTTTTTCTGATCTACAATGTAAATGCTTTATCTCCACACTGCACGCTTGATGCCACACATACGTAGCTATTTCTTGTTCATTCATCAATTAAGATTACTTCACTGCAAGAAAAAGGGCTTTTGCCGCGAAAAGCTATATTCATTCTTTATTGCAATGTGGATGAGGCAGTTTCAAATGGTCTTTAACGATGGCTAAATAGTCTTATGTTCAAAAAGGTCAGTAATGTGATTGGTTAATATTGAAAGCCAAATGGCTAAGCCTAGGAGTAAGCTTTTCCACAAGTATAGTACCAAAACCATGGTAACCAACAGCTCTTGGGCGAACAGTTTATTCATCGAGTCAAAGGAAGATCAAACCTCTCTAACTAGTTGCATGGTGATATAGGGATGTAAATTTACCGAAGTTTTTTCATAAAACATATAATCTGAAAGAAAATGTTCTGTTCCAATTCAAATAATGTCCAGCATCATATTCTATCTGTTTGAATTTCAGGTATTCTATTGAACTTGATCCAGCAAATTCAGCCGAATCAAACCCCCAAGATCAGGCCTATGCTCTAGCTATTCAATGGCTAATTAAAGTGAGTTATCTATTAGGGTGCGTTTGGGATTGAGGTTGGATAGCTGTAGCTTTTAAGATACAGTACTAAAGTGTTTGGTAAACATTAGTTGTTGTAGCTTGAAAGCTATGTTACTAGAAATTTTTACTTGTATAATAAAAAATCTATTATATCTTTAATAATTTTATCAAAATTATTATTTAAAATTATATTTACTATATATTATTAATGTTTGTTTATAAATCAGCTTTTTTTTTTCTACAAGAATGAATTTAAAAGCAATAAAGACCTCAATCCCAAACGCATCCTTATATGTTAACCAAACAAATCTCACACAAAGATTGATTAAAAACCAGAATAAAAAACAATGAACAAAGATTTTCGAGGTTCAACAAGGGCAATGGAATTTATTAACCCTCAAGAAAAAATAATACAAATGTGAAGAAGATCTTATTACAAGCTCTCGAATCATTCAACCGCCGGCCTCTTAGCCTCTAAGGATGTTTGTGCAGTTTCCACTTTCCAATACGTTCTGGAACCACTGTTACAGATTTCTTGCTAAATTTAACGGCTGTAACTAGGGATAACAATGGGGAGGGGAAGGGAAGGGACCAATCTCCCCGTACGTATCCCCGATATTTTACGTATGTCCCCGTCCCCATCCCCATCATAATTACTTGAGAGAATTCACATCCCCTCCCCGAATAATAACAGGGGATCTCCAAGGGTCCCCTATCCCTGAATAACTAATTCATTGTTTTTTCGATTTTGAGTTAATCATATTAAAATAAAAAATTCAAATAAAAGTAAAGTTTGAAATATATCTTACATTAATATCCATTACAAAAGTCACATCCATTAAATTAGTTAGTAACGCAGCATGCAAGAGATACAAACTTCTTTTACAAACTATCATGAACAAATTAATAGTTTAATACAAAATTGTTACACAAAAATCGAATTTAGATTCAAAATTAACTTTTTCAATGGTGGCGTGGACACTTTATAAATGTGGACTATTCCTTTTGTAGCATAATAGTTAAGTCGGAGTAAATCAAGAGCAAATATTAGATTAGATTAGATATTAAAATTATGATTTGCTGTGGGCAATTATAACATCTAAAAATAAATAAAAAATATATTTAAGTTTAAAATATTTAATGAATATTAAAATTAAAACAAAATTTTTGAACTAATAGAATCTACCTAGTCTTTTTAATATCCTAAATAAAAATTTAGGACTTTAATTAGTTAATTAGGCCTAAAAGTTTAATAATATAAATATTTTGATATTTGTTATTTTTACCAATATCTATAATTTTATAATTCAAAATTTATTATTTATTTACTAGTAATTTTAAAAAATAAAATTAAAATTAAAAATTAAAATGGAAAAATAGGTAAGGGATAGGGATTCTCATCCCCTCCCCGAATAAGGAATTGAATAAAAAAATTTCTCCGTCCCTTCCCCGAATAAAAAATTGGGTATGAAATTATTCTCATATCCTCTCCGAATAGAAAAAATTCCCAAAAATACCCGTTTCCGTGAGAATTTTTGTCATCCCTAACTGTAACAGCCAATTGACCAATCTGACGCACGTGACTGGAGAGCACTGACTTAAGTGGTGGAAACGGCAGGGAGATGTCGTTTGATGTTATCTACTTAAACATATATCACGTGCAACACACACGCTGGACTTGACATAAGTAGCCCACATGACGTGGCTGTCCTATTCTGGTGCTAAAAAGCCACCGACACGTTGCTTATACATAAATATATATCGACGACTTGATGGTAAGGTTTCTAAGATAAAACCGACATTGTTGTTTTCTGCAGAAGTCTTAATTCGAGATCAATCTTCACACTCTTTTGACTAAAGTCAAAGGTACTCCGCCTAAGCAATTAAAACAGATTGAATAAATTAACTGAAAGGCTATGCATGGAATGAAGCAATTAATTCTTCCTCTCATTGGTGTTCCCATGGTGACATTCTCATGCAACATCTCTTGCAAAATGGTTCAATCTCTTTTGAAGTATCAACCTTCCCTGTATTTCTACAGAACAATAGCCAATTAATTAAGCTTCTTCATCATGCCGGACATCGACTTTCACTTCTTAATCTGTACATTTCATCTGATCTCCCTGCATATTTCTAGAGTGGTCCTAATCAACTGATATGATCCTAGAACCCATATATATGAACCCAAACAATCTAAATCTATTATCTCCAAAACATCATCCAGAATAAGAAAAAATTTTATCTTTTTGGAGACTTCGATGAATTCGAGCAGCTAGCCTCTCCATACTTTCTCCCATTTTCACCTCCAAATTCAATCTTTGTAATTAGCCCCTTTTTAAGTCCAGTAGCTCCTTGGACACATACGGTAGCCAATGTACCTATAGGTGAAGTTGTTGCGTTGAAGTGCTCTTGAGCTTGTTATTCAAGTTCCTAATCAGTGTAGTCTTCCCCACACAGCCCATGCCCCCAAACACCAATTCACATAACAGACTAATAATTTTTTTCTGATGCTGTCGTTTGATTTTCAATTGAAGGTCCAAGTAACTTATACAGAACACTAGTTGTTTCCTAGCTCGGCTTATACATTTCATAGCCATTGAGAAAGCATCCGCGAATTTTTTGTGGACCGACAGACTAGTCGACCTATCTCTACCACACCTGCACCAACGATAGAAGTCACCACTTCCATTGTAGAATTTGTGTTGAAAGTATATGCGAGTTTGAGGAAAAAGATGTGGATAAGCAACCGTAAAGAGTATACAAGTATCGACAGCATTTTCACAGTAGATTATCTAAAGTCAAAGTTCAAATTGAAGGCCTTCAGAAGGTTGAAATGGACCTGCACCACTAATATTTAACATATGTGTTAAGTACTGACAAATTCATATTTATAAAGCATAAAATTATAATTTCATATTACAAGTCTCATTTATATTTCTATTTTTATGTGTTTAAATCCGCTAAATTTTTATTATGTGTGTTTTATTATAATTTAAGTATTTTATGTATTTAAGGGATATTTTTGTTATTTTACGACTAACAAAAAGTTAGATAGTAAAACGGATGATATTTTTTAACTCGCAATGGTTGAAAACCTTAGTAGGAGCATAAAAGGATAGTTGTCACTGTTCATGTATACGGTGTTGTTCACATATATGGTATTATTCACAAGTATGGCATTGTTCACATATACGGTATGATGACGCGGCATTGATCGATGATGTGGCAACATTCTTTGGACCAATGATGTGGCATTGACTGATGATATGGCAGGATGTTATTGGACCAAAATACTAATATGGCGTTGACCAATGACGTTGCAGCATCTAATTGGACCGAAATGCTGATGTAGTTTTAATTGATGATGTGTTCCAACCAATTAAAGCTTGTCACGTGGCGCAATCCTAAGCGTCCGAATTATTTTCATTCAATGGCCATGATTTACTTATTGTATCTATAAATAGAGGGCTCCCCGTCCCTCTAATTTAACAACATTGAAATTATTTTTGAGCTCCATTTTCTGTAATTCTCTCTACATCTTGTATTTTCTACGTATTTTAATAATATTAATATTTTACCCACGGTTCAATTATGAGTGACTAGTTTAGATTCAAGATTGGGTTGATTGTGAAGTCTCAATATGATCCATGGGCTTAATTAGGTAAGTTTATTTTCTTTTCTTCTTTAATTTATGTGATTATTTTGACTCATTATCGACATATAGTATATCTTGTCTAGATTTTGCATAGTATATCGGCTCCCTAGTGAAAGATTGTTCTTGTCTGGCACAAGGAGTACTTTGCACTATATTTATTAAAGAGAAAATTCCCCTCTAGTATTTTATGGGGTCGTCTTGACTCAGTGTTAACAGAGACTGTATGTAAGCTATTTAGTGGATGGTCATACCACGTTGTCGACAGCAGGATTATTATCATTTGGCACAGCGTGTTCTTAACGCCACACTTAGTGGAAGATCTGAAATACTAACTAGGCAACCCAAGAGGGAGGGTGAATTGGGATTTTAAAATTTAATTTACGCAAACCACACAATAATTTAATCTAATGCCTCAATGGAATAAAAAATAATAAATTCAATAACACACAATAATAAGAGAGTAAGGGAAGAGAAAGCAAACTCAAGGATTTTTACGTGGTTCGGCTATCTCCGCCTACATCCACACCTCCAAGCAACCTAAGCTTGAGAATTTCACTATCCAACCCTTCCAAGGCTTCAAAAGCTTACAATTAACTTCTAACGGGTCAATGAACCTTTATAACAAAGACATTATCTCCTAATCTCTTCACTCAAGTGTCTCACACACTTAAACACTTACAAATTTATGAGAAAATGAAGATTACAATCAAATACTCTCTTAAATAGTATATTTACAAAATGAAGAACAAAGATGATTCAATAAAAGATAATTTACTAAATTGAAGCTCAATATATGTTATGTGCACTTGTTTATACTTGCAAAGATTACCAAAAATGAATTGGTTTTAAGTTTATATAGTTTGAGCTCAAAAACTAAACGTTCTGCACATTTTGGTGATAATCGGCTTATCGTTTATAGAATCCGGTTAGTAGCTTTTATGTTACTATTACGGCAAAAATTTGAATTTTAAAATATTCGGCATGCCACTTTTCATATCCGATTAGCCGCTTTTTGAAATCCAGATAGCCGCTTTCGAAATCCGAATAGCCGTTTATGCACTAAAAGCTTGCTGCCCAGAATCCGGTTAGCCGCTTGTCACATCCAGTTAACCGGATGCTACAGTGACTGCTACAGTGAATTATTTTTTAAAATTATAGTTTGCCCTAAAACTTTTCATAACTATAATATGGCCTAAAATGTTATAAATTTTTTAAATAGGTCCAATTTTAGAATTTCTAAATAATACTTGCTATTCCCAAAACTTTCTAAAATTATGATATGGTCTAAAATGTTATGAAACTTTTCAAATAAGTCATTTTTCAAAATTTCAAGTAATAATTGTTGTTTCAAAGTTTTCAAAATTCTTTCAATTAAACCATAAACTTGAAAAACAACCAATTTCATAAAATCATTTTTCCATTAAATATAAAACCTTTATAATGTGAAAATAATGAGTTATTTAAAATGTAAGAAAAATAATTTAAGCTTTTAAAAACTTAATCATTCTTAATTTTGTTTGTTATCATCAAAATCAACATTATGGATGCATAAATGTTAACAAGATCATTACCTCTGGCACACTGAGTATTTGATACCGTAGCATTTACATTTTGGATTGGAGTGGGAATCCTAAGGAGTAGAAATCCTGGGATTAAGAGTGTGGAATGAGAGTGAGAGTAGGTTGTTTAGTTACACTGGAGTGGGAGTATAAAATTGTCTTGGATTAGGAGTAAATGATTTTAAATTACAGTTTTACCCTTATTTAAAGAATTATAATTTTTAATTAAAAAATTAATAAAAAATATATTTGAAAAATAAAATATTTATTTTATTATATTTATAAATTAATAATAATTATTAATATTCTTAATTATATAAATCATAATTTTTTATTAATTTTAATTTGAATTATGTAAATAAAAAATTATCAATAATAGCAACACAAATGAAACATTATTATTGACAATATAGTACAAATTAATATTTTCTTAAAATAAAATATTTATTATTATTAATTAAATAAATATAATAATATTATATTTTCAAATAAAGATAGAATATAGTAATATTATTAATTCTCTATGAGTATAATAATATTATTTTTAAGTAATTTTAACTTAGAATCAACATAAATTATTATTTTTAACTAAATATAATAATATTATATTTAAATATGTTTAATATTATTATTTTAATAAATTTAATTTATAAAATAACATATTAGTATTATTTAAACAAATATAATATTATTTATTTTATTTTATTAATTTAATAAATTAAGTATGTTTATTGTTAATTTTTTTAATAAATGTAATTTATAATATTATATAATAATATTATTTAAATAAATATGATATTATTTATTTTATTTTATTAAATATTATTTATTTTATTTTAAATATAAGAGTAAAAAGAGAAGAAGGGGGAGTGGATTCCCACTCCTACCTCTCCCCATGGGAGTGGGAATCTCACTCACCACTCCAAAATTAGGTGGGGTCCACTGAGTGAGATTCTCACTTCTTCCTTAAAAATTATAAGTAAACACTGGAGTGAGAAGAATCCACACTCCTCACTCCTCACTCCCCACTCCCACTCCAGAAAGTAAACACTACATATTGGAGTGAGGATTATGAGGAGTGGAAACACTCCCCTCATGAATTAATTAGAACTAAAAAGGAAATATTAAGCCAATGGTGAATGTTGAATGTGAATTTAGAGATTCAAGCGTTTCATTTGCATTGTTTTCATCTTTAATTCATTCCCGCTATTTTATTTTAAATTTTAAGATAAAAAAATTTAATTTTAACCAATTCACATATACACCTAGAAAATTAACTCTATACATAATTAAATTTATCTCCTTGTAGGATCGGCACTCGTTACCACAAAATCTATTCGACAATAAATTTATGCACTTGCGAGTACAATAAAATTTGCACAATAATTTGTCCATTCAATTATTAGACAAGAACGAATTCAAGCATTTTAGTCTTCATCTTTGGCTTGTCCTTTGAAAAGATTTAAAGAGAGATAAAAGAGAATTTTCCAAAGTTTTTCGCAACATATTTGTTTCTTTACACCTAACTTGAACTAGTTCATGCGAAAGTGCATTGTTGCTGATTCACTCCCTTCTTAAGCACAAAGAGATGTGAAAAGCCCTCAAATGCCAAGTAATTTCCTTTTTTTATGTTCAATATTCAGCTTTTTCTTGACAGAAACATCATGACAAATTCTATGAACCTACATGAAGCTAGTTGACCATCACTTGCAGCAAATTAAAGGACTACTAATCAATTAATTAACTACACAAAAATTTGGAAAATAATAATCTAAAAAAATGCTAAAACTTCTAAAATAAATATATTGATCTTGAGATTAAATGATTTTTTTCCCATCAATACATTTACAATATACTCAAATTACTGATCATTTGTTTATTTCTCTTACAATTTTTTATTTTAATTTTTACAATATTCATTATAGAAAAGTTTCTAGGTAGGATGAGCATAAGATGATTATGAAAGAAGAAACTATGCCTTGAAAGAGCTTTGATCTAAAATATTTTGAAACTGCAGAGTATGCTATAATATGGTAACTGTTTTTAGTACAAAATAAAAGTCTTTATAAAAAGCAAACAGACTATTTTCTATTGTAGACTTGAAATTGCATACATTGGTAGTATGGTAACACTTATGATACATTTTCAAAAATCCATCATCATTTAGGAGACAAACATGAACTGGCCAAAAAAAGGGGAACATAAAACTGAAAAGTAGTCTTATTATTGATAAATAGTCTGGCACATATTGAAAAGTATAGGCTTTGAGAAGCTTTGAATCGCCAGCAGGTAACTTTTTTCTATAACTATTTTACTTTCCTCCCTTCATCTGAGTGTTTGAATTGGGTTCTTCTAAGATGTAGAGATAGAACTGCTGCAAAAGCAAAAATGGAAGAATCAATACATAGAAAAGAATTAAAACAAAAAAGAAAAGAAGAGAAGGGAAAAACATATGAGCTACTGAATTACCTTTAAATATCAATAGCAAGCAGGAGAGCTGTAGGAGATTTTTGAAATGAAACTTTGATTGCTCGCTTTAAACTTCGTTTTCTTCAAGGATCATTTTCAATTGCTCTATATCTAATGCGATATTTTTCCTTAAGCACAACAATCCCCTTGTTATGGCAGTTTTTAAGCTTCTTATAGTGTAGTGGGTCCATTTTTACGTCATTGTCCCTATTTAGATCATCTTCAACTAGATTAAATTACCCAAAATTTCTCATTGCCAATGACTGCTTAATTAAAGGAAATGCAGTCCAATAAGAAATTTCACATTTTCTTTTCTTTTGGATCAAGTTAATTGCTTCATCAGTAGTTTGATAAAATTTTCCAGCACCATTCATAACATGAGATCCTTCTGAATTCAAAGATCTATACAAGTCCACCAGATCTAGACTTTCAGTAACCAAATTATTTTCCATGTTATTTACTTCATACCTTTTCAAGTAGAAGCTCTTCCAGTTTGCATTCTACTTAATCAAGTTGAATGCGCCGAGTACACTGATTAGATTTTTGTATACAATGATTTTTTTCAAGAGCAGGATAGTGATTGACGCTAGTAAGCATGTTCGGATTCGGGCTTAATCATCATCACGACTGCAAATGCCGCCATCTGTGTTTAGCTTTGGTAGGGGGACAGTGATAGATATAGGCCAAAGTTTAAAGCGTTAGAATTGAGCGCCGTTTGGGCAAAGAAAGAGGTAGTTTCTTGGATAGAGACATGATCGGTCTGGCAGTATTTTGTGCTAAATCAGACATAGGAAAGTGTTGCTCCATCGTTTGGGTAAAAACGATTTTGGATGAAATTATGTCTTGGAAAGAGATATCATATGACTGGCCAGAGCTTTATGCGAACATTGGTAAAAGATGAGGCATTGTTAAACCAGAGATGTCGGATGAAGAAGTTTCTTCAAGGTCCCTATTTGGCCAGGGATGGCGGAGAGATCTGAAAAGACAACAATGACAAAAAGATTCGACATTTGGTCTCGGCAGCTGTTTTGAGTCGACATTGGAATTATTGAGAAAGCTGCAGAATGGCAGAAAGATTCAACATTTGGTCTCGGTCGTTGTTTTGAGCCAACAATAGGTTAATGGAAGGAAGTAAAGAGGCAGCAATGGCAAAAAGATCGACAGTTAGTCGTGACCATTGTTTTAAGCCGACAATGGGATAGCGGAGGGAGATTAAGAGGCAGTAATGGCAAAAATATTCGACATTTGGACTTGGCCGTTGTTTTGGGAGGAAATGGTTTCTTGGACAAGGATTGCAGCTTCTACCTGTGTCTTTCATCACCATCTTCTTTCATAAACCACTTGAATTAGTGCACACCATTGGAGGTGGAGGCAAAAAGATTCGCTATTGTTTGGCCAGCGGATGGAGTGGTTAAGCAGCAACAAAGACCTAGTGGTTTTGGGCATAAATTGTTTCTTGGACGGGGATTGCTTGTCATTGCCGTCATCTTTCATAAACCACTTGTATTGGTAGGTGGACGATGAAGTACGGTGCATCGAAATCTAAGGGCTAATTGGCTAAAACTGAATTTGGAGGGAAACCAATTTTCTTTGAATTGTGTCATTCTGCTGACTCAATTCGTTTGTTAGCTTTCACTTGTATTCAACTTCAACTTCAATTCGTTTGTGTGCTAATGTGACCTTTTTGACACATCACTTTCTCAATTTTTTTATTTTTTTACTTTTGAAGTAAAACGCTACCGTTTTGGCTATCATGGCTATTGCTTATGCTTTCTTGAGTTACTTGATTTTGGCCAAATCAACTTGTGCTTCTGGTTGGTAAGTTATTTCATTTCATTTCTCTTCAATACAAATCTAACTATTTTTTTTCAATTAAACCTTGACAGAGCCTAATTTTGTCACGCGGGGTTTTTTGTTTTGGTCAACCGATTATTAATTAAATAAAAGTATTTTTTAGGTTAAAAAAATCGATCTAGTATGTCTCACTATCATTGCTTTATTCTATACAGCTTTTATGGTTTTTAATGGTGATTTCGTAATTTATTATCAAAAGTTTGATGAAATGGGTAGAAACTAGAAACTTAAATTGGTCAGGGATATGAATTTAAATCCAAGCTGGTCTTTTTTTGAATTTGGTTCACAATCTTATTTAGCTTAATGAATTAAGTCTGTAGTTTTGTAAATTCTACAATTGAGTGGGTTGACCTTATGTAGTCACTGTTTTTGCACCCTTTGTGTGTGGCTATCTTTCAGATAATGCCTTCTGGTTCTTACTTCAATAAGTTGTATGTATTCAGTATTATCAGAATTTATTTTCTTTAATTTCATAATATTTATATCTACTATAATACGAAGCTCTCTTGGAAATTTCTTAATTGTCGTCTTACAATAATAATTTTCTATTGCGCACACCACTGAACCACGACTTTCACAACCCAAAAGAACATTTGGTTCCAGATGCTCTGTTATAAAACAAAATATTAAGTACAAATAAGAAAATTTTATGACTTTCATGTATACTAAATGACAAAAAGTATACCATTTTCATGTATACTAAATGATAAACACAATGAAGAAAAGAAATGAGAGTATAAAATATAAAAGACCAATGACCAAATTTTTAAATAAGCAAAACATACCAAGCTTCTTTTGAACTTCATTTGTTGGTTCAAAAAGATTTAATGCTTAGTTGCTAGTGATCTGAATGTCAAATTGGCAATATCTAATCCTAAACGCCCTTGGCTCATGTTTATTTAGGGTAAAGATATTGAGGTGCTTTTTTTTTATTTGTTTGTTTATTTATTTATGATGTTTTGTATTTATTTTATAGATTGATGTTTAAATTGTTTCATAGTTTGGTGTAGCTCACCAAGACTTTGTTTGTAAATAAAGTGATATATGAAGCATGTTCCCGCCCAAAAGTCCATTTTAGTTTTGGACATTGAGGGTTCAAATATTTGGGCTGTTATTTAAGTATGACACCAAGGGAAATTATCTACTCTTTATTTGCTTAACACAAATGATAACATTAACAATTTGTTAAGGTGTTCCGTAATTGAACTTACAAAACAAAAATAGAAACAAAGCCATTTTAGCTATAGTCTTTAATGAATTTTGAAAAAGAAGAAAAAAGGAAATTATCTTCAAATACCAGCAAGTTGATTAGTGTTTTGAACTGACGCTTTGATAACTTGATTTTTATCACGAATCATCTTGGCCTGTTGTTCAAGTCAATCTTATCTTTCAACGCATAGATGTTCTTGGCATACCAGAAGTTAAGCTTGTCATAATAGTCAACCATTTGCCCTCCATAGCCATGAGACTATTGTGGAGTGTTGAGATTGTCATGGAGTGTTTACTAAATAGCAATACGAATCAAAATAAAGAAGTTGTTTACTTGTTTAATTGGGGGTGGAAATGGGAATGAGATGCATAGGACCCAAATAAAAATAAAGATTGATTACTGATATTGTAATGCCAGTGGATAAGCTAAGAATGAGAACCCCATTCCCCTCAAGACAAAAATATTCACATTATTTTTTTATTTTCCCAAAATACCATCTTTGATATTAAAAATATAAATTGAAAAAAAAAAGAAAAAAATGAAATCCGTAACTTAGCAACAGATCTATCTCACCTCTCTACTTAGAAACGATCGGCTGCTTGGCTTCTTTCTCGCATCACTCACTAGCCGGTTGAGTAACTCATCGTAGATTGCAGTCTTTGTTACTCGTTACCAATCGGCTACCACCTGGTTTCTCTCTTCTCTTCTTCTCTCACATCAGCTCGTCACCAGTTGAATTTATCATTGATTGCAGCCCATCACATTTAGTTCTACCACATGCGGTGATCTTTATCACACAATTTATCACCGTTCAGTGTCTATGATCATCGTTCCAAGTATATTTTCCATTTTTCTGCTCATTTTGTTTTGTTATAACTTATAATTTGTGTTATTTCTATTATATTATAATTATAATATCTATTTTATCACGATTTGCTGAATAATCTTCATTGCTTGCTTATTTGATGTTTAATTATAATTGTCAAATTTATGATTTGAGAGTTTGCAGGCTTAATTTGCTTTTGGTTTTGAAATTTGATCAATATTCATTAGCTTAATTTGTGATGTTGAGATATAGGATGACTCATTTGTTAAATAGGAAGAAAATAGTCTTGGTAGCTTGTTGAGTTTAAATTTAATTACTATGGGTGTCAATGTGCAAGTGTACACAATAAGTAATATAATGATGAGTATTCAAGATCATCTCCGTAGGGATTGATGTTACGGAAATTGCTACAACAACCTTAACAGTTTTGCTTGAATTAAAAGTAAATTGAACAATTAAACTAATAGCTATCTAATAAAATGAAATAAGTAAATATGCAGAAAAGAAAATTCTCACATCAAACATAAGAATAAAATCAATAACAATGAAGTAGTTGAGTGACTAAACTCTCTTAATGAACTTGACTAATTCTTGCAAATCTGAGTTCAGTTGCTGTAGCATCTGCTATAGCACTGGACAGAATCGTCACACATCCTCAGCTTTCGCATATTAGATATCTTATATCTATATGCAACCGAACAGTGACCAATTGTTATGCCAACATAAGATATAGCATTACACGCTTAGGTTCAATTTACCCTACAAGGAGAATCATTATATCCAGTTCATCACTAATTTTAGATTAATCATGGCCCTTTTGTAATTAAGTTAAACTCAATCCAGGAAACCCAATCTAAAACTAAGTATTGTTCTAATATGATCCACTAAGACAAACCCTTTTGTGGCTCTTTCCTACCTTGTATCATTAAATGGGTGGTCAGCCGAAATAATGAATAGAATAAGCTTTACCAAAATAAAATTCTATAGCAAACATGTAGTAAAAATAAATTCAATCAAGAAGCTATTAAGATTGTCTATCACTCAACCGCAATTAAATTAGTTCATGATCTGTGAAAGTAAAATAAACAAAAGAGTTTTAGCCATCAAATACATTCCTATGATTAAAGAGTACACAAGACAACAAGAGAAGAATAAGAATGACTGAATTCCGATTGACTTCTGCAAATTCTCCTTTGATACAGCCTTAATTCTTGCTCCTGAATTTTGTGTTTATTTTCATTTTTTTCCTTAGTTGGCGGTCTTTTTCTTGTGTGTGTGTGTGCCTCTTTTATAGCTTTAAAATTAGGGTAAACGGATGTCCAGGTCGTGCATCTTCCAAATTTGGAAACTGCAGATCGTAATCTGTTAATTACTTTGAGCGAGATTTTTCTGTCATTATTCCAGGATTGCTACAGCAAGGGTTGCTACGCAATGGCAACAGCATCTGCACTGTTCCAGCTTTGCTCCAATTCTTCTATAGCCATGTTCTTTTATCCTTTTTATGAACCTATTGCCACATCATTCTTCTCATGAAAATTTAACTTCCAAATACCTACAATTATGTATATGTTTTAAGCACACAATTATTCAAAATCAAGCAAACTTTATTAAACGTTAACTAAAACAAATGTTAATGCAAACTATCATTAAAATACACTAAAACACATCAATTACTCTTTAAGTAATCTTTGATTTGATCTTAAAAGTATCATGATAACTCTTATTTCATAGAGTTATCATCGCTACACACAATTTAGTGAAATAAAAATCCTTATATAACACATATATAATAGAAGATCAAGCATCGTTAATTGTTATCATACTACATCCCAGAACGAAGCAATCCTATTGGAGCTTTTATTTTGTTAAAGTCACAAGTACAATCTGAGTCAACAAAGCAATCCTGTTGGAGCTTTTCTTTTGTTAAAGTCACAAGTACAATGTGAGTCAACAAAGCCCCATAAATCTCTACTTTTTCCATCCGATTTTTCATACACCAAACTGTAATCCATAGTGCTATTCCAAAGTGCTATTTAGATACCTTAACGTCCATTTCACTGAGTTTTGATATTCCATTCCAGGTAAGGCCATATATCTACTGACAACATTAAATGCATGAGAAATATCTAGTCTTGTTAAAACTGAAGCATACATTATACACCCAACTCCATCTATTTTTGGACATTTTAAGCTTGAAAGCTTAAACTGTGAAGCAATTGGTATCTTTACAGGTTTACAGTACCAATTCCAAAGAATTTAAGTACGTTTTCTAGATATTTCTTCTGAGAAAGAAATATGGTTCCCTTTCTTCTGTTCCTTATAATCTTCATGTCTAGTATCTTCTTTGCATATCCCAGATCCTTCATATAAAAATTAAAACTCAGCAGATGCTTCAAGACTTCAATCTTCTCTCTTCTTTTATAAGCAATCAACATATCATTAACATATAACAACAAATATATGTAGATATTGGTTTCTCTACCTTGTAATAACATAACAATCAAAATTGCACCTTATATATTCATAAGTAACCATAAACTAATCAAACTTGAGATTACCACTGCCTTAGAGATTATTTCAACCTATACAACGACCTATTCAACAAGCACACATAGTCAGCTCTTTCAAAATCCACATACCCTTCTGCTTGAGTCATCAAAATCTTCTTTTAAAGCCTCCTATGCAAGAAAGCAATTTTGACAGCAAGTTGACCAAGTTCCATGTCATAAATTACTATCAACGCCAAAAACACCCTCATAGAAGCATATTTGACTATTGGTCAAAAGACTTCCTTAAAATCAACTCTTTCCCTTTAAATATACCCCCTAACTACCAGCCTAGCTATAAATCTCCTAGATTCGATAGTTAATATGCCATTTTAATTCTTGAAATCCAATTACAACCAACTACCCTTCTATTTCCAGGTTTCTTGCTAGTTTCCAACTGTTATTATTATAAAAAAAATGTAATTTCTTTATCTATAGTCTTCTACCATTTTGCCTTATATGAGCTTTGGACTGCTTCCTTATATCTCTTTGGTTCATTTACATCAATTTAATAGGATGCATTAAAGCATATGCAATTAGATTTTATATCCATATTTCTGAAGTGCTTTTATCTTCCTTTTTTTCTCTGTCTTTAGTCACGTGATAATCATGAACTTAAGTCTATATGTGATGTTTGGACGAGTATCCTGAGTTTCTTTTTTATCATCACATCTATGATCTGAATTATCGTCTTCCTCTAAAGTTTTCTAATCAACATGCTCTACCTCAAATTGAACTTTAGTTTGATCTTCTTCTCGTTGTTCAACATTCTCAACAGATTTCTTCTTGTCTAATACACCATTTTATTAAGCATCACATCCGTATTGATCATGTATCTAAGTGAACTAGGATCAGTACCTGTTGGTATAAATTCAAATATTATGGGTGTCAATGTGCAAGTATACACAACAAGTAATATAATGATAAGTGTTCAAGATCGTCTTCACAAGGATTGATGTTACGGATATTGCTACAACAATCTTAATAGTTTTGGTTGAACTGAAAGTAGATTAAACAATTAAACTAATAAACTACCTAATAAAATGCAATAAGTAAATATGTACAAAAACAAACTCTCACGTCAAGCACAAGGATAAAATCAATAGAAATGAAGTAGTTGAGTGATTGAACTCTCTTAACGGATTTGACTATTTCTTGCAAATTTCGATTCAGTTGCAGCAGCATCTAATACAACACTGGGCAGAATCTTCATGTATCATCAGCTGTCACATGTTGGATGTCTTATATCTATATGCAATCTAACAGTGACCAATTGTTACGCCAATATAAAATAGAGCATTACACGTTTAGCTTCTATTTACCCTGCAAGGTGAATCCTTATATCTAGTTTATCACTAATTTTAGATTAAGTATAGCCTTTTTAGACTTAAGTTGAACTCAATTCGGGAAACTCAATCTAAAACTAAGTATTGTTATAATATGTTCCATTAAGATAGACCTTTTTGTGGCTCTTTCTTAGCTTGTACCATTAAATAGGTGGTCTGCCGAAATAATGGCTTAAAATAAATACTATCATAACAAAATGCTATAGCAAACATGTAGCAATATATAAATTCAGTCAATGATCCATTAAGATTGTTTATCACTCAACCACAAATAATATTAGTTCATAGTTTGCAAAAGAAAACTAAACAACAAAGGTTCAGCCGGCAAATACATTCTCATGTCAAAGAATAAATAAGAAATCAAAAGAAGAATAAGAAATACTGAAATCCAATTGATTCCCATAAATTCTCCACTAGTGCAGCCTTGATTCTTGCTCTTAAAATATGTTTTCCCTTTGTTTCTGTTCGGTTTATGATCTTGGTTGACAACCCCTTTCTCTTTTGCATGTGTGCCTCTTTTATAGCTCAAAATTAGAGTAACCAAAGGTCTAGGGTGCGTATCTTCTAGATTATAAAAGTACAGATCACAATCTGTTAATTACTTCACGTGAGATTTTCTCTGTTGTTGTTTCAGAATTGCTACAGCATTGGTTGTTACAGCAATGGCTACAGCATCTACACTATTCCAGATTTGCTTCATTTCTTCTATGGCCATATTCTTTTGTCCTTTTTGTAACCCCATTACTACAACATCCTTCCCATGAAAATTTAACTTCTGGTTACTTATAATCATGCATATGTTTTAAGCACATAATTATTTGAAGAGTAATGATAGAGCCACAAACTCTTATACAAATTTATTTTATACAAACTGATGTGGCATAATAAAACTGGTTGAATTAAATATCTCTTGACCCACATGATTTATTTATATTATTTTATATTTTCATTCAACCAATGAATTAAAGCCACATCAGTTTGTACAAGATAAGTTTGTACAAGAGTTTGTCGCTGTATCATCACTCTTATTCGAAATCACACAAACTTTATTAAACTTAAACTAAAAAGGATGCTAATGCAAACTATCATTAAAATACACTAAAACACCTCAACTACTCTTTAAGTAATCTTAATTGAAGCCTAAAAGTATCATGATAACTCCCATTTCATAGAGTTATGAGAGTTATCAGTACCCCACAGTTTGTACCCCTTGACTCCATCAGGATAACCAATAAACTGACCCTTAAAAGCTCTAAGTGCAAACTTGCCTTGATTGAAATGTGCATATGCAGGACATCCAAAGACTTTAAAGTTGTCATAACTTGTTGGTTCACTATGCCACATTTCAAATGGAGTTTTAAAATATAGAACAACAGAAAGACTAAGATTTACTAAGTAGCCTACTATCAATAAAGTTTCTACCAACAAGCTCTTAGAAAGTTGTGATTGAACCAGCATGCATCTCACCTTATCCATTAAGGTCTGATTCATTTTCTCTGTTATTTCATTTTGCTAGGTGTCAAACTATTGATTGCAGAACTCAAGACCATTATCAATCCTTAATTTTTTCAACTTTTTACTAGTGTAGTCTTTAACTAATGATTTCCATTCTTTAAACTTTCCAAAGACTTGATTCTTGTGCTTCAACACATAGATCCAAACTCTACTTGAAAAGTCATCAATTATAGATAGAAAGTAATTATTACAACCAAGTGAGATTGTCTAAGCATGGCCCCAAATGTTAGAGTGTATATAGTCTAAGCTACCAGAGGTCTTATGATTAGATTTCTAAAAACTAGTCTTTGTATATTTTCCCAAAACACAGTCTTCATAAAAATCTAAATCTATAATATTTTCATTCCAAATGCCCTGTTTTTATTACTCTTTTAAGCCTTTTATTCTCATATGTCTAGGTCTTAAATGCCACAAGTGTTTTCTTTTCCAGAGCTGATAGAGATACTTAACAAATCAATTATAGCATCTTCATCTAAGATATATACATCATTCATCTCAGTTCCTTTTATAATAGTTGTAAAACCATTTTCAATCTTAAGTTTACAAAATTTACGTTTTATACTAAATCGAATCTGATCTAGCATCTCTAGTAAAATTAGGTTCTTTTTCAAATCAAGAACATACCTGACTTCCCTCGGTTTTTTAATAGTGCTATCATGCTATTTAAGATTAACATTTCCCATCTTAATGACTTTATATATAGCATTATTGCCCATCATCACTCTTCCCACAACAATTTCACAATAATATGAAAAGTAATCTTTAAAAAGGCACATGTGAAATGTACAACTTGAGTTTATAATCCATTTAACTTTTGCATATCTTCAACTGCCACACATACTCTAACTAACTCATATCCTTCTTTTTCAACAATAGTACATCACCATTTTGCCCCATTTTCTTGTTCTTCTTTTCTGGCAATCTTTCTTCAAATATCTCTCTTTATGGCATTGGAAACACTTCAAGTTTCTAGGCTTTCATTTATTCTTTTCTTGCTCCTTTTTTCTTTAAATCATTCTCGTCATATCTACCCTTTACTGCTAACCCCTTTCCACTCTTCATACTCCTTAACTTTTCATGTAACTCTCTTGTATTTAATGCAACTTTAACTTCATCTAATGATAAAGTTTGTCTTCCATACTTGAAAGCATCCACAAAGTTGAAGTATGATTATAATAAAGAGCTTACCAAGAGTAAAGCTTTGCCCCCATCATTTAGTCCTTCATCAATTGTCTCTAAAGTGTCACAGACTTTATTAAACTCATTTATATGATCATCAAGAGAAGATCCCTCATTTTTAAGTTAAAGATCCTCTTCTTGATGTAAAGTCTGTTGGCAAGGGACTTCGTCATGTACAATGTTTCAAGTTTTTCATATAACTCTGCAATTGTTTTATCCTTGGCAACTTCTCTAAAAACAGTCACCAAGACTCAAGATAACTATACATCTTACTTTCTTGCTAATTTGGGCAACTTGTGCATGTGTCTTTGAGGATGTTTCTCTCTCTCTCTTGGTGACTGGTCCAATGGCATCACCTAACCCTTGAGTTATCAATAAAGCCTTCATCTTAATGTTCCACATATTGAAATCATCCTTTCTATTGAATTTCTCCAGATCAATCTTTGGTGTTGCCATACGTGGATTTTATTTAAAGTAACTGAAGTGCTTAAGAAAAAAAAAAGCTCAGTTACTACCCAAAGATCACAAATCAAATCAATCAAGATGCTTCCAAGAATAAACTAAATAAAAATAAATTACGATTACAAACAAAAAGAATTAAAGAATTAAAGGAAACAAAGGACAAAAGGAATTACATGGTTTATCTAATTTTCATTAGCTTACATCCATGGGAAGAACGATATAATTAGCCTTTGTTGATTTAACAAGATGAGTTACAAAGATTTTATAAAGCTTAAAATATAAAACAAGAATGCTTTATCTCTCTCAACAATCTCTCTCTATGTGGCTCACAATGTAATCTAGCTTGCTACACTAGAATCAGTTGCATATAATAGCTTCGTAAACAACTCAGGTGCTGTACAAAAATGCACATGACAGGCTTATGCTTGTAATGGCTTATAACAGACTTGTAGAGACTTTCTTTATGCAAGTGTCTAACGCATGATTCACTTAAACCAAAACTGCATTGCTTCAAGTGGTATTATGCCACCACAATCCAAATGACATCATCTGTGTCATTCTGACAAAACCAAAACATTGAAAATCAATGCCATCTTGTGCAATTTTGATTTGCTTCATCTACAGCACACCACTTTCAAAGAACAACTGAATAATCAACATAAAAATGATTTAAATGAAAAGAAATTACATGGCATTTAAGGTTCTTTAATTTTTCATGCTTATGTAAATAACGATATGGTAAAAACTTACTTTCATATAAAATTGTAAACAAGCAACTTATAGAATCTCAAACACCATTTCAAGAACTAGAATTCCTTTTACATCAATTTCATTTTTAGCAAAAATTTTTCAGGATGGAAGTGTTGGCTTCAATTGTAGACTCAACAGTTGTACCTGCTGACCAATTATTTTGTGGCTGCTATCAAAACATCAAGAACTTTATTAGACTCCGATCAAATTGTAGTGCATTGGAGAATGAGATGAAGAGTCTAGGAGCTAAGGAACATAGTTAAAAAGAAAGTTGACTTATTAGATACTCAAATAACAGAATGGCTAAGAGAAGTGGAACAAATTGAACTTAAAGTGAATTCAGAACAGGCTGGTAAGTCAGTGAACACCAACCCACTTTGTGCATGCTTCTTTACTTACAAGGAAAGGTATAAACTTAGCAAAGACATAGCTAGATTATTCAGTGAGGTACAAAGACTTGTTAAGTTTGGTAGTATAATTGCTAAGATAATTACTTGGCAAATCTTGTTGAGCATATACCTGGATCTATACTTGAAAATCAAACAACAACATCGACAAATTTGGCTAAGAATATGGATCTAGTGAATGATGAAAGGGTTATGAGGATTGGTTTTTAGGGTATAAGAGGTGTCGGTAAGACCACCTTACTAAAGAACTTAAACAACAAGATCATGAGTTCTTTAGTGACAAGTTTTAGCATGATGATATGGGTTTCTATGTCCTAGGAGTGTGATCTAATAAGGGTTTAGGCAAAAATAGCAAAGAGATTGAATTTGCAAGTGCATATGATTGAAACTGAGGAAAGATTAACCGCTCGACTTCATCAGAGGTTCCTAAATAATAAGAAATTTCTTCTTATCTTGGATGATGTTTAGGAGGCAATAGATTTGGACTTTGTGGTGTTCTACGACCTGAAGTTCGTTCAGGTTCTAAGATTATAGTGTCATATCACTCTTTTGAGTATTGTAAGAAGATGAAGACTAATCAACAAGTAAAAGTGGATGTACTAAAAAAAAAGAATAATAGGAACTATTTAGTAGGAATGCTAGTGAGGTACGTAGTTTAAAAAATAGCTATGAGGGGAAAGAAAATGGTTGAATTGTGGAAGGATGCCTTGAATGAGTTAAAAATATTACTTCCTTCCATCAAAGAAATTCTACAAGTCCTTAAAATGGGGTAATATGCTTTACAAAGTAAAAACATTAGACATTGCTTTTTGTTTTGTTCATTGTATTCTAAGGATTTCTCTATTGAAGTAAGTGAATTTGTTGATTTCTGGCTGGTAAAACGTTCGATAGATGACCAACTGAATTATGAGGGCTCACGAAATAGGGTGATTGTTTTGATTGAAAGTTTAAAGGACTCTTGTTTATTAGAACAAGGATCCTATGTGGGGATTGTGAAGATGCATGATGTAGTTCGCAATGTTGCTATATGAATTTCATCCTCCTTGGAGAATGAATATAAATCACTTGTCCACTCAGGAACTGGTTTAACTCATATTTCAGAAGTTATAATGTCATTGTCTCTTAAGATAGTCTCATTCATGAATGAAAATATAACAAAATTATCTTATCGGTAGATTCATTGTCCTGAGGCCTCAACATTGTTGCTACAAGCTAATTGACCAATTGGACAAATTCAAGATGGATTTCTGCTAGCATTTCAATCACTCAAGAATTTGAATGTTAGTGGAAGCAGTATCAGGTCACTGCCTTTTTCAATTCTCCAACAGACGACCTAAGGATGCTTATACTAAGAGATTACCATGATCTTAAAGAATTATCTCATCTAAGTGGCCTTAGTAAACTCCAGGTACTTGATTGTAGCGGAATTGGTATCGAACAATTGCCAAACGGGTTAGAGAACTTGAGCAACTTAAGGAAGCTAGACATATCTTGCACAAACAACCTGAACACCATTCAAGGTGGGATTATATCCAAATTGTCAAGTTTGGAGGTTCTAGACATGGCACACTGCGCTAACATTTGGTATTCGAAGCAAGACGGGGAAAATGATGGACAAGCAAATATGAAAGATTTTGGCTGGCTTGAAAAATTACTCGTCTTATCCACTAGTTTGAAGCGCATCTTATGCTTCCTGGATGCGTAGATTGATAAAGTTCCAATTCTTTATAGGTTAAGATGTGCCCTCTTTGCCATCTAAAGATTGATGAAAATAGGGTGACAATAACTGAATTTGATCTTCATCGAGAAAGGATTGGTTGGTTGTTGACCAACATAAATTCTCAGTCCTTATTCTGGTCTGTATAAAATGGTCGATATGTTGGGCATAAATAACAACTATACATATGCTGGTTGAGATCTCTAACTATCAATGCAGATACTTTCACCGGCTTCATGCCAAAAAGAGAATGTCGCATACAATTTGACCTATTATCGAACCTGAAGGAACTTCGTCTGTGTCACTTAAAGTCCCTAGTGAGCATTTCAGATTCCATTCAGTCTAGGCCAGATTCTATAGACTAAGACTAAAAGAATTGACTAACTGTCCCAAATTAAAGTACTTTAGCCGAAACGGCAGATACATGCTTGTTGGAAATCTGAGAGATTATTCAGTCAGGATCATGAGCATATTATTAGGGATATGGCAGCTGTAGATATGATATGATTGATATAGTGTACACAATAGAATAGGGAAGTATAATATGTAATTATTTGGTTTCCTTTGGTATGCCTAGTATTTTACCTATTTATATAGGTATCATGTATACTAAGAGAAGAAGCAGAGAATGAATTCAATTCTGTAATTCCCTTTCTTCTTCTTCTTTATGGTATCAGAGCAGGGATTTATTCTTTGATTTTTTACATATATATATATATAAAGGAGAACTAGTACTGCTCCACCACGTCAGAAACTACATCTGAATTTACTCATTTTAGAACCGCCCCATTGACGACCACATAAACCCATGTCCCTATTTCTGATTCCCACTCTGTCCAAATCACTAATATCAAACTGAATAGTGATAATTTCCTACATTGGTCCCAGTCTGTCCAAATGTACATTCAGGGACGAGAAAAGATGGGATATTTGACTGGAGATAAAAGGAACCAGCAAAAGAATACCCATCTTATACAACTTGGGATGCTGAAAACTCTGTGGTGATGACATGGCTAGTAAATTCCATGAAGGAAGATATCAGCTCCAATTACATATGTTACCCAACAGCCAAAGAACTCTGGGAGAATGTAAACCAGATGTATTTAGATTTGGGAAATCAATCCCAAATATATGAATTGACAATAAAGCTTGGTGAACTTCGCCAAGGAGAAGATAACGTCACCAAGTATTTCAATTCTTTGAAGAGGATGTGGCAAGATTTAGATCTGTTCAATGACTATGAATAGAAATCAACAGCAGACTACAATCACAACAAAAAGATGGTAGAAGATTATCGTATTTACAAATTCTTGGCTGGATTAAATGTGGATTTTGATGAGGTTAGGGGGAGGATTCTTGGTCGCCAACCTCTACCCGCTATTGGTGAGGTCTTTGCGGAAGTAAGAAGGGAGGAAAATCGCAGGAATGTGATGCTTGGAAAGAAGGGGGTTGCTGCCCCTGTTGAAAACTCAGCCATGGTTGCATCAGATGCAACTGCAAATAAGGCTTTCAATCAACAAATGCAGAACGAAAAACCTCGGATATGGTGTGATTTTTGTCATAAACCACGCCATACTCGAAACAGCTGCTAGAAGATCCATGGGAAACCTGCTAATTGGAAGAGCAATAAGCCCAGTGACAAACCAAATCAAGCCACCTCCTATGCAAATGAAGTTTAGAAGAGTCCATTCAGCAAAGAGCAGATGGACCATCTTCTTAAACTGCTAAAGTCTAACTCGGTATCCAACACTCTTTGTAGTACTCTTGCACAAACAGGTAGCAGTCCTAATGCTCTATCTTGTAGTCTAAATTCTGCTTCCTGGATCATTGATTCAAGAGCATCTGATCACATGACTTCCTTTTCTAGTTTGTTCAGTAATTATTCACACTGTTATAAAAATGAAAGAGTAAGGATTGCTGATGGTAGTTTTTCACCTATTGCAGGAAAAGGTCAAATAGAAATTTCTAATCAAATAACTCTTCAATCTGTCCTTCATGTTCCAAATTTAGCTTGCAATTTGTTATCTGTCAGTAAAATTTTTAAAGACTGTAACTGTCGGGTTGTCTTTCTTGACTCTCATTGTGAATTCTAGGACCAGAACTCAGGGAAGATGATTGGCAATGCTAAAATGGTCCATGGTCTTTATTATTTTGTCAGCAACCCTTTCAAGAATAAAACTGCTCAAGGCTATGGTGGTAGTGTTAGTTCAATTTCTGCTCATGAAAAAATAATGCTTTGGCATCTTAGGCTAGGACATCCTAGGCTAGGACATCCTAATTTTTCTTATTTAAAACACTTATTTCCTGAACTGTTTCAATATTTAGATTGTTATTCTCTTCATTGTGACAGTTGCTATTTATCTAAAAGCCATAGAGCTACTTATTTGACAAAACCATATCGTGCCTCCAAACCATTCTATTTGATTCATAGTGATGTGTGGGGTCCCTCTAGGATCACTACTAGGACTAGAAAAAAATAGTTTATTACTTTCATAGATGATCACACACGACTTTGCTGGGTGTATTTAATGAATGACAAATCTGAAGTAAAAAATATGTTTCAAGTTTTTTACAAAATGGTTGAAAACCAATTTCAATCAAAAATTTGTTTGTTTCGTTCTGATAATGGGAAAGAGTATTTCAATGAACATCTAGAGAATTTTTTTGAAGAAAAAAGCATTTTATATCAATCTACCTGTCGTGATACTCCTCAACAAAATGGTATTGCTGAAAGAAAAAACAAGCATTTACTTGAAGTGGCTCGAGCCATAATGTTTTCGATGCATATTCCAAAATATTTGTGGAGAGATGCAATTTTGACAGCATCTTATTTAATAAACAGAATGTCTACTCGTGTTTTACAATATGTTACGCCATTAGATTATTTCAAAAAAACATTTCCTACCTGCAGAATTAATTCAGATTTTCCATGAAAAATTTTTGGTTGCATTGTCTATGTTCATATACCTAGCAAATTTCGATCCAAGCTTGATCCAAGAGCTGAAAAGTGTGTTTTTATTGGTTATGCACCAAACCAAAGGGGATACAAGTGTTATAATCCTAAAACCCAAAAAATGTTTGTATGCATGGATGTCTATTTTCTAGAAAATCAGTCTTATTTTTTCAAAAATTGTCTTCAGGGGGAGATAGAGAAAAAGGAAGAAAATTTTTGGGAGACAACTTTGGATCTACTACCAAAACCTATTCTCTTATCTCCTTCTCTAGATGTTGAAAAACAAACACAACAACAGGCTGATCAAAATTCTAGCCAAATTTTACCAAACATAGTTTATTCACAAACAGGGACATCTTCAGGTGGAAGTCTACACGGATGCAGACTGGGCTGGGAGTGTTACTAATCGAAAATCCACCTCCGGTTACTGTACGTTTGTTGGTGGAAATTTGGTTACTTGGAGAAGTAAAAAATAGAATGTAGTGGCAAGAAGTAGTGCTGAGGCTGAATTCAGGTCAGTTGCTCATGGAATTTGTGAAGTGTTGTGGATTAAGAGGTTACTAGAAGACTTAAAAATTCAAAGTAATTTACCAATGAAAGTGCACTGTGATAACAAGGCAGCAATTGCAATTGCTCATAATCCGGTTCTTCACGATAGGACTAAACACGTGGAAGTTGACAAGTACTTTATCAAAGAGAAGATTGAAGAAGGTGTGATCTGCATGTCCTATATACCCACTGCAGAGCAAATTACAGATGTTCTCACAAAGGGTCTGTACAAAGGGCAGTTCAATTACTTAATTAGCAAGCTGACCATGGAAGATATATTCCAGCTAGCTTGAGGGGGAGTGTTGAAAATCTGAGAGATTATTCAATCAGGATCATGAGCATATTATTAGGGATATGGCAGCTGTAGATATGATATGATTGATATAGTGTACACTATAGAATAGGGAAGTATAACATGTAATTATTTGGTTTCCTTTTGTGTGCCTAGTATTTTACCTATTTATATAGGTATCATGTATGCTAAGAGAAGAAGCAGAGAATGAATTCAATTCTGTAATTCCCTTTCTTCTTCTTCTTTAATGCTCAACACTGAATCACTGCAGGAAATCAAAGTTAGCTTTTGTAATAAGCTAGGAGAGTTCTTGCCTAAGAAAATGGCAGCTCCAAATCTACGGAACATTGAAGTAGTCAGCTGCCCTGTACTTTTTGAAGCTGCCTCTGGCCAGAATGGCGGAGTCGCTTCCAACGGGAGAACGAAAATAGCAAGGCGAACCTGTAGCATTACTTCAAGCCTCCCGGCATTGATAGAAACCGTCTCGGCTTGCACTTGGCAATGAAATGATTCAACAACACCGAATCGGGTTCAAGTCCCCAAAGGAATAATGCTCAATTTGCGTCTTATGAGGACTTTCATTTTCTACTTCAATTATGTATGGTTCTAGCGTCAACTTTGCACCCACGAAACTCGTTGCTTGTATGGACTTCTAGCATCAACTTTGCACCCACCAAACTTGTTGCTTCATTGCAACTTCACAAAATTTGATTCTTACTTAACAAAAAGTTGCACAAGGATTGAAACATATTGAATGCAAATTACACAATAACAGAAGAAGACCAAGAGCTACAATGTAATGCTATTATTTACATATTACAACTGATTATCAGGAAATGTAATTTTCCTGTTCTGTTATTTACAAAGTCACCAGAAGATAAAAACCCAAACAACATAGTATCCACACTTTCAATTTCCGAATGATGATCTTCATCATGGTCAAAGCCACTACACCTCAATCGTTGTCCACCTTTCACCCCCATAGTATTAAACACTGTTAATCAGCCTCCCAGGAGAGGGGGGGAAAAATAAATAACCGCACACCTGAATAAGAACAAATGTGAGGACTTCAACTCAAATTTGCAAGACATACACTCACTATTAAGACACCATAAACTGAAGTATTGCAATCTAAAAGCCAGATTGTAACTCTTCAGCTTAATTTTTGGAAGAGTAGCAACCATTGTTTCATAAACACCAACTTTTATTTAACAACTAATGTTTACCGCCAGCCCTTATAACATCAGCAAGGAATTCCATTCCACAATAGATGTGTATTAAAAGCCCTTACACGTCAATTCCAGACGAAGGCTAAAATTAAATTGGCAACAGGGAAATTACCTCTAATCAAACTCATCCCCTTCGTCTTCAAAATGATTCTCCATTCTCAGGCCCTCAATTTTACTATTTACAAACTTAAGTTGAGCCTCCACTCTTAAGCTCTCAGTATTATTTACAATCTCATGCCGAGTTTTGGTTTTAGGGCTGATGCTATTATTTACAAAGCCCTTGGTATCTACTCGCACCTGAGGACAATCTAAACTTGTTTCTTCGATGCCATTGTTAAGTTCGGCCGCTAAAGCACCATTGTCAGTTACAGAATCAAGAGAGCCAGAGCTGCTCCTTCTTGAAAGCAGTCCATTTTCAGACAGTCCAGATCTCTGACGTAGCAGCCACTCATTGCCATTTCTACCTACAGTAGGAACCCTGCAACAAAAAAAACACTTATATATTTCATGACTTCAGCATATGATTTCATAGATGAGCACCAAAATTCATTTACAAAAATATATAACTGAACCCTGCATAACAACAAAACCAAATTTCATGAAAGTCAGCATAAGGTTTCATGTTTGAAGATGAGGAAAACCATGTACAAGAACGAACATGTAAACCAAAACTAAGTCGGTATCTACTAAATTCATATATACCATAAATTGTGCATATACACTATATAATTAGCTAACAACCTTATCTCAGACCACACTAGAATGATAATGTAAAAGAGTCAAATAGCTAACCTATAAACTAATGGTACAAAGGCTAGTTAAACTGATAGGACTTAGGGCTAATTTAAGGCTAATTTTATTGATTAAATCAAAAGAAAGAACAATCTTGACCTACAATTTGAGAGTAGGTCAATCTCTCCCAAACTCTTAATTACTCCTAACACTATACAAAACTCAACATAAACCCTAAGTGACTCCATAATCTCTTATTTATACCTGAACCCTAATTAATAATAAAATTATTAAACTGCCCCCCGCCCTTAAAATTACTAAAGTGCCCCTACCTCTTTATAATTACACCTAACAAAAGTTTTCATTGATCTAGCATTACTCCCCTCCCAAAAAGACACCTTGTCCCTAAGGTGAAATCTAGGAAACTGCTGCGTCTTCTTCCTCATCACCCACAATCAGGACTTGTAGTGATTTATCTTACATCAATGCCCCAGTCAAAAGTTCTCATCACATCGAAAACACAACCCCTTTCGGCCTCTTATCCTGAATCCCTGTCTCCATGAGGCGTTTGAAAGTCACCCCCCAATCGTGCCCCACTAACCTGATTCCTTTGGGAATCTCTCTGTAAACCCATCATTTGCATTTTCTGGCCTCCCGGTAGTGTACTTTGGAACTCTCGCTGAAACCCCAAAGTCTGGGTTTTCTGTCCTACCAATGGTGTGTTGTTTCGATATGAAAAATCGACTGAACTGCTCCTATTAACCCGTTTTACTGTGTTCTTATCCTCAATCATCTGTGCCAACTCCATGACTCCCCTAACCCTCTCAACCTTAACAAGCGGAGCGAGGCTCGAATTTCTGGATTCAGTCCCTTCATAAAATTCCCTTCCAATACCGCCTCCAGGATTCCCACTAAACGCCCTGATAGCAACTCAAACTTCTCCCTATACTCCATGACCGTTCTCTCCTAGATTAGGACAAAAAACTATTCATGCAAATCTCCCTCTTGAGTAGCCCAAAACCTCTCCAATAGCCGGTCCTTAAATTCACGCCACGGCCTCAATGGTTGTCATTGTTCCCACACTGAAACCACACAAGGGCCTTTCCCTCCAAACATAATGCCGCCGCCATCAGTTTTTCCCTTTCTGAGAGTCCATTGATGGCGAAATAGCGCTCTACCCTATACATCCATCCATAGGCATCCTTGCCTTCGAAAATGGGCATTTTTAGTTTCCTTACGCCAAAATCCGCTCCAAATTGAGTCAGCCCCGCCCAATTTCGTCATTGAAGGTCTCCAACCTGCCAAGTCTACTCCATTTTCCGCAAATCCTGAAGACCCAGCCCAAAATTCTCCTTGCCCAGCCCCATATTGGGCTGAAATCCCTCGCCCAGCTGCATTCCGGTCATAACCGCTCACTTTCTCGCCGGTAACACCTCCTCCTGGCCATCTGCCCCTAAATTCAACCTGTCCAAACCCAAAACCGCCCTGCCCAGGCCCAAATCCAGCCTGCCCCAGCCCACAGCAGCCCTGCCCGGCCTGCCTTGGCCCAAAACAGCGCTGCCCAGCACCAAAATTCAGCCTGCCGAGGCCGTACGTCACCCCCAAACGCTGCCGAGTTGCCAAGCCCGGCCACCCCGACTCCCGCGCGCCCCATTCTCATGCCGAAACACCGATTCCCAACCCTAAACTGCCTCCTCCAGCTGCGTAACCCTCAGATCCACCGCCCCCAGCCTTCTTCGCCACGCCCAACACCAGGAAAGGCTCCCCTGGGCTGTAAGTCCGCTAGGCTGCCCCCGCCACCAAATCCGCCGTCAATTGATGCGCCTGGCTGTGCCAGAGTGGTTTTCGGCCCTCCATCCTTTGTGCCATCGCCGAGCACAAGTTTCGTGTTGCTAGATCCTTCTCCCGCCACACCGCCTTGGCCTGTTTATACTGCCAGTAGTGGGTTGAGGTGGGCAGTGTTGATACTGCCAGTGGTGGGTTGAGGTGGAGTTCTGTCAATTTCAACAACATGGCTTCAAGGGATGAAAATTTATGTTGAACGTTATTAAATCGCTCGTCAATGGTGGCCTTGAGCGATCCAATCTCCGCTTCCAATTTTTCTTCAAGCGCGTCCACTTTCTTTACTGTCATTGTCCAAGGATTTCTGCTCTGATACCACTTTGATAGGACTTAGGCTAAATTAGGGCTAATTTATTGTAAATCAAAAGAAAGAACAATCTTGACCTACAATTCGAGAGGTAGGTCAATCTCTCCCAAACTCCTAATTACTCCTAACACTAGACAAAACTCAACATAAACCCTAAGTGACTCAATCTCTTATTTATACCTGAACCCTAATTAATAATAAAATTGCTAAACTGCCCCCCGCCCTTAAAATTACTAAAGTGCCCCAACAAAAGTTTTCATTGGTCTAACATTAAACATAAACATTATAGAACCTAGGGAACTTTAGGGCACCTTGCTTGCGAAAATTTGGGACTTTGAAGATAGTCAAAAACTGGTACCAAGTCTTTTGATCTTGCTTCAATCATGCGAATTGGAAGCCGTTCGATTTCAATTTCCCCTTTCAGAAAATTTTCTTCTCCCATTTTAAAGTCCTTTATCATCGTCCACTGAAAATATATCTAAAAAGCAATGGCACAAGAACAACAAGCATGTTAAACATCAAAGAAACCATTCACATGATTCTATGTATAAATGCTTCATAGAAAACCCTGCACAAGGAAATACCTGAGGCTTAGCCCACAACGGAATGCGAGCTGGATGCATCTGCAGTTCAGCTTCAGAAATATACAGATGATGCTTATCTTCAGGACTAACCTTTGTTTTCTCAATCACACCGTTACCTTCAGTAGAAGTAAAATTTCCATCTTTCACTTCTTCAGGGTATATCTTATTGCTATCTAAAGTTCCATTATCACCATATATGTCTATATTATCTTCTCGCTCTCTTCGAGCTTGTTTCTGACAAATATTCCACTTCTGGATTGCCTCAACAACTAATCTAGGATCATCCTCTGGAACCGAATCATAAGCACTGCCTAATCCAGGCACACCCATTGTTACATCTAGACCGGTTGATATTCGCAATGCATACTGAATCATACATCCAGAGGGAGAAAAGACCAGAAGGTGGTTCATTATCTTTAAAGAGCTGCCAGCTGCATATGTTTCACTATTTCCTTTGCAGTTATGGAAAGATGAAGCAATGGCCCCAGAGAGAGAACTCACCCTTCCTGTCGCAGCCGCTGCTGCACCGCTAACAGTGCCTCTCCATCCATTATTTCCATTCCTTATTCTGCTAACCACAGAGAGAGTAACTGGGGGACCAGATGCACAAAGGCTCTGTTGATTAGGCATTTGCAAACCTAAATTGGGTGGCCAACGAACTCCTGACTTAGCCATTGCACCATGCTTTGTGGTGAAATTAGCATCAGTTGGCTGAAAATTGACTGATCCTCCAAAAGGATTTATAGCAAATAAATGGCTCGTCCCCCTAGAGGAACTAATCATAATCCAATTGCTGTCATCACTGAAACTAATATCTTGTATAACCTGGAACCAAAAAAAAAAAGTGGGAAACAATATATAATATAATGAGCAAATGGGTCAATAGATTACAGTTGTAAAAGAAAACTATGGAACAACGATAGTGCTCTTACAGCATTTGTTAAACCACGTTGCAGCCTGTAAAGATGTACATAAGATGTACCAGCATCACATGCAGAGGAGGTTCCTAGGATTCCGGGCATTATTTTGAAAATATTTATGTTATGACCCTGAACTGAAGCAGTCACTAAAAGTATCCCGCTAGGATCAAAGCATAATGCTGAAATAGGACTCTTGTGCGCCCTAAACTGGGCAATAACATTTTTACTGACAATGTCTCTGACAATGACCTGATTAACACATGGGGGAAAAAGAAGTAAGGGAAAAGAGGTAAGGCATAAAAGTATCATCATTATATTCAGACTCAAATAAATGGATATAGAAAAACACAGATCGCAATATTGTTTCCAAATAAAGCTAAAAAAGATTGTTCCTCAAATAACATCATTAACAAGTGTGCATGCGATTAGGAAGAGCAAGCAAAGAACCAACTACTATAAAAGAAACGAAAAAGGCCCCAGTTGTCGACACAAATAAACTTCAGAAGAATAGAAAGTACCATTCCAACATTATCAGCATCAGGAAAATGACCATTAACAGTTCCATTGCTTTTCCCACCAGGAATTGCTGATTGCAGAGAATTCTGGGCATCAGGTAGAAGTTCTGAGCAGTATTGCGACAGCTTCTTATATCCTAGATCTCCAAGGTTCACTATCCCAGCAGCCAGATGTTTGCTCGATTCTTTTGCATAGTGTGCAACACGGCTCCCATTTGAAGCAAAGCCAGAAAAGCTCCGGGACTGCATTAGATGTTGTGGATTTACACGCCCGTCATTTGAGACAACAACTGGACTTCCACTATAAGCCAGCCACCTGGGACCAACAGCGAGAGGTCCATAGCCAATACCTATACCTCCAGAATTAGGATGTCCCATAACTATAGGATTTGTTAGAATTGCGTATTCAATCTCTAATGTTGCAGCATCAAAGCAGTGTACCTGCAGAATGTGAAAAATTAATTCTCATACACTGACTAGGGGAAAGATACGAGTGGTTGGAAACAAATGCATAAGTAAATACCTGAGCTGCCTGACATATGGCAACAACTCTAGAGCTGCATCTTACAGAATAAATGGGAGACCTGAACTTTAGCATATGCACATAAGACTGAGATCTCAAGGAATAAAAACGAACAACCGTGGACACAGAACTGCCATTCCCCAAGTCATGGTAGTTTGCAGAAGTCCCATTGCAAGCAGTAGCTAACCCATCCTGAACTTTAGTACCACAAGAACGGGACCCATCAGCACAAAATACCAGCAGTGGCCTGACTTCTGCAAACTTGTCTCTCGATCTTTTTGATGTTATTGGTCTTGGTAACATTTGCATAAATGAGACAGGACCATCATATCTGGAGACCAGGTCATGAACGTTATCCGCCTCTTCAACATCCCAAACCTGGAAACCAGACCGATAACCCAGCAGCAGGACACGCCGTGTTGCACCTGCCTCATTCTCTAATTCGTCAAACCCAGCCCAAAGTACCTTTATATCATAAAAAAGAAATTTGGTATGAGCCATTTCAACTCTCAGATCATAATTTCAAGTACTCAAATTACCAAGAATCGTGCCATAAGAATAACATCAACAGGAAAGACAGCAGCATAGCCATCCATACTGAGCACAAAAGAAAAGGTTAATAAAAGCCAGCGTTCTTTTCAAAAAATTTCAAAACAAATTTCAAAATAAACAGAAAAACAAGTTTCCAGAGATTCAACTCATTACCATATGGAAAAATTCAATGAACAAGCTCAAATCCTCAACTCCTTTGGTAAAAGATCACCCCACGAGCCACAATTGTTTTACCAGGTACCACAAGTGAACTAATTCCGCAATCATAGATGACAAAATGATAAACATACCGAAACTCTTGTCAACTCGATAGATTGCATCAAAATGCCACCACCAACCACTCAGCCCAAAATAATAAAACAGATTACCGCATACACACATTGCTATATACCAAAAATGAACTAAAGTATAAACATCCACCCATAAATTCAACTAATAGATAATTCAAAATAAGCATGCCACATTATGACTCTCCATCGAAATCCACCCCAAAGTCAGAATACCCACTTGGAAAAGTGGAAAGAGAACTCCTGCTTATTCCACATCCCAAAATCTACATATCCAATAATAATCTCTGCATGGGCATATGGAATTTTTTTAATGTATCCACTCATAAATACAAAATTACATCGGTTCAAAACTTTTTAAAAAATATATATACAACTCACAAATCATCTAAATTTGACAGTTGCATTCAAATTAAAGGCCAAAATCAACTTGGACATGTCAACATAAGCGGAATAAGAATTACACAGCTGGCACTTGTTCATAACCAAAATACTAAGGTTTACCTACTTTCAGCCAGAACTACACTTTCCTTAGAAGCACTTACACCTACATAACAAACACATTCAAACTCAAAAGCTTGAAATACTCTACTTCTAATACATCAAAACACAAACACAATTTTGACTTAATTAACCAAAAACAAAATCGCAAATAAACAAGTAAAAGTACCTGATCATGGCTTGACTCATCATCTCTCTCCACAATAGAAGACGCCACCGAAACGGCCGACCTGGCCACCGTTGACGCCCCAGATGACACGATCCTAAAATAACTCGATATTGCACGAAACGGGCTCTTTGTGGACCGCGAAACGAAACCGTTTTGCGGTTTAGGCCCATCGGTACTATTCCTCATCCCAGAAAAGAACCGGACAATGAAATTAACGAATACCCAGAACACGAAATTCAGTTCTATGTCTCCAATTTGTTGTTCAAGCATAACCCCAGGCTGTTTCTATTTTAAAAATCAAAACCTTTTTGAGCTCCGAAAAAAATAAAAACCCGATATCATTATGTAAAGAAACAGCTCTAAAATTTCAAATTTTCAGCTTTCAAGTGGATTCATGTTGGGTTTTGCGAAGAACCCAGATAAAAAAAAAAAAAAAAAGCTCTCAATCGAAACAAGAGCCGGTTTGATTTTGGTTTGCTGAAGAAAAATAGAAACTGCTTTCAGACAACAAACGAAAGCAAAAGCAAATTATAAAAGAAAAAAAAACAGTTGTTTGAAATTGAAAGAGTTTTTTTGCGTTTATATGTTTAATACCCAGAAACGAAAATCAAAAAGATATCAATTTGATAAACAACTTTTATTGATCAGTATCGTAATATACAATTAAAATCAAAAAATTAAAAAATTTACAGAAAACTTAAACAAAATAAAAAAGAATTTGTTTTTTTCTTTCAAAATTCGAAATATTTTACAGTAGATTATTTCATCGAATGGTTTTTCGACGACTAAAAATTTAGATGGAAAAATCAAAGAAGAGAGGCAGAGGGTTCCTTAGAGAGAGAAAGTCGTAGAGAGAGACAGAAGTAGAGGTTGGATAATGAAGAGTTTATACAAACATGTTTTGTTTTTGCATTTTTTTTTTTTTAATGAATGTCTTTTGGATTTGGGTTGGTTTGGTTTGGTTTGGTTTGATAATTAAATTAAATAATTAATTAAAATAATCTTCTAATTTGTTGAATGAAAAAGTTGAAAATTTAGAAATTCAATTTCAAAAGTGCGTTTGCTTTATGTGTTGGGTTTGGATTTGGTTTTGTTGTTGTTTCGGGTTCTCGTCGTTGAACCAAACATTCCCACACGTCTTTTCAAAGTCTCAAACTTCCAACTTCCCAAGTCTTCTACTCTTTCATTGTCTCGTGGTTGAGGGATCACAAAATATTTATAGCATGAAATGTTATGTTAACATTTAAATGTTAACTGTTTTTTTATGCGACTCACTCAATGTTGTGACAACGGTATCTAAGAATATTAAATCTCATAATATGATAGTTAGATTTTATTAATTTTTTTTTATATAATTATACTTAAATGGTGGGAGAACAATAATTTTCGGGTACTATGGCCGCAGCTGTGATCTAAATATAATATCTAATTTTGTCTTTTATGGCGTAGGCAAGTGGTTTTTAATAAATCATTCACAATCTTTTTGTTGAAGATCTTTTTTTTTAAGGAATAATTTGATAATATTCAAATTTGATGGATATGATTGTTGTAACAATAGTGCTGCGCATCCTAAATTTTTTATTCTAAAAAATTACCCCAAATGATGTATTATTAATTAATTGGTTGATAATTCTTTACAAGATCCAAGTGAATTAATTATATTATCTCACTAACTAATTGATAAATGACACATCATTTGGGATAATTTTTTAAGATAAAAATTTTAGGATGTATAGCATTACTGTTGTTTGTAATTTATTTAAAAGTCTATCTTTATTAAACTAATAAAGTAATAATAGAATCAAAAGATTATCCTCTTGGTGTCAAACTCTCAAAATAGAATAGCAAAAAACCACCTGGGTCAAATGTCTATTAATATTATCATTTATATGAGTTTATGAGGATTTCTATATAAGTTTGAAATTGTCATGTGGAATTAATTTTCTACTTTGATTTTCTCCGTTTCTTCCGACTCAAGCCTACTTGATTGCCAAGCATACTATATGCTATTAATTATTTCCCGAGAATCTAGAAAAACAATTATTGATATCTTTTTTTATTCAAGGAAAAAAAACAATACTAAACTAATAACATGGATATATTCATGTCTAAATTTAGTTGAAGTACGTATTCTTTGATGGGCTTATAAATTAAATTTGGAAAATTTTGATTGTTCCAACCCAAGAAAGAAATTGAGGCTTAATCTTTTTAAGATGTATACATGCCATTCACGTTTTGATTCTTTTGAATAATCACATGCAAGCAACTTCTACAATAGTATATCTCCAACAAATCACAATTAATATTGTAACGAAAATTCTTTAAACACACAACTCCTTAGGTTTTCCGTGACAACAGTGTATTTGGTAAAATTTATTAACACATGCATGTGGGCATCTTAAATTATTGATATCGTTAGCTAACATGCGATGCGTACACTCCATAAATGATAAATTATACATGCGTATCTTCCAAGTTAGGTCTATGGGGTTTTCGGCATAAATTGATTTGGGCGTTTGTTGATTGAATTGGACAATTGGATGGTGAGAATTAAGAAGAAGATTGATCAAACAATGTTGTAAATAGAAGAGGACAAGTGAGCATTTATATTATTTCTAAGATTAATGATTTGCATTTGTGACGCGAAGCACTAGAAAAATGAATTGAGACGCGCAAATGAACCGAGTGCAATCAACCTCATAAGGTAATCCTCTCAATCAAATTCTAATTCCTATATGAGTATATTATATAATAAGTGCTCGAGTTTTTAGTACTCTGCTTTTCTTATAATAATTTACAAATATTGTGAATGAATTTGTTGATAATGAATTTTTCATTATTTATAATAAGAATAATGTTTGAGATCCTAATATTTGAGTTTTAACCTGAGTTTTAATGTTATACATTACTTATCTATTAGATGATGAATATAAAATTATTTATTACTCTATTATGTCATCGAATTAATGAATGTCGTATAAGTTGAGAGTTAAATAAAGATTCAAATGTTGAGATCCATAATATTACTCATATAAAATTATTTATTAGTCTATTTTATCATTTAATAGATGGGTGTCACATTAGTTAGAACTCAAATTATATTCAAATGTTAGGATTTTTAACATTATTACTCATCATCTAATAGTGCTCATGCTATGAGACTCGGTACTCCTTAGTTAGACATCTTGGGAAGAATGATGATAGATTTGTACAAAGTTATTTTATACAAATTGACATGACACAAATCAAAATAAATAATACAGACTAAGAGATATTTAATTCAATCAATTAAATTATATTATGTTAATTTGTACAAAGTAAGTTTGTGGAAGAGTTTGTAATTCTATCATTACTCAAAAAATCAATTTGAGCTCCCTCCGCTTCTATTCTATTTTTTTCCAAAATAAAAATTGTTATTATTATCGTTATAATATACAAAAGTAACTCCTGCCCAAGGAGACAAACTTTTTATTAGCATTTTTTATATTTAACATAAATTACTTATTACTCTAACTCTTAATATCAAGAATTAATACAAGAATAAGGAGGTGACAACAATTTAATCAAAAAGTGATTTTTATAATTTGTTTATATTTTAGTGCATATTACTTACAATTTATTATAAAATGACTTTAAATTTCACTTTAGTTGGCGCTCCATATTCCAAATTTTTATTCTAAAACACTCACAGAATAACCTATAAAAATTTGAGATGTCTAGCCGTGTACTCTACAATAACACGGTCAATCCTATAAAGCCCGTAAATCACGTTTAATGAATAAATTAATAAATAATAAGTAAGAAGATAGGATATATTATCAGCCTTCAAATAACCCAAATGCTAATTCTAAATTTCAGTCGGCGCCGTCTCGGCTGATCTGGCATATTTTGATCTTTGACGTATCCCTGTCTATCTGTTTCGGCTTAAATACGTTCACGTGTTTTCACTCAAACGCCGTTAGAAATCGGTGTTAGGGTTAACGGTTGTAATATTCCAGTGGAAAAATTTTATAAATTGTTTTGTCATGCCATAATCGAAGATGATTATCAGTTATCAGATTATGCACGTGATCATGTGATTAACGGAGTCACATGTGAAAAGGGACTGAATAAGGCAATAAGCAACGAGAGAGTTTGGACTTTGGAATAATTCAATAAATATGTGAAAAGCTAGATTGGACTTTGTGGGAGCATAATCATCCAATGATGCCCTTTGCTTCGGAAATGCCTTTAAGTTTAGAATAAATCAATCTCTTATCTTATAAATTTATCGGGAAGGTATTTCACTTGTTGTTTCTTTCATAAATCTTGAGTAACTTCTTTCAGACATGCAGTAGGTAAACTACATGTTTAATTTCAATTATATATTGATTATTAGTAAATAATTTATCTTTTCATTTATGTGATCGCGTAGATAAGATTTGAGTTAAGTTTTTTATACTTACCGGATTTGAATTTCGTATTGAACTGATTTGTCCTCAATTTTTCATAATCTTCTACTACACGTGTATGTAGAACAATATACAGTTAGGATTTAATTAGTTTTATGTTTTTATCAAATAATTAATAATTATATCTTTTTTATCAGTTAATACATTGAGTTAATTCGGAATAGAAGTACTGAGAAATTTATTTCCATTAGATGACAAAATAGTAGTTTTTTAATTTGGAATTTTAAAAAACCGTGGATTGGAAAATTTTTAAATAACGAAAAAGTAATTTTATAATTTATAAAATCTATTATCGTAGATGAATGAAATATAATATTGAGATTCACATCAGGACTCAAATATTGGTTTGATTAATAATTATTTAATTAAAAAAAAAGTCAGAGAGCCTCGTGTCTAAAACTGTAAATTGTTGATCAATTGTTATATCCTAAGTATGATTAATGAGCTTCATTTTCTTTTTCTTTTTTTTTCCTTTTCTCTATGAAATGGAAAGAATAGAAAAAGAAGGAGATTATTATGCAAAAATGACTGATCCAGTCATTAATCAAAATTGTTCTTTTTTTCCCTTCTCTCTATGAAATGAAACATTTAAAAATTATATATTAGTCTTGATATTAAAAGTAAGATATCGTACTTAAACAATATTTGTCAACCTACTTATCTCACAAGCCAATTAATAAAAAAAAGGCCAAAATTTGGGTCCCAACATAATGCCCCATTAGGGATGGCAATGGGCACCGCCAGCAGCCGGTTTGCCATTACCAAATCCAAACCCACACAAAATTTTAATTACCAAACCCACCCGCAACCCGCAGCAGGTTTTAATTTTTTTAAGAAAACCCACCTGCAGCAGGTTTTGATAATTACTAAACCCGTAATGGTACCCGGTGGATTTTTTGTGAGTTTCCGTATTTAAAATCACAAATGTTTAATATATAAATTTATAATCTCAAATTTCATATAACATACTCAATTTTATATTTAAACAATGTAAATGAAAAATTAAAATTTCAACATCAATCCAACATAAATTCTTAAATTTAAGAATAAATTACACAAATCCATTTAAAAAACGCAAACTAGTATCTAAAAATAATAATTACATTTCATATTATCATTTAAAACAAGCTCCAAGAGAAGATATTCATTTCATTCGTCACCATAAGCACCCATCCAACACGATGCCTATAATAATAATTAAGATTAATATTTTCAAATACTAATTCGAAGAAAAAAATTATAATAATAAAATAAGTCATGCATTAAGTTAAAGAAAAATAATACATACAAAATTATAATAGATATATAATAATCCGTGAATTACATTATTTTATTTATACATTTTTAGATTAAAATTTTTAGATTATTTTCTTTATACACATTATTTTCTTTATACATTTTTAGATTAAAATTAAATTAAAAATATTTAGAAAAAAATATTGTTGGTTTGGTGGATATCCATGCGGGTATTCACCAGGCATAAGGTAAATACCAAACCTACCTGCATCCATGTGCGGGTTTTAATTTATAATACTAAATCCGCTTGCAACGGATAAAATTACCCACAACGGATGGGTTTTGGCGGGTTGGTTTGGGTGGGTTTGCGGGTATAATTGCCATCCCTATGCACCATCCTATGAGCACCGTTAAATGGTCATAATTAATAAAAATTCAATACAATCTTGCTACCTAATATTGCAGAAGCCGTGAATCGGTGTACACGATTCCAAGAGTACCATAGTCACAGCCACTGAAAATTTACTTAATATTTGTTAAATTTATTTTACAAATAAAAAATAGAACCGCACTTCACGCGGCTTTAAAAAAAATTATTATTATTCTTTTTTTTTTTACTTTGCACTTGATAAAACTAATAAAAAATATGAATTTTTTTTTGAAGATGAGACAGCCTTATAAAACTAATGTTATTTATGAAAATTAATTATTTTTTATTAACTTTAAAAATATATATTAATGTGTATAGTGTAAGTGTACAGACCTTATACCTTTTATAGTTCTTGATAAGTTTCAAATTATATTCAACTTACTAATTTGTTAGAACTTTTATATCTTTTTTTTTCCAACTAGCTCCAATGATCTCAATATCACCCACACCATATAAACTTCCAACAACATCTGTAATATTATGAAAAAATAACATAAATATATTAAAACATAAGGATCAATAATTTCTAATATACACTTAAAGATTAACAAACATTAATAATTAAAAAAAATACATGAGAGAATTGTATTATCATTCACACGTATATCAATCAAATTCGGAGATATGAATTAAAATCCATTGATCGGAATCTTAACAGTTCTTTCTTCTAACCTCTTAAGCGAAGCTATAACCAAGAAAATAATCTTATACTGATTTGAAAGTAGTCTGTACTCGCTTGTAGTTGAAACAATTTTTAAATTCTCGACAGAGAACCCTCACTCAACATGTGCCTAAATCTTATCGCTAAATTTTTCCTGATTGTTGCATGCATTAGATTTTCCTATAAAAAAATGCTATATTTAGTGTAAAACAACTGGGAAAAAATTAGAGAAAATAATGGGAGAATGAATTTTTTATACAACCTTTTCATTAATAAAAATTATGTTCACACTAATTAATTCTCCATTCTTCTTGGTATTAACAGACTTTCACATCCTATAAAACCTAACTCTTATCATCCAACTATCTTTATTATTGTTTAACTCATGAATAAAATAGTACTCCATGAAGCACACAATACTAAAAATTCAAATAAGAAAAAAAAACACGTGAATATTTCTAAAGAGGATATTGAGATATTGGTTAAATAATAAAAAAAAACTCAAACATAACAAATCTTAAATACTTAATGTTTATAGAGTTTGACCCTAAACAAAAGGTTGCATAATTAAATATGAGATTATGGTATTAAAATTAGGTTCTAGTGGCATTGGTGAGGGAAGATGAAAGAATCTTCCTTCCTATATTAATTAGTTGATGTATTTTAAATCACTAAAGTTTAATTGTTGGGTTAATAAAATAAATAGAATGTGTTAAATAATACAGTACTATGTTTGATAGAGTATGGATTGTATTATGTATTTTTAATATTTAATAATATCAAATAATACTAAATAATTATTATTTATTTATATTTTTAAATAAATATTATATGAATTTAATAAATATTATAATATTTAAGTTAATTTATTATTTAGATTTATTAATAAAAATATAATTATTTGTAGTGGACTTCAGCATCTTTTCTTATTTAATTATCAGTTAAACATAAATTAATATTTTAAAGAAATATAATATTTGATTTGTATTAAATATAATAGCTAATATTAAATAATAGTTAAAATAGAAAGAGACGTGCAATTTAGACAGGCAGGAGAAGGCATGTCTTATTTGCATTGCCGCGCAATCTTTTCGAACCAATGTAATTATTTTTTGCAGCCAAACGCAGGTCTGATATGAATTTATATTACAATACAGACCTGCCTGCCAAACATACCCTAAGGTATGTTTGGTATATGGAATTATGAGGTATTAAAATACTGTTTACATTAGTTTAGTATCAATATCATGTTTGGAAAAATTTTACAAGGGATTAAGGGGGTATGCTAATGTAACAACAGTCTGGTTTAGCTAATGCGGCAGTTGTTTCTTTTTTTTTTGATTTTTTTTAATAATAACAAATAATATAACTTTTTAATTTAATATAATATCATATGATAATAATTTTTTATTTTCTTTTATTTTTACATCATAGTTTTTAATATAAATTAATAAATTAATAAATTATTATTCATATTTTAATTTTTATTATATTAAAAATATTACTAAATAATGTGTTATTTAATTATATAATAACTAATATATAAAATTAATTAATAAGTACTTAAATAATTTATAAAAATAAGAATATAACTTGATATTACATTATTTAATTATATTATAGTAATTAATATATAAAAATTTAATATAACTAATAAAAATATTTATATATGAATAAATTTAAATAATAATAGTAATTTAAAATTAATACAAATAAAAATAATAATATAAAATATCATTACGTTATTATATTATTTAGATATTATTTGATTGAATTATTTACTTCGATCTTTATTTCACATATTATATATTTAAAAAACACCGAAAAATAAATGTTATGTTGTCGATTATAAAGTTATAAGCTTCAATCTTTATGGAAAAATTATTTTTTTAATATTTATACTAAAAATTAATGTTAAATTTCTAAAATTTAAGACCTCTATATTTTGTATTTTTCTCAGTATTAATAAATATTATTTTCTAAATATATAATTTAAGTTAATCACAAAAAAAATTAATACAGTACAATGTAGAACCAAACATTATATAATATTATTATAATACAGTTTTAATATAATATAAAATAATATAATATATTAATATTAAAATAATATAATATAACATAATATAATACAATTTGACAATCGCACTCTAAATGCATATAGCCAATATGATCTCTTTGTAAACCTTAGCCGAGCGCGGCATGGTGTCGCTGTCGAAAATCGAAAGTAGTGTCTGTCATCCAACGCTATTAGATTTTGTGCCTAAATTCAACACGCACCACAAAACAGGAAGTACACAAATTGTCCTAACCTGCTTTTACCCTGCTTGCCCCCGTGTAGATTTTGCCATTTGGACTCCGAGTTTTAGATGAAATTACGAATAGTCCATAGTTATTAGATTATATTTACAAACGCATTCTACTTACTATTTTTGATGGTTTGGTAGTTAGTTAAAAAAAAAAAGGACATCCAGAACATAAATGTTCTCAAATAATTGACGATAGACGAGTGGTCAATAAATGATAGATAAATCATCCACTGAGAATGGTTGACCAACGATTAACGTGATTAACGTGAATGATTAATTTTTTGTTCACATTTTTTTCACTCTTTTAGTTCTTACTTCTTAATTAGTTATTTTAATCAAGCCATTCGAAATTGTTTTTTCAACTTTAATGTGTGGTTGAATTGCGAACATCAAGCTTCTAACTTTTTCCATCACTTCAAGACATCCGCATCCACTAACCTTATAACTATGATTTTATAGGAAATAATTGTAATGGGTAATCGTTAATTAAGATATCGAATCACACAGATAAGAGTTTGTAAGCGATTTAGGGTTTTAGCGGTTGAAATTGATAACAAAAACTTGATAAGACTAAGGAGCAAGTGCTGTAATTGATGGAAAAAGACATGCAATATAGACCTTAATTGGAAGAGAAAGCAAAGGAACCCCATTCTTGTCACCAACCTCAAGAAAACAGGAAACATAAGCAAGCACAAACAAGGAGTTCTTTAATTACAGTGGATAAATTAGCAGAAGTTTCAGCATCTAAAAATACCCTGAGCATAAAGCTTCACTTTAAATCCCAGAACAGCTGCAATTGGCATGCCAATAAAATAGAACGTTCCTAAATTGGCCAAAAGAGCCAAGTGCTACTGCCCATATCCTCTTGCCACCCCCGCACCATTAAGCCCACACCATTAATCTATTAATAATCAAATTTTCATTTATGCGTAGTTGCGTACATCGACTTAGAAATCTGTAAAGCAGATGCAAAAATCTGATAAGAAGCCTTGCACAGAATGAAATGTTATTGAGATTGCGAGAAAAGGTGTCAAAGAAGCAAGTTTCTTTATTGTTTCGTGGCTGTTACTGAGCCCAGATGTCATGACCAAAAGGCAGAGCCAAAACAACTATAAGAGCGGGGATGACAGAGAGCTTGAATTGTCACAGCCATGGCATTCTTATCTCTACCGATGTTTCCAGTTCCCAATTCATTGGACATCCTTATGCTGTCAAGACTCAAGAGGTACAATATATATATATATATATATATACACGAGGCTGTTCTAATCCGGGGATTCTTCGGGAGGGAACTCACCATGTGCAGCCAACGGAAAAAAAAAAGAAAAAAGGAAGGAATTTGGGGCCATTGGACTTCAATCCAACGGTCGCAAGTTCCTTCCCGGATGCTGTTCCAACACTCGTATATATATATATATATATAGTCATTTTTAAGTACTAGCGCCCTCATTTTTTTTATATTAATTTAATAGAATCCGTGTTCAATTCATTATTAAACCAAAAAACACATAAATTAGTGGTAAGAGCTGAGGTATCCATATCGAAGCTGAAGCTGCCAGTGAAGCTTCGTTGAAACCAAGAGATAGATGTCCAATGTATAAAAGCATATGCAATGCCAAAATGAATGGAGTATTGGCCGTGTCTAGAACCACGAGACTGATATGATAATTGGGCAGGATAATGATATGATGCAAGATGCTTGATAGCCAAGTATTATTGTTTAAATATAACGGATGGGTTCTTAATCCACTAAATTTTGACACATGGCAATTAAATAATTTTATGAACTTGATTGAAGTTCTTATTTAGTATAAATTATTTAATTATTATAAGTGTTTATTTAATTTTAAAATTTTTTTTATTATTTGATTGTATTTTGAGTATAACTTTATTAGATGAGGTACTTTACTGTTATTAGAAGGAGCTCAAATTTTGGGTTTTTAATAGTTGAGGTTGGAGAACATTTTTTAAAAAATAAAATTATCTAAAATGCGTATTATTTACTACACAATCTTATTTCATGAATTTAAAAAACTTGTCAATTAAAATAATTTTTACTATTTTAAGAAAAATTTTAATTGACTACCAAACAACTAATATTTTACAATCTTATTTCATTTATTTTATAACATGAATTTAAAAACTTACCAATTAAAGTAATTTTATTATTTTTAATAAAAGTAGTTATTGATAACCAAATAATTAAATATTTTTGATAAAAACTCGGCTTGAATAAGTTGTATTTAAAAAACTATAAACAAAGGCTAAATCTACTCTCAATTTTTCTTATTAAACACAAAAAATCATTGTTTTCGGCTAACCAAAATTCTAAAACTAAGAAACAAACAAACATGTTAATTTTTTCTGTGTGGCAAGTTATATAATGTTAACTTACAGTACCTTAAAAATTACACTAATCAAACAAAGTATAGTTTAGTTGTCTAATACTTTTGTGTTAATAAATACAACTCTTAAATTGTTGTAAGCTACAGCGTTATGTAAATCTGAGGTGATTAGCTCTTAACCCACATCATGTTTAATTATTTTTTTTCCTGCTAATTTTTTTTCTTTGTTTGTCGGATACAATCTTCAATTCTTCGTATCGTTTTTGGTCTCAACCTTGCAAGCATATACTTTGAAGATTGAAGCACTGTCACTTGTATCTCTATTCCTACAGCAAAAATATATTTGAAAAAGAAAATAAACTGAAGAGTAAAATAAATATTCATATTAAACCAATATATACAATATTTACCATAAAAACCTTCGAGAAAACAAAAACGATTTGACCGCATTTCATTGTAACCTAGAACACAATAATTGCCGTCACTATTTACATGTCCCATGTCAATGATGAATGTACAAATTACCGAGGCTGGAATTTTTTTTAAAGAAAAAAAAATCCAAATTCAAATACAATTGAAAACACCATTCACTCTCTAACTTCCAAACATTCACTAACCTTGCTCCATTTTTTTTTTTAATATTGTTTAAGTCTTGTCCTGCGGCTGCCACTATCTTTTAGATTTGGCTATGCTAGCGAGTGTAATGAAAGCGAATGAAGAAGAACAGAAACAAAAAGATAAAAAAAAGTACAATTAAAGAGTTAACTATTGTTTGTTTGTTTATTTTATAATTTTCGAGTTTAATCAGAAAAATTAAGAGTGGATTAAAATTTTGTCCATAAAATTATTTAATTGTCATGTGTTAAAATCTCCTACAAAAATTAAGGAAGATCATATTATAAGAGAATTCAAATCCTCACGACTAAAGTTACATAGAAGAATTAAAGAGTTAACTAACCGCAAACTAATATGAACAGTTTGTTTGAAAGGGGTGAAATTCGTGATTCAAATATCATACAAATTTGTATAGTTTTTAACTTATAAATATTTTTGTGTCATATAATCAAACCCCCCGAATGTTTAGAAGTAACCCTAATTCCCTAGAACTTTCGCTAAATAATAATAGCATCACTCTTTTTAACCCAAGCATATAACGGGTGGCTAAGCCTAAACCACCCATGAATAGGTGGCTGCCAAAAATTAGCCACCGAAACTTATTAAACCATTAAAATTAGTGATTTTTTTTTTTCCTGTATGAAATTCATTAACTCATTTACCAATTTGTCATCAGTAATTTTTGCTCCCTAAGCCAAAATTTCGTTGGGTCTTGTCAGTCACAAATTTGGGCTCCATTTCGGATCGGCCCATTATGAGCCATGCTTGGAACTGCGTAAAAGTAGTTTTGAAAATGAAACGTAGGACAAGACTGAAGAGGAAGAAAAATCTTTTTTCGGTGATTGGTGAGATTTTAAGTAGAATATTGGCTTCTCTTATCGCTGTCAAAGGAACCAATCCCAATGAATTCATGCCTTTCTTCCACGCGTGTCAAAGGATGCTAATTTTTGTTTTTAAGATAATTATGCTAATCTTGCATAAAAGTACCAATTGATTCACTAAAGTCTAAAGTCATTGATTTAGATTTTATTTAGAATTGAGATATTATAATTTTTAAATTATAATTATTATAGAAAAAAATTATAATTATAAAATAAATTTTAATAATATGTAGTAAAAATAAATTTTAAATAATAATTTTGATAAAATTATTTAAAATATAATAAATTTTCCATCGGACAAGTAAATATTTATATTAACATAATTTATAAGATAAAGTAATTAGTGTTTACTAAATATTTTAATATTGTAATTTGAAAATTATAATGTCCAACCTTAATTTTAAACACGTTGTTAATGCAAAAGTGTCTTAAATGGCTAATTGGTCACATTCCATGCAAAATTGTGTTGCATACTTTGCATGTGGCTTCAAAATCATTTGCTAACCCTTCCTTCACTTTTGACAATCTGGATATATTCCACAGATCAAGATGTCTTATTATGCTTTATTGAAAATTTTTAAAGAGTCTAAGACGTGGACATAAGATTTAATGGAGTAGTAATCAAAACATTTTTATTTAATTGACCATTTGAATTTAAATTTTATATTTTTTTTATCAGAGGTTGAATTGATTACTAGAAGAAAAATTAGGTCAAAATTTAAGATATTTTATGAGAAAATAAAACTTTCATTAAAAAAAAAAAAGATAAAAGACTTTCACAAGAATTTTCATAAAATCTAGAATGAAGTTTTTATTCGATAAATGCTAGATCATGAATTAATAACTACATCCAATCTTCAAAAGGATCTCAATTGTTTCAAACTTTCTTATTTTGGAATGGAATAAAAATATGAAATTAAAAATTTAATTTCACTTTTTTAAATTCATTTTTTAAAAAATTATTATTTTTTAAACAATTAATAAAACTTTTAAATAACAGAGAATAAATAATTTTTTAAATAAGAAAATTATCGGTCCTGAAAATTATTTCTTCTTCCACAAACCAACGACAAAAAACACCAACAAATCTTCTTCCGACACAGCTCTTGATGATTGAATCCCACTCTTTTTCCTCGCACGTGCCTCACGTACCAACAGCTCCGATTTCCCGTTTTACTCACACGTGCGATCAACAGCTCCGATCCCAATTATTTCCAGCTTTTTGTTTTTGGAATGGAATAAAAATATGAAATTAAAAATTTAATTTATTTTTTTAAACTCATATTTTTTAAAAATTATTATTTTTAAAAAAATAATAAAACTTTTAAATAACAGAGAATAAATAATTTTTTAAATAAGAAAATTATCGGTCCTGAAAATTATTTCTTCTTCCACAAACCAACGACAAAAAACACCGACAAATCCTCTTCTGACACAGCTCTTGATGATTGAATCCCACTCTGTTTCCCCGCACGTGCCTCACGTACCAACAGCTCCGATTTCCCGTTTTACTCACACGTGCGACCAATTCACCAAACACGTGCCGACCCGCCCTTCGCTTTCTCTGTTCTGAGAGTGGGAGATTCCCACCTGAACGCATTTCTTTCCCATACAAAAAAGCCACTCTCATCAAAACGTAGTAAAATTTTCCTTCATATTTCCCCCAAAAAAAATATATAAAAAAACCTAAATTAGGTTTTCACATTGTTGAATCGGAAACAATTTCGATAAATTTTAATGTGATTGTCACAGCAATTAAAAAAAACGATAAAAACGAACGACGAAGACGAAGAAGATTGAAGTGATTTAATGGAGTCGATAATAGCTCGCGCCTTGGAGTATACGTTCAAGTACTGGCTCAAATCTTTCTCAAGAGATCAGTTCAAGCTTCAAGGCCGCACTGCGCAGCTCTCGAATTTAGGTAAAATTTTGGCTTACTTATACGGTAATTAATAGCGTGATCTCGTCATTATGCTTATATGTTTGAATTTCGTTGGATTAGATATAAATGGAGATGCGTTGCATGCGAGTATGGGATTGCCACCAGCGTTGCACGTGACCACAGCAAAACTTGGAAAATTAGAAATCATTGTCTGTATTGCTTTTTAATTGTTCTTACATTTCTAACATTTAATTCGTTTTTTGACGTCGAATTAAAATATATCGTTTTCCTTTTTGTTAAATCTTTAATTTCATTAGTGTTTGTCAGATCAGATTATATGGTAATGATTGGTTTAGCGTACAATTGAATCCATTGCTGTTAGTTGGTTCATTTCTGGAAATTCAGAAACTGTGACTATTTAGGGTAATAAATGGTGTTGTCTAAATTGAACTGATGATTATTTGGTTAGGGAAGCTAGTTTTTTCTCAAATTCCAATTCTTGTTTTAGCGTCTGTTTTGATAATATTAGAAATTGGAGAAATGGTAATCTTAAGACCTCAGGGATTTCTGCATCTACGGGTCTGCTGTAGTCAATTCTACACTCAGGATTAGCTTACAGTTGATGATTTTATTTAGCGGGTCATTTTCAATGTTAGCGTTATTTTAACTTTTGCATGAGTTTATTGTGAGTTTCTGGCAATTTATCTGCTTTTGTCTCATTTTATGCTTTCTCTTCTGTGGTTGGTTGTCTAACGTACCTTTAATCATCTACTATCTACGAATAGCTGCCCTCCTCTGTAAGTAATGTACAAATAGAGCCAATTGTTCTGCAAGTTGATAGGCTTGATTTGGTTCTGGAGGAGAACCCGGACAAGGATGCATGTAATTACGCAAGCAGGTGCTGTATTTTCTTGTTGCTCACTGAGTTATCTATTCTATGGATGAGTTTAGTCATTAGTTTATTCTTTGTTAAACATTTTGATCCTGCATTTTCTACTTGCAGTACCCCGACGCCCACTGGCTCCAGCAAGGGTAGCGGTTACGGATTTGCTGATAAGGTTAGATGCTATCGTGGTGTTGTTATAATGGCATTTGTGTGTAGGATTTGTGTGAACTGCTAAACTTAAGATGTGCATATGATAACTTCTTGGTTTTGTTTCTTTTTCTCTGTGTTCCCTCTTCATGATGTTAGTATGAGTAATTAATGATTTGAAGACTGTAATCCTAGAAATCTTTGCTTAAGAGGATACAGCTTACGTATTACTTATTCAAATATGATCCTTAACTCAATCCTTGATATACATATTAGGAATTTTCTCCTCAAGAGTTTTGTGTGTGGATTCTCTTTTTCTTAGTTGGATTCAGGCATGCCTTTGGACTGAGAGATTAAAGAAATCCACCATTTTTTTATTGTACCAAAGCATTTCAGTGGAAGTTGTGCCGTACCCTGAGAAATCAGACTAAATGTTATTCATATAATTTATGAGGGTATGGGCATATATGCTTGCTTGTTTGTTTGCAGTGGCTTATATTAAGCTGTCATTGACTTGATCAAAACACTTATGGTCTCCTACTCTAATGCCTTTACTAACTTCTTTCTAGCACTCAAGTTGCAACTTTTAAGTAGTACCAGATCACACCTCCTACTGATATCAATATAGGGGCCAAACATAAGGTCTGGATCCGTGTTAATGGGGATTTAGTCAATCATCTATAGTAGCAGCCATGTTGGCTAACTGATGCCGCTCTTCCTTGTGTGGGGTTGTTATTTACATGCACATAGTTGTAGCCATTGAGTAAAATTACATACTGACTTGTTATAAGTATCAGATTGCAGATGGAATGACTTTACAGGTTAATACAGTCAATCTTCTTCTCGTAACAAGGGGAGGTGCTCAACGCGATGGAGGGGCATCTTGGTGAGTTCGTATTTTGTTCCTTGAACTTTTTTTCTTTTTACATGATTTTTTGTTGTTTTCCGTTCTTTAGGGAGGAATGTTCTCCTTCATGCCTGACCTATCTGCTTTAATGCCACTTTCTACCATGATGAAGGCTATTTGATAACTTTTTTTTTTTTTTTTGAATGGGGCTATTGATAACTTTTATGAATTGTTTTTAAGTCCATACAAACTGCTGATATAAACTCGTCCTCCTGTGGGTTGCAAAGTTGTTTCTTCTTTCTGCTAATTTTCCCTTTTGGTGCACGTCTTGGGAGATGATATGCTGACATTGCTTGTTTCTCTGTTGGAAGGACACCTCCTATGGCATCTATCACTATACGCAATCTGGTTTTGTGTACAACAAATGAAAACTGGCAGGTAATTTAGTGGATGTGGTTATGATACGACCGTTACTGTGCTCTTAAGTATTGCTTGTTTGAACAATTTCCCTTTCACAGGTTGTAAATCTTAAGGAGGCTCGGGATTTCTCTTTGAACAAGAAGTTCATATACGTATTCAAGGTAATACAAACATGCGCCATTCACAGATTATCACTATATATTTTTTTTCCCGTTCCTTTTCTTTTTGATGGATTTTCTATTTGGCAGAGATGAGGGGCGCTAGTGAGGGGAGATAGGTTATCCTACTCTTTTGGTTTGACCTAACTAAAATTCTAATTATTGTTATTATTGTCGATGTTGTTTTGGTGTTTTGTTTATCATCGTTATTGTTGCTTCTGTTGATGTTTTTATTATTATCTACACAGATGTTTCATGTGTTGTTCTGAGTTTGCTTCTCTTTCGTGTGCAATAAGTATGCCATATTGAACATGTCCTCCAACATTAATAATTAATGGTTTTGATTTTGTCTCAACAGAAACTTGAATGGGAAACTTTATCTGTTGATCTCCTGCCTCATCCTGATATGTTCGCTGATGGTAGCATAGCACGCTCTAATGAGGGAGCAAGTCACAGAGATGAGGATGGTGCTAAAAGGGCTTTCTTTGGTGGGGAGCGCTTCATTGAAGGAATATCTGCGCAGGCTTATGTAATGCAGCTTAAACATTTGTAGTTGTTTCTTGATGAATTTTTCTTTTTCCCAAATTTCTTGTAGGATACTAGATAGTGTGGTCCAGCTTTTTGATAGGATCTGTTGGTACTGACCCTGTAATTTTGTTCAGATCACCGTGCAGAGGACAGAATTGAACAGTCCACTTGGGCTTGAGGTTCAGTTGCATGTTACAGAAGCTGTCTGTCCTGCATTAAGTGAGCCAGGTATCAAAGTGGCAAGTCTTCCACTCCTTATCTCCGCACTGTTGGAATGATTCAAGTGGCTAGTCATAGCATTGTCATTTCTGCGCAGGATTACGTGCTCTTCTGCGCTTCTTGTCTGGTCTGTATGTTTGTCTAAATAGAGATGATGTTGATCTAACAACCCAACAGGTATTAAGTTGCATTCCTTAATGCTCCTTTTACAAAACATAAATATTTTGTTATAGATAAATCTCAAGGAAATTCTATCTAACTTCTTTCTATTTATATTTAATCCTGATAGCTATCTACTGAAGCAGCTGGTCGTTCTCTAGTCTCAATTGTTGTGGACCACATATTTCTCTGCATCAAAGATGCTGGTTTGTTTCTCTGTGTTCTGATTTTCTTATTCTTTCATCCTTTTATCCCCATATTTTTGTAGGTTCTACATTTCTTTAACCCACAAAGCATTCTTATACAACCGTTTGTGATAGTTTTTGACATTTTTTCTTAGTCCAGATTGATACGGTTTAAATACTTTTTAACAATGATGTACTTACAGAGTTTCAGCTCGAGCTTTTGATGCAGTCACTTTTTTTTTCACGGGTATTGTTCCTTGACACAAATATCTAATATGTTGATGATGTTTAATTAGTTTCCTGATGTAAAAATTTGTTGCTAAAAGATTTATCACATTTCAAGAAATATATGATTGATGGCAAACAACCACGTGTCTGTCTCTAAATGATGTATGATTAATACTAGTAATCAACAGTAGAGAAACATGGGAATATGAATTGCTGAACGTGAAGCCTGAACATTTAAAACTATCACTATGATTCCCTTCCCATTTTACCTTAAGGAACTGTAACTGAAAGTATATAGGTCTATCAGTACATCCTTTGAAATTAAAGTTTACTTGGAGCTGCTTTCTAGGTGGCTTATATGCTCTTCATCTAGTTTGGTTTTAGATAGGCAAAGATCTGCTACGGGGACCAAACCTTTGCCTTTTGACTAGTAGTTTGAGAAATAAAGATGACCTCTCCTGTTGTTTGGATTCGTTTCCCTTCATGGTTCTTTGAAATCATAAGTATATTGTGCTTGTTAACTGCACTGTGGGTGCTATGCCATGTTTTCCTAGCAGTCTGAGAACTTATGATAGGATGTACTTTTATGCAGGCAACTGTTTCTGATGGAGAAACTGCCAGTAACCTGACTAAGATTACAGTTGCTGGCCTTTTTTTAAGGTAAACTCATTGTCTCATAATTGTTTAGAAATTTGATGCTGATGACTTTACTTAGATGTTCTCTTTTTGGTTTTTGTTATGTCTCTGGGTATCTTGTGCTGCATGTTGCTCTCATTCTATTGTTTGCATTGTTTAACTTTAGACCTTAAAATGCAGAAGATACCTAAAGCTATGCAGGAAAAAATGGAATACATTATATATAGTAATACCTAAAGCTATGCAGGAAAAAATGGAATACATTATATATAGTAACTTTGTTGATACAAGCCTTTTTTATTTTTCACTAATATACTTGGTTTCGGATAAAAAATACATTATATATAGTATCATCTGATATCTATAGAAGTTTCAGATTCGGTTTGTGCTAAGGTCCACCCTCCTCTCTACCGTTATATATATATATATGTACATATGTATATATATATGTACATACACACACACACACACACACACATATATATATATACACATATATATATATATATTCCCCTGCAGCTGACTTGATGCCATCATGTAAGTGGATTCTAATTACGATGTGAATGACTAAAATGCAGGGATACCTTTTCACGCCCTCCATGTACTTTGGTGCAACCATCTATGCTGGCTGTCTCAGAAGATCTTGTGCTTATTCCTGACTTTGGTATTGAATAATTTGTTGAATGCGACAGAGCAATTAAGTTTAATTTTATATATTGTTCCCCAGATTCAACATTTATCATTTAAAGCTGATCCATTTCTCATTTGACTGCTTGAACAGCTAAGGATTTTTGCCCTGTTATATGTCCACTGGGTGACCAGCAGTGGCAGATAAATAAGGGTGTTCCTTTGATATGCCTTCATACGCTTCAGGTCAAGCCTTCCCCAGCCCCACCTTCTTTTGCTTCGCGGACGGTTATCAGCTGCCAGCCACTTATGGTATGCTACAACAAATTTATTGATTGAACTCTTTCCATTTATTTGTATCTGGCCATCTCATTTCTTACTATTATTTCCTATTATTTGCTCAGATTCATCTTCAGGAAGAATCCTGTTTGAGGATATCTTCCTTTTTAGCTGATGGCATTCTTGTCAACCATCATGCCGTGTTACCTGATTCTTCAGTTAACTCCCTTGCATTCTATCTTGAGGACTTAGACGTTACTGTTCCTTTGGACATGAATAAATTGGATAATCATGCTCGTCAGATAAACCTTACAGCACATAGCTCCTTTGCTGGAGCAAGACTTCATATTAAGAAGTTGTTCTTTTCAGAGTCTCCTTCCCTAAAACTAAGGTTACTACACCTCGAGAAAGATCCTGCTTGCTTTTGTTTGTGGGAGGATCAACCAATTGATGCTAGCCAAAGGAAATGGACAGCTGGAGCATCACACCTTAGTTTAACCCTGGAAACATGTGCTAGCATAACTGGATCTCAGAACTCTAATTCAGGCTTGTGGAAATGTGTCGAGCTGAAAGATGCTTGTATTGAGGTAGCTATGGTGTCTGCTGATGGGAAACCATTAACAGTTGTTCCTCCTCCAGGTGGTGTTGTCAGAATAGGGGTTGCTTGTCAGCAATATTTATCTAACACTTCCGTTGAGCAGTTATTCTTTGTCCTTGACATCTATACGTATTTTGGGAGAGTCAGTGAAAAGATTGTCCGAGTTGGAAAAAATAAAAGTGCAAAGAAAAGTGGTAATGAATCTTTGGGCATGAAGTTGATGGAGAATGCTCCTAATGATACTGCTGTAAGTTTAGCGGTGAAGGACCTTCAACTTAGATTTCTGGAACCTTCTTCCATGAATATTGAGGGAATGCCTCTGGTTCATTTTGTTGGGGAAGATATGTTCATCAAAGTTACTCATAGGACCCTTGGTGGTGCAGTTGCAGTTTCATCCACTATACTTTGGGAGAGTGTTGAGGTGGACTGTGTGGACACTGAGGAAAACTTGCCACATGAAAATGGTATACTTTTACCTCCTATTGAACGCTGTCCTCAGGACATTGGGAATGGCTGCCCTCAGCTAAGAGCAGTATTTTGGGTTCACAAGAAAGGGAAGCATCGATTGAATGACAGTCCATATGCGATGCCTTTTCTGGATATGAGCATGGTACACGTTATACCTCTAAGTGACGGGGATAGAGAGTGTCATAGTTTGAGCTTATCGGCTTGTATTTCAGGTGTTCGCCTTGGTGGAGGAATGAACTACGCTGAAGCCCTACTTCACCGATTTGGAATACTTGGACCTGATGGTGGTCCTGGAGAGGGGCTGTCTAAAGGGATCGAGCATTTATCGGAAGGGCCACTGTCAAAACTTTTCAAATCATCACCTCTTAGTGTTGAAGATGTAGGAGAGGGTATGGAACAAATTGTACAGAAAAAATGTTTGGTTGTAATTTTTCATGTAAATAAGTGATGCTGTTTTGTACCTATTAGTCATACTATTTGCACTGCTCTTATTGTTGTCTTTTCTTCAGGTAGAAATTCATTAGATGGGAAAGATGGTCTTGTGCAGTTGGGATTGCCAGATGATGTTGATATATGTGTAGAATTGAAAGACTGGTTATTTGCCCTTGAAGGTGCCCAGGAGATGGCAGAAAGGTGTTGTTTATCCAGTCAAGAAGTGGGCAGGGAAGAGAGGTCTTGGCACACAACTTTCCAGAGTGTGCAAGCAAAAGCTAAAAGTATTCCGAGGCAAGGAAAACCATATGGAACCCAGAGACACCCTGTGGAATTGGTTACAGTAAGGATTTCACCTTCTCTTTTTCATTTTTCTTCTTGAGGATTTTATTTCATTTATTATGAAGGTGGAAGCATAATTAAGAGCAAAATTATGTAAAAATGTTAAATTTAATTAAGCAAATTTTTAGTCTTATCCTTGCAAATCATTATAAACAATTTCTGTCATTGTGTTAGGACTATCTTGGAAGCACAGCATTATGAGATGCAGTCATAGTTTAATTTTTCCTGTTTTGAAATAAGTCCTTAATAGGTGGGGGGTTATAATTGGGCTTGTCCCAACGACTTTACTGAAACAGATATACTTGAAATAGTTACCATGAAGCTCTTTTTTTCAAAAAGAAAAATTGGAGACACAACCTTCTCCCCCCATCCAACTTCCTCCCCCCCACCAAAGGGTCTAATGGCAACCCAATCCCCTCCCTGCCCAAGCAAGGAGGGTTCAAACCCTAGGCCTCTTGTTTTCAACACAAGATTTTAATATTTTAACTAGATGGCACTGACGAGGCACGGCTTACTTGGTTCACTGTAACATTTGTTTATGTTATAATTTTGTTAAGAATGTTCCATAGTGTCCATTGATTATATTTAGTTATACCCCAGACCTCTTGTTTTCAACACATGAGATTTTACCATCTCAATTAGATGGTACCCCTGAGACACAACTTATTTGGTTCACTGTAGCATTTGTTTTTGTGAGAATTTTGTTATTGATATGCTTCATACTGTCCGTTGATATTTTTTTTTTTTTACATATAAGTAGAATTTTGGTCAGATATGGTCGATTTATGGGATTGGAAGCTTTTTATTCTCCGGTTTGAGCCTTCAGACGTGAATAGTTTAGTTGTGCTTGAGGTCAATTCAAGATAGACAGAATTGTAGAGATGTCTTTCTTGTTTTATTGATTTAATGACAGAATTATATTCATGTCTCCGTTATTTCTAATTGACATTTTACATGATAAATGATAATGCATATAGGTCAGTGTGGATGGCCTGCAGACCTTGAAGCCTCAGGTCCAAAAGGATTTACAACCTGGTGTCTTACCTGCAAATGGAATCAAAGACAGTGCTGGCTCATCTGGTGGTATAAATGTTGAAGTTCGTATGGTGATATCGGAGGACAATGCTGAGAATGAAATGGACAAATGGATGGTGGAGAACTTGAAATTCTCTGTTAAGGAACCGGTACTGGGATATGAACTTTCTAGGTTTGGTTGCTGCCACTTATCTTAATGGATATTTTTTTGTGATGGTGATTTTTGTGCTGCAGATTGAGGCTATTGTTACCAAGGATGAGGTTGAACACCTTGCTTTTTTGTGCAAGTCTGAAGTTGAGTCGATGGGTCGAATTGCTGCTGGAGTCTTGCGGTTACTCAAGCTGGAAAAGACAATCGGTCAGGCTGCCATAGATCAACTGGGCAACCTTGGTATGGTTCTTTTTTTTTTTTTTTTTTAAAAGGTAACGGGGGTGGCCAAGCCCAAATACAATTTTTGCCCCCCTTACCACCCCCAAGAATCGAATCCGGGTTTCGGTAGAGGCTACAGCTTCACTGCAACCAACCCAACCATGCCCTTGGGGGCAACCTTGGTATGGTTGATCTAATAACATTCTTATCAATTTTGTTCTGGACTAGCATTGCATCATTCTTCAATTTGTTTGATTGAAAATATTGGTCCTTTGTGGATTTGAATGTACAAAAAGTACTCATAGCAAGCAGATAGAATTTAATTTGAGGTAGAGGTTGTCGAAATTGGGTTAACCTATTCTAATTGATTAGGACATGAAACTGAAATAATTGGTGGCATATATTATTTGAGTACCTTATGCTAAGCTTTCTAGAATAAATAATAAAAAGTGGTTGATGCATGGGTGCGTTTTGAATAAAAAATGATTATGTATATTGAACAGGAAAAGATAAATTCTCATTTTGAGTTGTGCTTTCTGGTTGGTTGTGGTTAACCTCTTCAGTCTAGGTAGCTATTTTTTCGGCTGATGGTTAGGGATTTATTTACAACTATTGACTTGCAGGTAGTGGGGGATTTGACAAGATTTTCTCCCCACATCTCAGCCGGTGTAGCAGTGGTCAAAGTATTGGACAATTCTCATTGGAAAATTCGGTTACTAAAAGTCCACATACATCATTAGAATCAACTCTGACTTCACTTGAAGAGGCAGTTTCAGATTCTCAGGCCAAGTGTGCTGTTTTGGTAACCAACTTAGGTAGTACAGAATATTCTTCAGATCATCTGGCCAGTATTAATCAACTCAGAGAGAAAATTGAAAGTATGCAGAGTTTATTGACGCAATTGCGTTCTCAAATTTAGTTGCTCCTACTGCTTGGAAAAAGAAAATGCCTTTTTCTGCTATTCCTCGATGCACAATTTTGGGTTAAAAAGGATATAGATCATATAGCCCCTCCACATTCTTTTGTGTAAATAGTATACATGTAATAGCGTGTTACGTATATGTAATTGTCGGGCAGAAGAGAAAGCTGTTCATAGGGCCCGGAATTTTGTATCATTTAGATTGAATTTTTTTTTCTTTTTTGCCCCTCTGCAATTTTTTTTTTTTAAACGGAGATCTTGGTGCGACGCCTAAGTCATTCATTTCTGTATGTTGTAGTCGAAAATTGAATACAAATAGAGTATTGTTTTTTAATACATTAGTGTAGTCCGAATTTTGTATTTACTAAACCCAGTGATACCCGAAATTTTCTATTAATCTGAAAGATGATATGTTTGCTAATGAAACACAGCATCCATTTTAAAATAATTATTCTGAATGCATGCAATGCTAGAGACCAAATGTGACCTACTAATGAGCACTTAATTTGAGGAAATTGAAACAGCCATTAACGAAGCAATATATTGCTTGACGTCCGAGGCAGCAAGAGGAGGAAGACGTGAATTCTTGTATCAATTCATCCAAATTGACAACAATCTTTAGTTGCAGATACATCAATGAAACAGTAAAATATTCTGAGAAAAAAAGGGGAAACAACATAATTTTAATTCACATAGGATGCATGTTGCGTCCTGGGCCGGTCACGGTAGGGGTAATAAGCGCCCGTTTGGCTCTGATATCCTGCAGGTGAATTGTCACAGTCCGACTGCTGGGGTGTTTGGTAAGAAAATTATTGTTCACCATACAATCATGAGCTTTTCTTTGACAAATACAGCTTTTTGGCGTAAGAGTTATAGTTTAAAAACTATAACACTTCACTTTACTACCAAATATGCCCTAAATATTCTCCTTTAACCATTAAAGATTGAACGGTATAAATGTTACCGATCCAATTGAAACTGCAAATGCTAGAGATTTGAGAGAAATAGAGGAGAGGGAGAGTACATAAATTTTAGGAAATTGGGGAATATGGTTAGAAGCACATATTTGTATGAATTTTTGGGACTAATTATGAAATGACTGAATTTGTTAGTTGTGCAGGTAAGCGTCCCTTAGTTTTAGTTGTATTTGCCACTATAAGGATGCGTTTAGAATTGAAATTGAACAACTGTAATTTAAAAACTACAATACTAAAATGTTTAATAAACACTAACTGTTATAATTTATAAACTATGCTGATACGATTTTTTACTTGTACGATAAAAAATTTATTATATCTTCGATAATTTTGTCAAAATTATTATTTAAATTTATATTTACTACATATTATTAACTTTTAATTTTTAGTTACAATTTTTTCTCTACAATAACTATAACTTAAAGGGTGATCACAATCGCATCCTAAATAAGACACTGCACTTTACCTTCAAGAGGACTCGCATGATTATGTCCCCCTTTCCCCTTTCAGTCTGATTTTTCACCGGATTCCTGTTATCTCTCCCGTCTATCCATAGTTGTCTCCATCATCACCAAGGCACCGTCAAATCAGGACCAGTGCTCTTAAGTCTGAAGGTTCATGATCATAAACTTCGGTTTCATGTTTCGTCTTATCAGCATAATCATCTTCCGAACAAAAAACCATCAAATTACTGAAGCACCTTCCTCTTTGATCCTTTCTACTTACCAATACGCTTTACAACAAGAGAAATGTAAATGATAGTCTTTTCTACTTCATAATTCCACTCTCAATCATATAAGAATTCTAGAAGTTTATTTTTTTATTTGAGAAGTTGATATCTTGGTTTGCATATTTTGACTCATTTTTAAGTAGCATGACTATGAATCACCAATATTACAATGATTGACAGTTCATGCAACTATCTCATGTTATACGCAAATATGATGATGCTAAATGTATCGTTTGCCTGTAAGTCCAAGAAGTCCTGCCACATCAGCATCAACTTGATTAACCAAACAGCCACAGAAACATAACTAATAATATTAGAACATAACTAAAAAGCATAGATATATTACCCCAAAAATAAAACAACAAAATGAGGATCCGATAGACCCATTTGGATAGACTTCTTAAGTTGGTATAGCATCCCAGCGCCATATTGCTCCATCCTCACAACAGCTGAGAATGGTGCTGCAGCAAAGAAAAAATAAGTTATTTGTAGCAAATGAGTTTGGTTAGCATTAATAATAACATCATAACACATTAGAAGAGGACAGAGTTGTGTTTGGGTGTTTCCAGAGCATTTCTCCCTTCCATTTACTTTATGCCATGTGTATATCACCATTTTCTTGATTGGTTGAAAGATACACGGCAAAAAATGAATGGGAAATGAGCAATGTACCAAGAGCACCCAAGATTTTCTCAAGGAAAACCGTATGTTCAAGTTACCTTCCATCATAGGACATGGCAGTCTGTCTAATGGGAGATTTTGACTGAGCATGAGACAGCCTGAAATGTATAATAGGATGTAAGGCCATCAATATACAGATTGCGGGTTTTATTCGACATGCAGGGAAAAGCATACCAACCTTGCAATTAGAACAGGGGGGCTACTTTGTAGCTCCCAAACAAAAATCTTCCCTTCTCTATTCCCTGGCAGTCACAGCAACGAGAGTTGAATTCAGCAACACAATATCTTCGAGAATATAATGCTCATGTGCATATACTATTGAATTTCACAAGTATTTATGCAAAATTCAATGTGCAGTCGCACTAATAAAATGCATCTGAGTACATGCATACAATAAAGACCACAGAGAGAACAACTAAAGCCTAACAATACCTATGGCAGCTGCATTGTAATGAAAATCACAGGAAAACTTGATGAACCAGATATCACACTCGGGGACAGGGTATTTCTGAAGTATGTCAGCTGTACCCTAAGAAAAAAAAAATATCATAACAGCAAAAATTAATGAAATGGATTCCAAGTGGTCAACATAAACAAGCATTGTATAGTAAATAAAAGTAAAAATATTAAAAAGAAAAAGAAAAAAAGATGCATCAGTACAAAATTGCTATTAAATTACAAAAATAGACAGACTCTAAAGCAAAAGTACTAAGGTCTTCTAACCTCCCCCGGCGACTGTTCCTTCATTTTTGGTTCCCACAATACAATTTCGTTGTCCACACTCTGCAATCATGCAAACCAGACCACTAAAAATGTAAGAATAGACAGAGTAGGAATTCCTGAATTCTAAGAAAACCATATGCACAGAATATGCCTGGAATCAATGTCCAAATAAGCATAGGTACAATAGTTAAAAGACAACAAAAACACCAAGTATGACCAAATATCATCATCCATTCTAATTTTAGTTTAATCAAGTCACTCTAAAAGATATCGACCAACTTCACCTTTGATAAAATAAAATCACCAAGCCACCGATTACAGTCAACATAATTTGAATGAACTGATGCTATGAAGACCTGAAAAAGGCAAGAGTCATCTTACACACATGCCCATTTCTTATGTATTAAAAGTGAAAAAGAATAATGAAACTCAACTTACAGGGAATTGTACATATTTTGTGGGAAATTTTGAAGGAAGATCTGTCCATGTGAATGATTTCTCTACATATGTCCAGAACTCTGCAAGAAGGTTCTCGGAAAGGCAAATAAGAAAAAATTAGCAATGATGATTGAATGATGTATGCTTAACTGTAAGTAGGACATATGTCCTGCCTGCCTGACAGTTTAATCGAACATATTTGTACTATGAGGATCCTGGACCTATCCCAACCACCCCCACCCCCACAACCACCCAAATTCTCAGATGAAATACTCAAATACATCTTTCTAAGATCTTGGCAACATAAATGATCAAAAAATTTCTGCAGATAGAATGATAGGGAAAAAAGATACATTCTTAGGAAAGGCCTCATCCAATTCATGATGACTAAAACCTCAAATTTGACTGGACTTTGTGATACATCATATAGAAATATAAATGCCAAGTAAAGAGTACAGATAGCGATAGGGAATAATCTTCATACATGTGTTTCAAGTCTTCAGAATCCCCCCCCTCCCCCCCCCCCCCACCACAAACAAAAAAAAAAATCCAGAGTTAGCTGAATGTAATAACCCCATCATTTGCTCAGAAGACTACCAAAAAACAACAATTAGTTCAAACTATAAAATATACCGACCTTTCATTGACCAAATCTTGACAGTGTTGTCCATGCCACAACTTGCAATGCGATATATATCTGAAGGATGAAAGTCCTGCAGGACAGCAACAGTACCATTGGCTAATGATTTCTGTAATCTATTAAATCTATAAAAGAAATAATAATAGAACATAATTATATTATGCTTACCACGCTCAAAACTTCATTACGGTGGCCCCCAGCACCTGCAAATATCAAAATGCATATTCCAGTTTGCACATTCCAGAGACGAACTGATTCATCCTGGCCAACTCTTAAACAATTAGATCTAATAAACAATAACAAACATATTAAAGACATACTACTAATAATAATTACTTTGCTTGCAGACACCACAAGTGAGGGTTTCAGTGGCTGGGTCCTGATTTCATTTATTGAATCCCCATGGCCAACAAAACTCTGCACATACGGGAGCAGGTAGTTAGACAAAAGAAGGATTAATCAGAAGATTCATTATCAGATGGACGTTTATCATGTACAGGAAGACATTTCTAAAATATGCCTTCACATTATAAATACTTTAGAGAGTGAAATATCAAATTATAAATACTTTAGTCTATCGGAAATGGGGAACTGAACAATGATGGTTTGATATATATATATATATATATCAAACCATCATTGTTCAGTTCCTCATTTCCGATAGACTACAATTTTTAAGTGACTACAGAAGCTGCCAAGAAGCACTTCTCAAGCTAGGATGCTTAAAATACAATCTCTACCTTGTGAAGTTTCTCATTACTGACATCAATTACTCGGATGATACCATTGATGCCTCCTGCCACTAAGAAGGGGATCCCATCCACGTTGCAAGCCCAGCTCACAGTATAAAATGACTCTTCCTTCTGATCTACATAGCACATGGAATTCCCAATTGTTCTTTAAATAATATTTTTCAAATTCACACATCTGCACTAAACTAGAGCTCAATTCAATAAAATCAGTTCAATAAGTGGTGAATCCTCTTACATCTTCATCAACATAAGACTGCAATGCTGCAATAACACCCCCCTCAAGACATTGGTACACAGTTACCTGTGACAACATCAAGCAACAATTTCACAAATAAATAAATTAAATCCGAAACTGCCATTTTTAAAGCACTATTTGACTAAACAATTTTCTGGAAACAAAAATCAATAAAATTTTAAAGCTTTGAAAGGCAAAATTTTTTTTCTTTTAATGTTTTTATTCAGACCTAATGAAGAATAATTAACTCTAATTAGACCTCAAACAAGCTTGAATAGCGAATACATTCATTTAACGCCCACAAATGAATATTTTTTATAATAAAAAAACGCAAAGGCTACATAAAACAACAATAAAAAGAAATACAAAAAGAAGAAAAGTTACGCGATTTCCACCGACGGTTGCGAAGACGTTGAAGTAGCGGGAGTCGATGAAGTTGAAAACGACGGCGTACAAAGGACGCTTGCCTTCTTGGAGCTTATTAGTGACTCTGTACTCGCGCTTTTTCGACGGCGTTAGTGATCCTACCAGTGGCTCGCAGCCGATCGCAGTCCTCGCCATCCTGCGCACGTTAGCACCCGTCACTGCGTAAGTAAGAGGGAATTGCGTGGGATATACCCGTTTCCCTCGTAACACCCAAAATATATCCCATCTATTAAAAATTTAAAATCTATAATTTTACACATACATACTTAAAAAGCTAAGGAAAATATAAAAATAAGTTCAATAAAATTTACTGGGCTTCATACTCGATTTTTTACTCGACTAGATATTAGACTTATTCAATTACTTTCACTTTTTATTCAACTGAATGCTCAACTTACCGGACTTTATACCCGACTTCGTACTCGACTTATTCAATTGTCTTCACTTCATACTCGACTGAATGCTCAAATTACCAGACTTCATACCTAATTTCATACTTGATTTATTCAATTATCTTCACTTCTTACTCGACTGAATGCTTAACTTACCAGACTTCATACTCTACTTCGTACTCGACTTATTCAATTGCATCCACTTCTTACTCGACCAAATGCTCAAGTTACTAGACTTCATACCCGACTTCGTACTCAACTAGATACTCGACTTATTCAATTGTCTTCACTTCTTACTCGACTAAATGATTAACTTACTGGACTTCACTTCTTTAAAATATATTAATACTCGACTCAATATACTTACCTGACTTAATACTCGATCTTTTTAAAAATTACATAAATTTTACTCGACTTGTTCAAAAAACTTATTTGACTTTTACTTAATATTTAACTTATTAAATATACTTACTCGACTCATTTAATATATTTTCTCGACTTCCTACTGAATCATATACTTGACTTACTTATCTTCAATTCTTACTCAATTAAATTCTCGACTTACCTGATTTCGTACTCGATTTTTTCTTACACTGAGAGAAAGGAAGGTATGAATTCTTAATTTTTTAAGATTATTTTTTACTTTTTCTATTTTTGTAAGGTATATGTATGTAATAGAATATAAATTTGGTATTTAAAGATAAATTTAGAATATTTAAATAAAAAACCCACTGGGTAAGCTCTCCAAGAAAACCACAAAAGCGTTTTGTCGATATATTTTGGGGATATTTTTGCAAAGCAATGTTTACCTCTGATATAAAGTTAATTATGAAAATTTTTCGACATATCATCTACGTCATAATTTATAAACGATAGCTCATACTAAGTTTTCTCCTGGGTTGGAAAAGATTTTTTTTTAAAAAAAAAACTTACATGTCATCTGTATGCAGAAAATACAAACGACTTCTCATGTCAGTTTAGTAAATTGTACGTGTTGTCAACTATACGACATCTTTATAAACGCCACGTCATACAAAATTTCCCCCGGATTGAAAGTTATATAATGTCATCTGTTTTTTCAATTTTCACACGACTAGTCATATATTTTGATCAATTTGTAAGCCACGTGTCGTACAATAAATTTAAAATTCGTACTCATTAATATCATTAACAAAGTAATTATGAGTGTGAAGTAATTAATAAATGGGTCCAACTACGTTGTCTTTGAGGGGTTGGTATCTTATTTTTTGTCTTTTTTAAAGTCATCATTGGATGCAACGCAAGACTTGTATAATGGCTGAAATGTGATTTTAGGTTATTAACATTAAAGGTTCCTTTTGTTCATGTAAAATAAGAAAAATCAAAAGTTTTAAAATTATGACATAACAGTCTATAATACATATATATATTTTACACTATTGAACTAGATTTTTAATTAAATGACTTATTCTTATATGTATTGATATCTATTTAAATTAATAAATTTACTTGTTAATTAACAAATTAACTAGTTTATTATATAGTTAAACATGTATATTATTTATGAACCATAATTAATGATAAATATAAATATGATTTTTTTAATTTAACATAACGACAACCAATTTCTACTCATCCATGTGACCAATGTTCAAACCCCATAATCTTTTTTATTCCAATACAAGAGATTTTACTATCTCAAGTAAATGTAATGTACAAAATATAAAAATAAATTTAATTTGATATTCTATGTAGTTAATTTTTTTTGGTAACATAAGATTTATTTAACATATTATCAATTATTTAATTATGTAGTAAAAATATGTTAATTTACTAATAATAATAAAGTGTTAGTTTATGAATTTGTAAAATAATTTTTGTTTGTTTGAAAAATGAGTTTGTATTTTTGGTCGAGTTTTTTTCCTTAAATAAAAAGAATAAATTTAATTACACACTTAAATAAATTAATATTTGTTACTTCATCCCAACAGTTTAAATAATCATTAGCACACATCCATACGGTTGAGCTCTGTCATTAACTTAACTAAGAGAAGAGTAAAAAAATTCTAAACAATTACTCTATTTGAAAATAATTTAAATATTTCCTTAGTTTTCTTTTAATTAAAATAATTAAAAAAAATTTCTTTTAATTTACTAGTGTTTGTGTGTATAAAAAGAATAAGTGCTTGAATTCTAAATAAATTAATGCTTCCAGAAACATTAATGTAATTGAAAATCTTTAGGTACAGTATTAATGTGTGAAAATTTAAAAATTTTTAATTTTTTTATTTTTATAACCAATAACAGAAGTTCATTGTAGTTTCACCCTTAATAAATTAATATTGGTACATTTAATTTCGTTCTAAGTAAATTCAATTAATCAAAATTCAATCTTAAATTACACAAAACACGAGATAATGTTAAATATAATTTGATTCAATTTTATTTTATTCGGTTCAGTCAATTCACTCTAAATCACCAAATCTACCCTTAAAATTGTTTTCTGAATTTTAATGTAGATTTAATTTTTAAGACCATTTGCCAAAATTAAACCAAAATTCAGTAGTTGTTAATTCTTGATATAGATATTTTCATAACAAGTGTTCTTTTTCTTTACTTCATCCGAAACTATCAACAGCATGTAAACAAGTACCATTGATCTTATCTTCTTGCTTGAGCCCAAAACGTTCATGGCCGCCACATTCTTTCCCTTCCTCTCTCAACCAAACTCCCCTCTCTTTAACCATTTCACCTCAAAAAATCAAACCAGCAGAAACCTATCACAGAGAAGCTACAATAGCATCAAACGCAGCAACACTTCAAACAACTCAACTCCAGCCCCAGCTCAGCCTGAAGACGAAAGTTTCCTTTCTCCATCTCCAAACTCCATTGCAACAGAAAGCCCAGATACATTTCCCATCGAAAAGCGAAGAAAATCGGAGATCCTCCGTGAAAGAAGAGCAAGAACCGGCCTTGTGAAATCAGAACCGCCAAACTTTGAAGTTGGTTGGAAAAGAACCAAAGAGATAAACTTAGAGAAGCCAATAGGGTTTGTGATAATGGACTTCTTGGAGAAGTTACAAGGGTTGATGGAGAGAGACTACGGGTCGACTGCGCTTTTGGCAAAAGTTGGAGAGTTGGTTGCAGAGAGAGCAAGAGAAGAAGCAGAGGTGTTGAGAGATGAAGGGAAAGTGGAGGAGAGAATGGTGACCGAGTTGTCTAGGGTTTTGAGGTTGATGGAGATGGACTTGGCTATGGTGAAAGCTGCTGTTAAAGAAGAGACTTTGAGCGAGAGGCTTGAACAGGCTAAGGCTCGCTGTAGGCAAGCCATACTTGTTGCTAATTCCTTCTGACAAAATAACAGAGACATAATGTAAATTCATCTTCCATATGTTTTGTGTACCAAAGCAATCTTCTTATGAAGGTTGCATAACCCACTGCGAAAGATGACATTTTCAAAAGATTTATTAATTGATTAATTGATGCACTACAATGTATTGTCCGTATACAATGTCCTTGGTTGAATGAAGACGACAAAAATTGAAAGCTCTTCTCTTTTTCTTGATCTGTACAGTAAAAATTGTGTCTAGAGTCTCTCAATCTTTTTCACCTACTTTCCTTATGCAGGAGGAGTGTGTCTCTATCTTTTTCAAACCCCCTTTCCTTTTGCAGGAGGGGATTGATGTAAGTTTGCTTACATGCTTGAATGACAAATCGAACATGGGGATCATCTTTGGGCACTTTACTCAGTAGTTTACTTGCAGATTTACGATTGCCTGAAGCCAAAAAGGCCTTGTACATCCTGCAAACAATTCAATAAAAAGATCCAATCAGAAGTTAGGGTGAATGATCACCTCCCTATTTCTTGTAATCAAAGTTATTTTCACTGAGGGATAACCAGGAAAAATAAATATAAGAACCAGGACGAGCATCAATTACCATAAATAACTCAAAACGTTATAGGGCAGACCAGCATTCTCGTATTCCTTCCATATCAAGTGAGCCCTCTTCAAATCTCTGGCATTCACACATGCACCGAGGAGAAAATCAAGACATTTTCGTGATGGAGGCATGCCAAGTTCATCCTTAATGAACTGAAGCAAGTCCATGCCAATCTGTACATCAGGTGGGTCCGTTTTGGCAATTTGGCAGAATATCTATTGCTTGTAATAACCAAAGGACAAAAGAGAAGGTGCATCAAATCAGTTCGTAATTATGTGATGAATTCACAATGAATACCAAGTTATGGTATTCTAAATAAACAAACGTGAATACATTTGGAAACATACACAGCAAGATATTTACTGCTACGAATGCCTTCAATCAACCACAATAATTCTAACGGACAAGATGCATTTTAAGCAAGCTGTTTATATACTATATTTGCGCCGGACCAAGAGCAAGAACAAACCTCGGAAAAATGATATTCCATAGCCATTTCATCATCCTTGAATTTATCCTTAAGTTGCTTAAGCAAATCAGTGGCAGAACTAGAATGAAATAGGGGGGAAAAATGTTCAGCATAAGCAAACTGGGAAATGTGGATAATCTTTTGAAGGGAAAAAGGGGAAAAAAAAAAGATTATTTATATTCTCAACAAACCTTAATTGCTTAAATCGAACACAGTGCAAGATAAGTCTGCAGCATCCATCAATCCAATAGTCTGGATCATGCACTTCCTCCAGTAACTGACTCAATCGATTTAACTCTCCTTCAGAGTTGAGATGCTCCTAAGAGAGGAATAGAAGATGTGATTCTGATGACAAAATATAGAATAATAAACATATCTCTGCAAATCTTACAATAAGAGCTATGACTGCTCTAGGCTCCAAATTACATCCTGCTTCCTTGATTTCTTCATAGACGATGATGGCATCAGAGGTTCGTCCATGTGATGCAAGAGCTGAGACAAGTGTACTTTTGACTTCACTTCGGCTTTTAACTGGTATCTCTGCATCTAATACCACCTACCAGAAAAAGAAGAATCTATCAGATCATAAAGGAAAACATGTCATATCAATCAATAAGCATTACATACAAATGAAAACATTAAACAGAAAAAACCAAAATCTATTATGTTCTAATTTTCCGGCATGCCTAGTGACGTGTCAAGAATCATAAGAAGACGATTAATATATATTACCAAGGTGTCCTAAAAGGAATTCTAAATCCCTTACCTCCTGGGCCTTCGTTTCTGATTTTACCAGGGTTGGGGTTGGTTGTTTTTGGTGGGGGTGGGGGGATAGTGGGATAGTGTGGTTGGCTGGAAAATGATTATTTAGTCTGTAGACTGAAAGAGCTTAAAGTCTTGAGATTAGTTAAGTGCCATTCCATCATTATGTTTGCAGAGTCAGTGATATAAAAATTACTTAAAGAAGTAAACCCATTTTAAAAAGAATTATGACTAATCAGGAGACAGGAGAGGTGAAGAGCATGACGAGAACTTAGAAACAGTTTGTAGAAAAAGAGCAGGGGGAATTTAGTAGTAAAAGATGAACATGGATGGGTGGGAAATATGACAATCTAACCAATAAAATTCTTAAGCTCTCCCCATTATTTTCAGGTCATCTATTCAAATTGAAAAGTTTCAAATACATAATTTGAATGAGATACACCATGCAATTGAGCTACTTGCAAATGAAATAAATCAAGAATGTCAAAATGTATTTTGAGATCTATAGAATTAATTAGAAGGTCAATGTTCTTAAATCTCACATTTTCTTTTAACCATATATTACTACCCAAAAGAATACTTCTCAAATCAAATCTAGAAAATTTCACGACAACCAAAGATCTAACAACAATATGAAAACAGATGTTTTATCCTAAAATCCAATAAAGAAATCAAAATCACGCAGATGGTTTCATATATCAATTGCGATGAGTAATTTTTATATTCATGGATAACCTCTTGCCCATCTCCCTACTCAGTGGAAGAAGCGAGTCAAGTAGACGATAATGCAACATGGAATATTATGCAAGCTTACCTGTCTTGCCTTCTCAAACTCTCCACAAGTTGTGTATGCATTAATAAGTGCCATGAAGACGTACTTTGTAATTTGACCACCAGCAGACTTTAGTTGTTCATAATACTACAAGTAAATAACCATGGTATTCAATCACTAATTGTGAATCCATACTTTGCATAAACTGGGAAAATAAAATTGTTTTCTATGACAAACAATATTTTCAAACTACCTTCATAATATCTTCTTCATTGCTACAATTGTGTATCAGATAGCTGAAAGTTTGAGAATCTGGTTTCACATTGGCTTGTTCCATTTCTTTGAGTACCATTAAAGCACCTTGGACGTCTTTCTACAGATCATTTACCAATATAGTAAGTCAAAAAAAAAAAATCAAAGAAAAATCAGAAAACTGAAAACAGAAGAGCTTGGGCATAATACAGGGGTACTGAAATCACCTTTCGAAAATAACCTGCCATTATAGCATTGTACATGCTGGCAGTTGGCATCAAATTCGTTTCCTTCAAATCATCAAGCAAACTATATGCACTATCAAACTGCATTGAAAGAAGAGAAACATCAAGATGAAATGGTATCAGGTCTACTTTTCTACGACATGAAATGCAACTTTAGTATAAGGCAATAAACTAAAAGAGATAGCAAAAAATATATAAATAAAATTTTTCAAAAAAAAAATATGGAGCAGGAAATTCAAGGATATGCAACTTACATCTTTTATTTTCACGCTTAAACTGATCATGCTCCTGAAGGTCTCACTATTTGGCTTCAAGTTATGGTGGCAGATCATTGAGTAGATTCGCCGAACCTTAAAAAGAAGTAAGGGTGAAAAGGAGGAAGAAGAAAACAAAGAACAACAGACTATATTCAAGTCCAATGGATAGTGAATGAAACAACAAGGGTTAATGCATCAATTCATATAGCTAATCTGATAAAAACAAAACCTAATGCTACTCAAATTACATTATATAGGAATCGAGTCAATATTTGCAGCAATCCTACTTCCATGCCAACTCACCTTCTCCAGATCAGTGTGATGCACCAGTTGAGATCTAAGCTATAGCAATAAGCAGACCAATAAGACGGGTATCAGCATCCACTACTGCTCCAATTAACTAAGTTCAGGACCCACTCGGTTCTAAACATGGTGGATTCACAGCCATTCCAATTTCGTCTATTTATTATTTTTATTTTTTCTTCTAGAGATGCATTATAAGAAGTAATATAATTATTTATATAAAGGATTACAAAGATTTTGCACAAATATCCATAACGATATAAGTTTTAACTCCAAACTGCATTTTTACATTTTAACTTCTAAAAAAGAAATGCATGAAAGGTGAATAAGATAATCCAGCATCCCATATCCCAGGTAAGTTGCATTACACGTTTCCACTTGCATCCCTCTACCATATTGATCCATATACCATGTAACATAGAACAAATGCCATAAATTAGAACAAATGCCATAAATTAGTGTTGCCTGTAGTTCAGCATCTCCTTGCCATCAGTTCAGTCAATATAAAAGCTTTTTACATCAAAAACTGGTGAAGAACTTTAATTTTGGACCATCAGATTATCATTTTCAACAGCTGAACAAACTATTCAAAATTCAACTACCCACATAGTATCCAGCTCTAATCTTGTCAGAACATTGACTCTAGGGTTCCAACATTTATGGAGGATACCTTCTTTATGATCTGTCAGTTCCCCAAAGAAAATGAAAATAAAAAATTGATGCATTTCTAGTTAAGAGCATAGCCATGATATTAAACTTTTTCATGCAAATGGATTCACAGAGTAGTTCCAAGCGGTAAACTACAATGACATTGAACTGAAAATGTATATATGTCAAATCTGTAATGACAAGAACCTTAGCTAAGTCGACTAATTTACTGACATTGACACACCAGCTGCAAAAAGCACTAGGAAATTTAGGACAAATGCCTGCTTCACAAAGCGAGTATGTTATTTTTCAACATTTTGATGGTCAAGGAACTCAATTACATTAATAGAAGGAAGTTAATACAAGTTCGTTTTCCAGCATATTCATTATCTGTATCTAGAAATGGGTGTAAAAATAAAGAAGATCAAAACCACCAAATGATTTGTTTGATGTGATCTCTTCATTAGTTCATTAACCTTGTATGTAATCATTGAGTACATTATCAGCAAATTTAGACATTAAAAACATGTTAAAACATTACTGTTACAATTTATCATCTTGAAGTCTAAGGTGCTTATTCCAAATACCAGATAATACACTAGTAATTGAAAAAAAAAAAAAAAGTCAAGCCCACATACCAAATTAAACTCATAGCTCTCTTCACAAGCATGCAATATTGAATTTATTGTCTCTGTAGATGGCACCAATTCACCTTGAACCATGTGCTCAACCACATCAAGAGCCACATGCACCTAAATAGAGATGAATCAAATTATCAGTTAGATTGTAATTTAGAAATAAAAATCCGAACACCATATGATTAAGAAATTAGATTTCAAAATGAGAGACGGCAAGCCATGTTTAATAATTCACACGACACCTTCAACTCCAAAAAACAGTGTTAGATCTCTAGAATCTTTCAATCTAATATCTTTAATTGGTCAAATTTTCTCATACTTACTTTTGGTTTTTTTTTTTTTTTTTTTTTGGGGGTGGGAGATGCCGGGGAAAGGGGTTTGTACCTTCAATAAGTCACAACTATAAGTAATGAGCTTCTCGTAGGAGGCAGATGAAGGTGTGATCTCCAGCTTGGCATGCATGTCTTTGAATTTTGAAAAAATATCTTCAACCTTCAATCACAACAATACGTTTAAAGATACCTCAAAAAGAGAAAAGAAAATCTGCATTAAAACATATACCCAAAAGTTGGTTTCATTATTTGTGACATTTGCTTAGGCATAAAACAAGAGTCATTAACTAAATAACACCTTTGGATGTCACCCAACTCTTAAAATTAACAATCCTTTTTTTTTTTAAAGCATGCAGAAGTCTTTCATGCTCCGGCAGCCAAAGTACTGCTATAAGAACCCAGCTACATTCCCATGACTAACACAGGAAAGTACTTTTCCTTTCGTCTTAGCATACTATACCTCCAACATCAAACAGCTCAGAATATCCAGAAAATCATTTTACCATAATAAGCCAATAACTAAAGCAAGAAGTTAACAAAACATAAAAAGTACAATGATTTCTAAATGAAATCAAACTGCAAGGGCAACAGCGGGTCCAATCATGGACTCTTGGACATTTAACTACAGCATTCATGAGAAGTTCCTCACCTCTAAATTTGGAATGCCAGTAATGTAACTAACGATAAGATACGAGGCATTCTTTGCTCCATCATCTGCAATTTTAACAAGCACAGATTGCAAAAAACAGTTAAGAACAAATGCATGCTTAGTCTTCCCATCATATTTGACATAATTTCCATCATTTCAAATTCCAAAAAGTTAAGACTTCCGTCATATCTCAGACAATACCCATCCATCAATTATAGATTCCAAAACAATTAAGAAAAAGCGCATGCTTAGTATTCTTACACAATATCCGTCTATTTCAGATTCCAAAAATTTCAAGTCTTCCATCATTTCTTACACACACTTTATCTATCACAGATTCCAAAAGTACATAAAATTTTCTGAAAATTTTTCAAATAAAAAGTACATATGGAAGAAATGGCATTATTATGTTAGAAGAGCCAACGTAGAGCAAAGTAGACATAATTAGTTGTTCAGAAGATCATTAATCTTAACATAATAACCCAAATAATATATATAGCCTAATATAGTTTCCCTATTCATATATAAGATAGGATAGCTTTATGTAACGGGCCGCTCAAAATCTCTCCAAGGCCCGGCCGACATTTAGCAGTCCCATGTGGACTTCCTGCCCAACTTTGTAATGGTTTTCTCTTCAACATTATTGCTTTCGAATTGTGGATCTTTGTGTATTTGAATACCACAGATGAAAGAGAAGGGGAAAAAAAAAGGCAAGAATATTAAAATCATAAATGTGAATGATATTTGTTCAAAAAAAAAAAATTCTATACTTTATTTAAAGAATATCGAACTTCAGATTCAGACGTGTCTCCATCAGGATAAGTCACCCAAAAATCGAAAGGATTCCAAAGTACAAGCAAAGAAGAGAAAAATTTCAAAACACTGCCTACAATTAAGTATTGGCCAGATGCCAATGCCAAAACAACTCAGAAAATAGATTATATATCTCACACTCATTTAGTTAGCAAAAACAATGGATGCTGCTGATTTATTCTATCACATAATAATTTTTGTAATTATCAACTCGGGACAGTTGCAGTAACATTTTAAATTAGTGATTTTTTCAGGTCTTTTGACTTGCAAAACTTTTTCCTACCAAGTGTACTTGGTGTCAAGCTTACTGGCCTACAAATTGTTATGAGATCAGATACCCCGTGTTCTGGAGGTAATGATGACTGAAGAATTCATTCAACTTTCTACTGTATAATATGAAGCTCTTTTTATTTTTATTTCTGCTCCTAGGTGCAAAGCCTTAGTTCTTTTAAGCTAAAGGTACTATATTTGAAGCATCCAAAATCCTTATAACCAAGCATGTTGGCACTGTGATTTTGTTTCTACACCATCATTTTGTTGCTTACAGTAGCAGAAGACCTGCTCCTGCAGTCTGCTTTCCTACAATAGTTCTATTAGCTCTTTACCCTTCCCACGCTGTACTATTAAGCCTTTATAAGTGATATTACCAATGGAGTTTCTGCAACAAGACAAATAAAAGTACAATCAGCAAAAGAATACAAAGAAAATACCAGATGTTTTGAAAGCCAATATGTACTTCTCTGCATTGGACTCCAATAGCAACCGCCCCAATGATTTAAAAATATTTGCCAAATGGGCCGGCGATGAAATTTTTCTTATGTCTATAGTCTCCAAAAGTTGCAAAATGTCAGTCTTCCGGTCACTTTCGCAAAGAGCTAACAGGTAGTTCTCTGCAATTCAAGGGTTGAATCAGGTAAGGCCTTGGTCATGCAAAATGAGTAGAGTTAACTCTGCCATTAAATGACTTTCTATAGCAAGAAAGAATATCAGAAACATAAACATTAATATCAATACCCTAATCTTTTCAGGATAAAATATGATCTTGAACATAAATATATGCACATATTGACAACCATCAGTTTCTTTGAGTTAGATTATCAAAATAACAAAGTACAGTCACATAAATAGAGAAAATCCAGACAAGAACAATGAAAATACTAATAATAATAACAGCTCATGCCTTGAAAACAGAGATAGTTTCCATCTTCTTCAGCTGCAGTTTGTTTGCAGAGTTCCCGAATCTTTTCTTCATCATTTACTTTGATCCAAAGCAACATCTCATAGTAACCCAGTCTTGGAACCGAGCTAGAATCTCCATTGTTGATAGTATTACAGAAAAAGTGGAACTCTTCTATCATACCCATGTCAATGAAATATGTAAGAAGGGGACCATAAGTTACCTCTTCTAACGCAAACCCCTTCTCCTTCATTGAATTAAAAATTTGAAAAGCCCTGCAAATTTGCTCTACTGCAACGTCTTCATCATCACATGCCCTAGCCTTCTCTATACAAATCCCTATTAACGAATTGTGTTCTTTCACACCATTTTCTCGCCCCATCTTACCAAATACTTCAAAAGTAGCTTCAGTTCCCAATTGATTTGCACAAATCTTGACTATCCGGCTAAAAAGACGAGTTTGGCCCGTACTGAATACCCATTTTTGTTTCCTTTCACGCCAAATTTCTCTTCGTCGTAGAAGTGAATTGTGGTTATTAGACCTTGTAGAAAGCCATGGCATCTGCAGCACATCTAAAAGGTTTTTGTTGTTTGACCCAATTGAATCAGATGAAGTATCTGAATCATCAGCTGCAACAGACACAAATAAAAAAAGATAAAATTTCAGTCAATAAAACAGAAACTCCCAATTTCATCAAAATGAAATCATTTCAACTGTTACATCTTCAAAGAAAACAGTAAATGCTGTCAAGTCAATACTTTCAAAATCTTTCTTTCCAAACGTAAAATTAAAAGTACTTACTAAAAACTAGTAAGCTATGTACATAAGTGCCTTAAAACTAGTCTTGCAATCAATTAGGACACCATCATTATTAGTAAAAATACCCCATTTCAAGCTTCTTAATAACTAAGTAAAAGACCAAAATTTTTTTGCACCATTAAACTAAATTTTACGGAAACATACCGACTAACAGAGATTGGATCTCCTCAGATAGCTGTTTGAGTGAATTATCTGCATCAGACACGTTAAATTATAATCAAACACACCAAAAATTTATTCAATCAACAACTAATTGCACTCTAATTGGCTGCGAAAAAAGCATATAAAGAAACAATTTCCTCTATTAAGCTCTCAAATACCCAGAAATGTATACAACATATTGAGTTTAGAATCGGTATCAAACATCTACTAAAGGAACGTTTATTGATGAAATGTGGCTTTCGAAGCTAACAATGCAGTCACTAATTATCAAGTGCAAGTAAGCATTTAAGCAAACACTTTAGCTGCAGTGCTTGCAGACCCTAAAACTCGCAACAAAACAACAAATACCAGAATCGGGGTTCGGGACAGGGTCCACTTCGGGCCCTAACTCGTAGAAGGGGTCGTCGGCGGCGGGGTCCTCGGCCGGAGAGCTTGTAGGTTTGGGAGGGTTAGCTGAGGAATTGATGATAGAATTAGTGGCAGCAGAACGAGACGACGACGCAGCCATCGCCTCCTTAGCGGTGTCGATAGCAGAGACGAACTGTTTCAAAGGAAAGTCGCTACTGGCGGCGGGTGTTAACTTGTTAGAGGTTCTTTTAACGGCGGCGGATACTTTGCGACTTGAACGGAACAACGAGCTTAGGAGTTTGTCCGCGGCTGGCATTGCATTTGAAATTGATTCTGTTTGTCCAATACAACAAATGATTCTGTTTGTTCGATACCACAAATTTGTGAGTGTAAAGTGCTTGTTTCTGTGACAGGGTCAAAGCGTGTGTTTCTGCTTCGCTTCGTTTTGTTTGTGCTTAATTAGTACTCAATTATTTGATTCATGATTTAGGTTCACAATCTTCGCTCCCTCCCAGTGCCGGTTCTGTTTGTTAAGAGTTATATATTTGATTTTATAGTAATTTTCGAATGGAATCGCGGAAGGCAAGTCATGAGAAATGTACCCCTTCGTTCCAACAGTTTTGAATTTTCAACCGCCCGTAATTAGTAAAACTATTGTGCTGATATGGTATTCTCTCGTGTGGGATGCTAATGGGCCGCCTGAGCCCGAGCTCGAGCCCGTGACATAAATGAAGGGCCTGAGCCTTAAAAAATGTCCGGCCGCTTGAATTTTGGAAATCAGGTCAGGGTCGACCAAATTTTTTTAAGTTTTTTTTTTTATATTTTGATTATTTAAATTCAAAAAAATGGACATAACCTATACAGATTTAGCTGCAGATTTTTTTAGAATATAAAAGAATAGAGATATGACTATTGTAATAGTCTTTAGAGTAGTAATAATTGAATGAAGCTAATTAAAAAAGTAATATATTTAATTAATATAACAGTAATTAATTTAAAAAATATACCCATAATTGATAATGTAATTCTTTATTATATTAATATATGAAAGATCCACTCTCTTATAAAATTTGATTAGGGTTTTATCATTATTCGTGTACCATTGGGTAAATATCCAAATTTTTATTTTTATTGAAAATAAATATTAACTAAATGTAAAATGGCTTAAATGAAAGTCTATAAATTTACACTTTAACTTTTTTGTTGACTATTTTATTATTTTATGTTTTAATTATTTAAATTTATTTCATTATGATTTATCCTTATTAACAAAATTAAATATATTTTTTTAAATGTTAGAGCCGGTTCAATTCGAGTTAGGGCATGTAGGGCCTGAACCTAACCTAAATTTAATTGGGCCTTAATATTTAAGGCTGAACCTGACCCTTGACCCTTAAATTTAGGTGAAAGTTTGAAAATTTTAGACATGGTCAATTAAACTAAAAATCGAGTCAAATTTTTTTGCCATCCCTCTTCTATGATAGAGTATTCGTACAATAATGTCATTGTTTTTATTATAGAAAATTTAATCAGCCACAACTTCTATTTTAGGATTCGCTATTTATCATATGATAGAGCACTATAGGCTTGACTACCATCTCTTCAAACCTTAATTCATGTAAGCAATGAGAATTATTGAAAAATTATAAATTAGTCCACAAATTTATCACTTATCTCAATTTTGTCTTTTGTTTTTGAATTTTAAATTTTGCCTATCACCTCTCATGTTTATGATTGGCAAAATTTTCCAAATCTCAATCAACATTCTAGATTCGACCCATTTAGTATGAAATTTTATCCTAATTTACTATTTAAATTGGGATTCAAGGCCTAATTTATCTTAATTCACTGTATAGGACGAGATTTGAGACATTCAAAAATCCTAAAATCTAAATTTTTAAAAATGTACAACAAGTTGGTTTAATGAATCACATGGATCTGACATGTTAGTCTTATGTGTACGATAAGTTTGTTTGATAAATAAAAGATATATGGTATGTCAGCCATAAAAGTATGATAACTTGATCATATGCATATAACATGTTGTTTATAACAGAATCTGCATCATGTGATAACAAACTTATGTGATCCAAGAACAATTAGGGATTCCAATTAGTATTTAGGATTTTAATTAAGAGCGATTGGGACATGGTTTTTTATTTTGATATACTATTTAGGATGGATAAGATTATAATTGACAAAATTTGGCCCATCCCATCCCATTACTAACCCTGCTCATGTCCAGGCATAGATAGTAATGTAGATGGTCTCAACAAGGAGAGAACATTTAAATTTTCAATTTTTTTTTAATATGTTATAGATTTATAATCTATTGTTATTAATGTAAAACTTAGAGTAAGGGTGTCGAAAATCCTCACCCGGGCCAGACTTGGGTGATGCAAGCTAGGTAATACCCAGCCTCGGGATGAGACTGGGTCGGTTCCGGGCATCACCTGATAAGCCCGGGGTTCGGCTTGGAACCCGAATTTTGTTTAAAAATATTATAAAATATAAAATATTTTAAATAATTGTATTCATTTAAACCATCTATTACATTTATGTAAAATTTTAAACATTTAAAGTTTATATTTCCATGTCCAATTTCATTAAAATAAATTTAAAAATTATATAAAAAAAAATATATACGTATATAATATTATAAAATATAAAATCCAATCATAAAAATCTAGATTAAAAAACCCTGCCTGATGTTGGGCTTTTTAAGACCAACCCTGTTGTCTAAGAAATATATTCAGGCCGGGTTTGGCCATTGCTATATTTGGGTCTAGATCCGAGTTTTACCATCCCTAGCTTAAAGTAAAACTATCATCTTTTAACATAAGAAAATAAATATCCTATAAGAATTTTATCACTATCAATTTAAAACAATTAAGTACTACTAAAATAAAACATAATTGATGCATAGATTAGACCAAATCAAGAAAAATCTATGAAAAAAGAAAATTATCATAAATGTGATCACATTTTACAAACTAAGAATACCTGTACGAATAATAATTTATTAAATATCAATTAATTATTTTTTGTTAAATTAATAATTTTTCATGATCCTAGTGTTTTTATTAAGGTTGTAGTGTTATACATGTGTATTATAATTATGAAACGCCATTATGAAATATTTATGAGCATGTAATAACGTTTTACTCATTTTACAAAATTGCATCAATGACAAAAATCCAGCCCAACTCTTTTTTTTACTTCGCCCAGTGGGCTGGGCCGAGCAAAATGCACTGGCTTGTCCCTTGTCCATCAAGACACTTCTACACCACTCGAAGTGATCGATTTTATGAAAATTTTCTCTCAATCATGATGATAAGAAACTCGGATTTTAGAATTACTTTATCAAAACTCATCATGAAATAAACATATGCAATTTATATTTATGATGGCATGTAAATTTCCACTTGATGTAAAAGTCTTTCTTCACAAAGAGCCTTTTCTCTGAAAAGAGCTCTTGAAATGAAAGTTGAAAAAGAGTTGTCTTAACTCTGATCTTTGCTCCCTTGTGGAGTGAAAGGTGAAATCGAGTGATTAGGTTGGTGAGTTTTAAACATGAAGAGTTAAGAGTGAAGTGTTCAATAGTCGTTAGTAGGTACAACTCATTAAAAGTGAAATGGATATAGAGGAACTTATTAAGAAATGTCGAGCTATTACTCTGGAGGAGAAAGATGAGGAAAAGGTCTTTTTTGCGGGTAAAATGAAAGCAAAGGGAGCTATAACTGCAGGAGGATGTCTGCTGAGAAACATTCTAATTACGAAGGGGGTAAATAAGGAGGGCCTGTGTGTGGCTATAGAAGTATGGAGGACAGTGCGAGAGGTGAAGATTGAGAATCTAGGAGATAACATTTTCATGTTCAAATTCGCCTTTGAAGCAGACAAAAAAAAGGTTCTAGCTGGAGGTCCTTGGTACTTTGATAGGGCATTGATAGTCCTTGTATAGCCAAAGGGTATATGTATGAATGTAAATGTCGTAGACGAGTTTGGAGCTGTTATTGGGAAAGTTGAAGAAGTGGAGACAGATGAAAATGGTGAATGTCTTGGGAAGTATGAGAGGGCCAGAATATCAATTGATATAACTAACCCGTTAAAGAAGATTATCTTTTTGGAACAAGAGGGGAAAACTAAAATTCTAGTACCAGTGTTATATAAAAGACTACGGGGACTTCTATTTCTGTTGTGGTAAGCTTGGACCTCAATTTAGAGAATGTGGCAAATACAAAGGACAACTTAAAAAGGATCTTCTATCCAGTCCTTGGCTGAAAGCGATTAAACTCCCAGATCGTTTTAAGCCAAACAAGAATCAAGAAAGACTAAATCAATTAACGGACAAGAAAACGGGGAATTTGCAAGCCAGGAGCACTATAATGAGTCACAAAATCAACAGAAGAAATGGAACACACAAGTATAAACTGAAGCAGAGTTGACCCAAGAGGAAATAAATGGATACATAAACCAATAGCAGTTGAACATATGGCTAAAGGGGTTATTGAACGAGGAACCCTTGTAGGGGGAAAACCGACATAACAGCTTGAAGGCAGCCAAAGTCAGATGTTCGCTGCTGGGTACATAAAGAGTTCAGAGACAGGAAGAAAAAAGGCAGGAGAAAAAATGAGAGAAATAAAAGGGGGAAGTGTTAGTCTAAAAGGCTACACATAATGTAATTTTGATGATAACAAACATATGTCTTAAGTAATTTAATAAACATTGTATTTCACATTTTCACTAGTTTTTTAAGGATAATATTTATGCTGGTGAAATCAAGTGGAATCAAGTGAAATCAAGTTCAAGACACTCAATAGACAATGGCAAAATTAAGAATAAAGTTTAGAGCTCAACGGATAAATTATTACGACAAATTCTTGTAAAGCCGTTATGATTTAATTGATGCATGATTTAACATTTGAGAAGGTCAAGAGATTAATTTAAATAATTATTTTCATAAAATAAAAGATTCTATATTTATAAGATAAAGTATTTTGTGGATTTAAAAAGTTTTGCAATCTTTGAATTTAATAAGTATTATTTTGAATTCCGGAGTTGGACCTATTTACAAACATTTAAAATATTTTGGGCCATATTATAATTTATGAAAGTTTGAGGGCCCGAATGTAATCCAAACATTTGAAATCCAAAATTAGACAGAGAGGAAGCATCTAACCGCTGAGGCTAGCGACAAGCCTCTTGCAAAAAATCTCATATTTTCAAATTGTGGACTAAATTGAACAGATTTAAAAACTTTGAAATTTATGGATATGATGTTAAATTTTAAAGAGGACCTCCTTGAAAAATATTATTATATGTTGGGTCATGTTATAATTTCAAAACTTTTTGGGAATGACAAGTAGGGGTAGGCAAAAAAACCGTGGTCTTAAAAAAACCGAACCGAACCGGTGGTTTTTTCTAATTCGGATCGGTTTTAATTTTTAAAAAATCAAAATATATAATTTGTAAAAAAACCGAAATTTCGGTTCGGTATTCGGTTCACTCAGCTGAACCGAAAAACCGAACCGAAAAACTGAATTATTTTTAGATTTTATTCAAATAGACATGTGTTAAATCAAATTATTTGTAATTGTTGTTATTTTTATTTGTCTTTACAACATTATAACTATGTTTATGTAAATGGAGTATTAGAGTTTAGTTATGTATTTTGAAATTTTAATATTTCATATTTTGTGAGTACCTTATTAGTAGTTAGTAAGATATTAGTGATAAAATGTGTTTTGAATACTTTATATTTATTGTTAATATTTGTAATGAAATTAGGATGAACTAATTGTTGAAAAAAAATTATTACATTCATGAGGCCCAATGGCCAAAAATTTGAAAATTTAAAATAGGCCCAATAGGCCTAGAATCGAAAAAACCGAACCGAACCGAACCAATCCGAAAAGATCCGTTTGAGTTCGGTTCTTATTTGGTTCTTTTTATAAAATAACCGATTTAAATCGGCTCTACTTAATTTCGATCTGAACTGAACCGAACCGAACCGTGCCCACCCCTAATGACAAGTATTATTTATAAATTCTAAAATTAGACCTATTTGTAAAGTTTTATGACATTTTGGGCCGTAGTATAATTACAGAAAGTTTGAGCACAAATGTAATTTTGTGAATATTATTACCGTAGCAAAATTCCAATTTAACAGTAATATTGCCGTTCTGAGTGGCTAGCCGGATAAATCAAGCAGCTAACCGCTTGGTTGTAGGAATTTGCCTATAACGGCTAGTTTTCGGGCTTTAACTATAAAAACCCAACTCCAATTTCATTTTAGAGACTAATGCAAGTATAAATAAGATCATATAATATATATTGAGCTTCCAATAACTTGCATTTCAGGAAGACCAAACGAAAAATTTGAGAATTTTAACTTTGAAAAGTGTACAAAACAAGAATTCCCAAAATAATCATGTAAGCTTGGATGAAGAGGTTATGGATGAAGGGCTAGGGAAAGATTTGAAAAAGCCTAGGATCAGAAGATGGAAACTCCAAGAAAGGATATGAAGAAAGGTGGGCCAATCACAAAGAAAAGGCTCATGAATGGAGCTGGAATGCAAAGTCTAAGCACAAAAAAGCTGAAGATAAGAAGCCCACAAAAAGAGATTAATACAGAAAAATATTTTTACTCACCTGCAGCAAACCTTAAACTGAGCTGGGAGACAACAAACATGGAGGAAATGGAGATTGTGGAGCCAAGCATTGAAGAATTATTGGCGAAGGCTGGTAGTCAGCCCCGCCAGCAACCACGAAAATCTTTAGCTGGAACGTTGAGATTTAGAGAATCCTCGAACGTTACTTGCTCTAAGGAAAATTCTCCAAGAGCACAAGCCACAAATTATTTTCTTGTGCAAAATAAAGCTGTTATTGAGGCAAATGATTAAGATTAGGATAAAACTGAATTTTGATTGCTATTTTTCGGTTAGTAGAAATGGATTGGAAGGAGGGTTGGCAATGCTATGGAATTTAGATATAGAAGCAAACAATGCTTCCTTCAGTTATTATCACATAGATGCTGAAGTGCGTAATGAAAAAGGAAAGAATTTGAGATGCATTGGAATTTATGGCAATCCAAAAGCAAGTCAGAAAAAACATACATGGTCTTTGTTGAGGCGACTGGCAAGTTTAACATCTACTCCTTGGCTATATTGTGGTGATTTTAATGAAATTTTATATTTAAAGGAAAAAGAGGTGGCAATGATAGAGATGTAAGAATGATAAATGATTTTAGGGAAGCTGTGAAAGATAGTGGTTTAGTTGACATGGGGTTCTCAAGGAGACTGTATACTTCGTCAAATAAAATATATGGACGGCAGTATGTAGAGGAGCGTATGGATAGATGTTTTTGCTGTACAAATTAGAAAATCATTTTCATGACCTGGTGGCTGTTCATCTAGAGTCGAGGACCTCAGATCATAGCCCAATTATAATGGAGGTTATTGATAGAGATAGTGAACTCAGCTATGCAAGAAAAAGCTTTAAAAGAATACATTATTTATGGATTTTTAGAGTCCCTACGAAGCTTGTCAAGAGATTATCGAAGAGGAGTGGCTAAGAAATGGGGATTGGATAAATAAAATCTTGTTCAGGCCTTTCAACAAGCAGCCAAAAAGTCGATGGTACAATTGAAAAGGTAAAGCATAACTGAGTTCGAAGGAAATAAAAAAAAAGATGAAAAGCTTAGCAATTAAGCTTGAAATGCTGAGGCGGAACACAAACCAGATGGAGAATGTGAAGGAGATAAAGCTAGTTGAGAAAAAAAAATTGATCATATGCTGTTGGAGGAAGAGGTCTACTGCAAACAACGATCTCCAGCTGACTGGCTTAAAGAAGGTGATAAGAATACCAAATTCTTTGACTCTAAAGCTTAAAGAAAAAAAGAGAAAGAATAAGATCTAGGGAATTAATGATGTAAATGGAAACTGGATGGATGATGAAGGAGAGGTAGGAAAAGAGTTCTATTTCTATTTTGCAAAAATGTTTACTACTACCAAGCCCACCCAAGATCACATGGATGCTGCTTTTGCTGGATTGAATTCAAAAATTTCAGATGATATGAATGAAGAGTTAGAGCAACCCTTCACGGATGATGAAATCTCAGCAGCCCTTACACATATGTGCCCTACAAAAGCCCCTAGTCTTTATGGTCTCCCTGTTGTGTTTTTTCAGAAACATTGGAAGCTAGTCAACAGAGATCTTATTTCCACTTGCCTCCATGTGCTTAATGAAAAAGGTACTCTTGCCCCTCTAAATCATACCTACAATGCTTTAATCCTTAAAATGAAAAAGCCTAAGAAAGTATCCAATTTTAGGCCTATAAGTTTGTGTAATGTCATTTATAGAATTGTGGCCAAAACTATAGCAAATAGGCTTCAGCTAATTCTCCACAAAATCATATCTCCCACACAAAGTGCTTTCATTCCTAATAGACTGATAACCTACAATGTTATAATTGGATGTGAATGTCTTCATATAATTAGGAAAAATAAGGGGAAGAAACTAGGTTTGGTTGCTATGAAACTAGACATTAATAAAGCCTATGATAGGGTGGAATTAAGTTTTATGGAAGCAACAATGCTAAAACTATGATTTTCTTATAATTAGGTAGATTTGATAATGCGATGTATAATATCAACCTCTTTCTTAGTGATTATCAATGGGGTGCCTAAAGGGCTGATTACTTCCCAAAGAGGGCTACGACAGGGTTGTCCTTTGTCTCCTTGTATGTTTATTATGTGTGCGGAAGTGTTTTCAAACCTGTTGTTTCATCCTGAAGAGCAGAAGCTTGTACACGGATTAAGATTTGGAAGTACTACCACCATATCACATTTATTATTTACAGATGATAGTTTAATCTTTATGTGAGCAGCCGTGGCACATCGTCAGCATCTGAAAACAATTTTTGAATTTTACACCAGAGCATTAAGGCAACTCTTCAACTTAGACAAATCATCTATGTTCTTTAGCGGAAACATTAAAACGCAAGAAATGACTGCAATTAAAAAAATTTTTAACAACAATATTATTTCTAGGCATGAGAAATACTTGGGGTTACCATCCATGGTGGGCAGAAACAAGAGAAGCTTCTTTAATGATGTAAAGTTAAAGGTCCTTGGTAAAATTTCTAACTAGCAAAATAAATTTTTCTCAAGTGGGGGGAAAGATGTTCTCATTAAGACTATAGCTCAAGCGGTCCTTTGTTATGTTATGAGTGTGTTTAGAATTCCGAATAGGTTATGTGATGATATTCAGAAGGCCATAGCTAAGTTTTAGCAGGGATCCAAAGATGATAGAAGATGTATTCATTAGGCTAAGTGAGAAAGAATGTGCAAAGAGCCAAAGATGATAGAAGATGTATTCATTAGGCTAAGTGAGAAAGAATGTGCAAAGAGCCAAGATAAGTGGAGATATGGGGTTCAGAGATTTTGTTTGTTTTAATCAGGCGCTGATAGCAAAACAGGCATGGAGGATATTACAATTTCCCAATTCACTTATGTCTAGAGTTTTGCAAGCAAGATATTTCCGGAAGATAGATTTCTTGCATGCAAAACTTGGATCTAATCCATCTTACATATGTAGAAGTATAATTTGGGGAAAACAAGTCATTCACAAGGGCTGCAGATGGAGAGTTGGCAGGGGAAACAATGTTCAGATTTATAACAGCAAATGGATTCCAAGAGAGGAAACTTTCAGACCTATATCAACTCCATCATTGCCAACTGACAGCTAAGTTACTAAGCTGATTGGAGTTGATAACAAATGGGACGTGGCAAAGATTAATTAGAATTTTGTCAAGGAAGATGCTGATTTACTTGTAAGTATCCCCCTTCCGAAAGAGCCTTAAGATGACCAACTGTTTTGGCACTATGACAAGCATGGAAATTATTCTGTGAAAAGAGGATACTAGATAGCCCAAAAAATCAAAGTTCCATCTCCTCCTAGTGGTTCAAGGACTACTTTAGAGGTGTGGAAAACTTTATAGGCTGTAACTTTGCCGGTTAAGATGAGAAATTTCATGTGGAGGGTTGTCCAAAATCTGCTTCCTACAGTAGAAAATCTGTGGCATAAGAAGATTATTCAGGATCCCATTTGTCAAGTGTGCAAAAGACAAGCTGAAAGTACTTTACTTGCTCTGTTCAAATGCAATGTAGTCAAGAAAGCGCGGAAATTGGTTCTTTTTTGCTGGAAAAATTTTGAACTTGGCGGAGCAGCCAATGACGCGTGTGATGCAAGATATGGTCGAGAGTCTAAAAAGAGCAAAGATGGAGCTGTTGATTGCAATTTGCTGGACTGCTTGGCATGATGGAAACTTTTTCATTTTCGAGAAAAACAAGTGGATCCCTTGAATATTTATCTAAGGCAGAAGCCATTATAGAGTCTTACAGGAAGTTTCGGATCCCAAGCTCAAATCATTTAGTGAATAGGGAAGCTTCAAGGCAACCAAACCGGTGTCCCCCATCAAAAGGATTTGTAAAGATAAATGTGGATGCAGCAACTCATGTTGAAAAGCTGGCTGTTGGTTTAGGATTGGTGGTGAGAAATTGTAATGAAAGGTGTGTAGCTGCTGCAGTGAAGAAGGTACATTTCTTTGGGATGTTCAACAAGCTGAAGCATAAGCTATTGCCTAGGGAATTGAAGTGGCTAAGGAGACTGGTACTTCATCAATAATTTTAAATATTGATTCTCAAGGGGCAGCTGACTTAGTAAACAAGAAGAAGGACACCAAAACTCTTATTTTTTGGGTTATTTATGAGATTCAAGAACTTATTAATGAGTAATTAAGTGTAGAGTGAAATTTGCTCCTAGATCTTGTAACGTTAAGGCTCATCAATTAGCCAAGCTTATTTTGGAGTACGAGGAGTCTGCAATTTGGGTGGACTGGTTCTAGCAAATGTAATGAGTATTCTTCAAGTCTTGAATTAATAAAAGTTATAATTCCGTTTTAAATATATATATATATATATTTATTTATTTATATTTATGATGGCGGGTGTATATATATATATATAGATGTTATAATAGGCGGGTGTCATATGGCAGTCTTTTATTGGAGGGTTGTGGGTTTCAGTTGCAGACTCTTTATGAAACGTACCATAATCAAACTTCCTTTTTGATACATCGAGGGCAAATATAGGGTTACATCAGACTTAATCCAATATTTAGGACAACGTTTGAGATTAAACACTTAATTAAGACAATTTCTAACAACATAGACAGCAATAGGTACACATGCTAAAATTTTATGAGTTATAGGAAAATTTTTACAGGTTTGACCTAGTCTACCTTGTTCAATTATTGTATGTTAAACACCACATATACTTCGGAAAAAGAAAATTACAGTAGTGCCTGCTAATAATAAAAAACGAGAGATATAGACAAATGTTGTTTTTCTTGTGAAACATATCTCTAGAAATATGAAAGTATTTAGTTAACAAGTCATGGTCGAAGAAATTAATATGAAAGTATTCTTATGATTGCAACATTTCTCAATTACTACGTACCAAGTGGCCCTCATTCTGAGGAATAATTAGTTTCAACTGATCATATTTTGTTTTCTGCTGAGAATTCATAGATCCCTTCTCCATTTCTTTTGTTTCCATCCTTCCTTTCATAAAATGCATGCATACAAGAGAAGGGATTAATTTTATAATATAGTGCTGATTCTGAACTTTATTTAAATTTAAAAAAAAATTATTAAACCTTATGATTTAATAATATAATGTCATTATATTATTAAAATATGTGATTTAATAGTTTTTACAATTAATCACACTGTTCAATAAATTTTTCAGACTTTAACAAATCCAGTGTCCTGTACTGGAACATTTTTAATTTGTAATAAACTAACAAAACAATCATTTGATATATAAAATAAATAAATAAATCACATACATGCAACTCAGATAAAGGATGCCATTGCTATGGATCAAGTAAAATTTTAAGCAGAGAGGGTGAGAAGTTTGATAATTTCTGGCTACCATAGGAAGTTTTGCATATGAATTATTACATTTGTAAGTTTAAGCACTAGAAAGTTTGACACAAATAAATGCTGTTGATTTAGAAATAAATTCATGCAAAAATCTAAGACTAAAAAGAGTATTTCCTAATAGCTATGAAGAATACACTAGCACAAACACATAATTTGTTGATCATTGGCTGCAATAAATTGCAACTCGAAATGCTGGCATAACAAATACTTTTCTTTAACATATAAGCACTACAAGTGCTAAAAAAATTGCTTAAAAGTTTTTTTTTTCTTCTTTCTTTTAAAATTCGTACTCAGATAAACAGTCAAATAAAATTAGTTTAAAGCCATTGGGTCAGACCTACGGGAACTTATGGTATCTTGTGTGGTTAGTAAACTTGTTGTTCGATCGTACAAGACATTTTTTGTATTCTAAATATCAAATTCTGAAAGAGTTAAATTTCATAGGCAAGCATTGAATCTTTCTAAAGTACACATGTAGCAAGTCGGCCACAAGAAAATATACTTGCTGGTCCAACCCAAGAGAAAATACATCACAGTAAAAACAATTGCAAAGATGTAAAGCAGACAAAACTGTCAGTAATAATTTAATATGAAAATGCGTCTTGGGTTGCCGTTCCAGGAAGAAAAATTCTTACTAATCGCCATAACAATTTGTTTTTTAACCCCTGGAAGAGTGTGCTCGTTGCAGGCAAGAGCAAAGTGAATGAAAAAGCCAAGTAAACATGAAAATATATGAATAGTATAATAAAACCAAAGTAATTTGCCTTGCTTTGGCCGCACATGAAGGTTTGCACTATGTCATTTTGCTTCAGAATTGTCAAATCAATTGAGGTCCTTATCGGTCAGTCATCACCAGCTAAACATTAACGTCAACAATGATCATACAGATTTTAGAATAATTCTAACAAGAACTTAGATCAGTATGTGGACAAAACAAACAGCAAGTCATTAAACATGAATAGCATGTACTGGAATTATGGAAACCATGCATAATAAATTCTTGTCCCAGCTGCCAAGACGTAAAAACAATTAATCGCCGGCTACCATAAAACAATTATTTAAAATATAAGGGCCTGCCAATGAGAGCAGAGCACAAGAATGATGAATATAAAAGGTAATCTCTGTTAGAATGAAGAAGTACTAATGAAGTTATTACAACTTTGAAAAAAATTACACATACTATCTTCTACCAGGAGGATTAAAAAGAAAAAAAATGGGGGGAAATGATGGCTTGTTTCGATATGCTGATGGCAAAGACAAGTTGTTGATGTTATTTGGAACTATAGGCAGCATTGGTGATGGAATGCAGTATCCTCTCACGGTGTTTGTGCTTAGCTTTGTGATCAATGATTATGGAAATCCCAGTAGTAGCTCGTTGTCGAATGATACTGTAGATAAGGTATGTATTTTGAGTCCTGTTTGTAAATTTCATCATTTTTAGTACTTTACCTTGCTAATAATAACTTGTTACCATAATGTTTTTTGTTTTTCAGTATACGCTCAGGCTGCTTTATGTTGCTATAGGAGTTGGACTTTCTGCTTTTGTTGGTAAATTGAAACACTTAACTATCTTTTTGTTGGTCATTCGGACATGGTAAACTGGAGTTTAACTTTTTTTTTTTTTGTTGGTTTCTGGAATGTGTGCTTTTGCAGAAGGACTTTGTTGGACAAGAACTGCGGAGAGACAGGCTTCTAGAATGAGAATGGAGTACTTGAAATCTGTCCTAAGACAAGAAGTTGGTTTCTTTGACACTCAAGAGCAAGGTTCTTCAACAACCTTCCAAGTTGTCTCGACCATCTCTAATGATTCCAACTCAATTCAAGTTGCAATTTGCGAGAAGGTTCGCTTTTAGTATCATGATTCTTTCCTCGTATTGGTTGCAATGTGTAGAGTAGTTTGTCTGTGACAAATTTCTGATAATAATATGCTTGTTTCCTTCATGTAGATACCCAACACCCTTGCATATCTATCAACTTTCTTCTTCTGCCTCCTCTTTTCCTTCATACTATCTTGGAGACTTTCATTGGCAGCGCTCCCTTTAACACTAATGTTCATAGTTCCGGGACTTTTATTTGGGAAGCTGATGATGGGAGTCATAATGAAGATGATTGAGACATATGGGGTTGCTGGTGGGATAGCAGAACAAGCAGTTTCTTCCATAAGAACAGTATATTCATATGTAGCGGAGCACGAAACAATAATTAGATTCAGCAATGCTCTTCAGAAGACTATGGAACTTGGAATAAAGCAAGGTTTCATAAAGGGTTTGTTGATGGGAAGCATGGGAATGATTTATGTAGGTTGGGCTTTTCAGGCTTGGGTAGGGTCTTATTTGGTCACTGAAAAGGGAGAAAAAGGAGGTTCTATCTTTGTTGCTGGAGTCAGTATCATCATGGGAGGATTGTGAGTTAATTTCCCTTTAACTACTCTAAATGATAGGCTTGATCGTTAACAATTAAAGCTTATTTCAGTTTCAGAACTCAATACTTTCTGTTCTGTTTGTAGGAGTGTTTTGGGTGCACTCCCAAATTTAACTGTCATCACTGAGGCAAAAGTTGCTGCTACTCGAATCTTTGAAATGATTGACAGGACTCCTGCCATAGACACAGATGATAAAATTGGGAAGGCGTTGTCATATGTTAGAGGGGAGATTGAATTCAGGGACATCTATTTTTGTTATCCATCAAGACCTGATACGTTGGTCTTACAAGGGCTGAATCTTAGAGTTCCAGCCGGGAAATCTGTTGGACTTGTTGGTGGCAGTGGCTCTGGAAAGTCCACAACAATAGCATTGCTTCAAAGATTTTATGACCCTGTTGAAGGAGAAGTTCTCTTGGATGGATACAAAATAAGGAGACTTCACCTCAAGTGGCTGAGATCCCAAATGGGTCTAGTTAATCAGGAACCAGTCCTCTTCGCAACATCTATCACAGAGAATATACTCTTTGGGAAGGAAGGAGCTTCCATGGATGATGTGATCAGCGCAGCTAAGGCTGCTAATGCACATGACTTCATCACCAAGTTACCAGATGGATATGAAACTCAAGTAAGCTTACTTCTGTCTCAGTTCAACCAATACTTTTAGGTTCCTGTTCTTGGGATGTTAACTTCAGCCTTTTAGCAATTTCAATAAGTAGAGACTTAAAATAGTTATTTGAAGTAGTTTGAGTGATTTGTTTCAGATAATTGTTCCTTTATAGAACGGCAGAACAGACTGCAACTTCTTACAGTCAAGCGAAGTTATGAACTTTGGAAAATTTTAGCTTGTTAGTTGAAAAAGTTCTTACTCCAGAGGTTTAGAAAACACCCTTCAATTTATGAATTTTTTTCATTTTGCAGGTTGGCCAATTTGGATTCCAGATGTCTGGTGGGCAAAAGCAGAGAATTGCAATTGCAAGGGCTGTAATCAGGGACCCAAAGATCTTGCTGCTTGATGAAGCCACTAGTGCACTAGATGCACAATCTGAAAGAATAGTACAAGAGGCAATTGATAAAGCATCAGAAGGGAGGACAACACTGATAATTGCTCACCGCCTCTCAACAATCCGAACGGCAAATCTGATCATGGTTCTGAAAGCTGGCAAAGTGGTGGAATCTGGTTCACATAATCAGCTGATGAATCGCGGGGAAGGTGGAGAATACTATCAGATGGTAGAGTTGCAGCAGATGGCCTCGGAAAATGACATCTCCAATGACACTTTCAATGATTTCAGCCATCAAATGGAGGCAATAAATCTCTATAAGAGGACTATTGCTCCAAGCCCTATGAGCATGAGGTCAAGTGCTGCAAGTACACCAGTTTTAAACCCCTTCAGCCCAGCACTTTCTGTGGGCACACCCTATTCCTATACAATACAGTATGATCCTGATGATGATAGTCTAGGCAATAGGATCGATCAATCAAGTTATGCTACTCCCTCACAATGGCGTTTGCTCAAGATGAACATGCCTGAGTGGGGAAGTGCATTGCTAGGATGCATAGCTGCAATAGGTTCTGGAGCAGTACAACCAATAAATGCTTATTGTGTCGGTTCTCTTATATCAATTTACTTCCGAACTGACAAGTCTGAGATCAAGTCCAAATCCAAAACCTTGTCACTATTTTTCTTAGGCGTTGCTGTTCTCAATTTCATCTCCGGCCTTCTCCAACACTACAGCTTTTCAGTTATGGGAGAAAAGTTGACAAAAAGGGTAAGAGAGAAACTACTAGGAAAGCTTATGACTTTTGAGATAGGGTGGTTTGATCAAGAAGACAATACAAGTGCAGCCATTTGTGCTAGATTAGCTACTGAAGCCAATGTGGTTCGATCCCTTGTTGGGGATAGAATGTCATTGCTGGTTCAAGCAATCTTTGGTTCTGTTTTCTCCTACATAGTAGGCCTGGTTCTTTCTTGGAGGCTTACACTTGTGATGATCGCGGTGCAGCCATTAGTCATCGGAAGCTATTATTCAAGAAATGTCTTGATGAAGAGTATGGCTGGAAAGGCACAAAAAGCACAGAAAGAAGGAAGCCAATTGGCGAGTGAGGCCGTAATTAACCACAGAACAATAACAGCCTTCTCGTCTCAGAAAAGAATATTGGGGCTATTCAAGGAAACCTTGAGAGGTCCAAAAGAGGAGAGTCTTAAACACTCTTGGTATTCTGGTATTGGCCTGTTTAGCTCTCAATTTTTCAACACAGCCTCAACAGCATTGGCTTATTGGTATGGTGGAAGGCTCTTGACACAAGAGTTAATAACCCCGGAACACCTTTTCCAAGCATTTTTGATACTGCTATTCACAGCATATGTCATTGCAGAAGCCGGAAGCATGACTTCTGACATATCCAAAGGCAGCAATGCTGTTCGAACAGTTTTTGCAATCCTAGACCGGAGAAGTGAGATTGATCCTGACAGCCCACAGGGCCGAGATGTCAAAAGGCAGATGAGAGGGCGCATAGAGCTGAAGAATGTGTTCTTCGCTTACCCAACTAGGCCTGATCAGATGATCTTGAAAGGCTTGAGTCTTAAAATTGAAGCAGGAAAGACAGTAGCACTAGTGGGACAGAGTGGCTGCGGCAAATCTACCATTATTGGCCTACTTGAGAGATTTTATGATCCATTAAAGGGATCAGTGTTCATAGATGAACAGGACATAAGGAACTATAATTTGAAACAGTTAAGGTCACATATTGCATTGGTCAGTCAAGAGCCAACCCTTTTTGCTGGAACCATCCGCGAAAACATTGCCTATGGAAAAGCGGATGCCAGAGAATCCGAGATCAAAAAGGCAGCAGTTCTTGCCAATGCTCATGAATTCATAAGGTATGATACTAATAGCTTGGAAGACACAAATTCAGCCCACAAGACCCTCATATATTTATCATCAGCTTGTTTATTGATCATATGAATTTGTTTTTCTAATTGTAGTGGAATGAAAGATGGGTATGACACATACTGTGGAGAAAGAGGAGTTCAGCTATCGGGGGGTCAAAAACAGAGGATTGCACTTGCTAGAGCAATACTAAAGAACCCATCAATTCTGCTTTTGGATGAAGCTACGAGTGCGCTTGATAGCGTATCAGAAAGCTTAGTCCAAGAAGCACTTGAGAAAATGATGGTGGGGAGAACATGTGTAGTTGTAGCTCACAGGCTCTCTACAATACAAAAAACAGACACCATTGCTGTTATCAAGAATGGCAGAGTTGTGGAACAAGGATCACACAATGAACTCGTCGCCTTGAGTCGCGGCGGAGCTTACTATTCTCTGATCAAACCACAAGGCGGCAGCTCGCCTTTCCGCTAGAGTAAAGCCACAAAATGGATGAAAATTACACAATTATTGCTGCATACGTTATCTAGGCTGTCTCAGAAGTTAGGATTGTTTTAAGTACTATATGTATATATGAGGATTATGCTTCTTTGATTTCCAATTTTCCATAAATCATTTTGCATGAGTTAAAAATGTAAGAAACCTGAATGCGGAAGATCCTCGCAAAACAATTTGTGATTTGACATCACAATCTGGGAAATTGTTTAGGAAACTTTGTTGGTGTGCTGATTAATCAAATTCGTACTGACTCAATAAACACTTCATAATTTAATATTTGACAGAACATACTCTGAAGCTTCCTCCTGCATATCAAAAAAATTGCTTTTCTACTAAGTCAAGTAGTGTGTGAACAAAATGATAAAACGCGTACCAAAAGCTTATGCTTATCATCCCCTGGTGAAATTGCCTGGAAATCCTCGAGGGGTATCAATCATAGAGCATTCTCTCTTAGAAATCTGACGACTACGTGTCACGATTTCTTTGGCTCGCACCCTACAGTCCGGCTAATAAAATCACGACACATGATCCGTCGTGTACGATAACGTTCCCGATGGTATGCACAGTCAGCGTGGAGTACCCTCCACTCTTATATTTATGTATATTAACTATTTTCTTTCCTTTTGAAAAATAACAAAACAAGTGACTAACAGATGCAGCATTGGACCAACTTTAACTCGTTAGCATTTAAGACGAGATAAGTTAGAGATCATTATGATTTTCAAAATTATGATGGCTCCTGTTGAAATTTATTGACTAGCAAGGCTTTCTTTATTTAATTGAGGAACATGTTTGCCCATTTGGTCCAACAACCGTTCCAGGCCTCACCAATTTATTATGATCAAGCGACATCAAATAAAAAATAAGGAAAAAGGAAAAAAAGAAAGGAAAAAGAAGTATCATTAAACAAATGGGTGCAGAAAATAAAAAATAAAAACAACTTACTAAATATGATTAAAATTTCATGTCTTTTTTAGGAAAGAAGAAATAATAATAATAATAATAATAATAATTTTTCTACTTGCAAAGAGCAATAAGTCAACTCATTGTCAATATAAATATATATGCACTGAAATTTGCCAACTGTACAACAATAATTTCTGTTTTCAAAAAATCATCATTAATTAATTAGCTCATACAAGAAACTAATTCGTACGACAGCGATTTTCCAAATCTTCAATAAAAACACAAAAAAATAAAAATAAAAATTAAGCAAAACTCAAGACAAAAAAATATAACAATATTCCCACACAACAAAAATAATAGCTCACATTCTTTGATCCCGAAGAACTGAGCTTAATGTCCTTTTTGTTGACTTTGGTACCACTGCCGTTGACTTCAACATCAGCCCCAACAGCGATCCTGTGCCTCTTTGTCTTCCACGCAATGATCTTGAACCTCACCGCCGTCACCAAATCCACCCTGAAAACCGCCGACCCATTTGCAAAAACCGCCCGGGAAACCACTTTCTGATCGGTCGGCGCAGTTCCATTCTTGTGAGCAGTCTTCTTGTGCCCCTGATAAAACCTATCAATCACGGACGTGCCAATGATGTGGCTCCGATTGGGGAAGTCATAAACGGTGACGTTTACGTCGTCGTAGTAGACTCCCTTGTCTTTGTTGGTGTTCTCGAGCTTTAACTGAAACTGAAGTGTCGTGTTGTTTCGGTTGTTTGATGATTTGTGGAGGGCGGGAAGGTAAAATTCCTGTATGGAGCACTTGGGGTTGGAAGTACGTAGACTCAGCCACATGAACAGTGAGGTCAGCCCTAGGGTGAAGATGAAGCTGCAGCAGCAACGGCCGCATCCGCCGGCGTTTTCTGACATGAGGGGCAAAGTTGTAAATAGGGATCAAACGGAGGGCAAATTGTGAAGAAGAGAAATGAGATATATGATGAAGATGGCGAATCAACGGGAATAAAGAGAAGGGACTTATAAGGGGCTGTCTTGTTTTTCTTCATAAAGAAGACACTTGGGATAATTCTATTTGTCGACTCTCTTCCACTTTATGTTTGATAGAGTTACGCGGGTGACTTTTGTATACTTATTATTATTGGCCATGTGGTGCAATGCGGTTGGTGGGGATGAGAGAATTTGGAGCTATTCCAGTGATTGAATCATTGCGTTTGATTTATGGTATAATTTATTAAAAAAAATTGAAAATTATTAAAAAAAAAATCTTGAAATTGGGAGTGGCAGGCACAATTACAATTTTGGAACAATTAAGTTGTAGATATGTTAGTCAAGTTAAGACACTTGATCTGACTACTCAGAATCTTGCAAGTGGCCTACTGATGCCTGAACAGACGAATAAAATAAAAAAAAAATAAAAGAGAAAAAGGTTGGTAGTTTGTCTAAGATAAGAGTGTAATATGTTTTCTCTTGATTAAAAAAAAGGAAAATGTAATATGTTTCAAGGCACGTTTAATGGGTACGGCTTATAATCCGAGATGGTTTGAGCAACAAGTATTTATAAAGAGTAATAACAAAATCACAAATTTCCATATAAATTTATTTGACATAACTATAATAATTAAATAAAAATGTTTTATTTTCATCAAATTAATACAATTATTTCGTATTAATTTATATAAAAATTTGTAATTTTATCATTAGTCTTTTATAAATAATTGGCGTGTTGTCACGCGGAAAGTGAGGGAAATATCGAACCCGTGTTCTTTTTACAATATTGGGCTCAGCTTGGGTGAAATCTGCCTGTACGTGGTATGTGTAGATTCTAGGCAATTAAAATTGAGAAGCATGCAGGAAACGAGAGCCCAAATTGAAGGTTTACACTTGGGCCTTATCTTTGGGCCAACCAAAACAATATGCGCATGAAAATATTTAGAGTAGCACTATTCACACTCCTCTAATGTCGTGATAAAATTCATTTTCTAAAAGAACCTCATTTCTAATGGGAAGAATTCATTATTTTTCCAAAATTACTCATAAATCAATTCTAATAAATCGCTCATTTCACTTTGTGAGTAAATCCATTTTTTTTAAATTAATACTTCATCAAAAAAATAAAAAGAACATTATATGATGGGAAAAAGGACATCTACACCCCCAAAATTTGGGGAAATGGTCACCAACACCCCCAAGTTTTTAAAAAGGGACACCAAGATCCTCTTTTGACAATTATACCCTTTATCTCTTTTATCCCAAAAGAATTAACTCTAATATTTTACAATAAATAGAAATATAATATTAAAATAAATGTAATAATATATACATTTTAAAATAATTTCAATATTTAAAAAATATTTTAATATTTTATAATCTATTAGATATATTTTATTATATTAAAGTAAATTTTGTGATAAATAGAATCATAATATTAAAATAAATGTATTAAAAATTTAAATTATTTTGAATATTATGTAAAATAATAATTTTAATAATATTAGTATGTGAGAATGTTTTTAATTGTAGAACGTATTTAATGCAAATATATATTTAAAATCTATACAATGAATAAAAATATATTATTAAAATAAATATAATAATTTACATATTACAATTTATTAAAATATTAAATATTTTAATATTGTTAGTCTACTGTAGAGATTACATTATTTTTATGGTATTTGTATTTACTAAAAATTTTAAATTTAATTTTTTAGAAAAATAGAGGTAAATAGTATAATGGTCAAAAGGGGGTCTTGGTGTCCCTCTTTAAAAACTTGGGGGTGTTGGTGACCATTTCTCTAAACTTTGGGGGTGTAGATGTCCTTTTTCCTATATGAAAACTAAAATTTCCAGCGGATGCTCTAACCAATTAGAAATTCATCCTTTCAAAGTATATTCAATTTTATTAAGACTTTAGAGGAGATTTCAGATGTTCGTGCCAACGTCTTGGTAAATGTCATTGACTCAACTTCTAGAGACATGCTTAATCTCATTGTTTTTGTCAAGGAAAAGGTTGATCATAAATTTGGACATTGGAAATGATAGCTAGTCATATATTTGGTTGGGGGATGAGCTTCTAAAAATTGCAATTCTCTCTTGTAATGTTTTCTGTTAATGCAGCATTAATTTTTTTCCCTTTTTCCAAGAGACATCTTTCACAAAGAAAGAAGCTGAAAAAAGATCGAATCTGGGATAACTTTGGAAGAGCATAGATATCCTTATAAACAATGAATTCTTCTAATTAATTAATGAGGTATTTTTAGAAGAGGAGTTTCATTAGAGCTTTAAAGGGGTGCCCTCTAGCTGGTGTAGGTTTCAATTATAACTAACTAAATTATATTATTGTTATAAAAATTTTAAAAATACAAAAGGTATACTCCTCAGTTGGCATAAATAAATTGTCTTCTTTCTTCTATTACATCTAACAACAAGAAGTAATTTATAGTTAAAATTAATAAACAATGAACCCCATTTTATCATCAGCTTTAGTTATGAACACAAATTTAGGAATGATAGTAAAATCTGGATCTGGCCTGCATCTGCAAAGATCCAGAAGATTCGGATCCGCATATTAAGGATGTAGAAAGTAAGGATTCGTGCGGATTTGAATTCAGATCTGATTAAATTTTATTTTAAATTAAAAATAAATTTTATTTATGAATTTATGATGTTGTTGTATGTTGTTCATGTTGAACTATTAATTATTGAATTATAATTGAAATTTATTTTATTTGATATTATTAGATAAATTATTGAATTTTTAAATTATATATTAAAATTTTAAATTTTAATTTTTGTGAATCCGGATATCTGGAATATCCATATACATCCGTTGTAGATATTACCCACATTCAGATTCGGATATGAAAATGTAAATGCAGATTTAGAACCGCGTGCACCTACATCTAGATCCGGATCTGGATCCAAATTTTGCCAACCCTACACAAATTGGTTAGGGTTCGAGTAAACCATATATATCAATGTACACTTATATGATAAAATGACTTGTACTTAAATACACATATACATATTTAAAACAAATGATAAATTAACCGTAATTACATTGAAGTAGTAAAAAATTTCCATTCCAAACTACGTGATATTTATCAAAAAAGCTAAATAATTATATATAACGCTCGTATGTATCGCACTATACATATATAATAAGTAATTTGATCTCAATTTCTTAAAATTTACATGGATTATTCTATAATTGGCAAAAATCCAATGATTGGGACTCGTATTCCTCTTCAGTTTAACTGGCTAGGGTAGATATATCCTTATCTTTCTTATATATATTAATAAGACTAGAAATCTAAGTTATGTCATTATAGACTTGATCTAACAAATTGTGAATTGTAAATACATGCTGAGTTTTGATCTCAAGAAAGGAAGATACAAAAAGAAATGAATTAGAAAGAGAAACGGAGGAAAACTAATTAGTAGTCATTTCAATGTCTATCATAAGACAGGAATTCAGAACAAGGACGTTGGAGCATATGGCTAAAATTAAATTGGGAAACACAAGCAGTGTTTGTTTGTGTGGCCACTTCACAACTGAGACGACTTGTCTTTCACCGTAGTCGGCAACGAAGAAAACAAAAACAACAATAATCAAGTCTGCACGTCCGTACGTAGCTTATCCACAACTATGGTGGGGATCATCATATCACAATATCATATAATAAGCAAGCTAGTTAAGTTCTCTTTGGGAACGGGATAATGTAGCTTAAAATGTATGATTCACCTAGAAAAAAATTATAATTATAAAATAAAAATTAATAATATATAATAAATATGATATTAAATAATAATTTTAATAAAAATAATAAAAATATTATAAAATTTTTATCACATAAATGATTGAGCAAACTCTACTTAATTTTTAAACCATAGATAGCACTTTTATATTATAACTTTAAAGTTATAACCGTCCTTACTCAAAACCAAACAGGAGCGCTAGTAAACATTTTACTAGCCACTCATGTGCATCCATAACTATAATGGTCGTGTACACGTGAACTAAAATCAACATGCTCCCAGCAGTACTTCATAAATTGATAACAGCTGTTGCAAGAGAAGAGAAGAGAAGAGAGGCGGCTGATATATAAGACTGGGGATGATACATGATACTGATTGATAGTTATCACACAGCGATTATGTAAAAGTCATGACCTAGGTTCATATCAGGTTATATTTTTTGCAAAATAATGGAAGTTAAACCAATTATCGATTGCCAAACAACCCTTGCAATTGTGAGAGCAAGTTCTCATTATTTTCGATGTCAATGCTCAATTATATAATTGCTGGAGGTAGATTTTTTATGTGGGTGGAGGAGATGTCTGTTGAATATTAGTAAGAATATAATTTTCAGCTATACTTTGTAGATTTGATTTAAGTAGTCTCAGTAAATGTTAGATTGTAAACTTTTCATTGTAATAATAAAAAAATAAAAAAAGAAAGACCTCAGTTGTCAATTGAATTATTAACCATGTAAAGAGGTACAAAAAGAGTGGAAGGAGAGTTAAGCAGCTTAGTATATGTATATGCTGCATCCTGCGTTATTGGATGTTCATAACTTTTTACCTATATCCCTCTTAAATATTTGACAAAGGAAAGTGAAAAAATGTTTCTTATTACAAGAGAAACCTTGAGAGGCCTACTTTGTTTCCTGTAGCTCGAACATCCTCTTGGATTTGTTGTTTATATTCTCTGAAACTAAATTTTCTATAGATTGCTGGCTCGATGATGTTCTCAGTACTCTCAATCACAGCTTCATATGAGGGGCAATAAAAGTATGCCACTGAGTATCTTTCAACTTTTGGATGCGAAACCACTCGGTGTTCAACGCTCTTGTACACTCCATTGCTTAATGCCTAAGATATCATAAATTATATGCATGCCTCATTACAAACTTTTAAGATTAAATTCAGTACAAGTACCAAATTATAATTTAATTACCTGAAATAAGTCACCAACGTTGACAATTAGAACATCAGGATTAGGTTTAACACTAAGCCATCGTCCATCTTTCTTCAGCTGCAAGCCTCCAACGTGGTCTTGATTTAGAATGGTGAGAAAATCACTATCAGTGTGAGGTATCAGTCCCAACACCTCGAATGATGGCGGGCATGGAGGGTATCTGTTCATTCGAAGGTAACTGGAGCCTGGCAGGCAATTTTCTCGAAAGTAAGATGACTTGATCCTCAAGTTACGAGCTAAATACTCGGCCAACCTCTCAGCCAGATGCGCAGCTTTTGTCGAAAACAATCCAATACTTGATCTGAAGAAGATGGTGAAGTACTTAGGATATAAGATCTTAACATGAGCTAGATTATATCATTGATACATTATCTTGATTTCCTTATCATAAGTTTTTTGTAACCCATTTTGCCTTGCCTATGATGTTAAAACATTAAAAAACACATATGTTATTGATGGATAAATATGATTGTTGTTTAACATACAAATTGATTACTGAGCATAGGTAAACAAATTAAAGCTAGTTAATATGTATGTTAAAAGATCAAATTTTTGGCACGACAAAACATTTTATTAGTAAATAGAAATGTTCTAGTTTGAAATTTTAAAGTGTGAGAAAGTTCGGGAAAGTTTTAAAATCGCATAGTTTAAAAAACTTAAAACTGTAAGCCTTTAAAACTATACAGTTTTAAAGTTTTCCTGAACTTTTCCGCATTTTAAAATTCCAGACCAGAAAACTATTATATCAGTAAATACTACATTGGTTATTAAAATTTGTAAAATAATCCGAGTGCATGGTAAAAGTATTGTTAGTCTAAGTGTCATTCTCCCTTAACTAAAATTACCAAAATCATCACATGAATGTTTCAAGGGATGGAATGATGAAGAGATTGTGCAACTGTTTAGGAGTTAGGCGGCAAGGTAATGTCAAGCATGTACATGATATGACTTGGATAAGGTTTGAAAATTAGAAGTACCAGTTAGAAGTTCGATAAGATTAAAGTGAACAATGCTAAGTACTTTCTGTGTCCCCTATAGTTCAAATTTTATGTCATGTGTGGAATACTTACGCACTTACAATGTATACTTTCATTTTATATCATTATATATAGAGAGAGAGAGAGTGTGTAAAGAGCAGGTAAATAGTAATAAAATTTAATCTTTAATCTCAAAAATATCATTTCTTATTATAAACAAATCTACGTATACGCATAATCGGTAGTTTTCAGCATGTAATTATGGGATAAAAGCTTATTCAAAATAATTAATAATATTATTTTAAATTTATTTCGATTATTAATTAGTCAGACACACCTTTATCTATAGTAGTACAGTTAATTCGACACTGAGGGTTTAGGTGTGGTCATTTTATTCCTGCAGTAATATAAAGGTGCGGAAAAAGTAGTAACCATGTTGCATTTATATTCACCGATTCAAGAGGCTGTACATTCAAAGATTGTTGGAATTTTTCTTTATTCTTTGGCTTTCTGTTTTGGTTCTTCATGGCCTTGGTTTAATCCTATACTTTTTTTTAATAAAATTATTTAGTCGAGGTTAACTCAACAATAATGTTACATTTACGTTAATGCGTAAATACAATAAAAATTACAAACACACACATATTAGTTTCATTTTACTAGAATAAGTTTCGTGAAAATAAATATAAAATCGAGAGTCAAAAGTAATTAAATCTCATACAGAAAAATTGCCATCAGAATTTATAAATTCTAAAGTGCCTAATAGATATGATTTCATAGCGATTCCAATTTCTGTTTTTTTTTTTAATTTATTTATTTTTAATTTCTGCCATTGAGCTAACTCTATCTACATACATGTAATTAATTAATAGAACAGTTAATCAAATAAAAAAATTTATGAAAATCATGACTATATCATTGATTGTGGATCTTCAGTGGTATGAAGTGGCCTTCCGTCAGGTTTTGGCCTTCCCGTCATGTTTTGGATTTGAGTTTCAATGGGTACATAAGTTAAATTAAAAAAAAAAAAAAAGTAAATACCTGGGGTTATTGCTTTCATCGCCCAGTCTTGAAATATCAGTAACCGGAATGTGAAGAGCTTCTGACCATAGAAACTGCCTCAAACAAGTAGCTTTAGGGTTTCCCCACCTATAATTATCAGCTGATAAATTCATGAAATTTTGTTCCGACTTCTTTCGGAAAGGCTGATGAAAGATCTTCATCTGCTCCTTTCGCATGCTTTGGAGGACTTTCTGTGGGATTCCATGATTCATAACTTGGAAAAAACCCCACTGAGAAGCAGCTTCAGCCATCTCTCCTATCATTTTGTCAAAGCTCCAGAAATTTAAACGAGCGAGGTCAATCAAAGGAAGCTGACATTCCTCATCCACGGCGACAAGCCTCTCATCGTTTGCTTTTGCAGTAGAGTTATGGAAGAGGGTTGGGTAAGTTTTTTCAAAAGGAGGTTCTATATCATCCATGGAGATAAAGAAAGAGAAATTAATGCCGCCTCAAGTGTACTGTCTACTCAGACTTGTGAAGTTCTAAAGATTATTTTATGTATAGTAAGAAAATCTCATATATTGGATAAGAATAGTTTTGGGACCAGAGATATAAGCTTGGCAACTGTCTCATACGCTAACATTTGAGCAGTCGAAACACAGTGTTAAGTAGATATGTAGAATCAGCTACATGTTACATTCTTATATAGATAATGACATCTCATACGTTCCCATTTTAGATTATTAATTGTTACAATATATTGCATTCTTATTTGCATAAAGACATCTCATACTTTCCTATTTTAGCTTATTAATAATTGTTACAATATATATTTATTTCATGTCCAAAGTGATACTCTGAGCATGTACTTTATTAATTTGGACAACTAAGGTAAAAATATTTGCGCATGGGCGGATATCGAGTATAGGATTAATGTGGGGACGCGGTCTCAGATGTCTTTTGGAAAATTTCAAAGTATGATTATAAAATAACTTTATTTTCTTTAAATTTTGTAATAGTACTCGATATGAATTTTTTTAAATTATGAAAAAGTCTCAGCTGATTTCAAAAAGCTTCAACCTATCTAACGTCTAAAATCCCAATTCTTTAGAATTAAATTAGTTTTTTTTGATTTTACATCAAGTATTACCCACACTTAATAAACGATAACTCACAAAAATAAAATAAAATAAAATAAAATGTTTTCCTCTTTATGTATGAGGAAGTATGAATGCAAAAAAAAAAAAAAAAAATCCCAAAGCGTTTAAATATCTCAAAAGAAAAAAAGAAGAAGAAGAATTCGGATTGGCATGCATACCAAATATGTTAAGTCGCTTTCAAGTTGATCAATCATGATAGTGATTAAAATAATGAGAGAGATAATTTGAAACACATGACACAATTCTATTGGATTATTTATTGAGATTGTTCGACATAAAATTTTCTCATTTCGCAGTTACTCCATAATATTCTCGATTGAAAGAAGAATATTCAATTAAGATTCAATTCTTCTTTAGTCTATTGAGACTGTCCTACTTAAAATTTTCTTAATCCTTCAAAAATTACTTTATAATATTCTCTAGTGACTGAAGTATTTAAGTTAGTATTGAAGTATTCTTTCTTGCTTTAATCTTTGCAGCGGTTTTCCTTATGCATGTTCTATCCATTGGGCTAATTGAGTTGAGTTAGTAACTAAATACACACAAGAATTAATTGAAGAACATTCACTATCAAGAGTTGGTGTTTTGCTATTATCTCATGTCAATTGACAAGTAATAAAAGAAATGCAGCTTTATGATCAATATAAGGAAACCTTCCTACTTTGTTCATCCCATTATCAGAATAAACATCTAAAGGATTTTCACCATAATTACAAGTTTCCACCTCGAATAGATTTCAATTAGTTTCATGTATGAATTACTGTGTATACAATTACAGTCTTAATTTGGAAATTAATTAAGATAAAACAAAGTATGTGGCAATTTATTATTAATTTATCATATGAGATTATATACCTCTAATTGTCTCACGTATCCATGGCTTTGTCAATGTCGGCCTCCGTACAAATCTTAGCTAGCAGTTGAAGATTTGATGTATTGACTTACGGAGAAATTTTAGAATACTTTTGAAGTATTATGTCAATCATATAATAAGTAAATAATATTATGATATGCGTGTATTTACTTTTAAGAACCAACATGTAATTAATGGTTATATAAAATTTAACTATACATGTCATACGTGTATCAATTAATTATATCATTTCTAATATAATTTAGGATGAACAATAAACGTATTTTGTATCTAAAATTAATGTCCGAAACAACCAATTAATTATACTCATTTAAAGCAAACCCTTTTCTAGAGAAGATACAAATAAACACTAAGTGTGAACTTCAAAATATTAAAAATCCTTACCGGTAAGCTCCTTGCTTTTACGTGCATGTAGAAGTTTCCTTGGCACTGACAAAAACACATTCATGGAACTAATTAAAACCGTTCCAGCTCTATGTAGTTTGTGACTACTAAATTCATGGGCTAACTAATAATATTTTGTATTCGAACATAAATTTAATTCATAGGGCACGTAAATTGTTAAAGACTTAATAAATACTATTGACTCCTTAGTAACATAGAGAAACAAGTGTTTTCCTAACGTCCATCCCATTTCTTCTTAATAAACATCATAATTATATTGGAGAAATAACTTAGCTAAGAAGAGAAGCAATTAGATATATATCTAGCAAATTTCATTTATAAAATTACAATAAATTATTAAAGCATTTTTAGCGTTGAGCAATACCAGTGATCTCACCTACAGTGATTTTATTATTAGAATTCTAATTAATGTAGCAGCTTATTTATATTTACCACATCCATCTGTTATTAATATTTATCATGGAGGGATGAAATTATAAATTATAAAAAAATAACAATTATCAATGACTAACATGATGTGAGAGTTACATAGAACCTACACATTATTTAGAGATCAAATATTGTGTCAATAGTTATATCTGGTCTTTAACATTATTGTTTGTATGCGTGAGCGTGCATAGAAATAGAAGTGAAGTTTAGTGCATTTCATTAACTATTAAAAAGTAATGATAGCAGTTAAAACTTTCATCAAAATTGATACCATAATTAATTACCAATTGTCATTTGTCATTCCTATATCATATCATAAACTAACTTTTATGTGTATTTCCCTTAAAAGCAAAAATAAACTGTATATTCCATTTTTATCGATGATAGTACATATAAATGATATTTTTAGTTGATTTGATTGCCGCAACATTACCCACCACACCAAAAATGTCCAACTAATACAAATATAAATGCCGTCGGTGGACTAAATAATTATAACACTTCACTGTGCTTCATAATTAAGCTGATTTTTATAAAGCCACAAGCGTAGCCTTATGTCTTTATTCATAGAAGAAGATTCTCAAGATTAATAATTAATGCTTTTTGAAACTAAGAAGTTTAATCATTGTCATAGCAGCTACCCTCACAAAATTTAAAACAGAAATGAGAGAAATTAAAGAAAAATGCTGAATATAATCATAGTTATGTTGTCGGCAGTCAGGAAATGGTGCCACTTGGACCAACGACCCTTAATTAATTGTAAACTTGAAAAGAATCGGGAACAGAGGCGAAGCTACTGAAAATTTCTCTGAGGATAAATTTTTTTAAAAAACCGATCATACTGGTCCTGAGCACATTTCATTATAATTTAATAAGTTTAATAAGGTCCATATCAGTGCCTAACAAATTTCATATATTTAACTAAAAATATTCATAACAGTCTCAATAGATAATGCTGCTTTAGAGAATTGGGGCCTTAAACAAATTTTTTTTGATGAGGTCTCCTTATATTCAATAGCTTTAATACTTAAAGGAATTTTAAAAGCTGAAAATTCAATCAATTTTTAACTATATATTGAATAGCAACAAACTAACAATCAACAAATTAGTAAGAAATTTAAAAAAAGTTAAGAAAATATCTTTTTTTTTATACTTTTTTTAGTTTTTTACTTCAAAAGAAAACCAATAAATGTAATAATTTTCTTTATAGAGAAGAATACACGAAATTTTATAATGTTAAATGATTGCGGATTTTTTTAATAGATAAAGAATTTAATCTTTTGCTTGGAAAAACTAATAATGAATTAATGGGTAGATAATATTATTTTTTATAGCTCTTTTACATTAAGGTTAACAAATATAAAATTTATAAAAAAATTCTTAATTTTATGATAATTATTAATTAAAGAGAGATCTAAAAAATAGGCTTTCTTATTATAAATAATTTAAAAGAATCTATTATTTTGAGTATATCAAGAAAATATTTTAAAAAAGGAGGTCTTCGTAATATATGGGACTAGACGACTATATTAGAGCATTCCTAACATATGGGACCTTAGGCGGTTGTTTAGTTCATCTATATTTAAAGTTGCTTTTACTTAATGCAATCCTACATCTCGCTCTATCAATATGGTGTACTCAAAGAAGCTGTATTGTATAAAAGCATAGCATTCAAATTCACAGATTTAGAATGAGATGTAAACACAGTAAGACACAGATATCCCCTTTCTTCATCTAATTTCTTACATATACAGTAAGTGAGGAGATACCTGAACCAACCTCGCAACATCTAAGCAATATAAGAGGTTTAGAGATTCCCATTGTTCACTTCCGTTGGAGAAATGATTGAAAAGGAATCTTCTTAGAGCTTCCATCAAGGAGACACACTAAATCATGCTGAATTCATCCGCTAATAACATCCTTGCATAGCATACATAACAATGTCAAATTACCTGTGCGTCGAACACAAAGACAATAAAACAATCAAATAAATCCCACAGAAAGATTTTAGAAAAGCCCTGAATACAAGGAATGGCACTCGCCGGCTCTATGGCCACTCTAATGATTCCACTCTAGATGTTGCAATAATAAAGACTTTGACATTTAGCAAGACGCTCAATAAAATCCAGGAGGGGATTGTCATCCAAACTTATACTGCAACATGTCCCATCCAGGGGTGCAGCCAGAAATTTTTTCCAGGCTGGGCTAGAAAGGTTCACTTCATTATAATTAAATTTATTTATTTTTTTTGAAAGGCCTTTATTACAGCATTTATCGCAATTAAAAAAAATATTGCTAACTAAATTTGAAATAACATTTCCGTAATTTGTAAGAAATGCATAAAGAATACAAATATAATTAAGCACTATCAAAGTTGCCCTTGACGATACTTTAGATTGTAGAACCGGTCAAATCTCAGGGATTATGACTGAAATAATCAAAATAAAAATAATAGTGAAACTCTAAAAGTAAATGCCATAAATGTTAAGCTGATATTTGAGAGTTTGCAATTGAAAATTATATTGTGAATTGAGCTTCCTTGCCTTCATGAATTTGTGTACATGACTTGAGAGAAAGAAAGAGGGAAATAACGATTAAGAAATTAGGAAAGAAAGAAAATTAGTCGTAAATTAAAACGACAAGTCTCTATTAAATTTTGTAATAACTGAAAATCAAAGGTACTTGCGAAAGTGGCTATAACTTAAAGAAAAAGGATAATGAACTAATTTTAAAAATAATTCAAACTTGTGTATCAGGTTTATAAATTAATTTACCTATAATGATAGGTTCATAGACATATTAAAGGCAAAATTTGAAATTATTAATAACCATAAAGGCTTAAGTAAAACTTTCCAAATCTAGGCCGGGCTATTATAATTGGCTCCATCTACTTAGAATGATGTGAACCGTACAATTAAATTTTTTTAATTTTATTTTAAAAGTAAAAAGGTGGATAAAGTGTAAATTAAATTTTTATCTTCCTAACTTTTCTAAAATTCAAACTTAAATAATTAACCAAATAAAATTATTTAAACACCACCTCATGACCCTACGACCCTTCAAATCCTAATTCCTTCCTTAGCTTGGATGAGGTCTTTAAGAAGTGTAAATTAATCCTAAATCCTAATATCTTGCTAAATCCTAATTCCTTCCTAAATCCTTTAGAAGTTAGCCAGAGGTCTTTAAGAAGCCAAACATGTTTATTTCTTTAATTCATTCACGAGCATGCATGAGTTAGATTTTCAACCAATTTGAATTTGCCTTGAATCCTATAAATACGCCGAATTTCTCCCAAAACCAAATAATCTTCAGTGCTTCCTGAATCCAGTTATTCTTTACACATTTTTAATGCATAATCTTCAATTAATTCCTTATTCAATAAAATAAATAAATAAGCTAAAAACAACAAATACAATTAACTAACAAATATGAAAACTTATGCTCATCAACAGTTGCACCATAATTTTCGATAATCAATTAAAGAATTCCAAGCATAAGTTCACAAACTTTTCTCCATTCATAAACACTTACCATCTGATAACTTGACATGGTCACACCATTACAAAGATATTGTACTAGTCCCAATTTGTTGGGAATTAGTAGGATAGTTTCCTAATATAAATTCTCTCTTAATTTAAAAGCTCCTATTCATTTCAAGGTTTAAATTGACAGATTACTAGTTAAAGGTTATTAAACTAATAAGATAGTAGTTCCCAAGAAAGTTGGTGAGACATTTGGCATACTTAAATTTCAAGATTTTCTTAGCCTGAACTGGCTGCCTAATGTTAATTTTTATAATTGCTCAGTAGAAGCACTAAATATTGGATCTTTTATAGATGTCATATAAGCATAAAAGATCTATTTAAACAAGTGTAGGTAAAATAAACAATAGATAAATTAATTCCCTTAATTAATTAATCTGAAAAGCATTGTTCACAAATTATTGTTCATGCAATACTGGTCTTATGAGTTACTGGTCATGGATATTGATCATAATAACTATTCACTGTGCTGTTCACATTTACAATTCATTCATCATAAATATGCTAGAAACATTAAATTGCAGAAAGTAAAACACATAGAGAATTTTTACGTGGTTCGGATCATAATCTTACATCCACGAGGCCACGCCCAAAAAATAAACAATCCACTAAATAATGAAAAGATTATAATCTATTAGATTCTTAGACAATTTCAGACACCCTCTTATTCTTGCAGCAACCTCATTGTATCTAACAATCAACCTTGCTTAGCGAGAACCCTTCATTTTCAATTGTGTTTGTTGTTTTTCTTGAGATCCCCTCAATGCAACAAACCAACTCTTCGTCTTGAAGAAACCAAGGTAAATATAAAAAATGTCTAATGAAAGACTTAATATAATGAAGACTTGATAAAGAAGACCAAAACATCATAGAGATATGAAACATTATGTTAGGAATTTAGATCTATTAAAAATAAATGTAGAAAAAAACAATTAACAATTTAACGTTACTGTTTACCGTAACTGTTTACGAATACTGTTCATCAGTATAAAAAATATTAATTTTCCAAAAACATAATAAAATGCAGAAAATAAATGACATGGAGATTTTTACGTGGTTCGGATTAATTAATCCTACATCCATGAGACCACGCCTAGATGAAAAGTAATTCACTAAGTTGAGATATTACAACCTATGGATTTACCAAACTTAAGACTCTCACTTACAGTTTATCACCATACAGTTTACTCAACCTTAGACTGAATCTGCTTCTCTTGAATAATCGCTATCCCTCTTGATCCACGATCCTCGAGGCACTTCGCAAAGTGATCAATAGCAATTCTTCAATTCTTCAATTCTTCAATGTCTAGTGATCAAAGATCCACATAGACTCTCCGCAGAGATGAACAGAAAATAAGAAATCAAATCAACACAACGTGATGCGCCAAATCCGGATTCTTTGGGGAGGAGGCCGAGTTTTGCTTCTCTACTTTATGCTCTGTGTTGTGCACCTTCAATTGTAGGGATGGCAAACAGCAGGCCTGGGCCAGGCTTTTTCAAGCCCAGGCCCAGGCCCACTGTCATTGAAGCACGAGGGCCTGGGCCGGGCCGGGCTCGGGTCGGACATGGGCTTTTTAAAATTTATTTTAAAAATTTTAAATTATTGTAAATTTGAAATAAATTAATGATTAACAAGTTATTATAACCATAGATAAATTAAAAAAAATAAATATTTCAAATTAAAATAATAAATAAAGCAAATAAAAGCTCATAACTTTAATTTTCTTTAATACTGAATTTTCTAATTCAAACACTCTCTTAATTAATTGACACAAAAGAGAGAATTTGGTATCATAATTTTAATTTTTTTGAATCATAATTGATTTATAAGCTAAGAATTTAAGTTTTCTTTTTTATTTTTAAATTATTTTTCAATTTTAATTATATTATTTTAATTTATAAAATTATTTTTTAAAAAAAAGAATGGGCCTGGGCTTTGTCCGGGCTTTTTTTCTTGGGCCCTTATCCAGGCACTCATGTGTGAGGGCCGGGCTTGGGCCGGCCCGGGCTTTTTTGCCAACCCTATTCAATTGTGAAATACCTCTCTTTATATAGGCACTAGAATTTCACCAAAATAGCAAGGTTTAAAAGACTTAGATTCTTTCCAAATAAGAGTTTCTTTCTTCTTATAATTCCCATGAATCTGAATAGGAATAAATCTGATCTTCTTGCCTTGCTTGTCTCCTAAGAAATATCTAGAGCATTTAATGACTTCCTGTTTGAACCAACTTCTTGCTCTAAATAGATCTCATGAGCCAGTTATAGAATCCCACTATTAATTGACTTGCTAAACGAGACATCTAATTAAACTAGGAAACAAATATTCCTAATAAATTGGAATCTCACTAAATTAGGGAATTAATAAATTAATCCCTATTACAAGATATGCAATAAATAAAATTCCAATTTAACTAGACTTGCCATAAAATGCCAACTCTATAATAATGGCCTTAACAATCTCCCCCTTCGGCATTCTTGTGGCAAAAGCAATCTAACAGAAGTCTTCCATGAACTTTGGCGGGAAGATATGAACCTGAACAATCATAAAAAACAACAACGAACTAACCAAAATAATTGGCAATTAGCACGTTAGTTCATGAAAATAAACCAAGGCAAGAATTAAAATAAAATGCTAATTTTATTGATCAATAAATGGAAAGACAACAATAAGCAGAAAATTAAGAGCAATAAAAAGATAAACTTCCCTCAAGAACTATAAAGAGATAAACTTCCCCTAAGAACTAGAATCCAAGAATTAAAAAAATTCTTGAACAAAAATAAAATCTCTCCTTAGAATGGAAAATACTACTCCCCCTAACTCATTGCATTGAGCAATTGAAGACTTGAAACAATTGAAGACTTGAAACATAATTTACTCCCCCTCTTTTGCCAAAAGATTGCAAAAAGGAAGTAGTTTAGCATGCAACTCTGCCAAACGAGTAGAAAGATTGGCAATATCTTGCCCTTGTTTCAAAATGGTGGCCTCAAGTTGGGCAAGATTAGGAACAAAAGAGGTAGATAAAGGAGAGGAGCGAATAGAGGCTCCAACAAAAAGAGGAAAATCGCGAATAGTCCGAGGAGAAGCTCCATTGGTGATGACGCGTGAAGGATCGTGTGGCGGCAGCTGGTGGTCGGTAAGGACATCATGAACAATGGCGACATTGGTAGTGATCCGAGGGTTAGAGGTGGAAGGGTCAAAGTGAAAACTATCTTCACTAGGATCACTTTCCATGGAGTCGCTGTCACTTGAATGCATGGATTCTTCAGGAGGTATTTGTCAAAATTTGGGACCAAAATCTGCATCATCATCAAGTATATGAATCTCATGAGGTCATCCACAACCAGAACAAAGATAAGGCATAAGAGATGGGCGACACTTGGGATTAGAGCTAGCAAGAGAGCACTTACCAATGTTAAGCTTAGAAGCCATGAAAAGGAGTATTAAGAACAAGGAAAAAAAAAAACAAGAACAAACAAAATCTGGACCAGCTGAAGAAATGGAGAAAGAAGGCACAAGTTTGAATGCAGAACAAGGGTCGAAGGGCTTCCTTATATAGAAGAACTTGCCTTATTCAAGTAGGATTTGGAAATCCAACGCACATAAGGAAAGGCTTAGAAAGAGAATTGTATTCCAATTTAATGTACTAACCATCATAGATTCCATTCAAGAACAGTAAATAAACATAAACCGACTCAAACAAGTCAGAAACAAAGAAGAAAAAATCAGAAACGAAATCCTATGCATGATATTTTACGAAATAGACACACAGTGCAGAGCAGAGAAATTCAAAATTAAACTGGGAATGAATGAGACAGAATCAGAATGCAAGCTATATACCTTGGAAAGCTTATTGAATCAGCGTTTCATGGAATTTTACAGAACTGAAGTTCGAGTTCTATAGACAAAGTTATGACCAAAAGAACGCAACATGCTCAGTTGCGACGGGCAAAGCTTGTCAATGCACTTCAGAAAAAAATTTGAGTTTTGCTTAAAAAAATATGACTCTTAAGACCTAAAAAATATCATTATGAAAAAAAAAATGAGAATGCATATGCATCAAGGAATTTTTTTTTTTGGTTTTAAAATGCATTAAAAATGAAATTGAATAAAAAATATCTAAGAATTTTTCACAACAAGCATTAATCCATGTAATCAAGACTCTAATTTCCTTAAATAAGTAAAGGTTAGAGAAATTTAAGCTTGTGTGTGTGTGCAAACAACTCAATCTAAACCTTTTTCCTAAAAATTCGTCAATTTTCACAATCAAGGTCTTAAATATAAAATATAGAGTTGGTCAAACTAACCTTATCATCTTGATCTCCCGTTTTTGACCATTTCAATTGACAGACCCCTTTTTTTTTTTTTAATAGCAAAGCTTTTTTTTTTTTTTTTAAATCTATGGTGAGGAGCTTTCACTCTACCCCTTAAGGTAGCCTTCTTCTCATGGTAGTTCGTCCTCTGTCATATTTGTGATACACAGACTCAGATTACTTAAGGATAGCTTCACTCTTAAGAGTTATAGGTAGTTATTTTTGACCACAGTGTCTGCATATATTTGAGGTCTTATGACAAGATAAGAATCAAGATAAACAGTCATAACTCAAGTTAAATATTCTCAACAAAGATCATGTCAATATCAAAACCTTGAGTCAAAGTAGAGACTGAATTGTCATTCATGTGCTTTTGAAGAAAGGTTAAATAACTCTAATCATAACTTATTTAAGGTTTTCAAATCTTTAAAAACATGAAAAATTGCTTATCGTCTAAAAACCAGAACACAAAAACAATGATTTAAAAATGAAATGCATGTCCTATATCAATGCACAAATGCATGAATTAAAACTAAAGAAAAACATTTCGACTTATATGGAACACACACTTAAAGCTTTCCTTAAAGATTCAAATCGTTTGGAGTCTAAAGCTTTTGTGAAAATATCTGCAAGTTGTTTTTCTGTATCAATGTATTCTAAGGACACGGTCTTGCTCTCAACTAAATCTTTAATGAAGTGATGACGGTCTTACATGCCTTTTTGCTTTTCTTATGCCTTAAAAAATATTTTATAATATTTCACATAATCTAATCTTAATTAATTCCTATGACTAGACAAATCACTAATAAAAGGAAACAAATTCGTAATAAAAGAAATAAATAAATTGTAGTATCATTGACACAATGATGCAAATAATAAAAACCCTAACAATTTCTATCTTTAGCATGTTTGTAGTCAAAAGATTAACTAACCAATTTTATACTCTTCAAATGGCATGTTTAGAAGCAAGATAGATCATGAGCAATGGCCTACACACAGGCAACAAAAACAAATAAAGAGCTAATCAAGACAAAAATCATTAGTCACTATTAGTTCAAGATGAAAATCTCCTCTAATAAATAAATGCTCATGACTATAATTCAATTAAGAAAATTAACTCTCCTTCTAAGATAAATAATCTCATATCAATATATGAAGAGAGTAATAATGCATATCAAAGAAATAATCATTAAAGATAATATGAAAATCAAACAAGCTCCCCTTTAAAGCAAGAATAAATAAACTCAATGAACATATAAATAAGCACCCCCTTTATTATTGAAATACAGTTTAAACAAAATAAAGAACTACTCTTCTCCTTTCATGAGGCAATAAAAAGTAAAATACGTTACTTTTCCCCTTTTTGACAAAAGATGCTAAAAAAGATGGAGGGCATAAATGAAAATTTGAAATAGCATCCTAAACTAGATGACAATCAAAACTAACTAACAATGGGTATAAAGCAAAGAAATCAAGGGTAATGAACATGTCTAATGTCATCAAGAGTGGGCTCCATGCGCTCAACTTAACCCAATAAATTCAAAATTATCTCCCTTTGATCATACAAACATTAAAGAGTGGAGCGAATGATTTAAAACTCAAAATTGATAGTTGTCAAATCTAGGAGGGCATTCTTAGTTTGAGTATCTTCATCTCTGTTGAGTGTTAGAAAGTGTATATTTATAAAGGAGAAATTCATCATTTTACACTTCAAATCTCACTAACATCTCTAATTTTATTTATTTAAGTCCTTTGTTATTTAATTATATATGTTTTGTTTTAATTAAGTATTTTGTGTATTTTAGGGGTATCATGGTCATTTCACAATGAACGAGATTTCGGATAGCAAAACGGACGTCACCTTTGAACTCAGGACAGTCGAAAACCTTAAGAGGAGCATAAAAGGAAAAATGGCACTTTGTTCACACGTCGGCACTATTCACATATGCAGTCTTGTTCATGGATATCTTGTTCACGACACTGCTTCGACATCGTTCTTGTTCAAACCCGTGGTCAAACCGTGTTCTTGTTCACGATGACGTGGCGCAATCTGTGCATCCAAACTATTTTTAATCCGATGGCCATGATTCACTCAATGTATCTATAAAAAGGGCCTCCCCCAATTTGATACCCCTGAATCCATTTTTTAGCTTAGTTTTCTGTAATTCCTTCTCCATCTTGTATTTTCTACGTATTTTAATAAAATTCCCATTTTACCCCTAGTTCAATAATGAGTAGCTAATTTTCTTTCAAGCTTGGGTTGAAGGTGAAGTCTCAACATGTGTCATGGGCTTTAATTGGTAAATTTATTTTCTCTTCCCCTCTAATTTCTGTGGAGGTTTTGACTTTTAAATCGACAAATAATAATAATCTTGTCTAGTTACATACTGTTTTACCGGCACCCTAGTATAAGGTTATTATTATTTGGCACGATAAGCCCTTAACACCATATTGATTAGAGCGTGGTTCATGAGGTGTGGATTCCCCTCTCATGATTTAATTGGTATTAATAAGGAATATTTAGCCCATGGTGCATGTTGATACGGATCCAGATACCCAAGTGCTTTATTTCAATAGTTCCCAATTCAATTTAATTCCGCTATTCCAACTTAAATTCTAGCATCCTTTAAATCAATTTCTCCACAAATCCAACCACCCATTTACTTAATTAATTCTACATATAATTAAAATCCACCTCCTCGTGGGATCGACACTCGTCACCATTAATCTATTCTACAATAGATTCGTAAACTGCGAGTTCAACAAAATTTGCACAACAAGTTTTTGGCGCCGTTGCCGGGGAGGTAAGTATTTTAATTTGTAGAATTAATTTTTTGTAAATAATTTTATTATTATTACTATTATTATTATTATTATTATTATTTTAGTTGTTTCCTTGTATTTTCTTTTCTTAATTAATTAAAAAAAAAAGTGAATTTATATTTTAGGTAAGAATTTCTTTTTCTCTTCTTTAAATTTCTGCAATTTAATTTTCAAGTTATTTCTCTTTGTAATTTTTCATTTATCTCATTAATTTATTTTTATTTTATTTCACGTATTTGTTTTAGTGTGTGTTTTTTTTAATAGAAAGGTTGTAACAGCGCAATAAGGTTAGTATCGTAATTTCCCCTTCTTCTTTATTTTTATTTGTTTTGTTCTCAATTTATTTTCTTTATTTGCATGCATGGTCGTAGGTCATTATTACCTAATCTTGAGCCTATAGACCTTGAATTAGAAAGAACACTTCGCACACACAAACACATCGCACTTAAAGAAAAAATTGAAATGGATTTGCAACAACCAGAACCACAGGAGAGGCCATTTAAGGACTACTTCAGTCCCTTAGCTAATTTGAGCACATCATGCATTAGATACCCAAATGTAGCTGCTAGAAGTTTTGAACTAAAACCTAGTGTGCTAAATTGTCTCCCAACATTCTATGGCCTAGAAAATGAGGATCCATATAATCATCTGAATGATTTTCATACAATTTGTCAAACTTTTAAATATGAAAATTTTTCAGAAGATGACGTAAAACTTAGACTATTCCCATTTTCTTTAAAGGATAGAGCTCGTTCATGGTTCAATACATTGCCTGCTAATAGCATTACAACATGGGAACAAATGGTAACGAAATTTTTAAATAAATATTTCCCAGTCATAAAACCAATGCTATTCGCGGGAAATTTGAGTTCACACAGAGAGAAGACGAGCAGTTTTTCGAAGCATGGGAGCGATTCAATGGGCTACTTTTGAAGTGTCCACATCATGGGTACGAGAAATGGCACCAATGCCAATACTTCTTGGAAGGATTATTGCCAAATGTGCAAGAATGGCTAATGGCGACAAGTGGAGGAGAGCTAATGTCAAAAAGTGCATCAGAGATTTGGGATTTCTTCCCGGCGACAAGCGAGATAATTCCCAAAGTGAGTCGATCACTCAGGAATACTAGAAGAATTAAAGGAGTTAATGAGGTTCACATTGGTGAGTCTGGTTCGGGAATCAAAGAAGTCAAAGAGATGGTGGAAGGCCTTTCTCGACAAATAGCATCTTTGACGATTTGCTAAATCAACGAGCCACATGACCATGACTCATATTCGAGATCAAGCCAATGCCATCGGTGTCATGAGAAACCATCAAATTACAACCCATACTCCAACACATATAACCACGGATGGAGAGACCACCCCATTTTCATGGTCTCGGGGATTCCAACGAGAATGGACCAGCTCGGCTCCACCCACCAATGCAACCAATCCCTCAAGTTCCTCAAGCCTCTCAACCACCATTTAGACCATACAATCAGAACCAAAACTACTCTCAACCCAGACAATGGGAGGATGCCTTCCAGAATGTCAAGAATGTTACTAACTCTATGATCGAGCAACAGAACCGCACCATTGATGGACTACGAAATGAGATGAGAGCAGGTTTCAACTCACAAGCCCAATCAGTTTCAAGCCTCGAGAAGATGGTGGGACAACTTGCCTCTTCAGTGCAAACTCTGGCAATGACTGTTGAGAAAGGCAAATTTCCAAGTCAACCAGTGCCTAATCCTAAAGGAGTACATGAAGCAACTACCAGTTCACCGCAGCAGCATGGAGAGGTCAAAGCCGTTATGACCTTGCGAAAAGGAAAAGAAGTCGACAACAAAGTGGAGATGCCAGTGACAAAATCAACTCAGATTGTACCTGTAAATGCTGAGGACTCACCACCGGAGGAGAAAGAAGAAACCAACCCACGGGAATACGTTCCTAAAGCTCCATTCCCTCAGAGGTTAGCTAAAGGAAAGAAGGGAAAATCCACAGGTGAGATTCTGGAAGTTTTCAAACAGGTAAGTGTTAACATCCCTTTACTTGATGCAATAAAACAAGTTCCATCTTATGCCAAGTTTCTTAAAGACCTTTGTACTAAAAAGAGAAACATTCATGTTCAGAAAAAGGCATTTTTAACTGAAAACGTTAGTTCTATACTCCAACATAAAATTCCTCTAAAATGTAAAGACCCAGGCTCCCCCACTATTTCATGTAGTATAGGGAACCACACAATTGAGAATGCTTTGTTGGATTTAGGAGCTAGTGTTAATCTCTTGCCTTACTCAGTATTTGTGAAACTTGGATTGGGAGAATTACACCCAACTCCAGTGGTGTTACAGCTTGCAGATCGGTCCACGAAAATACCTCGTGGTATTGTGGAGGACGTGCTTATCCAGGTAGACAAGTTTTATTTTCCTGTTGATTTCATTGTAATTGACACTCAACCAACCACGAGGATTCAAAAGCACATCCCCATTATCCTAGGCCGACCATTCTTGGCAACTGCCGATGCTCACATTCAATGCAGAACTGGAAATATGCAGTTGTCCTTTGGCAATATGACCATGGAGCTCAACATTTTCAACATTGCCAAACAACCTCACAATGCAGATGATGGAATTGTTGATGTGGATTTAATTGAAGCATTAGTTGATGATACTTTTATTTCAAACCTTAGTGATGACCCTTTACAAACATGTTTAACTCACTTTGGTTTGGATTTTGATGTTGACAGATCAGTCGATGAGGTCAACGCCCTACTTGACTCAGCACCATCCATGGACACTAATAAATGGAAGTCAAGAGTTGAACAACTAGCACCATCAGAGAAGAAACTCATCCCATCATCAGAGTCACCACCTAAACTCGAACTCAAACCATTACCCAACACTTTGGAATATGCGTTCTTGGGAGAAGAAAGCACTCTACTGGTAATCATCTCATCATCCCTAAATGACGAGCAAAAAGGTAAGTTGTTGGATGTTTTAAAAGAGCACAAAGGAGCATTAGGATGGACCATAGCAGACATAAAAGGTATAAACCCAGTAGACTGCATGCATTACATTCACCTTGATGAAAATGCTAAATCTACTAGGAAATGCAACGTCGGTTAAATCTAATATGAAAGAAGTTGTTAGAAACGGAAGTCCTTAAGCTATTAGATGCGGTATCATTTACCCCATTTCGATAGTTCATGGGTCGATCTGTGCAAGTGGTCCCCAAAAAGTCAGGAGTCACAATAGTTACCAATGCTGATAATGAATTGATACCCACTAGAGTGACTACAGGATGGCGTGTATGCATTGATTATAGAAAGTTAAATTCTATCACATGTAAAAACCATTTTCCTTTACCATTTATTGATCAAATGCTTGATAGATTAGCAGGCCATGAATTTTATTGCTTTCTAGATGGCTACTCAGGATATAATCAGATTGCCATAGCACCAAAAGATCAAGAGAAAACCACTTTCACTTGCCCTTTTGGCACTTTTGCATATAGGAGAATGCCATTTGGATTATGTAATGCACTTGCTACATTTCAACGTTTAATGTTAAGCATTTTTTCTGATATGGTTGAATGATTTCTTGAGGTCTTTATGGATGATTTTTCTATTTTTGGAGATTCATTTGATCAATGTTTACATCATCTAACACAAGTTTTGCAGAGATGTATAGAGAAGAATTTGGTCTTAAATTGGGAGAAGTGCCATTTTATGGTAAATCAAGGTATTGTTCTTGGTCACATAATTTCGAGCAAAGGTATTGAGGTTGACAAAGCCAAGGTGGATCTCATTTCTAATCTTCCTCCACCTAAAACAGTCAGAGAAGTAAGATCTTTCCTTGGGCATCTTTGGTTTTATAGGCGTTTCATTAAAGATTTTAGCAAAGTTTCTAGACCACTTATGCAATCTACTTGCTAAGGATGTACATTTTATCTTTGATGATTCATGTCGTGTAGCGTTTGAAAAGTTAAAGCATTTGTTGACGTCATCACCCATCATTCAGCCACCAAACTGGAGCTTACCATTCGAACTCATGTGTGATGCATCGATTATGCGGTAGGAGCGATATTAGGACAAAGAGTAGATCAATTCCTCATGTTATTTACTATGCTAGTATGACATTGAACGATGCACGTTGAACTATTCAACTCTTGAAAAAGAAATGCTAGCATAGTGTTTGCATTAGAAAAATTTCGATCTTATCTCATTGGTTGTAAAATTATTGTGTTCACGAGATCATGCTTTGCTCTGAAATATCTTCTCACAAAGAAAGATGCAAAAGCTAGACTAATTCGTTGGGTGTTGCTTTTGCGGGGAGTTTGACTTGGAGTTCAAAGATAAGAAAGGGACGAAAAATGTTGTGGTGACCATCTCTCTCGTCTCCACTTTGACATCAACACGAACCTTTAACATTGAATGAGTCATTTCCGGATGAACAATTAATGAGTGTGGAAGTATTACCTTGGTATCTTGATATAGTTAATTATCTTGTTATAGGTAAACTTCGAGCATTGGACCAAGCGGGACAAGGCTAAATTCTTTGCGGAAATAAAGAATTTTTTTAAGGATGACCACTATCTGTTTAAGTATTGTGCGGATCAAATTATTCGACGATGTGTCCCGAGAGAATGAAGTTCATAACATCCTTTCGTTTTGCCATGAACAAGCTTGTGGAGGCCATTTCAGCCGCTAAAAAAGCAGGGGACTAAAGTTCTACAATGTGGTTTTATTGGCCAACTATATTTCGAGATGCTTACACCTTTTGTTCTTCATGTGATAGGTGTCAACGAATGGGGAGCATTACGAAGGAACATGATGCCACTAAATCCAATTTTAGTGGTTGAGATTTTTGATGTATGGGGTATCGACTTCATGGGACCCTTTCCCCATCTTTTGGTCATCAATACATATTGGTTCTTTGTTGACTATGTTTCAAAATGGGTAGAGGCAATTCCATGCGAACTAATGATCATAAAGTGGTGATAGGGTTTTGAAGAGCAACGTTGTTTCACGCTTTGGATTCCCTCGAGCGATAATCGGTGATGGTGGTACCCACTTTTGCAACAAATCATTCAAAGCACTTTTGACAAAGTACTCCATCACTCGTAAAGTGGCGACTCCGTATCATCCATGAAACCGGTGGCCAAGTTGAGATCTCGAATCGAGAAATAAAGCACATCTTAGAAAAGACCGTGAGGCAGACGAAAAAGATTGGTCATTAAGACTTGATGATGCATTATGGGCATATAGAGCGGCGTTGAAAACCCCAATGGGATGTCACCCTACAGGCTAGTGTATGGAAAAGCTTGCCACCTACGTGGAACTCGAGCATCGTGCGTCTTGGGCCATCAAGAAATTCAATTTTGACATGCGGCAAGGCTGCTCGAAAAGACGATTACAATGGCGAGAACTTGAAGAAATTTGTAATGATGTATACGAAAATGCCAAGGTTTACAAGCGGCGAATGAAAGTCTTTCATGATAAGCGATTATGAAAAATCTTTCACTCCAGTCGAAAAGTACTTTTATTCAATTCGTTTGCACCTATTCCCGGGTAAGCTACGCTCTCGATGGTCCGCCCTTTATTGTTCATACTGTTTTTTCACATAGGGCAATTGAAATTAAAGACCCAAAGAACGGTGTTACGTTTATAGTTAATGGTCAAAGACTAAAGCCATATCTAGAGTACCAACCACATGGAGAGGACACCGAAATAAATTTGAGTGACTCACCAGATTTGAATTGAGATTTTCTTTTCGGTGATTTATTTATTTATTTATTTCTTTTTACTGTTCTTCTACTAATTGAAATTATTTGTGCATAAGTGTATTTGTTTAACCATTAAGTTTTCTTTTATCACTTTTAATCATGAGACAGATTCTCTTGAACATTCTTAGACGACTTCAACGTGTCCAATCTCATCTCAGAGGCCAGATACGATTTTGTAAAATACATTGTATTTAGAAGCTACAACTACCAGAGTTAGTATCCCACGTTGAGGATTTAGAAAGCCAACTCAGAGACATTGAGAGAGGTGTCTACAACATCCAGTTGGAGCTTGAAGTAAATTCAATAATAGGATGATTGTAACTTTCTTTATTTGTTTTAGTTTGTTACTCCGTTTGTATGTTTTAGTTTGTGTGTTTTAGTTTGTCACCCGGTCAAGTGGCGGATAACGGTACTCGTGACAATCAAGTCGGTTACTCAGGTTTCCCATGATGCGATCTTCGAGGCGAAGGTATGGATAGAAACGAGATCTTAGCAAAGCTTCATGGTCGATTCCTTCACTTCCTCGAATGCCCTCCTCAATCTATAAAGCTCGATCCGAGCATGCGATTGCTCATGAGGAATAACATACCTGCGATATCCATTTGGTTAATCGAAGCTAAAATACGCTTGGCGGGTGAGTTGCCTCACAAATTTATTGCATACATGCCTGGTTGTGGTAAAGGAAATTATGCAAGAAAGCGAAGAACTCGAAAGATTTCGGTTGCTTGTCATAAGTGTGCGAAATGATATGCAATAAAAAGCGATGTTCTTTAGGAATGGTGTCGATAACGAGAAAGATAAGATTCAATTCATTAGGGATGGCTTGAATAAGGAGTCATTGGATGATATCATTTTGTCTCTTGAAAGCATCCCGGTGGATATGTGCAGGCGATTCTCGATTATGGCCATCATTCGAGAAAGAGCATGCGATCGATCTCGGGAATCGACTATAAGCGACCATGTTTGCCGGTTTATAAGAAAACTGGATGGGAAGCCTATCCTCGACCCGTAGAGGCGTTGAAGCCGTTTACGGGCGTAAAACCCGAGAGGAAGATGTGAGCCACGATCGCAACTACTGTAAATATCCTTTTACTTTCTTGTTGTTTTATTTCTTTGTTGTTTTACCATTTGCATTATTGTCTTTAGTAATTTTATATTTGTCATTACTTGCTTTTCCTTTTCTTGTTTTCTTTTTGACTTTCAAGCCATGTGCATTACGATTAATTGACATAGACATGACACCTCATTCACAATTGTGAGCCATTGCCAAAGATCCTTAAATATGATTCTTTTCGTTTGCATTCACAAATTATTTTTGAGAAGTATCCTAATGGCAGCTACTCCCAATAAACAATTCAAGAACATTTGTGTGCTTTCTGGATTTAACTATGGCAAATATAAAGAGTTCTTTGAGACAACCATTGATCTTGGTCGAAACATAGCAGAGAGAAAATTACACTTGGTGTACGGCGGAGGTGACCGAGGGTTATCAAAATTGGTCTCAGAAGCTGCTTTTGTCAGAGGAAGTCAAGTGTTAGGCATCATACCACAAACCCTAAAACCTTTGGGCTGCTTGTCTAACTCACCGAGGCGGAGAAGAGTTAGTTGTCTCGGTATGCAAGAAAGAATAAGCTGAAATGCTTAATCATCTTTGATGCTTTTATTTTCTTACCGGAGATCTTGCAACTCTAGAGGCACTTATCACTTTAGCATCTTGGGCCCATCTGCACATTCATGAAAACCCATCGGTTTGTTAAATGTCAATAATTTTTATGATGGCTTTATCGCATTTCTTAACCATGCAATAAAAACTACTTCATTCCTCTACGGTGAAAAAGCTTTTTATTTGTGCTCACTGCTTGCTAATGAGCTACTTGATCTTACAAGCTTATCGACCCGAGCGGATCCCAAGACCTTGGTGTTGGAGTGTACAAATAACGATGGTAACAATAGCGGCGATAAGAAGTACAAATTAGATTTAAATCTCCGCTTTGTAAATATTTTACTCTGTGTTTGCCACCCGGTGATGTCTTAAACTCTACTTCTTTCCTTTAAAACATTGAGGACAATGTTTAGTTACTGTTGGGGGAGGGGATAGTTGACAATTGTGGAATGTTGGTTAAGTTTTTACTAATTTTTTGTTGTAGAAACTAACTGTTGCTAACTGTTTGTGTTGAAGATGGCTGAATATGGAGTGTAGTTACTCTAGAAACGCATCTTCTTAGTTAAAAAAAAAATAATGAAAAAAAAAAAATTTCTTATTTTTCGTGTGATCTTTCTAACTTTTTGACTTCTCCTTTATAAATATGCATTTTCAAATTTAGAGTCGAAGATGGCTGAATATAGAGTGTAGTGCCTCTAGAAACGCATCTTCTTAGTAAAAAAAAAAAATCATTTTTCTATCATTTTATTTGTAACATTTTCAATTAGTTTTTCTGCATCATTTTCACATTTCTGCATGCATACTTTCCTTTCATGTTTAGAATAGGTTGGGGGGTAGAATATTGTTTAAAAAAAAAAAAAAAGTGTGATTTTGTTTTTATTTTTGGATGACATGATGATTTTCGAATTTTAGTATTTGTATTATCTTTGATCTTGAGTGATGTTACACTATGTTTGCTACTCTACATGTTGATGTCGGAGATAAATATGAGTTGCTTGAAAAAATTGACATGTCATAATGAATACCAAGTGAGCTTTTGAGCCTATTATTTTTCTTGGAGAGTAACCCTTTTTGCCCATTCTTTATACAGCTTAGCAGTATTATTATTTTATACATGATCTTTAGATTTCCTTGGAGTCAACCCTTTAAAAAAAAAAAAAAAGTTAAAAAAAAAAAAATGCGTTGCTACATCTAAAGGTCCATTTAACTAGTAGATATGGATGATTATCTAGAGCCCTAAAAGATGATGGAAAGGCCATCTTTGACCCGTTTGAGCCTTTCTAGCCATCCCTTATGTGAAATATCCATAGTTAGCCCTTTTGAGCCTTTTATTAAATTTTTTTTTTTTAAAAAAAAAAAAACTTTTCTTTGTCAACTTATCGTCTTCACCCACCCCAATTTGGAGTATTACCCAATATCTTACAAGTTCCATCACCTATTCATGTTTGAGAAAAATATAAATAATTATTTTGTTTAGTAAAGTTGTGCAATACCTAAAAAAAAAAAAAATAAAAAAAAAATAAAAAAAAAAAAAAAAAAAAAAAAAAAAATTCTCTAAAAAAAAAAAAAGAAAAGAAAAAAAAGAGAGAGATATATAATACAATAATAAATAAGTAAAATGCACTTACTTTTTAGTTTCCAAAAGATATTATTTTTCTCAAACATATATTTTGTTTTTTCTATTTTCCTTTCTTTGTTAGCCATGTCCCTAGCCTACGTTATATCCTAATAAAAGTCCTTCTTGATTTTAGGGAACTATAGTCTGAAGTAGAAGCTAGTTATATGGGCTATAAAGATGTAGTAATGCATAAAAAAAAAAATTAAAAAAAAAAATACATTGGGTTGACTAATTTTTTTTTTGATTAAAGATCGTGTTATTTCTAAGCTATGGGCATATTTCCTTCATCTTGGTGAGAGTGTGTGATATTATTTCTTTACTATCTTCACTCCATTTATCATTCATTGAAGTGACAATTTTTATTGGGTTTAATTTCCTTGTGAGAGTGTCACTATTACCGGTGAGATTTTGGGGTTGGACATGTCATTTTTGAAAGTAGCTGTATTTACTTGGTTAATTCATGTGGATGGTTGATGTGGGTGTGATGTTTCTTTAGACTGGAGATAATGCTTATACTTTTATTTGATTGCTATCATTAGTCTGATTGAATAAATAAGTTTGTTTAAAAAAAAAAAAAAAATTTTTTTGGGTTTGAATTTTATTTTCGCTTTATTTGCTAGGGACTAGCAATAAGCTGGTTGAAGTGTGTTGAGTGTTAGAAAGTGTATATTTATAAAGGAGAAATTCATCATTTTACACTTCAAATCTCACTAACATCTCTAATTTTATTTATTTAAGTCCTTTGTTATTTAATTATATATGTTTTGTTTTAATTAAGTATTTTGTGTATTTTAGGGGTATCATGGTCATTTCACAATGAACGAGATTTCGGATAGCAAAACGGACGTCACCTTTGAACTCAGGACAGTCGAAAACCTTAAGAGGAGCATAAAAGGAAAAATGGCACTTTGTTCACACGTCACGGCACTATTCACATATGCGTCTTGTTCATGGATCTTTTTCATGATATTTGTTCACGCGTTCTTGTTCAAACTGTTCAGCAAGCGTTTCTTGTTCAAACCGTGGTCAAACCCGTGGTCAAACCGTGTTTCTTGTTCACTTGATGACGTGGCGCAATCCTGTGCATCCAAACTATTTTTAATCAGGTGGCCATGATTCACTCAATGTATCTATAAAAGGGGGCCTCCCCACAATTTGATACCCTGAATCCATTTCTTAGCTTAGTTTTCTGTAATTCCTTCTCCATCTTGTATTTTCTACGTATTTTAATAAAATTCCTATTTTACCCTAGTTCAATAATGAGTAGCTAATTTTCTTTTAAGCTTGGGTTGAAGGTGAAGTCTCAACATGTGTCATGGGCTTTATTTGGTAAATTTATTTTCTCTTCCCCTCTAATTTCTGTGGAGGTTTTGACTTTTAAATCGACAAATAATAATAATCTTGTCTGTTCTGCCCAGTTTCTGCAGGCACCCTAGTATAAGGTTATTATTATTTGGCAGGATAAGCCCTTGACACCATATTGATTAGAGCGTGGTTCATGAGGTGTGGATTCCCCCTCATGATTTAATTGGTATTAATAAGGAATATTTAGCCCATGGTGCATGTTGATGCGGATCCAGATACCCAAGTGCTTTATTTCAATAGTTCCCAATTCAATTTAATTCCGCTATTCCAACTTAAATTCTAGCATCCTTTAAATCAATTTCTCCACAAATCCAACCACCCATTTACTTAATTAATTCTACATATAATTAAAATCCACCTCCTCGTGGGATCGACACTCGTCACCATTAATCTATTCTACAATAGATTCGTGCGCTTGCGAGTTCAACAAAATTTGCACAACAATCTCGATCACCAACAACACTAAAGGACTTCAGCATAGGATGGGTTGGTTCAATATAAATAGGAAAAGAAGTAAAAACCTCATTATTTTTAATTAATTATAATCCTGAGATGTCAACAAATGATGAATCAAGGAAGGAAATGGTAATGCATGTCTCTCCCAAAAGACAGTTGCTTTATTTACAATGAAATCAAAAGCCAGCTTTCTAAAGTTTAAAGGAATGCCACCTCCAATTAGAAAAAAAAAATTTAGTAAATAAAGGATCCACTATAGCATAATTGTCATTAAGATACCAATTGTGTGCCCCAATCAAATGTAAAGCTTGATATTTGGAATCAAGCTTGGAAACCAAAAGGTCTTTAGGCTAAAGAGAACACCTTCCTCAAAGTCGAGCAGTAGTAGTAGACATATCCATGGTATTCATATGTTCCCAGATATTGGTTTCATTAAAATCCTTACATCTAAACTAACGATTGATTAAAGAAGGAGAAAAATTCAAGATACGCCCTCTCCCATAAATTTTATGGAGAAAATCTGGCTTAGTCTTATCCGCAATATTTTCATTCAAATTGGCATAGAAATTTCGCAAACTAAGTTAGGCACATACAAAGAGATATTCTTAATGGTGTTATGCATACAAACAACATTTATGGATGGTTCAATCTCAAAAGGAATAAACTTAGAAATAGCAACACTACTTTCTGAATGAAATTTTCTTGAGAGCAAGAATCAAGACTAGCATTAGGAGGATAAGTATAGTACTTTTTACAATAAACACAAGGTAACACATATCCAAAGATTGAATGGCTGCCGTTTTGATGAATTTGGAGACTTTGAGATATCTTAATCTGAATTGGCTTCACTAGGATCTTCTTTAACTGAGTCAGCATTGCCTTCATAAGATCCAACAAGATTGTTGCAATCGATATAAGTCCTCCATCCTGGTGTACTGAGCAATTTTAATGTAGTTTTGTCATAGGCCATGGGTTGTCATTTTTCTCTTCTTCATGAGCAGCATGCATCACATTAATTGGATCAGATTTTTACATGTTGGAATCACCAACAGCGTCCACTTTCTTTGCATGTTCAACATGCATCTTTGATCTCTTCTTCATGGAACTTGATCTTGCGGAAACCATGATGAGAAACAATGAGAAAAACAAACTAAAAAAGAGCTCTTATTTAGAGAGATAACTTTAAACTAGGGGTGGCAATATAGGTTAAGATTCGTTTACTAGATTCGATTCAATGAAAATTAAATGGGTTTAGGTTTAAAAAAGTTGATTCGTTTAATAAATGAGTAAATTTGATTAAAGATATTGATTCATTTATCCATTTAAGATTCATTTAATAATTGGGTCATAAACGAATTGAATACTTGTCGATTCATTTAAAATCATTTATTATTTGTTTAATTTAAATTACTTTTTTTCCTTAAAATTTATTTTAAAAGTTTTTAAAACTTGAAGGTTAATATTGTAATTTTTAGCGATAACAAGACAACCGATAAAGTAAAACAAGAATTAGGTAATTGGCTCTAATTTTCATTTCACTGTTTTATTCTTTCTTTCCCTTTATCTCTTAGCCACGATAGCCCTCTCTTATTTCCAGTGTTCACAGTTCACCCTTAGCGAATTCTTTTTGTTCTCTCCATAATTTCTCAGCTGGCACCATCTCACCTAACTCACATTGCATAGTAAGCTTTAATTTTTTTTCTTTTTTCTTTTTAATTTTTGAGTTATTTAGAGGCATATCTCACATTATTGTATATTCTTTGCCTTTAGATTTCTCCATTACCTAAGATGGTTCATCTTTACACATTTTGAATTGATATGATTCTTTTTATTTTACTTTTTTTTTCCTCAAATGCACTGTCATCATCAAGATGCAACCTTTAGTAATGATTTGGTTTTTGAGCTTAAAAGTTATTCAAGCTTATGGTTGGTTTTCTTTAAATTTCCATCTCGTAATTGATAAAATAGATTAAAGCTAAAGTGAGATGTTTGATAATATATTTAATAATACAATTATTGTTTCTATTGCTCATCTTATCCTAAGGCTCGACTTTTCTTATGAAATCTTTCTAAGTGTGGTCATCATGTCTAATATTAATGTATGCTTGATTTGTTTAGCTTCCAACAGGTACACATCAGTGGTCAAGTTTCTTTACTCCAGAAGACCTCGCATTAATCCTACAATGCGCTTCCACCGATGTAAGCCAAGTATACACATTCCTCAGCAATTTCCTTTTGTTTTCTCCACAATATCTTAGTTGGCACTATCTCACCTAACACACACAGTAAGCTTTGATTCTTTTTCTTTTTAAAAAATTTTTGAGCTGGTTTTACATGCATATGGCATATGATCTTATTTAAGAGTAAAATCTGCATTTATCGATTTACGCATATGATCTTTTATTATTTAAGTTAAATTGTTAATTCATCTTGCTAAATTATTTTGAATTTTTTTAAGAGAATGGACACAAGCCAAAGTAATTCAACCTACACAATTAATGATTCCATTGTTAGAGATGATGATATAAATGACATAATAGAAATGGAAGAAGAGATTTAAAAAGGTTAAGACCAGCGGAACAAAAGGGACTACGAAAAAGAAAAATAACGTCAAAAGTTTTGTCATTGTTCCCTAAGGTTTTGGGGATAAATATCCAGAGAACAAGCCAAGAGCAGTGTGCGACATTGAATACGTGGCTGTGCATAATTCTAGAACAAGTAATTTGAAAAGACATAATGATGTTTGTGCAAAATTTAAAAAGCATGATCCCATACAAATGATACTAGATTGTAGTGATGAACTGTCAACTCATGTTCTAAAGTTTGAAACTCATGTGATTCGTGAATTATTGTCTTAGCCATTACCATATATGATTTACCATTTCAATTTGTTGAATATAAGGGCATTAGAAGAATTTAGAATTATTTGTTTCATAAAGCACCTAACATCTGTAGGACCACTGCGAAAGAAGATGTGTTAAAAATGCATAATAAGGAAAAGGCAAAAATTAGAAGCATGTTAAAAGAAGCTTCTGGTAGAATATGTCTTAATACTGAATTATGAACTTTTATAACCATAGATGATTATTTGTGTCTCACTGCACATTTCATTGATAAAGGATGGAATTTATAGAAAAAAAATGTTGAATTTTTGTGAAATGCTAACTCCATACACTAGGGTTGTCTCAACTGAAAAATTGTCATTGTTGTGTGAATGGGATATCGAGAAAAAGATTTTTTCATTGACTATAGACAATGCTTCAAGTAATGATTTTTGTGTTGTAATGTTTCAAGTAAGGATTGCTTCAGTGTGTAATGGGGATTTTTTTCATATTCGATGTTGTGCTTATAATATTAATTTGATTGTTCCACAAGGATTGAAAGAAATTGAGAAAGAAATAGAAAAAGCCCATGAGAGTGTGAAATATGTCAAAGGGTCACAAATTGTTGTGCAAATTTTATTGAACTCACAAGTGCATGAATCTATTGTAGAATAGATTAATGGTGACGAGTGTCGATCCCACAAGGAGGTGGATTTTAATTATGTATAGAGTTAATTTTTGAAGTGGGTGATTGGATTTGTGGTGAAAATGATTTGGAATATTCTAAAATTTAAATTGGAATAACATAATTAAATTAAAGAGGAAAGTGTTATAATAGAAGCACTTGGGTATCTAGGTCTGCATCAACATGCTTCATGGATTAAATATTCCTTATTAATGTCAATTAAATCATGAGGGGGGATTTCCACTCCTCATGAACCACACTCTAATCAATATGGTGCTAAGGGTTTATCGTGCCAAATAGTAATAACCTTGCACTAGGGAGTCGGTTAAATCAATGCGGTATCTAGACAAGATTATTACATCCACATAAATTATTACTATTTATCGATGAAAAGTTAAAACATCCACATAAATCAGAGGGGAAAAGAAAGTAAATTTACCAAATAAAGCCCATGGAACATGTTGAGACTTCACCTTCAACCCAAGTTTGAAAGAAAATTAGCTACTCTTAATTAAACTAGAAGTAAAATAGAAATTTATTAAAATACGTAGAAAATACAAGATGGAGAAGGAATTACAGAAAATGGAACTCAAAAATGAATTCAGGAGTGTCAAATTAGGGGGAAGCCCTTTTTTTTTTTATAGATATACTAAGTAAATCATAGCCATCAAATTAAAAATAATTTGAACGCTTAGGATTGCGCCGTCATCATCAGCATGCAAAGGTTTTTGAATAGTGACATAGTTTGATTGAAAATAATTCCGTGTATATGCATGTACCATACACATAATTTTTGATCCACTAACATGCTATCACATCACCAATCAACAGTACATAAGAATTTTAGTTCAATAGGATCGTGACACATCATTAGTCAATGTCAACTCATCCGTCAACGTCATATCATCGGATCATATATGTGAATAGTGTCGTGAACAGTACCGTATATGTGAACAGTACTATTTTCCTTTTTATGCTCCTCCTAAGGTTTTTAACCGTTCTGAGTTCAAAAGTGATGTTTGTTTTGTTGTTTGATCTCTCGTTCATTGTGAAATGACCATGATGCCCCTAAAATACATAAAATACTTAATTAAAATAATACACACATAATTAAACCACAAGAGACTTAAATACATTAAAGTAAGGATGTTAGTGAGACTTGAAGTGTAAAATGACAATTTTCTCCTTTATAAATATACACTTTCGAACACTCAACACAAATGAGAAAAAGAAAATTCTTAGAGTGTGTTAAGTAGGCGTCTCTAGATAACAAGAAATGATTACGACAAGATGTTCTTACAAGATGGAATTCAAACTTTTCTCATACTTGATATTGTTGTATATTACAAAAATGCCTTTCGTCATTTACAATTGAGTGATTCTAATTATAGGAATTGTCCTTCTGAAGAAGAATGGGAGAAAATAGAGAGAATAGGTAAATTCTTATCTATGTTTTATAAAATCACATACATTTTTTCCAGGTCAAAATATCCCACTTCAAATTTGTATTGTCCTAATGTGTTTCAAACTAAGGTTGCTTTAGATCAATTATTGTGTAGTGAGGTATATGAAAACTGTGGCACAGAAAATGATTGAAAAGTTTGAGAAATATTGGTATAATTTTTATACCATTTTGGCAATAACGGTTATCTTGGATCCTCGATACAAGATGGCATTCATTGAGTTTGCATATAACAAGGATTATGGTCAAAATTCGGATGAGTTAAAACATGTTTGAGATAAGTTATTTTCAATTTTTGGTGAGTATAATTTGATCACACCATCTTCCTCCACTATAGTCATACTCACTCAAATATGTGATGTTGGTTGAAGTGCAGGATGCAATGACAATAGTCAAAATACACTTAACCAAAGGACCATGGATATGTTCAAGGTATTCTTTCAATTTTCTTATTTGTTCATTATAAAACTTATTATTTCCATATTTATTTTGGAGTTTGATGATTCTTATTTCTTAATTATTTTGTAGGAGTTTGATGATTTTGATAGTACGGATTATAATGCTTATGTTAAAAAATATGAATTGGAGCTCTATTTGGATGAGCCAAAAATTGATAGAAAGATTGATCTAGACATATCCACTGTTGCATCTGAATCAGCTTTCAAAGTTGGCGGTCGAGTTCGTGATCAATTTTGAAGTGTATTAAAGCCAAAGACAATCCAATCAATTACTACTATTAAAGATTAGATATTCGGAGAGATTGGTAAAACTTGCTCATAAAATTTATTTATTTTTCTTTTATAATATTATATGCAATTGTTTCTAATTAAGGTTTATTTTTATAAAATTATTGTAGAAAATTTTGATGTCACTATGGACCAACTTACTCAAAATTTTATGAAAATTGTAGAGAGTGCCAATGATCCTAATGACAGCGTGAGAGTGTGATAGGTAAAATTTTATCTTGTACATTTTTCTTGGCTTTGTAGATTTAATTATCATTTCCTTAACAATAGTACAAATTTACTATATATTTGATATTTTAAAATTTTACAGTGACTATTATCATTGTTCAGTATGTTAATATCATTTTATATACTTTTTAGTGTAGGATTTTTTGTTTTCAAGGTGACAAAGACAATTGAAGAGAATTAAAAAAATCACCTTGCTCAATTTAAATTTTAATTATTTTTATTTGTGATGTTAAGAATTTGTAATTTGGTACTTGGATGACTATATATTTAATTCTAGAATATGGTTTGAATTATTTGTATTTTATAGGATATTAAATTTGCGGATTTTCGATTTGATTGATTATGGATTTGTAATAGGATAAACGAATAGTGAACGTATTTTGATTCGATTCGATTCGTTTATTAATTCTACTGAACGAATTAAACGAATCAAACTGAATTTTCATTTAACAAATAAATCGAATCCGAATTCTGAGATTCCAATTCATTTAATAAACAAATTGAATCTGAATCAGTAACATTTTGACCCAATTTGTTTATGATTCAATTTGAATTCAATTTATTTATATAGGTAGAAAAGTGTATTTTGGGTAAGAATCAATAATTATATTTTTCATAAATAAGAAAACAAATCAAACAAGGTCATATAATCTTCATATAAAAAAAAAAATAGTTAAGATACCCAAAATAAAATCATGAATAAGGATTATATCCATGTAGAATCGCAAAAATCACTAAAAGGACTACAGGAGAATCATGTGAAATTCGAGAAAAAGGTAGAAATATAGGAAAAGTTCATGGTCAATATGAAAAAGTTCAAGTATTTATGCGACAATTAAAGGTCCTTGAAGATTGCAGAATACATGAACAACTTTAAATAGCTAACTTGTATCAATTTAAACCCTAAATGAAGAAAAGCCCAAAAAAAATATATGCAAAAAATGCTTTATGCAAATATCCAAGTGATAATGACTAAAATGTCCTTTTGATAAATAAAACACATAATAATGCAATCTTTATGTAATAAGATATGCTTTTTTTAATTTAAAAACAAAACTAGCTAGTATGCAATAAGACATGTTCATTAATAATCATTACAATGTACATAAAATCAAGATACTCAAACCTTAATCACTTAAACTAATGGAAGATTAATGAAATTTAAACTTTTGTGTGTGTGATGCAAATCTATCAAGACTCAGTTGTTGTGCAAATTTTATTGTATTCGCAAGCGCACAAATCTATTATCTAATAGATTTGATGGTGACCAGTGTTGATCACATGAGTAGGTAGATTTAATTATGCGTAGGGTTAATTTTCTAGATGTAAATGTGAGTTGTTTATAAGTGAATTTTTTTATTTTTTATATTAAGATTTAAAATAAAAAGGCAAGGATAAATTAAAGATAAAATCAATGTAAATAAAACGCTTGAGTCTCTAGATTCACACTCAACATTACCATGGGCTTAATATTTCATTTTTAGTTCTAATTAATTCATAGGGGTATTTTATCTCCTCATAATCCTCACTCTAACGAATATGGTATCAAGCGCTCAATATGCTAGAGGTAATGATCTTCCACTAAGTGTGGTGTCAAGAACACATTGTACCAGATGATACTAATTTTTCTGTCGACAACGTGGCAAGACCATCTACTAAATAGCTTAGATACATTCTCTGTTGACACTGAGTCAAGACAGCCCACAAAATCCCAGAGGGGAATTTCCTTTGTAATTAATATAGTGTTAAGTCCTCATTCTGCTAAACAGTAACGATCTTTCACTAGGGAGCCGGTATATCGTGTAAAATCTAAACAGGATATACTGTCTGCAGGGGCGGAACAAGTAAATTTGACTGGAGGGGCCAAAAACTTTTTTTCAAGCCTATAAAATATCTATTGTATTAATATTTATTTATTTTCATATAAATATTAAAAAAATTTTTTTGCAGGGGCCATGGCCCCTGACTGTCTCCTAAGAGATCCGCCCCTGACTGTCTGTCGACAATGAGTCAAAAAACCACATAAATTAAAGACGAAAAGAAAATAAACTTATCTAATTAAGTCCATGAATCATGTTGAGGCTTCACCTTCAACCCAAACTTGAAACTAAATTAGCCACTCATAAATGAATAAGGGATAAAAAAATCGTAATTTTACTAAAATACATAGAAAATACACGAAAGAGAGAGAATTATAGAAAATGGAGATAAAAAATGGATTCAAGAGTGTCAAATTAACGGAGAGCCCTATATTTATAGATATAATGGATAAATCATAGCCATCAGATGAAAACAATTCGGACGCTCAAAATTACGCCATATGACATGCTTTGATTGGTTAGACCATATCATCAGTGAATACCACATTAACATTTCGGTCCAATAAGATATTGTCACGTCATCGGTCAAAGTCACATCAATATTTTTGTCCAATAGCATCCTGCCACATCTTCGGTCAACACCACATCACTAGTCAACGCCACATAATCAGTTAATGCCACATCATTGGTCCAATAAGATGCTGCCATATCATCGCTCAATGTCACATTATCGGTCAATGTCACATCATCATACCGTATATGTGAACAATGCGTATACATAAACAATACTAAATACTCTTTTATGTTCCTGCTAAAGTTCTCGACAGTCTTGCGTTAAAAAATCAATGGTATTGTTTACCATGGGGTTATCGAAGAGAGTAGATCTTTAAGGTAGGGAGTAATTGTCTATAGCTAGAAATTTGATTTAGACCCTTTTGGCCTTTTGATGACTTATGACTACGCGAGAACTACTTTCATAGAGGATTTATGGTATCAACATACCATGAATTACTTATTGCTCCTGTTGACGACCTTTAAATTTGGTTATCAATTTTCTCCACTTCTTTATTACTTTTCGTGTTGGTATGCCCTTTATTTATTACCAACTTTCTGTTTAATTGTATATGTTTACTTTTATTCTTATTCGTCATGGTTTAGTCGAAGATGTCACGTAGGGGAGGTGGTAGGCATGCCCCTAGCTCGAGAGATGTTTTAGGCATCGCTGATGACACTGACCCAACCTTGCGCGAGATGGCTAACGAAGGAAATCCTATGATGCGCACAATGATTAGGTTGATGGAACAACAGAGTAGGTTGATACAAGATATGGCTAGAGGTAGAGTTGGGACACGAGAGAATGGGCTGGTTGAAAGGCAAGGTGGCGCAAGAGATCAAGAAGCTATAGTGAACTTAGAACGATTTACGAAATTGGGACCACCTACCTTTCGGGGGACTGCCGATCCCATGTTTGCAGAGGCATGGCTAAAACAGATGGAGAAGATATTCGTCGTTATGGGTTGTAATGATGATCAGAGGGTAATATTGGCCTCATTTGTCCTTCAGGGTGAAGCAGACCACTGGTGGGATACCAAATCCCATCTTTTGAGGGTTGGGTTGCAAGGTGCACAAATTACTTGGGAATTATTTCTAGAGGCTTTTCATGAAAAATATTTTCCTGAACGAGTTCGACATCAGATGGAAGCTGGTTTCCTGAAATTGACTTAAGGAACAAAGCCTGTTGCAGAGTATAAGGAGCAATTTACTATTTTATCTCGTTTTGCTCCTACTTTGGTAGGTAATGAGGGTAGTAAGTGTAGGAAGTTCTTAGAAGGGTTACGTCCAAACATCAAAGGGCGGTTGACCATCCTTAAGATTAATAATTATGCCGATTTGGTGGATCGTGCGATTATTGCAAAAAATGATATAATTCAATCTCAAGCTGAACGATCTAATCGACATAATAACCAGCCAGTGAAATATGATAACAATGGTAGCGAATGTGAACATAAGGACTTTAATGGTGGGTCTATTCAAGAGAACAAACCATTTTCTATCATTATGAGAAGTACCATTATGGCACATGTTATTTAAAAATAAGAGCTTGTTTTGGTTGTGGACAGATTGGGCATAAGGTTATAGATTGCCCAAAGAAGCGCAGTGGTAACATAGATTCTGCTGAGAACCAAAGGAAAAAGCCACGTGTCTTTGCCATGGTGGAGTATGATATAAAAAAATCGAATAACGAAGCCTCAGGCGCATTAATTATTTTCCATAGAAAGCCTTGAATTTTGGATTAATTGGTAATGTGCTTTTCCTCCATTTGTTTTTTATTGGATGCATAGTAGCTATAGTTTTTAAGCTTAATAATTTTTTTTCTTTCTTTCTTTTTCGTCCCCTAAATTTCTATGGTGCATTAGTAGGATATGAGTTGTGATTTCATAAGGCCATTAGGATTAACTCAGGGTTTGATGGAGTAGGGACTAATATGATATTTTTCTCAATTGCCCCCTGATTAGAGGTAACTTGGAACGTACCATTTGAGAGTGAATTGCTTATGAGTTGAACGAGAATTCACGACGAATTTCGAGGACGAAATTTTTGTTAGAAGGGGAGATTTGTAACTCCCAAATTTCTTTTTTTTATAAAATTTTTAAATGACATTATTGCCCTTATAAATAGGGATTATTTTTGGGATAATTTTTGAAAGAGGGTTATTTTTCCAAATTCAATAGGGTTTTTTAACTCCCTATAAATTCATATTTTCTTTCCTATTCTATAACCCTAATTCAACTACGCTATTTTTTCTTCTTTGCTGCTCTGAACACTCTCACCACACCCTAGGACTTTAAACGATTGTTTAAGAGAGAATTAGAGCAATTGGTATGTCATTTTTTCCCCTCAATACTCCTAATCACGTTATCTAGGGTTATAATGCATGATTTACATTGTAATTAGGTTTTGTTTAGGGTTTTGATTAATTAGGAGTTTGGTTAATCAATTCTTGGCATAATAAGCATGTAGGATGATTCTGGACAGCATGATATCTCGATTTTTAAACTTAAATTTTGTGAACGAATTTTCTTAGGAAATTTACATTCTGGAAACTAGACATGTAGAACTTCCTTAATAAATTTTATATCATCAAATTCGATTTCGTTTTCAAATTAATATGTATTTTCGAAATAAGAACCATCACTTTGCTGAAAACTGCAATTCCAGCATTCCGATTGGATTTCAAAAATTATTAGTACCACCAAATGAACTCAACAAATTATGAAATTTTATATGGAAGTTGGTATACGTTTCTTTGGTATACGTTTCTAGTAATTCCAGTTTTAATTTCATAATTTTATAATTAGTATTTTATTTTATAAAATTCTCATAACCTGTTCTGTTCGGTTAAGGTTATGAGAAAACAGTTTCGAATTTTTTGAGAAATAAATAGTTTTGAAAATGTTTTTGATTTCGGATCCTCTTGAAAATTTTACATGGGGTATTCATGGATGTCCAGAATAGTTCCATGGAATATTATGTCATTCTGAGTTTTAGATTAAGAGTTAAAATTTTGAGAATCAGACCTGTACGGGAATGATTAGAAAAACAGGTTCTTAGAATAAGCTATTAATTATCATATCTTGTATTTGTTTAAGATGTAGAAGGTGATTGAGGCTCTTAAAAGCTTAGCGGTGTGATTATTCGAATTCTCTAATTGAGGTAAGTAACTTCATTCCTGGTATACTGTATATGTATAAGTACTTTTAATATTATTATAAGTATAAATGTTTTTACACTATTTAGAAAATTAAATGATTTTCGTAACGAAATCAGTTTATGGAAAAATCTTTTCAAACCTAAATTCTTTTTAACAAAGTATTTTATAAATGTTTTTCAAATATGTAAGTTATTTTGTTACATGATTACGTTTTATGATTTATTCTGTAAAATAGGTTGCAAGCCTAAATTATTTTTATGGACTTCATGAATCTGATACGAATGTTTTGTACTCATGTATGATTTCAGTTATTGGTGATTGTATGGGATTTCTAATGTTTTAGCTCATTGTCCATAATTATTCTGATTCTGATTCTGATTCTGATCGTAATAAACGATATATCATCTGGACCAAGATCTTGATTTCGATCGAATGTGCAAACAATATTCGATTACTCATGGGGTCGGGTCACCGGGATTATAGGTGACACTATGTGACATGAGCTAACTTTTCGTTTTCTGTGAATATAATATATGAATTGCTTTTGTAAGTAATTATGTTTTTGATACTCTGAATTACTATGAATTTATGATACTTTATCGTAATATGATGTTTTATGAAATTACGGATTATGATATATGTATGTTTTAAAAAAAAAAGAGTCTTGCAATATTTTTTTTTAGGTATCGATAGGCCTAGTGTGTTAGGAATGATTTTACTTACCGAGGTAACAGCTCACCCCTCGTCACTACTTTTTACAGATTAAGTTTCTTTTGAGAGGTGTGATTAGCATTGAAGTTAGAAATTTTTGTTCCCGTCTGCCATTGAATAAGAGAAGGAATAATCTCATGTTCCTTTTAGTTTATTTCTGTTGGGAACTTGTAATTTGGGATTCGAGACTTTTGTTATTCTTATGGTTCTGGGAGATTATATAGTGTAGACGTGTGAACTTGCGAATTTATTTGATTAATATATTTGAGGTATTCCAGTTTGAATTTATGAGTAAAGATTATGATTTGTTAGTAATCTCCTTCTTCACGTTCTCCGCACGTGTTAGATTTGGGGTGTTACACTGAAATTCACAATAGGAATGATAGAACTTAGCAATACAATGAAGATCCTTGGTAATTTTGCTAACAGATAAAAGATTATAAGAAAAATTAAAAACATGAAGAACAGATGTTAACACCAAATTTGTAGAGATAAGAATAGATCCTTTTCCTACTACAGAATATAGTGAACCATCAGCAATTTTAATTTTCTAACTACCAGGACATGGGATATATGAAGAAAATAATTTAGAATGGCTGGTCATATGATCGATTGCTCTTGAATCGATGATCTATGGATCTTTTTTTCTCATAAATAACTCCTAAAGCAGTGAAATTATTACCTTTCTGGGCTAAAGAACTAGGGATAAATGATTTGAGAGAGATTGTAACTGATTGAGAAACCTAAACAGTTGCTATAACTGCTCTTTAGTGAAGAGTTGAGATTCGGAGTCTCCAATGTTGGTTTTTGGCTGATTCTCCCCTACAGCTTGGAAACCACAACTATGTTTACCAGAGAATTTATTGTTTTTCAAATTTGGAGGTTTTCCATGAAGCTTCCAATATGCATCTCTGGTATGTCTTGGCTTGTGGCAATAATCACACCAAACTCCGTCCTTCTCATCACTCTTCTTCAGGTTTTTGTTCCACCAACCAGTTGAGCTTTTGGTGTAACAGAGATCAAGGTTGAGTTCTCTGCTGAAGAACCTTCCATCATCACATTCTTTCTACTTTCCTCTCTTCTTACATAAGAAAACACTTCCTTGGTAGAAAGAAGAGGTTCCTTGCCAAGTACTCGCCCACGGACTTCATCAAGGTCTGAACTCAAACCTGCTAAGAATTCAAATACACGCTTTTTTCTAACATTTTCTTGTATTTAGCACTATCAACAACACATTCCCACTCGCCATCATAGTACTGATCTAACTCTTGTCATAAGCCCTTCAAAATATTGTAGTATTTAATCACTCCTTGACTACCTTGTTCGATTTCTCGAATTATGGTTTTCAGATAATAAATCTAAGTAGAATTTCCCAAATTAGAATAGGTCTTGGTGACAGCATCCCACAAATCCTTTGCTATTGGCAGAAACAAGTAAGTTTGACCTATCTCTGGTTCCATTGAATTCACTAACCATGACATGATCATCGAGTTGTCAGCATCCCAAGTTTGAAACTTTGGGTCTTCTTCAGTTGCTTCTTTAATTAAACCAATAAGGTAACCAATCTTCCCTTTATCTCTAATAACCATCTTAACAGATTGGGACCACTGAAGAAAATTTTGACCATTTAATTTATAGGTTGTGATATGAAGTGATGGACTATCATTAGAAACATAACTTGATGGTTGTAAATGTCGTTGCAACTACTCTGAAGATAACTCTGAAGTTTCTTGCTCACTATTCTTTGACATTGGTATTCAAATAGAATTGAAAACTAAACCCAAGAATCAAAGAGCGGCTCTGATACTATGAGAAAATTATTGAAGAAATATGTATCTCATTTTCTTATTTTTTTACAATAGGATTACATAATACATATATAGATTCTAAACTACATAACGTGCAAGAGTAGGAAAGTAAACAACTAACTACAAACTAAGAAACAAGGAAACAAACTCTATCTAAAAACTGAAATTCTATCCCTATCTTTTTTCCTTAAAAATAAGATAGAAAACAAGTGACTTTTCCACAAGATGTAATAAGCAGCTGATTAAAAAAGTAGCTTATTATTTGATAAACTGTATTATTGCGGTTACTGTGAATTTAAAAAGCAGTGTATATACGTTTGATAAATTTTATTACAAACTTTTTATTTTATCATATAATGACCAAAATAGGCATAAGTTTAAATTACTTTTTTTAAGTATGTTCAATAATGCTTAGGTATGCCCTTTTGTTATTAAAAGATGTAAAATTATATAAAGTGAAAAAACTTAATGATTTGTTACATAAAATATGATAAAAATTCATACTAATATATAGTTCACATAAAATAAAAAAATAATATGCATTACTTCCACATTAAACTCGTTGGAATAAACACCATGAATATAGAAAAAAAATATAAATAGATTGAATGTTAAAAGCCATGGTTATGGAATTGTTTTTAAAAGCTATGGTTAATTTTTATGTGAAATTATTCATAGTTTAAAAAAATTACATAATTATTTGCAAGTCTTTTTTAATCTTATAATAGAAAATACAAGTATGATACAAAAAATATGAACATACTAGATCAAAACTTTGATATTAGAGAGAATATATAGTAGTTATAGTGGTAATTTGATTGTGGTGGTAATATGATATCTAACGACTTATATATTAGAGTGTATGGAGAAATATGACATAATTATTTTGTTAAACTATTAATTAAGTTTATAATAGGAACTCTAAAAGCTTATTTAATAAGCTACTTATGAAAAGTAACATTCTACTTGCTTTTAAAAGATACTGTCAAAGTGGAGAAAATTAGAAAATAAACAGTTTTTTAAAAAAATTTCAAAACAATATTTTATCACAGATTATGAAATAAGCAGCTTATTGAGTTTTAACCTCGATCTCAAACGGGGCCTAAATCATATTGATTGATGCCAATTCCATTGACAATAGCATTGAGGGCCTTGGAATTAAAGCCAAATTCTTGAATTTTAGCAATAGAAAATTCATTCATCGGTTTAAAAATTATTCTTCCATCTATATCAAACATGCTGAGCAAAGTATAGCTTTTATAGCTCTTATGTCAATGGATTCAATAAAAGTAGTCATCTTTTGGTTCCAATATGAATATTTGGTACCATCAAGTAATGGTAGATGAGTAGTAGATCCTCATTCTCTCTGCAAATCTGCCTACAAAAATATATCAAGATCCTAAAACCTCACCAACAAGCTATTAGTGATACTAATATGATACCATTTATTAAAAATTTAGATCTATTTAAAAAAGTATACCCAAAATAAAATAAGAAATAAATTAATTCCCTAATTAATTCTGAAAAAGTTTTTCACCAATTACTATTCATGCAAGTTACTGTTCATGGATACTATTCATTATATTATTCATCATAATTATTCACTACACCATTCACATTTACTATTCATTCATCATAAATATGCTAAAAATAATAAACTATAGAAAGTAAAGTACACTTTTATATGATTCGGATCATAATCTTATCTCCATCAGGCCATGCCCAGACAGTAAGTTATTTCACTAAGTAATGAAAAGATTGTAACCTATTGGATTCTTAGACAATTTCAAACGCCCTCTTACTCTTGCCGCCACCTCATTGTATCTAATTTAGTTAACCTTGCTTAGTAAGAACCCCTAATCTTCAATTATGTTTGCTACTTTCCTTGAGATCCTTACAACACAACAAATGACCTCTTTATCCTGAAGAGACCAAAGTAAATATTAAAAAAAAAATGTCTAGTGAAAGACTTAATATGGAAAGACTTGATGACGAAGACCGAAACGTCATCAAGATATGGAATATCATATTAGCCAAACGGGTTTTTTCTCGTTCTCTATGTTAACTGCTTCTCTGATAAAATACTAGACATCTTATTTACATTCTTCAAAGCGTGAAATACTTTTCTTTATAAAAGAATAGTATTACACCCAAATTCTACTAGAGGAATATTAATATATACTTCCGTAAGAGTCTAATATTCCATAAGTACTTGATTTACTTATCAATGTAGTCATCTTTATTTGAAACTCTTTGATATGTTAACCTCCTTACACGCCATTTTGCTTCTTTTATGCCTCTAAAAATATTCTCCAATATTTCACGTAATCTAATCTTAATTGATTCCTAAGGCTAGATAAATCACTAATAAAAGAAAACAAATATCTAATGAAAGAAATAAATAAATTATAATATTATTGACAAAATGATGCTAATAATAAAAATATAACACTCTTTTAATCTAATCTTTCTTAATGCATATATGAGATTTTAATATCTATCATTGAAGTAATTCTATGATCAAAATTTAATTTACAATTAACTACTATTAACTCTATTTCTTTAGTGCTTTTTAAATTTTCTCTATTTCTTTTTATCACTTTTTCCAAATCTTAATTACCTGTCTCTAAAAGAAAAATTGTGTTTATTAAGAAAATCCATAGAGTAAATTAAGTCTTGTCAAGAGAATCACTTAAATTACACGTGCTAATATCTCATACAAACATTAATAAAGATTAGATCAAGAGAGAATCTAAATCAGAGTATAAAACCCTAACAAAGGGCAATTTCTATTTGCTTTTAATTTTAATTTAAGGCTCAGGTTAGGGCTATTGCATTTACTAATAAATTAATGCATAATGTTGAATGCAAGTTAAACAAGAAAATTAAAAATAAAAGGATGCGGGTGTGTGTAAATAATTGGTGTCCTAAAAAGAAAGTTACAAAGTTATTTTACTATGTTTTAACCTAAAATATAGAGCACTCTAAACAAGAAAAATAAACTTTCCTCAAAACTACAAATAACAAAAAAAAAAAACTAACAGACACATTAATATATGAGAAATTGAGAATTAAAATGAGCAGAAAGTAAAAACTAACCGAAATAAAAAGAAAGGAAATAAAAATAAAAACTAGTGAACTGGAAGTCAAATAAACAAAATAATACTAATAAGAAGAAGAAGAAATGAAAAGTCTATGAAATTACATAACTTGCAAATTTTCACATGTAGATTTCATGCAAACCCACTTCACATGCAATCAGAAAAAAAAAAAAAACTAAAGAGTTCACGTTAGTCATATGTACTGTTAACAAAAATCGATTGCAACTATTTTTAAAAAAATAAAATGAAAGACAATCTGTTTTGGTTCAATCTTGGTTCAACTCAAAATGCTATGAGAGCTTCTTTGTAGAAGGTGGTTCTTTGGTGAAGATGGAGACTAGGCTGTTTGGAGACAATTTTTTGGGATGGTGATGGCTGAAACAAACCTAAAATCGTTAGAGGCGGCCTTGGTGGTAGTTGGCAACAACACTCCGACGGTCAAGTCAATGAGGGGTTGAAGGAGGTGATGGGCTTCCAAGAAACTCTAGTATAGAAAAAAAAAGGTTGAGTGTTTTTGTGAGTGAGTGAACTTAGTCCCTTGTGAAACCAGCTTGACCTTCCTAACCTTTTAAAATGGACTGCCCTTGAGGACATCTATCCTTTTAGACACAAGTGGCAAGCTGTTAATAGTGATTTTCCTTCTTAAGGGTAATTTGGTCTCTTTTATGGAGGCTTTTAAGCTTACTTGGGTTAGACAGTTGTCCATTTGGGGACAGATTGTGCTGGTAGCTTGTCTTTAACTCTAATTGCCCCATTTTAAATATAACAATTGGGTTGAAGAGTACCTGATTTAGCTGGATATGATGCATGCGGCTTTGTTTGTGGTCTCCCTTTCTCGATTTGATTTTGGAGTCTTATAAGAAACTATTCTAGAGACGGTCTGGGTATTGTGTTGTAATGACATGTCCTGTTATTGTTGGCGTAGTTTTCTCTATTTTGTGGTCCCTTGCTGACAAGGGCCGATGCGGATATAATGTAGGTGGCGCTTTCTATTATCATCAAATGATTTGGATGGTTGATGCTAATTCTTTGATATCTTCCCATTTCATCCTCACTTCTTAGCTTCCCTTTCATCCTTTATCATAGTCCTAGGTCACACTTCCCATGTGTCATTCTTTTAATACCTCTGATCTACATTTTACCACCACCACAATCTAAATTATAACTGGTGGACGAATCAAATCAACTTAGATTAAACTAATGTTTTGTTATTATTTTTGGTAATAATGTCAAAAATTTGTTCAAATTTTAATATATCTGCAAGTCCATAGATCAATAGATAGAACTAGTGGTAATGAGGCCAATCCTAGAAGAATTGCCAGAATTGAAAAGCCTAGTTAAATCTCAATTAATATCAGTCCTAACCTAGTTGAGCTAATTATCAATTAAACGAACTTAACTAAGAGAATAATTAATACAAGGAAGAATTTAAAAGACAAAGGTTTAGGAGGTCTCAAAATTTACCATGGTTCAGCTAAGTAATTATCTAATTATCAATTAATCTCCAATATTAGAATGTCAACTCGAAGATAATCTATATCATACTATGATATAACAATTAAGCCAAGTAATTAAATTTAATATAATTTTTTTCGCTTCAATATATATGATTTCCAAATATTATATGTATCTCCTTGAAAAAGAAATAAATAAAATTTCTTAAGCATTCTAAATATCAAATTTTACGAAAAACATACGATGATAGAGAAAATTAGGCCAATTATCAAGAACAAAATAATCAAAGCTAGCTGGCTTAAGGAAGCCAAGCATGTTTCCTTATTTCTTAATTCATTCACGTGCATGCGTAAGTTAGATTTTCAACCAATTTGACTTTTGATTATTTTGCCTTAAATTCCACGTATAAAATTAGCCCGATTGCCCCCAAAATCTACTAATCTTCGATGCTATTTAAATTATTATTGTTTATAGACTGTTCACTGTTAATCCATAATCCTCAATAATTTCTTATTCAATAAAATAAATTAAGTAACCAAAAATAACAAATAAAACTAACTAGCAATATAGAAATAAGGGTAATGTATGTCAAAAACTTGTGCTCGTCGACAATTGCACCGTCTCTCATAATAGTAACTATCGATAGTAGTAACAAAAAATGGGACAAGGGAAAGTGAAAATAATTCATAAAGTGATATAAAGAAGCCAAGTTGGATGGAAGCCAAGGGTCCTATTAATTAAAGGACTTCGAAAGAAATGAGATCAATACATTTCATACTTCACGTTTGCTAAGCTATCAAAACAATCCCAATATTATAGCCCCTACAGCATAATTCAGTAGAAACCATTTATGATCTAAAACCTACATTAAATTTGCAATCGTAGAATCATAAGGACTCGATCAAATTCTGGTCTAGTACCAATTTCAATATAATTTATCTATTAATAAAAATTTGAACTTCAATTCCATAATAGAGCTTGTCAAAGATTCTCAATGCTAGCTTGCAGAATGTATTCAGCTTTACGATCTTTTCTTCCTTTTTTTTAAAAAAAAAAATCAAGCACAAAATGGCTTTTGCAAAAGAAAATTCCTGTCAATGCTACATGCTTCATTTGTCCCGAATCATTCACTTTAAGATTTCATTTAGTATTGAAGTTAGCCAACTGTACTATTTAAACTAAAATATTAAAATATTTGATAAATATTTACTATTATGACTTTGAAGTTAAAAATAATTTTTACAAAGGAATTCCTTAAAACACTACATGTTTCATTTATCCCTAATCATATACTTTAAAACCCCAACATTTGATATTGATATTAAGTAGCTGTAACTTAAGTTACAATAGTAAAATATTTAGTTAATATATACTTCTTCTTTTTTTTTATTACTAGTTAATATATACTTGCTATTGTGACTTGAAAGATAGAGTTAATTTGAGTTGAAACTTATATAATGAAAACCTATAATATCTTTATTATTTTATTAAAAATACTATTTAAATTTTATATTTATTAAACATTATCAACTTTTATTTTATAATTATAATTTTTTTTAATTAATTGTGTCTTAAAAGGTACAACGCTTTAATAGAAAGTGGGAACTAAATTAAAATTTTCAAAACATATTAAATGAAAATGAATATGCATACAGTTGATCTAGTTGTTTGTTAACTTCCTCATCCGTAAGCAGCTGATGCGGTGTGGCGCCGTAAGTTAATCTTAAAAAGCCCAACATGCTGCAGAAATTTGAATTTCAAAATGCTGACAGTTTTGAATTCAACACAATTATTTTTTGAAAAATAAAAATAAAAATAAATTTACAGATGGTAAGAAGAATTAAATCAAACTGTTGCCATACGTCCTACGTTGGCCAAGCTAACGGGAGCCACAATGAGATCTCTGCAAAGTGAACTAAAAACTGAGTTTGATCACCATATATATGACCGAAGCTGCCATGTAAAATTTCATTCAGCCCCCATACTCTATGTTATTTATAATTTATTCATCCTTATTATAAAATTTTCTACATTATAAAATTTCGTTTAGCCTCTTATACTCTGTTTTATTTTATTGAAACCCTTAGATTATCAATTCGTCCCCTATAATTTTAAATCCTCAAAATAACCTCTAATTAATTAAAAATATAATTATTATTAAATGAATTATAATTATTATTTTATTATATTTATAAATATAATTATAATTTTTAAATAGATTATTATTATTATTATTATTATTAACAAGAATAAAAAGTATTATAATTAATTAATCTATTTACAATAATTAATAATAATTTTTCATTAAATTGTTAATAATAATAATAATAACTAACGATAATTATTATTAATGGTTAATTTTTGAATAACAATAACAATAAAAATAATTAAAATAAAAAATAAAAATTATGATAAAAATTAATTAAGGATTTTATTATAATTTGTTACAATTTAACTCATTCTGATTTTGATTCTAAGACAAAGTAAATACATAAATAGTAATACATATCATTCTAATTACGATTCATGCAGTTCAAGTAAATAAATTATTCTCATTCTAATTCCTCATTTTGATTCTAGCTATTCTGATTCTAACTCATTTATGTTTACAGCTAATTTCGATTCATGTTTAGTGAACGCACTATAAAACTCATAATACTTATGAATAAATTTTAAATAATATAGAGTGGTCTACTTGAATATGATTATGAATAAATTGTAAATAATACATAGTGGTCTAATTGAATATAGATTATGAATAAATTTTAAATATAGAGTGGTCTAATTGAATAAAGATTATGAATAAATTATAAATAATATAGAGTGTCTAATTGAATATAGATTATGAATAAATTTTAAATAATATAGAGTGGTCTAATTGAATATAGATTATGAATAAATTGTAAATAATATAGAGTGTCTAATTTAATATAGATTATAAATAAATTGTAAATAACATACAGTGGTCTAATTGAATGTAGATTATGAATAAATTGTAATGGAGTGGTCTAATTAGATATAGATTATGAATAAATTGTAAATAATATGGAGTGGTCTAATTGAATATAGATTATGAATAAATTTTAAATAATATGGAGTGGTTTAATTGGATGTAAATTACGAATAAATTGTAAATAATTTGGAGTTATCTAATTGAATATAGATTATGAATAAATTGTACATGATATAGAATGGTTTAATTGAATATAGGTTATGAATAAATTGTAAATGATATAGAGTGATTTAATTTAGATATCATTTACATTACAAAAAAAAAAAAGGAAGGGATCATTAAATTTCTTGGAAGCAAATCAAAACTTCTATTCGAAAGCACCATATGGAATCATTTTAATTATCATGATAATAAAATGATTTAAGTTGGATCTAGTTGATGTCGACGATGACTAGGTTGAAAAGTCGAGTATAAAAAATAGCACTATGGCATCAATTTCATGAAAGAAAATAACGCGGTTTGGTGACATTTTGGCCTACCCTAATCAATCATATTATTCTTAGTACAAAATTTTCTATTTCTCGGAAGTCACTGAGAAATTTCTTGATAGTTGGTGATCAAATTAATATATGCAGCAGCAAACCATAGGAAAAACTGCACGTCCACCCTCGGTCCTTTTTTTTTTAAATTAACTTTATTAATGTAATAAACTAAAAAAGAAATAAAATAAAAATGAGGAAGAAGAGAAATAAAGGTCAGCGTGCATGTTAACCAAAAAATGAGGAAAAAGTTGCTTCCAGAACAATAGAGCAAGTTGGAAAGAGAGGTGGGTAAGGTTTTTCTTTACCAATATTTTTTGCGGATTAAGATTATGCACAACAACTTAATTAATTATTTAAGTTGTTAATTTTTTAATAAGAAAAAAAAAAGGACGAATTTAAATAATTAATTAATCGTCAAGTGGGTGATGGCAGAATTATTATCGGGTAATGGGTTGGTAGACTCCGTCTGTTGACGGAGAAACAACGGCGGAAATAACGGAGACCAACCACACCCACATTATCAAGAAAAACAAACCCACGCTCATGTACGAAGCATGGGTGCGTGCTGGAACATTTTGATTTTGGCAAGGAGAGCGAACACAATCATGAAGATTCAATTTATTGATACTAAAAATTGAATTTATTGTTTGTATATAGAGTAGGAAATATCCTTTTGTTGATACTTTAATTGCACAATTTTTCCTCCTAGCACATTAATATAATAAAATAATTTAACTGATTTTTTTTTTTTTGGTAATGAACTATGGTAATTTGATTGAATAGTGCATTGTGTGTGGACCACGTGTTGTAGGAGTTATGAATTTGGAGTACTGTAATGCATTTTATTTTCTATGTTAAAAAAATAGATATTTGAATATTTTAAAAATAATCATAAATTATTGAAAATTGCCATAAATTATCAACGAATTCTCAATTTTATATTCTTTTTGTGATTACAAAATTTCTCTCTTATTCCTGAATCACTATTTTTATTTATGATTAATTCAATTACATTACCATAGTGATTCTTATAATTTTGGTTGAGTAGTTTTCACTTTCATCCAGCTCAAAAACTCAAAATTACACATAAAAAAAAAAAAGATTTGGACTTCAATTTCAAAAATGTCGTTATAGGAATCTTAAATTTTCATAGATTTTTTTTTTCAGAATAACTTATTTAATATTTTTTAAAATAACTTTAAATCGTTAAAAATAAATCACAAATATACAAATAGAAAATTAGAATGATGAGCTAGCGTGTGTGGTGTGGCACTCATATGCATGCGGCATGAATGCTTACCAATACCCTAAGGGTGTGTTTGGTACACTGTATTATATTATTTTAATGTAAGTGTATTGTTGTGTAAATTTTGTTGAACTCGCAAGCGTACGAATCTATTATAAAATAGATCAATGGTATCGAGTGCCGATCCCACGAGGAGGTAGATTTTAATTAGGTGTATAATTAATTTTGTAAGTGTGTGATTGGATTTGTGGGGAAATTTATTTAAACTATGCTAGAATTTAACTTGGAATGGCGGAATTAAATTGAACTGGAAACTATTATAATAAAATGTTTAGGTACCTAGATCCTGACATACATGCACTAAATATTATTATTAATTAATACTAATTAAATCATGAAGGAGATTTCCACACCTCATGAACCACGCTCTAATTAATATAGTGCTAAGGACTTATCGTGCCAAATAGTAATAACCTTGTACTAGGGAGCCGGTTAAACCAGAGCGGTATCTAGACAGGAATATTACTATTTGTCAACGAAAAGTCAAAACCTCCATAAAAATTAGAGGGGAAGAGAAAATAAATTTACCAAATAAAACTCATGACACATGTTGAGACTTCACCTTCAAACCAAGCTTGGAAGAAAATTAGCTACTCATAATTGAATTAAGGGTAAAATAGGAATTTATTAAAATATATAGAAAATACAAGATGGAGAAAGAATTACAGAAAACTAAGCTAAAAAATGAATTCAGGAGTGTCGAAAGAGGGTGGGAGAGCCCCCTTTTTATAGATACACTGAATAAATCATGGTCATCAGATTAAAAATAATTTGGACGCTCAGGATTGCGCCACGTCATCAGTCAACAATACGCGGTTTGACCACGGGTTTGACCACGCAGTTTGAACAGTAACATGGTTTGCACACTGTTTTAACAGTGACGCGGTATAAACAGTGTCGTGAACAGTATCATGAACAGTACCGTATATGTGAGCAGTGTCATTTTTTCTTTTATACTTCTCCTAAGGTTTTCGACCATCCTGAGTTCAAAAATAATGTCCGTTTTATTATCTGATCTCTCGTTTATTTTGAAATGACCATAATGCCCCTAAAATACATAAAATACTTAATTAAAACAAAACACACATAATTAAATAACAAGGGACTTAAATATATAGAAGTAGAGATGTTAGTGAGACTTGAAGTGTAAAATGATAATTTTCTCCTTTATAAATATACACTTTCTAATACTCAATATGTATTGTATTATGTTGTATTGCATTAGCACTGGATTATAATAATGCTGTACAACGTTTGGTGTAATACTGTATTGTATTAATTTTTAATTATACTGTGTTTGGTACTGCATTATATTAATTTTTTTATTAATTTAAATGATATATATTTAGAAAAAAATAGTTATTAATGTTTTTTTATTTATTTAAAAATATATTTTATTTATTTATTTATTTTAATTTCCACTCTCTCTTTTTTTTTTATTTTTTTCTTTGGATAACGTTTTTCAATGTGCCATCATCTACTTCCTCTTTCTCCTCACTCTGTCTCCTCCATATCTTTTTCTTCTACGTTCATTTTTACGAGTGGGCGCGGTTCGGTTCTATTCGGTTCGGTTTTTTACTAAATTTTTCATAATCGTTTGATTACGATTATTTTAAAATCATAATCGCGATTAATCAAATTACCTAAATAATCAAATACTCGATTAATTAAAATTATTCGATTCGATTCGGTTCGGTTCGATTATTTCAATTATGGGCCTATTGGACCTATTTTAGACTTTTTTAAATTTAAAACCTTAAATTAATAAATGTACTACAAACATAAAAGGATAACAAATAAAAAATCAAAATATGTGTCAAAATATGTTCAAAAACACATAACATGTTCAAATAACAAGTTCAAATCAAAATAAATAAGTAAAAGCCTTTTAAACTATAACACAAGTAAAAAATTAGAGATTGTTAAAATTGAAAATGTTTGTTAAACCTGGGTCCGCATGATTTTTCATAAAGCAAAATCACTCCATTTCCAGGACACCGAATGGCATAAAATATCAAATCCAGTTTTTTCTCATCAAATAGAAGAAAAATTATAAAATTTATTGTTCAATGTACAAATGTTGTAATTCTAAACTAAAACCAACACTTGCAAACTAAATTGAAACCACCTTCTTTTTCTTTTTCTCGTTGCCGGTATCTATTCCCTGCATGTCGACATATGTGAAAGATACAAAAAGACCCGATAAAAGTTCTCTTCTCCTACAAAAAAAAAGGAACAAGAGAATCAAGTAAGAAAGAAAGGCCTCAACATCCACACATTTCCTGTTCTGTTTCTTTCGCCATTTTTCCCCCCTCCACAACCAAATAGAGACTTTTCCAGAAGAAACACAAAGAAATGAAGAGCATTTCAACAGAAGGATTCGACGGCTGACGGAAATCATTTATAAGAAAAAAAGAAAAAGAAAAAATGAAGACATAATTAAAAGGCTCAAACACTCACGTCGAGCTTGCAAATTAAGAGCAAAGTTATCAGCACAAAATGACACTCATTGACGACTGCATACTACTTCACACAGCAGATGACAGCGGCTGCAGCAGGTGGTAGCGGCGGCGAAGAGCAATTGACGAGATTACAAAGAAATTTATCTTTGCAAGGAGGAGTGAAGGTCACGAGTTCGGTTTTTGGCTGAAGAAAGAAGAAATGTTTAGATTTAGACTTAGGGTTTGTTTATTTCACTTCGGTTTATTTAATATCCGGTTTGGTGTTTCGGTTTTTTTTTTAAAACTGAAAATCGAACTGACTGGTTTTACTACTTTGATTATATTATTCATTCGGTTTTTTAGAGGTAAAAAAACGGCACAAAAATTAAACCGAACCGTTTGGTTCGATTCGATTTGATTTTTGATTAATCAGTTTATTTTGCCCACCCTTATTCATTTTTGTTCTCTTTTTCTCTTTCTTCGTCTTCATTTCATTTTCTTTTTTTTTCCTCCTTTTCTTCTATTTTCTTTGTCTTCCTCAATTTTTTTTCCTCTTTTTCTCCTTCTTTCTTCTTCTTCTCTAGGCTTTATCTTCGTCTTCATTTCTTTTTCTTTTTTTCCTCCTTTTCTTATATTTTCTTTGTCTTCTTCAATTTGTTTTCCTTTTTCTTTTCCTCTCTTTCTCCTTCTTTCTTCTTCTTCTCTGGGCTTTATCTTCTCCACAGTGAAGGCGTCTTCATGGAGCAATGGCTATGGTGTCGCGCGGCACTGTAAAAGCATCGGTGATGGCGTCAAGCAATGATTGCCAAGTCGATTTGGTGGTGCTGGATTGGGTGATATGAATTTTATCGTGAACATGCTGCAAAATTTTCTCAATTTTATTTTCTGGATTTACTCTAATACGATGCGGCGTAAACCCGAACCCCCCCTCGGGTTTGGTTTATGCGGATTTGACCGCATTGGTTTCTCAGGTTAATGCAATCCCACGCCCGTTAAATTTAACGCCAAACATGAGTTAGTATTAAGTTAATGCGAAACAGTACTTTAATGCTATGTTGTGTGGGATACCAAACACGCCCTAAGGGTTCCGTTTGGCACATTATATTGTATTACACTATATTGTATTATTTTAATGCTAGTGTATTATATTATACTATATTGTATTAGCATTGTATTATAACAGTATTGTATAATATTGGGTGCTACAACATACTGTATTAATTTTTTGTGATTACTTTAAATTACATATTATATTATATTATATTAATATTAATATTTTATATTATACTAATATATTTATATTTTATTAATATTTTATATTATTATTTATTTTAAATTAATATTATTCATATTTAAATATTTATTATTAGTTATAATAAATTATAAATTTATTAATAAATTATAATGTAAAATAAAAAATATAATATAATAATATTGAATAATAAATTATATATTTATTAATTTATATTAATAATTATAATGTAAAAATAAAAAAATAAAAAATTATAGAATGTTATATTAAATTAAAAAGTTATATTATTATTATTTTTTTTTTTTATTATTATAAAACAAAAGTAAAAGTAAAAGGCCAAAAAAAAAAAAAAACAAAGCATGCGCAGTTGCCTAATTAACTTAAATCTAGCTGTAACAACCGCATTAGCTTTAACTTATTAATACAATAAAACTGTAGTTATTTATATATCAAACATAAGCTTGCATAAATTTAATGTAACAGGGTTTTAATACAACAACGCCGCCCTGAAGTCTGAAAGATCCTCTTCCGATCAGCCGACCGATTTGCCGAGCGAATGTCGGCGTGTGGGTCAGGAAGGGGACACCAAATATTAAAGACGTGGCATCATTGTACGGGATGGAGTTTGGGCAATCTCGTCATTTTAATTCCTCAATCGCCACTACAAAAGGAGGATCTCGAGCTATGACTCCGCACCATTTCTCACAGAAATCTTCACCTTCAATTCCATGAGAGGATTGCTTGGCATAGATAAAGATGAGAGAAAAATATGAGAGAGACGAGAGAAATTTGTTTCCTCTCTACCCAGTCTCTCTTCTCTTTTCTTTTTTTTCTCTTATCGTTATCTGTGCTTAGCATTTTTCTTCGATAAAAGGCCTCCTTCTAACCTCTGTCTAGTTAATAATTATTATAATTGCTCCCTTTAGCTTTTTGTTTTTTTTAAATTAATATTTATTTTACCGATTAATCTAGCTGCTATGATGCTGTGCTATGTCGATTAATTCGTAAATTGGATTTTTTTAATTATTATTGCTTATCTTGACATGGTGGTATGCTATTTATAAGCTTTTCATTAGCTGTAAATTTTTTTAGGCGATAGCTTATTTGTTGTTTGAGGTTATAATTATGGCGATTTAACACTCAAATCAGCCTCGTCGACTCTATTAAGGGTTTTGATTTGATGGTGTTATAGTGCTTTCCCGGAGATAATTTTGAATTTGTTGGTGTTAATTATTGGCATATCTTGTAATTCTATAGGATTTGTGGAAAAAAATTAATTAAAAATGAAAAAAGAAAAAGAAATGCCCAAATCTTTACTTATCATTGATCGTTCTTGAAACTCTCTTTTTTATCTTTTGATCTATCTAGAGGTGTACAACTTTTGTAGGTTTTCTATCAGTTTTTTCCTAGAGAGATCTGCCCAAGGGTGTCTTTGAATTATGTAGTGACTGTATCTTTTACAATTCTGTGTTGTTGGTTATGTTAATATTGTTTGCTTAGTTTGATTGTTTTGTATGGACCATATTCTGATATGGTCCAACGGATGCAAATCTTTGTGAAAACTCACATCGGCAAGATGATTACTCTTGAGGTGGAAAGCTCCGACACCGTTGAAAAAAAGTCAAAGCTAAGATCCCCGAAGGTGTCTTTGAATTATGTAGTGACTATATCTTATACAATTCTGTGTTGTTGGTTATGTTAATATTGTTTGTTTAGTTTGATTGTTTTGTATGGACCATATTCTGATATGGTCCAACAGATGCAAATCTTTGTGAACTCCCGCTGGCAAGATGATTACTCTTGAGGTGGAAAGCTCCGACACCATTGAAAAAAAGTCAAAGCTAAGATCCAGGACAAGGAAGGGATTCCACCAGACCAGCGGAGGCTTATCACTCTAACTTTGGAGGTCGAAAGCTCTGACACAATCGACAATGTCAAGGCTAAGATCCAAGACAAGGAGGGCATCCCACCTGATCAACATAGGTTGATCTTTGCCGGCAAAGAACTTGAAGATGGTCGTACACTAGCTGACCATCCACTCTGCATCTTGTGCTCCGTCTACGTGGAGGTTTCTGAGTTTGGTCATCTGGGTGTGTGTGTGTGTCTTATTTGCTTTGGTTTGTCATGGTTAATGTTTCTTGCCATGGTGAAATGGCTTAATTAAGTTGTGATAACTATTTCAAGTTTATTTTGGTTTGTGGTTGTTGAACTCTGTTTTTAAGATATTGATAAGGTCCCGCTAAGGTCGCATTATAATATCTAAGAATCTGTTTCTTTATAAATGCATGTTAATGTACATTACTTATACTGGTTGATTGCCCATTTTATACTGGTTGATCGCCCATTTCTTGTTTGATATCTGTGTTGGTGTTTCGATTTATTTCAATTAAACAAAGTGTAAATGTATCTGCATTTTCTTCTAAATTCTAATGGAGTTGGGGAAGCATCAATTAACCTCCTTATAAAATGACAATTTTGGTGTTTATGGTGAGGGAAAATTTTCTGAAAAACAAAATCCCAAGGGCTCAAATGTTAGCCTAATTTAGCCTATCTCATTGGCACTTAAAAACTTTTCCATCGCTGGTCTTACAAATGAAGCCTGAAACCGTGCACCATTGCATATTTCTAATTTCGGGTTATTCTTCTGCCTGCGTGGCTTGGCTGTTTGGCCGCTTCATGGCCATTGATAGTCACCATCATTTTTGCTAAACTATGTACAATATTCGGATCAAGCAATGGTTAATTACAACAAGATTTGTGAAAATTCTCTTTTAATTCTTCTTCTTCTCCTTCTTCTTCTTCTTCTTATGGCATCGACTCTTCTGTTTTCTTCTACAGGCATCGCCAAATGTCGTCGCCGAATATCTGTAAGTCACTTTTATTTATGTATATTATGTAAACTAATGGATAATTTTGTTTGTTTCGTTTGCCTGTGTATTAATTTATTTGTTTTTTATTTATCTGGAAAAAACAGTCAGAAAGAGCTTTGAGGGTATCAGGGTTTCATTTGATTCGGAAAAAAATGTGCTGTGTTGATTTGAAAAACCGAAAGCAAAGTCATCTATTGCTTCCTCTGTAATTGTTAAGAGTGTGTATTGTGCTACGTGGTTTTAGTTGAAGGTTGTATATATCATACATGTGTTCATGTGCACAGCATGTGTGGATTACGAGGAACTGTAAGATGGTTTGTATATTTTGAAACTATTGCTAACTAATTATTTGAAACTATTGCTAACTAATTATCTGGTGTGTTGATTTTGGGATTATTATTATGTGTTTGGGCAGTGAGTAAAAATAAACACAGGGGAAGCAAACGTTGCTGGTAGTAGTATGTTATTCATGTTTTTGGTTTGTAGTTACTTTAGCAACTGAACTGGAACTCTGTTGAATAGTCAATAACTTGAAGCTGAATGAAGATTTTAGTTGATTATGTCTCTAGTAGTAAACAAAATTATATGATGCTGAACTTGAAACATTGCAGTAGTTTGTTGTGATAAACAAGACTAGGCATTGCTACACATCAAGGTTGATTAAATTGGCAATTAGGGGTTAAATTTTCATCAAAAACTAAGAATTATAAATTTCTTGTGATTTGTGGGGAGAAAGGATTGTAGGAGAAGATTAAATTGGTTCCTATTGATTTGCAAAACATGCCTGATTGGTACAAGAAGAAAGTCTATCTAGCGAACAAGGTGAGATTAATAGGAATGCAACATATTGAGAGCGGAGAGTTGCTTGATTGTAACATGGAAATGATGGTGGGAAATGAATGACTTTGTTTGATTAGCATTGAAATCACTCAAGAGTAATCGGGAACTTCATTTGATTATCATAATAAATTTGTCAATTGCTTCATTTTTCTTTTCTGTATTCATTTATTTGATTTTTTTATGTAGATGCCATCATTGGAACACAATAATAAAGTTAAAGGAGTCTCAATTTGATGAAATACATTGACAGTCACTTTGAAGGGCCTTCTCTTTTCTGCAATTTTTTTTCGGATGCATAACTTTTGCTTCATGGGATCCTACCAAGAGAGAATTTGCAGAAGAGTTGTTTTCCTACACTGACACATTCAATAAAACAGTGCGTTCTTCGCTTGAAGGAGATGGAAATGAAGTCCATGAGTTGCTCACTTACCATAGAACTGTTGTGTTCTAACTGAAGTACTTGTAACACAGTGGCAACCTGTATTAGGTGCTGCATTTGATTATTTTGAAACGCCTCTCGCCAAGTTCAATGATGGGCCCTTTCTTCTAGGCCAGTTCAGCCTAGTAAGTGAAAATCTTATCCTCATTGTGGCAGTTTTGCTAGCTTTTTGCCATTTAATGATTCCTATATTCATAAAGCATGGAAAGCTAGATCACAATAGTGAGCTCCTAATGCAATAAAGGATAGTATAGACTTTGCTGCAGTTTCAGCAATTCATTATGTTTGGCATTACTGGATTTATTGATTATTATGAAAGTAGAATAAATTTAATTTGTGCTTGATCTTTGTTTATAGGTGGATATAGCTTATGCTCCATTCATTGAAAGATGTCAGTCTTTCTTATTGGAAGTGAAGAAGTATGACATCACTGCAGGGAGGCCTCAACCGGCTACTTGGATTGAGGTATAATGAATTTGCTTAAATGTATTGAATAGTCAAGTATTTTATTAAGTAACAGTTAACAAATGGAAATAATGTAAATGAGATCTTTTATAATTTTTCACTGATACCTCATGTTGTTAATTAATATGCTCTGTAGGAGATGAAGAATGAGGCTTTCAATCAAACCCGCCGTGATCCTACGGAAGAACTTGCTCAAACCTACAAGAAACTATTTGTCGTATTCCCAATTTATTACATTATGAAATGAAATTCAGATGCTTTGAAATGGTTGTAGACTTCCAGATGAAAAGGATAACCAACTTATTTCCAAACTCACTGCTTCTGCCGGCTAAGATCTGAATTGTGGCTATACACTCTCCTCAGTCTCAAAATGACATAATCAGTCACGTTGTTGTGTTCTTACAGTGGCACCAAGATTCTCCAGTTCAAGCGTGGATTATTACTAGTGTTATTATAGACAACATTGCGCTGTATTTTCAGAAAAGCTAGTTGAATTTTGCAAAATAACCGTATAATTGAGTATATCAATGAACACGACGGCACTGAAAATGTTGCATCATATTACACGACTATTGTTAATTTTCTTTACTAACAGTTTGTGAATCATCAATTAACCAAGCAAGTTTTCTAAGTTATAAAAAAAATGAAAATTCCATGACAACCGCTTCAAAGACAAAAACCAACATCTCCAGGTAAATAATTCTAAGGCTAGCAGAAACCTTCCACTGTTTATATTTCAAGACTTGTAACTTGATAGCCTTGATGCAGTCAAATCTCAAAAATCTCAATGAATCAAATCTATTCATTTCCAGGATTCTGTAAATAATCTGCCGAAATAAAGCAATTGAAAAAATAGAATTGGAGATAAAGAGTTAGTAGAAGATCGTACTCAGCCTCAAATTTGTATATAATGATAGTAAGAAACTGTATTCCATTGAAGAGAACCTCTAAACAGCCATAACTGCCAATCAATCCAGTAGATAAATCCAAAATTGTTAGCTTAATGGTCTATTAATTTATATTTATACTTCCTAAATTCAACAACAACAAAATCCCTTGAACTCTTGTGCCACATTTTCAATTTCAATATCCAGCCGTGGAGTGGACATTTCAGAGGGCTCCGAAACTATCTTCATAGATGAAGCCAACCATTGGATCAGAGCAAAGAAAAATTAGAAGAGACAGGCGAACAGCCTGAAAGAGGGAACTTGGGATTTTGAAGATATATTAAAACACAGTTCCAGTTCAGTTGTGTTAATTTAAATTACAGTTATTTAAAACTGCCCTCACTCGGAAAAAGACTCCCCCATAATCTGCACATTTGAGGAACTTTGCTTCAGCGGGTGGATACAGGAATACAAAAGGTTAGAAAAGCCATGGCCAAACAGCACAAACTCTACACGAGTATATGATTGCAAACATAAAGCAGAATGTTGATGGAACTACTTGAGCAATACTTTCGCTATCTTCCCCATATACACAGCTAAAGAACGCAAGGAAAGCCCTGCTGAGATAAAGCAAAACAACACCAGAACCTACTAGAACCCATAGCCCTGCAACATGGCAAAATAAAAAATGAAAAAGAGAGGAATTAATATAGATGAAGAAACTTCAGAGCATAAATCAAGAGAAATTTCATGTCAATTGTAAAAGGAGATGACAAACCTGCGATCTCGAGTAGCGAGAAGGATGGTTAGTGCAATCACCGTGTTGCAGTTTTCCACTTGCCAAGGATATTTGCAGCAACAGCCGGAGACCAACACAGACATTATCATTATTCATGGCTATTAATCAAATTTTTTGACACGCAAGACAAATTTTTATTTTTGATGAGGTCGAAAGACCAAAACTTGACCTGGTGACAATCACATCTTTTACAATCAATTAATTTGTTTTGGTGCAAAACTAGTTCCACAACAATTCTTCAATAATAAAATGAGTAGGTGAAATTGATGTACTGTAAATTATTTGTATTAATGATTTGATGCATGCTAAAATGTGTAAGGTTAAAAGAACTGTAAAATTAATTGTATTGTAACATGATGTTTCCATTTTGGGCTTCAAATTAAAGGGAAAAAAATCGGACTTCTTTAAGGAAATAAAATACAAGTAATTAGATGAGAAGCTGGAAGCCTGCAGTGTAATCACACATTTAAAAGAATCTTACCGGATCTTTCTCATTCAGGGTAATGCTTAATAGCTTGTACTTTTTAAAATGAACTCAAAATTTAATTTACTATAGAGCTTTTTATGATTGGATTTTTTTTTTTTATATGCACGGTAAACCAAAATTAAATGTGAGTAAGCTTGCAACTAATCACCTATTAGGGGCATCTTACATACAAAATCTTGTATATTTAGCAAAAAATTGATGGTATTAGTGGGTGAACCAATTTCCCTCATCATTGGTTTAAGTGCTGTCCTTTAATTTGAGGAAATTTTTGTCACTATTGACTTATAACCTAATTTCACAGCTAAAACTTAATGGATAAGATGAATGAATCGCAGTGCGCGTCTTGCGATTCACATAACCGTTGGATCCACTTAAATTCAAGTGGACCCCATCCATTTAAGTGGATCCAACTAATTTGGAATCAGGACGGCCGCGGTCAACAGATCAGAAATTTGATCCAAACTTAATATTCTTTTATACACTTACTGAAACAAAACCGATAAACCATGATTGCAATACTAGATCAAATGCTTTGGGCCGATTAATCTTGGTGAATAAATGTTTGAGCCTTTACAAAGAATGTATAACTTACTAACAAGATCTTTAATTTGCAATTTCAGCTGCATCTCGCCATGCAATGTAAGACTTACTCTCAGTATTGAGTATGAGTTAACTAAGCAGAGCAAGAAGTATCAGATTTAAGCACTGGAATGTTTTATTAAGAGATAAATATCAGTCAAACCAATTACGATTGCAAGAAAAAGAAACCAACGATACATCAATTAATTAACAAACATATAATAGAATGAAAAGATAACATCAAGCTATCAATTAATTTTCCTCACTATTATTGAATATTAAGTAATTTAAAAGTAAAAAAATAATGCAAGTTAGTGAATACTTGCTCAAGTAATCGCCGCATCTCCTCTCTTTACTAAAGTAGCCCACTACCCACAATGAATTTTAGTTTGTATTATCAAATTTGCCCATTGTTTGTAAAATTACCCCTAGTGGGTTGATAGGAGAGAATTTACAAGTTTGGGGGGTAAAATTATTATTTACAAATGTATTATTAACCCCCAAAAATAAAGTAAAAAAACACCAATTTAATTAATTAGAAAGAAAACGGAAAAAAATAAAGAATATAATCCTCTCTTAATGTGAGTTTTTCTAAATTTTTAAATATTTTATATCACATGTTCGTTAGAGATAGTGTATGGCTAAGTAACTTAAAGAACAAGATTTAACTATTATTATTATTTTTTATTTAATTGATTATCAACCACTCAAGTGAATTTTATTAAAGAAAAATTCAGATTATAGATTATGAGAGAATCGGCAAAGCTTATGTTACAAATGATGTAACAAACAATCATTAAATAGAGTCCATTGATTCTAATATTTTTTAAATCTAATGGATAAAAATAATTTTAACATAAAATGAAGTATAGGTGTAATTGTAATTTACAAAAAATATCATTTCTAATCATATATTTACTTATTTTTGCAAATAAATCCTCATTAATTTTTTATAATTAAATGGTTTTCTCATTCATTTCTTCTATAATTATTTTTAAAACTTTATAAAATTTTTACTATATTTTTATAAAGATTTAAATTATTATTATATTCATAAAAATCCACAAATTCTTAATAAATTTTTGTATCTATATTTACAATTTCTTTTCTCTCTTGAGTCATAGACTAGATTTTTCTTCTAACACACACCCACAAACACACACAAATTCAATCTATTTTCCATTCGAAATATATACTATCAAAAAGTCTTTACATAGGTTTTTTAATCTAAATTTAGTATCCTGAATTATAAGAGATATTATATGTGATATATATCTTATAAATCTAATGAATTATTAAAAAGATATTACAATGAATAAATTACCAAAACCTCTAACGAAAGATTTCAACCATTTGATTTGATCAATAATTTAAATATCTGGAGAAATAATCAATTAAATTAAATGTCATTATATTTATTAAATAAATTAGAAAACTCAAATTAGTCTATAAATAATATCGAAAGGGTAAACAAAATATTAAAAATTAATAATTTCAATGAAGGAAATATAAAATAAATCAAAAAGTCAAGAGATCAACTAAGTAAATAATTTAATAAAGTTAAAAAATTCATAAAAAACTTCAACATTGATGATCATGATATATTAAAATAAGAGATCATTAATATAATAAATAAATACTCAATAGATATAAGATTAAATAAATTAGAGATTCAATAAAATAAAATAAAAGTTAGAGTAATTTAGTACTAAATTTGCTATAAATATAAATGAAGAACTTCAAAAAAATTAAAATACTGGAGATACTGTTACCTGACTGCAGCTTGGGGGTGTAAAGTAAAAGAATAAAAATTATTGACCGTTTTAATAATTATTATCGTTTCTGAGGGTTTAAAAATTTTTAGCTGTAACGTACAGCTATTGTAACGTAAGCTTTGGCCAGATCCAAAAAACATAGCCGTTTTAGGATGTTACGGCACATGGGTACTTGTCTTTTTAGAGAATGACACATGGGCATATGGCTACAATTAAATTCGTAAAAATAAGCAGTGCTTGTTTCTGACCACTGAACAACTGATGAGACTTCGCCTTTCAACGTGGCCGTGGTCGGCAACGAAGAAAACAAAAAACAAAAACAAATTAATTCTGGAGCTGATCTGGTGGCGACCTCATCACATCATATCATACAATATGCTAGCTAGCAATCTATACAGTGCACAACATTTTGCCAGCCACTCAGTGCATCCGTAACCATGATGGTCATGTACACGTGAACTAAGACCAACATGGCGCCAGCAGTTCAACATTGGTGGGAGTTGGACAGTTGTGATAACTGTCAGTCGACTCTGGGTTAATCTTAACCAACACCCATAATTTTTTACAAATGCCAGTCCACCCCTGCTGAAATGACAAATACTCAACATATGTATACTTCTTGATGATTGAATTAATTTGATGATAAAATACAGATTAGCCCATGTGTTTGTGAACTAGTTTGTGAGTGTTTTCTGGGTATTAATAATGAACAGGCAACACTTCAACATTCTAAAAAATTTTAGTGAATATTTTAGCAGCATTAGAGTTTTTTATATTTATAGTGTTTTTTTTTTCTAATTTAGATGGATTTTTAAAACACAAGGGAGTTCTACTGATTTTTTTTTTCCCTCTTAGCTTCTAATTGAATCGTTAGCACTCATTCTGAGAGAAAGTCATATTCAATGCATAATCGTTGTAAAGCCGAGCCTTTTGATATAAATACAAAATGTGCAGATTGATCTAATCCTATGATTGTATTTATCACATAAAACTATAAACTTCTAAAGAGATTACAATTATTAACACTTATCAAATAAAGCACCTAAGTAGTCTACAGTCCTTTAAAACGTATCATGAGATACATGAGGAAGGATGTCACGTGAGACAATTAAAGTAAACAAATGTTAACCGGCTGTATTTGTGTTATTACATTCAAATTGTTATTTTTTCTTTCCCAAATATTTATGGAACATGAGTCTAATCTTCCAAATTTTTTAAGTTTCGAATTTTCTTTAGGTTTCAAATGCCATGTACTAAGGATGAAACAGATACTATTGGTACATGCCATTTTAAAAGAGAACCTATTGTAAATACTAAAATCATAACAGTGCGTATTTTATAATTATCATTATAAAAAATAGATGATTTAGGATGGTTGTATGTTACGAGTAGGGTACTTTTCGAAGGGCATAAATGAGGTTACAAGTGTCCTATTTCATAATTTACTATTTCAAAATTTATAATGAGACGAACCATAATTAGAATCACTTGCACCGCCTCATTGTCCAGCCAAAAATTTCACTTTTTTAATTATTTTTTTAGTTTTAATATATTTTCTTATTTTTCTTATTTTATTTAAGAATTTTAATTTTTTTCTAAATATTTGATTTGGACAACATTCATTTTGCTTTTCTTACTTAGATTAGGAAAATTTAATTATAAAATAATATTTCAAATTTACCTATTTTAGTAAATTAATGATATTTAACTTTGTTATATAAGAGGGTCTAAAACTCTAATTTTGTTAATTCAAACTAAATTCAATAAAACATCATTATTCAGAAACTTATATTTCTTCTATCATTCATTAGAGAAATATTTATTTTAAAAAAAATATCTACTTTTAGTATTTTATCCAATTTTTTTATTTTAAAAAAAGCATAGGAGTCCCCAACAAAGGACACGATCCCGTGCCCGCATGCCGTCGCCAACGCGAGCGCATGGGTTTGGTCGAGTAAGACCCCATTAAATGATAACAAATGTTGGAAGAGGAGAGAGGGGCCTATATGTGATAAATACCAATTAATATATCGCATCAATCATCATGGTTCATGCATAGTTAGCCACTCGTCCTCCCTTGAGTCATGACCTTCCTTGTTTTTAAAGAAACCGATTAATATATATGTGATAAATACCGATTAATATATCACATCAATCATCATGGTTCATGCATAGTTAGCCACTCGTCCTCTCGAGCCATGCCTTTCGTTTTTAAAGAAACCTCGTTGGAGTGAGGGAAATATTATTTAAATAACAAAAAAAAAAGTCAATCTAAGGTAGGGAAAATGTAATGAAGCTTATCCTTAAGAAAATACAAATGCATGAGTCATGACCTGGATTCATATTAGGTCAACTTCCTTACAACAATAATATTAATTGAAATTAAACCAAGTTTTCAATTGAATTACCATCCGTGTGCCATTAGGTTTTTAATTCAGTGGTAATCCATATCCTTAAATATATATCGTGGCTTCAAGTTCTCACAAGTCATATTGTCTCAAATTTTAATAAAATTAAACATCTCTTCACATTTTTATAGGATTAAATATTAAAATTATTACTGTAGATTTTTGAAGTATACTCTGAAAAATATATATTAACATTCAATTGATTCCAAATTATAATGTATTTGTAGATTTTAATAGTTTCAAAAGAATAAAATTACCATAATACCATCCATAGAAAGGAACGATAAAGAGTATAGGAGAATAGTCAAATTGCTGACATATAGAAGGACATAATCATGGGCTAGACTAGTGCTGTAGGATAAAATTAGCCCTCGGTCTAAGCTCTCCTAATTTTTTAGATATATTGTGCCACCTATCTTTTTATTGCTAGTGTATATTTACTAATTTACTACCTTTATTTTTCAATTTATTAACCACCAATAACGTGAATGAAAATTGTTCAGGAGATTATTAGATTACGAGAGGATGCTAATTCTTCAATACTTTTTTCCTTCTTTAATTAGAGCTGGAGACTTAATTTATAAATGTTTAAACTATATATGTATTGAATAAATTAAAATTGTTAGGAGGCTAAAATGTTGTTTCTACTTTAATTTATAAATCATGAAAGGGTAATTTTTAAATCATGCAATAAGCCACGTATTAATTTTTAATTGAGTTCACAGCCACGGATATGCAGCTAATAAGTTAATGTAATAACAGCTAATATATACATGAAGAAAGTGATAATCTAGTTGCTTCAATTATAAGGGCCAGTTTGGGAATGCTGTAGCTTTTAAAATAATTATTGTTAGTTGTGCTGTAGAAATAATTAACTGTGAAGAGAATCAGTTAAGTATTTGGTAAAATTTGTTTTCAGAAGTACTGTGAGTTTTGAAAGCAATCATGGACATTGGATAAATTTTACTGTAAACTGCTGAGAGAAAATAAATGACTAAAATATACATAATATAAGATAAAATTTACTTATACATACAAAAACATGTACATATAATATTTTTAATTGTGTATTATAATAATTTTTACTAAAAATAAAATTTATAATATATTGATTTTACTTTTTTATTTTTTTATCTTAAAACAATTGATAATTAAATTAATAATATAGTGAAACAAATTTAATAATAATTCGACCAACAAATTGATATTAATAAATTTATATTGATGAATTATAATAAAAATCTATTAAACTATTTATTTTGTTTTCAATTTGAATAAGGATAATTTTGGGTTTATCTAATATTTTTAAGGATATTTATGGAATTGTATTAAAGGATAAAATTGATTCTCAAAATCAGAATTTAAAAGTTACTCATTTTCTGCTTTTCAAAATCAACTGTAGGAAGGGTTGATTTTGACAAAAGTGATTTTGATTTTTTTTTACCAAATACTAAAATTAACTTTTAAATTTTTAAAATTACTTTTAAGCCATCTAAAAGTAATCCCAAATGGACCCTAAGCAAGAAATGAGAATTTGATTAAAGGTATTTAGATTATAAGCTTATAATCTAGTTGCTTTAATTGAGGAAAACTTGCTGCAAATTTGAGTCAAACTTTCCCCTTTCTCTTTGGTGGAATTTATTTTTCTTTTTCAATTTTTTGTTTGAGTTGTGCTTATAGGCTCTTTAATCTATGGGTTGTTTTCTTTAATCATTTAAAGGGTCAGTTTGAGATTGCGGAGGCTGATGAAATAAATAAAACATCTTGTGTAGATGAAATAAATAAACACGATTAAAAAAATAAAATTGGTGTTTGGTAAACTGTGTTGTTGCGGTTGCTGTGAGTTTGAAAAGTAGAGTATACACGTTTGGTAAATCTTATTACGAAAATATTGTTATATTATATAATGATCAAAATTGACATATGTTTTAATTATTTTTTATTTTTTATTTAATTAATTGTTTAGACATATTTTTTTCTTAAACATGTAAAATTAATAAAAAAACCCAATTAAAAAAATCTGAAGAACTTCATAATCTATTACATAAAATATGATAAAAACTAATATGTATTGCATTCACAATAAATTTTTTGCAATAAAATTGTGGCAGTAATATAATATATAATGATTAATATATTAGGGTTTGTGAATAAGTACGATATAATTGTCTTTTTATCAAAATACTAAGGTTATAATAGGTATTTTAAAAAGCCGTAGTAGCTTATTGAATAAGCTGCTTATGAAAAGCAACTCTCTACCTGTTTTTAAAAACTGCTGACGAAATAAAGAAAATTATGAAATAAGCTACTTTTACAAAATTTACCAAACACTATTTTTATCAAAAATTATAAAATAAACAACTTATTAAATTTCAACCTCAATTTCAAACGAGACTAAAGTGGTAATGAGGTTTAACTTTTGTTATCTGCAGATCGATCACTGCAGTAATTTAATTAATATATTAATTAGCACATCCAACTTTTACGTGGAGGGTACTATGGTAATTTGATTGAATAGTGTACTGTGTGTGGACTGTCGACTACGTGTTGTAGGAGTTATGAATTTGGAGTATTGCAATCATTTTATTTTCTATGTTAAAAAAAAAAAGATATTGGAATATTAAAAAAATAATCACTTTTACCAACTAACAAACCTAGAATGATATTATGAAAGTTAGTAGCTTGATTAAGTATTCTCAACTCCAATTTTTTGGCTTTATCAATAAATCTGGATGATATTTTATTAAAAATTGTCATAAACTATCAATATGGATTATCAACCTAATCGGGAATTCTCGATTTTATATTCTTTTTGTGATTGCAAAATTTCCCTCTTATTCTTGAATTACTATAATTATTTACGATTAATTTAATTACATTACCTCTTATTTATGATTAATTCAATTACATTATCATAGTTTTTACTTTCATCCAGCTCAAAAACTTAAAATTACACATTGACGAAAAAAAAAGATTTGGACTTTATTATCAGAAATCTCGTTATAAGAATCTTTAAATTTTCACAGATTTTTTTTTTTCAGAATAACTTATTTAATATTTTTTTAAAATGACTTTAAATCGTTAAAAATAATACAAATAGAAAATTAGAATGATGAGCTAGCGTGTCAGGTGCGGCACACTCGTATCAAACGCGCGTGACATGAAGGCTAAACAATATCCTAAAATCTGAGAGGTATCGGCGTCGTCCGATTGGCCAACGGATTTGCGAAACTAATATTGGCGTGTGGGCCAGGAGAGGGACACCGAATATTAAAGACGTGGCATCATTGTGCTGGATGGAATTTGGGCAATCTCGTCATTTTAATTGTCAATCGCGACTATAAAAAGGAGGACCTCGAGCTTCTCTCTTCACCGTTTCTCAGATAATCTTCACCTTCAATTTGATAAAAGGCCTCCTTCTTATCTCTCTGTCAAGGTAATAATGATTATAATTCCTCTCTTTAGCTTTTTGGTTTTTTTTTTAATTAATATTTATTTTACTGATTATTCTAGCTGCTATGATGCCGTGCTTTGTTGATTAATTCGTAGATTTTTTTTTATAGTTATTATTGTTTGTCTTTATATGGTGATATGTTATTTATAAGCTTTTCATTAGCTGTAAATCTTTGTAGGCGATTGCTTATTTGTTGTTTGAGGTTATAATTATGGCGATTTAACATTCAAATCAGCCTCGTTGATTCTATTTAGGGTTTTGATTTAATGGTGTTATAGTACTCTTTTGGAGATAATTTATAATTTTTTGGCGTTAATTATAGGCATATTTTGTAATTCTATAAGATTTGTGGAAAAAATTAATTAAAAAAAGAAAAAAGAACAAGATATGCCCAAATCTTTACTTATGATTGATCATTCTTGAAAATCTCTTTTCTATTTTTTGATCTATCTAGAGATGTACAACTTTTATAGAGAGACCTGACCAAAGGTGTCTTTGAATTATGTGGTGACTATATCTTATACAACTCTATGTCTAGTTGGTTTTGTTAATATTGTTTATTTGGTTTGATTGTTTTGTATGGATATATTTTGATATGGTGTTTCTTTGGCCCAACAGATGCAAATTTTTGTGAAAACTCTCACCGGCAAGACAATAACCCTTGAGGTTGAAAGCTCCGACACCATTGATAATGTAAAAGCCAAGATCCAGGACAAGGAAGGGATCCCACCAGATCAGCAGAGGCTTATCTTTGCTGGTAAACAGCTCGAGGATGGTCGCACACTTGCTGACTATAATATCCAGAAGGAATCAACGCTCCACTTGGTCCTTCGACTCAGGGGTGGTATGCAGATCTTTGTAAAGACCCTCACTGGCAAGACAATTACTCTTGAGGTGGAAAGCTCGGACACCATCGACAATGTGAAAGCCAAGATTCAGGACAAGGAAGGGATCCCACCAGACCAGCAGAGGCTTATCTTTGCCGGTAAACAGCTCGAGGATGGTCGCACACTTGCTGATTATAACATCCAGAAGGAGTCAACCCTCCACTTGGTCCTCCGTCTCCGTGGTGGTATGCAGATCTTTGTAAAGACCCTCACTGGAAAGACTATCACCCTTGAGGTGGAAAGCTCCGACACCATTGACAATGTCAAAGCCAAAATTCAGGATAAGGAAGGGATCCCACCAGACCAGCAAAGGCTCATCTTTGCTGGTAAACAACTAGAGGATGGACGCACACTTGCAGACTACAACATCCAGAAGGAATCAACCCTTCATTTGGTCCTCCGTCTCAGGGGTGGCATGCAGATTTTTGTGAAAACCCTGACCGGTAAGACTATAACTTTGGAGGTTGAAAGCTCTGACACAATCGACAATGTCAAGGCTAAGATCCAGGACAAGGAGGGAATCCCACCTGATCAACAGAGGTTAATCTTTGCCGGCAAACAACTTGAAGATGGTCGTACTCTTGCTGACTACAACATACAGAAGGAGTCAACCCTCCATTTGGTGCTTCGTCTCCGTGGTGGTATGCAGATCTTTGTGAAAACGCTTACTGGAAAAACAATTACTCTTGAGGTTGAAAGTTCTGACACCATCGACAACGTGAAAGCCAAAATTCAAGACAAGGAGGGTATCCCACCAGATCAGCAGAGGCTCATTTTTGCTGGAAAGCAGCTTGAAGATGGAAGGACTCTTGCAGACTATAACATTCAGAAAGAATCCACTCTCCACTTGGTTCTTCGCCTCCGTGGTGGTATGCAGATTTTTGTGAAGACACTCACTGGGAAAACCATCACATTGGAGGTTGAGAGTTCGGACACGATTGACAATGTTAAGGCTAAGATCCAGGATAAGGAGGGGATTCCACCGGACCAGCAGAGGTTGATCTTTGCTGGAAAGCAACTTGAGGATGGAAGGACTCTTGCTGATTACAACATCCAGAAGGAGTCCACTCTGCATCTTGTGCTTCGTCTCCGTGGAGGTTTCTGAGTTTGGTCATCTGGGTGTGTGTGTGTCTTATTTGCTTCGGTTTGTCATGGTAATGTTTGCTTGCCATTGGTGAAATGGCTTAAATAAGTTGTAATAACTATTTGAAGTTTATTTTGGTTTTGGTTTTTGAACTCTGTTTCTAAAATATTGATATGGTCCTACTAAGGTCGCATTATAATATCTAAAAATCTTTTTCTTGAATAAATACATGTTTAATGTACATTACGTATAGTGATTGATTGCCCATTTCTGTTTGATTTCTGTGTTGGTGTTTCGATTTGTTTCAATTAAACCAAGTGTAAATGTATCTGCATTTTCTTCTAAATTCTAATGGAGTTGGGGAAGCATCAATCAGCCCCCTTATATAATGACAATTTGGTGTTCATGGTGAGTGGGGGTGGGCATGTCTATGGGTTTATCCAAATCAAATTAAATAGTTTGGGTAAATTATAAAAATGAGTTAAATTTAAATTTTATATGAAAAATTATTTTATTATGGGTTGGGTATAGTTTATTTATGGATCATGAATAAAACTTCAACATTTAAATTTGTCAAATAAAATAAATAAAAATAAAAATAAATAAATGAAATGTCATTGTTAAATTATTCACGGTGTGATTAATTGTTAATAATTAGAGAAGGAAAATAATATGTAAAAATAAATTTGAATTAAATAAATGCTATTGTAAATAATTAAATGAGATGAAATTAGTGCTTAATGAAATAAAATCATTTTTTTTAATTTATGAACTCATATTATACTTATGTAATTATGTTTCTAATAATAATAAGAAAAACACCAAATCTATATTTTTGTTTTTGTATTTAAATCAAGGAAAAGTATAGTAACAATGTTGAGATGGTTTTTGAGGGCTTTTTGAGGGCATAGTTACGTAGGCCATTGGAAGGAAATAATTAATAATTATGAGAAATGATATTTCACCATTGATAAATTATTATTGTGACAGAAATTATAAAGCCTTATTATAAATAAAATTAACATTTTATTTGCTATATTGATACTACAGTATAAATAATACTCTTTTTTTTTTATGGGATTTATTGACGTTGATCTTCCATCCTGAAATTCATGAGCAATCAACCTATCAAAAAAAAAAGAACACCATTTGATAGAAAATTATCATCTTAATAATTATAAGTCAAAGGATACATTTTTTTAGTTAAAAATTTTTTATTATTTTAACTAAATGGCACTCACACAAGTTGTTTTTCTTTCTTTCTTTTTTTTGAATTTACCTGTTGATATCATGTTTGTGGAAGTTTATTATTAGAATTTGTGTTCTTATTTATTGAGAATTAATGATTTTTGTGATTAAACTTTATTTTAATTTTTTAGTATTCTTTAATTTAAGGATTAAGTTATTATAAAATTTATTATTTATAATTTTTATCACTGTATTTTTTTTCATATCTTAGTATCAATTTAATAATTAATAATAATTAATAATTTTTATATAATTAAATTTATCAAAATAAAAAATATATTGATAATAAAATTTAAACCAAACCCAAACCAAACCCAAATGGGTCGGTTTGAGTTGGGTTAAAAATATTAAGTTGGTTTGAGTTAAATTTAAATTTTTATGATTTGATTTGGGTTGACTTAAAATCCAATCCATACTGACCCATGCCCACCTTAGACCCTAAGGGTGAGGGAAAATTTTCGGAAAAACAAAATCCCGAGGGCTCAAATGCGTGCCTAATTTATAGTCTACAATCATCCGCGCTTAAAAACTTTTCCCGCGCTGGTCTTACAAATGAAGCCCGAAACTGTGTACCATTGCATGTTCAAATCTGGCTGATGATTGTGTCATGTTGAAACTGCCGGGAAACATAATCAAATTACTTAAGAATTTTACGTTTGGTATTGTCTTAACAGTTTGAGATATCTTCTTGCATTTATCCTAGCACCATTTACCCAGCCAATCTACCTTCTATTTTGTATAATCAACTCTATTAGTCGCTTAATAGAAGAAGAATTGTTTCATCATATATTTTTTGTGCACACATTTTATACACTTGCTGAAACAAAACCGATAAACCATGATTGCAATACTAGATCAAAAGCTTTGGGCTGATTAATCTCGGTGAATAAATGTTTGAGCCTCTACAAAGAATGTATAACTTACTAACAAGATCTTTAATTTGCAATTTCAGCTGCATCTCGCAATGCAATACAAGACTTACTCTCAGTATTGAGTCTGAGTTAACTAAACAGAGCAAGAAGTATCAGATTTAAGTAATGGAATGTGCTATTCCGAGATAAATATCAGTCAAACCAATTACGATTGCAAGAAAAAGAATCAACGATACATCAATTAATTAACAAATATATAATAGAATAAAAAGATATCGTCAACCTATCAATTAATTTTCCTCACTATTATTGAATATAAAGTAGGGAAAAGGACATCTACACCCCCAAAGTTTGAAGAAATTGTCACCAACACCCCCAAGTTTTTAAAAAGGGACACCAAGACCCCCTTTTGACCATTATACCCTTTACCTCTATTATTCTAAAAAATTAAATTTAAAATTTTTAGTAAATACAAATACCATAAAAATAATGTAATCTCTACAGTAGACTAACAATATTAAAATATTTAATATTTTAATAAATTGTAATATGTAAATTATTATATTTATTTTAATAATATATTTTTATTCATTGTACAGATTTTAAATATATATTTGCATTAAATACGTTTTACAATTAAAAACATTCTAACATACTAATATTATTAAAATTATTATTTTACATAATATTCAAAATAATTTAAATTTTTAATACATTTATTTTAATATTATGATTCTATTTATCACAAAATTTACTTTAATATAATAAAATATATCTAATAGATTATAAAATATTAAAATATTTTTTAAATATTGAAATTATTTTAAAATGTATATATTATTACATTTATTTTAATATTATATTTCTATTTATTGTAAAATATTAGAGTTAATTCTTTTGGGATAAAAGAGATAAAGGGTATAATTGTTAAAAGAGGGTCTTGGTGTCCCTTTTTGAAAACTTGGGGGTGTTGGTGACCATTTCTCCAAATTTTGGGGGTGTAAATGTCTTTTTTCTTATAAAGTAATTAAAAAAAATTAATACGAGTTAGTGAATACTTGCTCAAGTAATTGCCGCATCTCCTCTCTTTACTAAAGTCGCCCACTACCCACAATGAGTTTTAGTTTGTATTATCAAATTTACCCCTTATTCGTAAAATTACCCCGCATATGGGAGACAATTTGCAAGCTTGGGTGTAAAATTGTTGCTTTTAAATGAATTGTTAACGCCAAAAAAAGCAAAAAGCACCAATTTAATTAATTAAAAAGAAAAACAAAGAAAAACAAGGAATATGATTCTTTCTTAATGTGAGTTTTTTCAAACTTTTAAAGATTTGCATCAAATGTTCTTTAGTAATAATGTATGGCTGGATGACTTAAAAAACAAAATTTAACTATTATTATTATTTTTAATTTATTAACCACTAACACCTCAAGTGAATTTTATTAAAGAGAAGTTCAGGTTATAGAATATGAAAGAATCACGATCCAAAAAACATAGCCGTTTTAGGATGTTACGGCATATGGGTACACTTAATTCGTAAAAGCAAGCAGTGTTTGTTTGCGGCCACTTGGCAACTGATGACTGATGAAGCTACTTGGCTTTTAGAGAGTGGCATATGGCAATAATTAAATTCGTAAAAATAAGTAGTGTTTGTTTCTGGCCACTTGAACAGCTGATGAGACTTCACCGTGGCCGTGGTCGGCAACGAAGAAAACAAAAAACAAAAACAAATTAAGTCTGGAGCTTATCTGGTGGCGACCTCATCACATCATATCATACCATATGCTAGCTAGCAATCTATACAGTGCACAACATTTTGCCAGCCACTCAGTGCATCCGTAACCATGATGGTCATGTACACGTGAACTAAAATCAACATGCCCCCAGCAGTTCAACATTGGTGGGAGCTGCCTAAAAAGACAATCACATAGTCAGAAAAGTCAAACGAACGGAACAAGAAGACAATTTTTTGGACTGCGTGGGGCACTACTTTAATGGCTCCGCCACCGCCTGAAGGCGCATTAGCTGCAGCTGCACCGTGCGCCAAAATCGATACGGGCCCTTGGATAAATGGATAGAAATTGGACAGTTGTGATTACTCGGTCGACATTAGGTTAATCTTAACCAACACCCATAGTTTTTGAAAAATGCCAGTCCACCCCTGCTGAAATGACAAATACTCAAAATATACTTCTTGATGATTGAATTAACTTGATAATAAAATACAAATTAGCCCATGTGTTTCTGATCTAGTTTGTATGTGTTTTCTGGGCATTAATAATGAACAGGGCAACACTTCAACATTTCAAAAATTTTTAATGAATATTTTAATGAATATTCATTAATTTTAATAAATAATTAATGAATATTTATAGTGTTTTTTTTCTAATTTAGATGGATTTTTAAAACACGAGGGAGTTCTGCTGATTTTTTTCCCCTCCTTATGAATCGTTAGCACTCATTCTGCGAGAAAGGGATATTCAATGCATAATCGTTCTAAAGAGATTACAATTATTAACACTTATCAAATAAAGCTCCTAAGTAGTCTACAATCCATTAAAGCGTATCATGAGATACATGAGGAAGGATGTCACGTGAGACAATTAAAGTAAACAAATGTTAACCAGGTGTATTTGTATTATTACATTCAAATTATTTTTTTTTTTCCAAATATTTATGGAACATGAGTCTAATCTTCCAAATTTTTTAAGTTTCGAATTTTCTTTAGGTTCCAAATGCCATGTACTAAGGATGAAACAGATACTATTGGCACATGCCATTTTAAAAGAGAACCTACTGTAAATATTAAAATCATAATAGTGGGTATTTTATAATTATCATCATAAAAAAAAATAGATAATGTAGGATGGTTGCATGTTCTGAGTAAGGTACTTTTCAAAGGGTAAAAATGGGGTTACAAGTGTCCTATTTCATAATATACCTTTTCAAAATTTGTAATGATACGAATTATAATTGGAATCGCTTGCACCATTCTGCCCCATTGTCCAGCCAAAAATTTCACTTCTTTTTTAGTTATTTTTTTAATTTTAATATATTTTCTTATTTTTCCTGTTTCGTTTAAGGTTTTTATTTTGTTCGAAATATCTGATTTGGACACCATTCATTTTTCTTTTCTTATTTAGATTAGGAGAATTTAATTATAAAACAAATATTTCGAATTTACCTATTTTGGTAAATTTATGATATTTAGCATTGTTATATAAGGGGGTGTAAAACCCTAATTTTATTAATTCAAACTAAATTCAATAAAACATCATTATTCAAAAACTTATATTTTTTCTATCATTCAATTTTAAACGTTTCCGTTTTGTCATTAGAGAAATATTTATTTAAGAGAAAAAATATATCTACTTTTATTATTTTATCCAATTTTTTTGGGAGAAAAGCATAGGAGTCCCCAACAAAGAACACGATCCCGTGCCCGCATGCCGTCGCCAACGTGAGCGCATGGGTTTGGTCGAGTAAGACCCCATTAAATGATAACAAATGTTGGAAGAGGAGAGAGGGGCCTATATGTGATAAATACCCGATTAATATATCACATCAATCATCATGGTTCATGCATAGTTAGCCACTCGTCCTCCCTTGAGTCATGACCTTTTTTGTTTTTAAAAGAAGCCTCGTTGGATTGAGGGAAATATTATCTAAATAGAAGGAAAAAAAGTCAACATAAGGTAGGGAAAATGTAACGAAGCTTATCCTTAAGAAAATACAAGTGCATGAGCCATGACCTAGATTCATGTTAGGTCAACTTCTTTACAACAACAATAATAATAATTGAAATTAAACCAAGTTTTTAATTGAATTACCGTCCGTGTGCCATTAGATTTTTAATTCAGTGGTAATTCACATTCTTGAATATATATAGTAGCTTTCAGCTCTCACGAATTATGTTGTGTCAAATTTTAATAAAATTAAACATCTCTTTACATATTTGTAAGATTAAATTTTAAATTATTACTGTAGATTTTTGAAGTATACTATGAAATATATATATATTAACATTCAATTGATTTCAAATTATAATGTATTTATAGATTTTAAAAGTTTCAAAAGAATAAAATTACCATAATACCATCCATAGAAAAGAACGACAGGAGTATAGGAGGAGTCAAATTGCTGGCATATAGAAGGACTAATCATGGGCTAGACTAGTGTTGTAGGATAAAATTACCCCTCGGTCTAAGCTCTCCTAATTTTTTAGATATATTGTGCCACCTATCTTTTTATTGCTAGTGTATATTTAGTATTTTACCACCTTTATTTTTTCAATTTATTAACTATAAATAACGTGAATGAAAATTGCTTAGGAGATGATCAGATTACAAGAGGATGTTGATTCTTCAATACTTTTTTTCTTCTTTAATTAGAGTTGGAGACTTAATTTATAAATGTTTAAACTATATATGTATTGAATAAATTAAAATTTTTAGGAGGCTAAAATGTTATTACTACTTATTACCAAAAAAAAAATTTGTTACTATTGGTCTAATTGAAAGGAAAATATGTCATTGTATTAGAAAGTTACCAAATTGTCATTGTATTAGAAAGTTACAAAATTGTCATTAGTATTAGAAAGTTACCAAATGGCTTATGGTAACAATTAACAACATTTTCATAGTTTCATGATTTATTTCCTTCAAAATCATATTTTCTACAGTAAAACCTCTTTATAGTCATAATATTGGGACCAAACTAATTTATTACAATGAGGAAGTTATAACTTAATAGAAGTGTAATGACTATATATATATATATTTAGATTGAATGGGGAGAGAAGAGAATACGACTGAGGGGAGAGATCCTACATCTTGGAAGAACGTCTGAAATTTTATGAGCAGATCTGATATGGAAGATCAGATCGCCGATCATATATATATATATATATATATATTGACATGGTTAATCTTAGTGCAAGTGATATGGAGAAGTATTTGCTACATTAAATTAATTAGTAGTTAAGGTAGAAATATTTTGACATCAACAAGAAGGTGTCCATGCTAGCAAGTGATTATGTACCTATAAGTTAATGTAAAAGCGTATATATTTTAGTAATGATAGAGCTATAAACTTTTGTACACATTTATTTTATACAAAGCATAATTCAATTGATTAGATCAAATAGTTCTTGACTTACACGATTTATTTTTATTATTTTGTATTTTCATCTAACCAATTAATTTAGGTCACATCAGTTCATCTGAGGGCTTGTAAATCTATCATCACTCTATATTTTTTTGTAATATATAGATAATTATTACTATTCAAAGACAACTTCTTTAAGACAATAACTAGAAAAATTATAAATTATTATAACGTGAAGCTTATTTTTATTTATAATTGGCCTAATTAGGACTTGAATTTTTATGATTACAATACTCCGTTAAGTTTACATTCTTACATTCCTAATTTTTACCTATAAGCCTCTTAAATCTTTGACAAAGTGCAAATTAAATATGTTCTGATTATAAGAGAAACCTTGAGAGGCCTACTTTGTTGCCTGTAGCTCGAACATCCTCTTGGATTTGTTGTTTATATTCTCTGAAACTAAATTTTCTATAGATTGCTGGCTCGATGATGTTCTCAGTACTCTCAATCACAGCTTCATATGAGGGACAATAAAAATATGCCACTGAATATCTTTCAACTTTTGGATGCGAAACCACCCGGTGTTCAACGCTCTCGTACACTCCGTTGCTCAATGCCTAAGATATCATAAAATTTATGCACGCCCCATTACAAATGTTTTTATAATTAATTAAATTCCGAATAAGTACCAATTATAATTTAATTACCTGAAATAAGTCACCAACGTTGACAATTAGAACATCGGGATTAGGTTTAACACTAAGCCATCGTCCATCTTTCTTCAGCTGCAAGCCTCCCACGTGGTCTTGGTATAGAATGGTGAGAAAATCACTATCAGTGTGAGGTATCAGGCCCAACACCTCGAATGACGGCGGGCATGGAGGATATCTGTTCATTCGAAGGTAACTGGAGCTTGGCAAGCAATTTTCTTGAAAGTAAGATGACTTGATTCTCAAGTTATGAGCTAAATACTCAGCCAACCTCTTAGCCAAATTTGCAGCTTTTGTTGCAAACAATCCGATACTTGATCTGAAGAAGATGGTGAAGTACGTAGGAAATAAGATTTCAACATAACTAAATTATATCATAGACACAGCAAATTGTGTAATAGTTCTAATTTAGTCAACACCTAACACATGACAAATAGCACTGAAGAATGCTAAAGAGACTCTAAGAGCGGACAAACCACTGATAAATGAGTAATAATATAGCCACAAACTCTTGTACAAATTGATGTGGTGTTAATTCATTGGTTGAACTAAATGTCTCTTGACCCACATGATTTATTTCTATTATTTTATATTTTTCATTCAACCAATGAATTAAAACCACATCAATTTGTACAAGATAAGTTTATACAAAATTTTATGGCTGTATCATCACTCTAAAAAAATTAATAAATTGCTGCCGATTTATGAGCAAACCAGCACTAATTTACCCCCCTTTTTTCAACCCTTTTTTTAACTGAATATCACTGCTCATAATGATTGATTATACATTACTTGTACTTCAAACAATCTATTCCAACTAATGCAAGTGTAGTATATTACTTTTTGAGTTCCTTATAAATTTAAACCCATGTCGTCTTCGGTGCTAAATCATTAAAAAATATATATATGTTAAAAGGTTAAATTTTCCCTTCGACAAAGACAACATGGGCTATTTAAATTTGTTAAAAAATCCAAGTGGATGGTAAAAATATGCTGAAGGGGGTTATATATCTAAGTGTCATACTCCCTTCATCAAAACTACCAAAATCTACCGCAGCCAAAATAAATTCATCTTATCTTACTGTATCGAAGCCTCTTGTACATGCATTGCATGCTTGAAAAAGTACACATAATCTCGTGAAAGCATCAAGGGATGGAATGCTGAGGAGAGTATGCAAATGTTTAGGAGTTAGGCGGCATTGTAATGTCAAGCATGCACATGACATGACTTGGATAAGGTTTGAAACTTACAAATACCATTTAGCGGTTTGATAAGATTGAAATAAATAACAAAGCTAAGTACTTTGTGTGTCTCTGGCCTCCAGGTTCAAGTTTTATGTCCTACATGGAATATCTAACATTTGTGATCCTCATAATTCGATAGGACTCCAAATCAAAACAAAGAACTCATGGGATCATCACCAACAAATAAGGAAGGAGATAATTACAAACATGCAACAAATCATTTAAGAGATTTGACAAAACTTAGGTATGAATGAGGCATCGACATGTGATTATGGGACCAAAACCTTAAGACTGTAAGAGGCATCGAAACAATTAATATTATTTTTTTTCAATTCGTTGACATGATTAATTAGCCAAAGACACCTTTATCAGAAGTAGTAAAGTAAATTTGACAGTGAGTGTTTATGTGTGGTCATTTTATTCCTACTGTACTGCAAAGGTGTGGTAGAAGTAGTGGTCACGTACGTTGCATTATATTCACAGATTCAAGAGGCTATATTCAAAGATCATTGGAATTAATCAAAAGCTTATTTCTTTCTTTCTTTTTTTTAAGCCTTTTGTTTTTTTTTTCACAGCAGTAAATGTTTAAAAACTCAGTAGAACTTAGATTAGAAGAGGATCTTATTACTTTGTGCAATCCTTCTCCTTATTTTCTTGTGTACTTCTCATTTTGTATTTGATAAATTCGGTAAAAACTCATTTAATCCTTATATTTTGAGATTAGTACCTGTTTAGTCTCTATATTTTAAAAAATACCTCAAAAAATTCCCGACATTAAATTATTAGCTCCTTTGCCGTTATTTTTTGCTTGATTTTACAATATTATCCTCTTATAATAATTTTTTTGGACATTAATAAAAAATTAATTACTAATTTAATCTCAAAAATAAAATAGAAACACAATGAAAATATATTACTTCTTTAGGAACACTGTTTTGAAGAGTTAATATATTAATTTTTTTAACTAATGTCTAAAAAAACCGGTAATTTAATTCTTTTACAATTAATTTTTGTTAGACATACGTAAGCTTTCACAAAAATTAATATATATATATAATTTTATTTTTGGGTTTAAATTGATAATTTAATTTTTTTAAATTAATTTCATAAAAAAAATTATTGTAAGATGATAATATTGTAAAAGCGAGCCAAAAGAAACAAAAAGTAATGGCAGCGAAGTCAATAATTTAAGAACAGGGATGCTTTGAGGAAAATACAAGACTAAATAGATACTAATCTAAAAATATAGAGATTAAATGAGTTTTTACCCTTAATAAATTATTTAGTTGAGATTAACACAAAAAATAATGTTACTTTTACTTTTATAATCAAGTGTGGTAAATACCAGAAACAGCCCCGACATGTTAGTTGCATTTTATAGAAAATGTTTACTGACAATAATTATTAAGACGGGAGTTAAGAGTAAATTCCCCTACAGAAAAATTACCCTCTAATTAATAAATCCTAGAGGGTCTAAATATATAAATTAATCGAACAGTTAATCAAATAAAGAAAAATTATTAATCTAAGGAAATAGTAATTACGTATTGTAGTAAATACCTGGGGTTATTGCTTTCATCCTCCAGTTTTGAAATGTCAGCAACCGGAATGTGAAAAGCTTCTGACCATAGAAACTGCCTCAAACAAGTAGCTTTAGGGTTTCCCCACCTATAGCTATCAGCTGATAAATTCATGAAATTTTGTTCAGACTTCTTGCGGAAAGGCTGATGAAAGATCTTCATCTGCTCCTTTCGCATGCTTTCGAAGACCTTCTGTGGGATTCCATGATTCATAACTTGGAAGAAACCCCATTGAGAAGCAGCTTCAGCCATCTCTTCTATCCATTGGTCAAAGCTCCAGAAATTTAAGCGAGCAAGATCAATCAAAGGAAGCTCACATTCCTCATCCACTGCGAAAAGCGTCTCATCGTTTGTTCTTGCAGTAGAGTTATGGAAGAGGGTTGGGTAAGTTTCTTCAAATGGAGGTTCTATATCATCCATGGAGATAAAGAAACAGAAATTAATGCCGCCTCAGGAGTGCTGTCTACTCAAGCCTGTGAAGTGCTAAAGATAAATTTATAGTAAGACAATCCCATATATTGGATAAGAATACTTCTGGGACCAAAGACATAAGCTTGGCAACTCCCTCATAAGCTAACATCTGAGCAGTGTTCTTAAATGAATATGCATTTAGAATGAGCTATCACATTCTTATTTAGATAATGACATCTGAAGTTTATGCCATGGCATCTTGTAAACAATTATGTGAAGGTAAATGCACTTATGGAAAATCCTTCGATGCTGGAGTATTAACTGAGAATTCTCATATTTTTTACATATCTCCAAAGGAAGAGAGATTCAAATTGGACAAACACAAAACTTAATCCTTATATCATCGAGTAGAATCTAACTAAAATATATTCAGTCATTTTAAAATTGACCAATGATAGTAATTATAACAATGAGAGAGAAAATTTGAAACAATTTTATTGGATAGTCTATTGAGAGTGTTCCACCCAATTTTTTTTAATTAAAAAAATTCCTATATTTATTATTTGGGTGGGACTATTTGCACTCTGAACATTATTTTAAGTACTCCGGTAGTTCCACTCATTTATTTCCATTCCATCCTCTGGAGAGAGAAAAAGTAATCGGCAAGGAGGCATTACTCCCATCCGGAAATTTATAATCGGCAAGGAGGCATTACAACCAACCTTTCCTCTCCTTTACTCATCTTCTAAATTTAAAAAATTAAGATTTATTTTATACAATTCTTAAAAGATCAAAAAATCCCAACCTAAATCATTTTAATTATTTTACTCAAAACACCAAGAAAATTATCAGGCACAGCCCAAAAAAAAAATAAAAATTAGAGATTAAGCATATACTGACAATAAATGGAATCAAATAAAGTAGTTATAACAAATTCTATACAAAAGCTTAATTATTAGTTTTGGTTTATTAAATAATACGGGAAATCTTCTCGCTTAGTTGAGGGTTATATAAAATAGAAATATTGAATAATACGCTCAACATTGATTCTTGCATCCCCAAGAAGCATGAATTTTTTAGCCCAACTCAAAAAAGGGGCCATCTCATCAAAGGGAAAAAAAAAAAAACAAAAAAAAGAAGAAGATGATGAAGAAAAAGAAGGACGAGGTTAGAAGATTCTTGGTGCTGCTGTATGCAGCTTCAATAATTGATTGATTAATTGTAGTTTCCTCTCTCTTTACCGTTCTTTCTGTCTTTCTTCCTTTTTTTCTTTTTTATTTTTTCCTGAAAATCAAAAAGAAAAAGTATGGACATCTTTAAAATATTTTACTTTAATTTTTTTTAGAGGGTCACCATGAACCATGTTTGGTTAAAGATGTTAGAAATAAATTTTTAGGGTTTAGAAAGAATTATAGGTTTAATAATAAGTGTGCTACATGATTGTCCAAGATAATTATAATGTTCTCTACTGAGTGAAGAATTTTCAATTTTCTTTAATCCTGTCTTTACAATATTTCTTTGAATGCATGTTCTGATATAGAAGTTTATAGGGCTAACTGATTTGGGTTGGTAACTGGATACACACAAGACTTGAGAACTTTCATTATCAAGACACAAAATTTGGTGTCAATTGATAAGTAACAAAAGAAATGCAGTTTTGTCCATATTAGAAAACCTTCCTTCTTGTTCATCCCATTAGCAGAAATTTCACCTTAATTAGAAGTTTTCGACTCTTCAATAATTTTCAATTACTGCTATATGTATGAATTACTGTATAAAAATTTTAAAGACTTAATTTGGAAATTAATTAGGTCAAAACACAGAGATGTAGAAGTAATTGGCAATTGGTTATTAACTGATCTGACATTAATTATATAACTCTAATTGCCTCACCTATGCGTCCATGGCTTTGTCAATGTCGTCAGGCTCTGAACAAATATTAGCAGTTGGAGATTTACACACATCAACTTAGGGAAGGAGCAACAAGATATATTTCATATCTACAATCAATATCCGAAACAACTAATTAGTTAACCAATTTTATTAAAGGAAACCCAAAAAAATAAAAAAACAATAACGGTGTAAACTTCGACATAATAATTAAAATCCTTACCTGCAAGCTCATGGCTTTTAAGTATTCATTTAGACATGTCCTTGTTGGCACTCACAGAAATACATTCATGGAGCTAATTAAAACCATTTTACTACATAGTTTGGACTGTTTGATTAAAATAGATTTTATTTTAGGCGAAGAATTCCGAAAAAGGCATTATTATTGTAATAATTACTATAGCAAACCAACGGCATAATAGCTATATATGTGGTTGATTTGCACAGGAAATTACCCACTTGAGTGACCTTCTAGACAAAATTCAGGGTTTAGTTTTCTAGATACCAACAAACGAAACATGTCAAGATCGAGAGAGAATTATTATAAATGCAAAATGATCATCACCTAACTCATTCCATGCCACGGTTTCCTCTTAATAAATAATCACACAGAAGAAGCAGAAGCAAAACAAGCCCTTTTGAAGAAGCACTTATTGATTTGCTGTAAAGAAAAAACACAGAAGCGTGATGAGTTACATTTTGAGACAGCTGAAACAGAGAGAATGAATCTGAAATGCCATGGTTTGTGTAATTTAGGGTTTCTGGAATTCATGGGATCATTTATAAAAGTTCTGACGTGAGTAAAGCATACGCATTGCAGATTTTTGAGATCATCAATTTATGGCTATAATAAATAACACGTGTCTAAACAACTGTCTGAAGGAAAGAGGGACGGGCACTTCTAAGTAATTAACAAGAAAAAGCGTTCACGGAACCATGAAGAGACCAGTAGGGACTGAAGTCACCGGTGATTTTCTTTTTTTCTTTTTTTCCCCCTCTCCCTCCTGGTCGTCGATGTAAAATATCATTGCAACCCTAAGTAAAATATTAATTAAGTCTCCAATAATTTAGGTTTGTTTTCTGTTGGTCTTTGAGCTAAGTTGGAAAATAAGTCCATAGAAAATTAAATTCTTGTATTTTTCATATGGGAGAAAGTCCTTTTCATCTCTATGGTTTAATACAATAGCCCATTTTATTTTTACTTTTCAAACAATAACTTAAAATATTATTCCGTTAACTCACTGTTAGTATAAAACCGTTAACTATTGATTTATTGAGGGCAAAATAAGATTTTTCATTAAAGTAATACAAATTATATTAAAATATTTTTTTTACACAATTAAATAACACTACAAAATACGTAAAATTTATTATTTTTTTCTTAAATGAAATCAATGATGATATAGTTTGATATAGCCATTAAATAATTACCATAAGGAACAAACTGTAATTAACACAATAGCTTTAAATCATCGGAAGAAAAACTAAAAAAATGCCACCAATTTTTATTTGTTTGCATGTACTAAATATTTTCTTCATCTTCAACTCAATTCAAGTCATTTTACTGTATAATTAGTGAGTATACTTATATGATAAGAAAATTGTGATATTTTTAGTACTTAGATCTAGGGTTTATGAGGTTTTCATGCCGCCAAATATAGAAATAAGTGAAAAAAGAATTCCTTGAAATATAAAATTTTCATCTTTTTTGGTATTTCTTATTTAGTGGGATTAGATAAAATTATTTTTAGTTATATGTCAACTTTTATTTATTTTTTTAATTTTTTCTTTAATGAAAAATTATTTTTTACTTTTAATAAATTACTAACAAACGATATTCAAATAACAGTGAATTAATAAAAAGATATTTTGAGTTATTATTTAAAAAATAAAAATAAAATAAGTTATTGTATGAAATCTTATAAATGAGAATAATTTTTTTTTTTTTCATATTGTTGGAGTTACTAGAAGCAGTCTCTTCAAAACAAAATATCTCGGCACTGAAAAAGTATCTTTCACTGAAAAGTCCAACGATTTTTATTTAATTAAGTTGAAATGATCACCATAATGAATTTCTCTCTCATCTTAAAGTTTCAATTAATTGGCCTTCATTCCGCCAAGTATCTCATCGTTTTCCGCTCCTCTCTATCAATGCATACACCTCAACTCAATATATTGCCAATTGTCAATGAACTACTAACCTAATATTCAAAAGCATTGCCGTCAACAAGACAAAATTTTGTCGGAATTTGGAAGTTTGGGAATCTTGAGGAGAAACAAATAAAGCACTATATACGGAGGAAGCTCTTTCTTATAGCTTATTGTTTGATATATATTGCACTTCTATGGCGTCTACAATTGACAAAAGTCTTACTATGTTTGGTAACAGTTGAAATACAATCTTAACGGTTGTGAGAACGAAATCTACTTTGATATATAAAAGTCATAGTCCAATTCAAAAATGTTCTTCTATAAACAGAATTCCATTCCAAAAAAGAAAAAAAAAAAAACAAGCAAAATTTTTATACACTCACAAAGAGAATTGGGTCCTCAACTTCATGAATCAAAGAATGATTTATTAGCGGAAGTGATTTTAATTACTCGTACTTCAGTTGTTTCTTTAACTCCAAAATTCTTTTTAATTAATATAAAAACTTAATGAAAACTATACATGATTACGTGATACCTCATTGTTGCACTTGCACCCAAATGATCTTTTCATCAAATGCATTATATATTGAAGGATCTTTGATCCTTCAATAAACCTATATATAATATAAATGAAGTAACGGTTTGAATTATACCTAATTATTCTCTGTGAATAGAATTCCTTCTTGCTATCGATGTTTCTCCTCAAATTTTACTCGGGCATGTACTTGCAAAGGCACTCTGATGCTGTTGTTATCTTTGTGTGTTCTTTGGATTTAGTAAATTCAAATTTTGGTTTCCTCTAGCCAATGAGAGAACAGCTAAAAATCCTTTCTCAATCTTTTGGTATGTACTTATAGAGCAAAAAGAGTGGACTTGACAGGAGATTTGATTTCAGATCCAAATCTTTGCCATTCCTTCTTATTGTTGCAAATTTTTACACCGTTTTATGACCGTTCTTGTTACATTTGAGCTTTTGATTTATGACCGTTCTTGTTATATTTGAGCTTTGACACGTGATTTTGTTAGTAATCACTTGTCGCTTATTATTATATTTTTAGATTAGATCAGCAATCTTTTTAAAGTTTCATACGGTTTGTCATCTAATTCTTCATGCGATCACTTATTGATTTTATTCTAGCCTGGATCCGAAATAATTTTACTTGTTCTTAGATATGTTTTGTTCTTAGATATGTTTTGTCATGTTTTTAGACATATCATGCGGTGGAAGTGACTATATATTTTAGCACTTATATGTGTGAACATAAATAAATAAGAAATCAATAGCATCAAGATATAAAATCCTTTCTTTTTATTTTCAACTTAATTATTTCTTTAATTTACACGCGGTATCAAGGGGCCATTAGGATGTTCATTGTCTTAATAAGAAGAACAAGCATCTGCATGTCCATGAATTCAGAACTGTGGGCATAAGATATTCTTGAAATTTATTTGGAACACTTTTTTAATTTATACACTTACGTTACGTGATAAATTTTTAAAACTTTTATTTTTAATTCTACATACTGTTGAAATATTACGATTGCCCTCCACCGAATCTTTTTCAATAAATATTTACATATTCTTTCTTTGCACCCACAATTATATTTACCAACGCTAAAAAGATTCGATGAATGTGCGCGTGTACTTATTTTCGCAATAATTATCCTTTATCATTGTAGTTAATTTGAATTCACATGATTTTGGATGAGTGGATCAGACCTATTGATTCAAAGAAATTTAAAAGGGCCAAATCAAAATTTTTCTTATTTCACTTGTGCAATTCACTGTTTTTCTTTTTCATGCTTATCTTTTTCTCTGTTTTATTTCTTTAGGAATTTTACATTTTGTTATGTTATTGTAGGAATCAGTAGAAACACCGAGAGATTGTATTTCGATATCTTTCATTGAGATTCGTTGTCAAAGAGGAAAAAAAAAAAAAAAACTCAGCAGGGTGTGCAAAGTTATTTGAGTGCCCAAAATAATAGTATTTTATTAAATTGCCCTTAATGATAATTATATTAGTGTTATTTTAATAATTGGTAACTCGGACTCGGCTCTCCTTGATAGGGATTTATTTGACGGCCCGCTTTAGAGATAAAATAAATTTTCCTCCTATATTAAAGTGAGGGTTGTTGTTCAGACTGTCATCTTAAAATTATAAAGGGGAGTTCTGGTTATTATCTAGTTGTAAAAATATTTGTAGAGTTCTAATTGTAATATATCATTATATAAAAAAATATTATTAAAATTTTACTAATTAAATTTATGCAGCATGTTCTAAGTAAATAGTACTAATATTTATCTAGAAAAAAATTTCAGAACAGTGATTGAATCATCTTTAAAATCATATGGGATTAAAATTAATTGAAAAAATAATAGAAAAAACATGATAAACTATACGGAATTGCCGTTAATTAAAAACATACTGAGTTTTATTCGTATATATTATTTTTCAAGTGAGTATACAGCTTCACCCTGTGAACTTTTATGTGTTTTTCCTTTTACAGAAATAAACATTTTATCCTGATATTTTTTATATGAATGATAGTAGTTGACTTGATTGCTGCCACATTACCCACCACGTTCAATCAAAATCCAACTACGTAGGTAGGGACCTGTTTCCCTTGCAGATGCTGTATGTAACACAGCAAATAGGGTGCTTCCACGCGTTGCAGGAGAGAGGAAACGCAACCCAAACTCAGCTGATGCAAGGCCCTCTCTAACACCCGTGGAAGCACCCCATTTGCTCCTGTTACATACAGAAGCTGCAGCTGAGTTGAGTCCCGTAGATATATATCAATGGCTTTCGCCGACTAAGTAATAATAAAATTTGACTATGCTTCATAAGTTGAGGCTATAAACCCACCAGCGTAAGCCTCATTTCTTTGTCATTTAATACATTAAAGAGGAATCCAAAAGATAAATAATTCATGAATGCTTCCTCACACTAATTTTAATGATTTGTCACGACAGCTACGCTCACAAAATTCAAACCCAAAAGGTGTGATATTACAGCAACGTCGCCGACTGCCGAGTGGCCACTGGCCACTTCATCACTCAAAACTAAACAATGAATGATACTTGCAAATTAATAAAAGATCACTGAACGCATATAATGATAGTTTTGTCGGCACTCAGAAAATGGTGCCATGTGGACCAGTTGATGATGTGGAAATTGCCTTCGCCCTCATCAACTACCACGAACTTGATTGCAACTTTGATTGGAAAGAATTGGGGGAAAATGCATCAATCTTTCTCCCGGTGGAACTTCTAATTTCTCATGCGTGATTTTAATGTGTACGAGGCTTTGTTCAGAAAGCTGATAAATCCGAAAGCATTACCATGCATTTGAAAACGGGAAACCTATTCAAAGTTTCTCCAAAGTGAATATTTATACAGAGAACAAGCTGTTAAATTTGATATTCTTTAGGGAAACGAGGAGCAAGAATGTAAACTCAGTATGTCCACATCAAGCACCAAGACAGGATATCACTCATCATCCTTGTATGGATATTCTTCTGGGACTTGCTTCAGAAGTTTCACCTGCAGCTCATATGCATCATCCCCTCGAAGCACATCGCGGATCCAAGTGACTTCAGTTTTCATTGAAACCTGCAAATGGAATAAAATTCAGCACACTAACACTGACAAGGAAGCAAAGAAAAACACAAGAGGTAAAAAGTATGTGGGCACGAGCACCATCCATGTTTTCTCAAGCTACAGCACTGAGCACACGTAGAACATAATAAGTTGAAAGACAATATGGACCATTCTCCCCTCAACTTAACTCAACCCCAGGTCTCACCCTATCAATATGATGGACTCCTTCGAAACTCAGATCCTTAGATAAAAACAGAAAAGAAAGAACTATATTTTTACAGCAAACAATGGGATCAAATAGTAAAGAAATGAGATGTCAATACCGTAAGGGACACAGATCCTCTTTCTTAATCTCATTTCTTACATTTACAGTAAGGAGATGCCCGAACTAACCACACAACATAAAAGCAATATAAGAGGTTTAGAGATTCATAATCTTCACTTCCATTAAAACAGAATCTTCTAAAAAGCTTCCATCTAGTAGACACACACATCCATGTTGAATTCATCCACTAGTAACATCCTTGTTTAGTATACAAAACAATGTCAAATTACTAGCACATAGCCTTGCAATGTCAGCAGGTGGCATGCAAGAGTCCAAAAGTAGTAGATAGCACACCACAATTAAAAAAAAAAAAAAAGAACTCTGAATACAAGGAATAGCACTCACCATCTCTAGGGCCCCTCTAACGACTCCACTCAAGATGTTGCAATAATAAAGGCCTTGACAAGTATCAGGAAGCTCAACAAAATCTACCAGAGGATTATCTTCCAAAATTATACTGCAACATGTCCCATCAGCATCCCAGTTGCTCACGGATGCAGTAACCCCTAAAAACATTTTGAAGCCCACCTGTGTTCATCAGAGATCATTTGACTTGAGCCATTTCGTTTTCAGAAGTAGAGACTGAGAAAGTATTTATGAATCAAAAGGTTGGCTTTATGAATCAAAACACATAAACTAAATACATGTCATAGAAAAGCCAAAGAATCCAAGCTGAAAAGAAAATGAAAAGAGTACAACAACAGAACCACCAGTATCAGAATCTGTCTAAGGCTGATAGCTGACAGCTTTAATTACTTTTTTGAGTGTCAATTGAATCCAGTCCAGAATTCTGTAGATCTCAGAAGGACAATCCAGCAATGGCGCTGAGTGGTCTTTCAACTATATGCCTAATTACTACTTTGAAGAGATGCCCAACATTGTAAACAGAATTCAACATAAATGGTAACCTCATAACTGTATTTTCACTACACTCCACACATCTGTGGCTATCCTAAAGTAGAACTACAGTAATCTGCATGTAATAAAGTAAACTACATCCAATTTGTTATTGCTAATGCCTCAACAATTTAATCGATTAAATAAGAATACACCCGAAATCTTCAGATATACTGCTTTAGTAGCATTTCAGCAACATCTTAGCAAATCTGTTGGTGATAAAGCATAAAATAACCATCATGCATTCTCTACATTCACATTGGAAAAATAAAAGGAATAAATTCGTAGACTAATGTAATTACCAGTACACAGTTCAGCAAAATTTTACATTACAGACACACTAACAAAGCAACATCATTTAGAATTTGAAAAAGTCATTTAAAGGCCTCAAACAATTCCAACCTCGTGTTTAAGTTCAGCTCAACTTGGCCGGTGATTTGGTTCTAGTTAAGTAAGCACAAGTTCAAATTATAAAGCCTCTACAATAGAAGTTTCAAATCCACCTGAGTTTGACGTTACCAAGGAGAATTCCAAATAAATCCACCATTTCTTTTAGGGAAACAGCAGAATAAAATTTAACTTGAAACATATTTCAACAAGTATCCAAAATCAAACTGAGGAACCACAACTTTCAATAGAAAAAGCACAACGTCTTTGATAGGCTACATCACATCAAATTGTTTAATAACTGCATAACAGAAATGCCCAACCGCATATTTATAAATATGAAATCATTGACAACTACGTTAAAGAGGTGCTCAAATGGACATATTTCTAATACCATCACAGTATATACCATGAGTCAACATAGATTGTTATGCATGAATCATCATAGACAGAGAATAATAAATGTCTTTCGTACATCCACAAACAGACACGGTTGCACCATACTGATATACAGAATTGATAGTAATAACAATCTATAAACTGATATAATTCATAAATTGATATAAAGAAGCCATATTTTGGCTAGAAGCAAGGGTATTAACAGTTTTCAAAACAACTAAGATCAATAAATTTTTTAATTCATATTCCCTAAGCTGTGAAAACAGACCTTTGCAATCACTTCAGCAGTCTCCCTGAAGTCTACACACCTACTGACATTAGATTTTGCTAGAAACTCATCAATCAGTCGAATCCCAATATTATAGCCCCTGCAACAAAATTCAGTAGAAAGGAATCATGTTCTAATCTAGTCTATAATCCAAAGAACTCCATCAAATTCTGGTCTAGAACCAACTTCAAGATGATTTATTAATACAAAATTGAACTTCAATTCAATAACAGAGCTTGTCAAATATTATCAAATGCTTGCTGATTCTATTCTCTTTCTTTCCTTTTTTTTTCTTTATTTAAGCAAACACAAAACAGCTTCTAGTATAAAAAAGCAAATTCCTCAAAACGCTACATATTTTTCACTAGTACCTAATTATTCACCCCAAATTAAAATTTTTCAAAAAATATTAAATGAAAATGAAATTGAAAATGCGCACATTTGATCAAGCTGTTTGTTAACTTCCTCAACCTCCTCCAGATCCGTAAGCAGCTGACGCACAGTGGCGCCGTAAGTTAATGTAAACAGCTCAGCATTCTGCAGAAATCGGAATTTCAAAATACGAACAGATGTTATTTCAACGCAATTATTTTCGAAAATGAAAAAAAAAATTCAGAGATTTTAAGAGGAATTCAAACGGTTACCACGCGTTCCACGTTGGCGAAGATTGCGTCGCCGGATCGAGGACCAACGGGAGCCATTATGAGATCTCTCCAAAGCGATAACTAAGTTTGATCACCAGAATTTACAGGTTTTTTCTTCTTCTTCTTTAGCTCCTCTCAGTGCTCCAGAGCAATCCCAATGAGTCGACCGAAAGTATCTTGTGTGAAAATACCATTTTTTACTCGAAATGTGTGAGTTCGGGTTTGACCCACGTGCTAATCGGGATCCGGTTTAAATCCGGATCCACTCACGCCTTATTTCGGTTTTCAAAGGCCAAATCATACCCACGCCACTATTAATTTATTAATGGGTTGGATCAACTCCAACTTAGAGTCAACTAATATCAATAGTGTGATTATATATATTCAATCCAACAATCATAATTAAAAAATTAATCAATATATATGAAATGTATAGGATTATTGGGTATATTTATCCTCTCAACAACTTTTTTTTTTAAATATAAATACGAAATCTCAAATTTAAAATCTCAAAATTTTAAAAACACATCTTTAAAATCAATCTCTAGATCTTTCCATCTTTTCCTCTTAAAGCTCTACATCTCTTCCTCACCAAATCCCTATAAAGGGAAGTCTTTCTCTTCTCCTCTAGAGGTATCTCTTTTTTGTTATTATTGGTTGCAACCTCCTCCTCCTTAAAGGTTGAGGATGGATGTCTTGTTTTAGCCTCCTCCACCTTCAGGTGTGAGGATGGTTGTTCTATTTCAGCTTCTTCATCCTTCAGGTTTGAGAATGGCTTTTGTGTGTCCATTCAGATCTTGATCTGTGATGTTGGTTTGTTCTGTTTTCTAGTACATAAGCCTTCAACTTTTAGATCTAGATTCTATATTTCTCATATTTGTAAAGTTACAGGGTGTGGATCGATTTCGAAAGCATAACTATTGTCAAAGAGATTATTTTAAAAGAGTCATGGAATCCCAAATAGAGCTCGAATTATTTGTGCTCTGTGAATGGCTCTTTTTACTTCCAGTGTATAATTCTTTCTTCATATTCTTCAATAAAATTTTATGGATCAATCCAATTGATCATTGCAATGGATCTTTGTAATTGAAATGAATCTCTGTATTTTGATGTTTGTAATGTGTACCGGTAATGTATTGTCGGTAGTTGTATTTTTGTTATTTGTTTAATGAAATATTATATTTTCTTGTCCAAAAAAATCTTAAAATTTTAGTTTTAAATTAGACAAAATAAAGGGAAAAAAACCAACAACGTACTTTGATAAGAAAAATAATCTTTTACATAATAAATAATTGAAATTTCAAATAACTAAAGTTTAAACTTGATAATTAAAAAAAAAGGGCAGCAAAAAGAGAATAACAAGGAAGGGCTTGTTAAAGAAAGAAGATGAGAGTCAGTTGGGTGGTAAATGGTGATCTTCTGTTGTTACACAGTGAAAACATATGGACAGAGAGAGAATAAACGTTAGGTTATATTTATCCTCTCAAAAGATAACTCAATAATTATATGCGCTTCATGTCTATTGATTAGATGTAATCATGACGGTTGGATTGAGTATATATAATCATACGGCTGATATTAATTGGCTTTAAGTTGGAGTTAATCCAACGTAGCCCAAGCCTTTATTAATTTATGCTTCGTTTATTTATCAATAATCAGAATAAGTTAAAATCGAAATAGATTGAAATAAAAATAAAAAATGAAATCAAAATAGACTGAAATAAAAATGAGTTAGAATCGGAATCGGAATAGGCTGCAATCACATTAATATGTTTACTTTATTTTGAAATTAAAGTCGTAATAAGCTAAATTATTTGAACTTAATAAAATACCCTTAGTTAATTATAGTAATAACTACTACTGTTTTTATTATTATTTTTGATTATTATATTATAAAAATGATTGTTAATAATAATAATATTATTATTATTAATTCATATTAATAATAATAACATTATTAACAACAATATTAATAATGAAAATAATAATAATAATAATAATAATAATAATCAATATTTCAATCCAAATCGAAGCTTGTTTGAATCAACATAATGAAAAAATAATTATTGACTTTATAAAACTTAAACATTTTCACTTTTGCCATTTATCTTTTTGGTTTTGCCATGCTTTCAGTTCTAGCATATGTGCTAACTGACTTTTGCCATTTAACACTTTCTTTTACCATGTTTCCAACACATATCTTAATTGAGATTGAGCACTAGAAATTATTGACTCTAGTAACGTCCTAAATTCAAAATGGTGCCACCCCTTTGCATAAATAATTTCAAAATGGTGTCTAGTACAACATATGTTCTAGCAACACATAATACAAATATAAAATTAAAAATTCCCATATAATAGTTAAATATAATAGAAATAGAGGTTCAAAATCCTAACACAGAGCATCACAAATTGATACTAGATTATATCCCACGAATAAGCATTTGAAAGATATACCACTTCTTAGAATTGACAAAATTTGACACGATTCGATTACTTGATACGAACACGATACGAATAAATGAGTATGTGCCATCAAATTTGACACGTTTATTAAATGGACTGAATCCAAATTGCCACGATTTTTTTTCATGTCAGGTTAAGAACCCATTTACCTGACCAACGACATCATTATATTTTCTTTTTTAAATTAATTTCTAGGTTCTTATCATTAAAACTCAAGTATTGGATATGATTTTTTTTTGGAAGGGTAAATATATACACAGTGTTTTATTTATAAAATTCTATATAGATTTAAAACTTTAATATTGTAAGTATATAAAATATTGGTATACGTTTATATTTAATGATATTGATATATAGTATTACTTACATATACATAATTAAAAACTTTAATAGTGTAAATGTGTAATATTTTGGGGGGTGTGTGTATATATGGATGGGTATATGTTTGTGTGTGTATAACATTCCTTAAATATATAGATATTAAACAGGTTATTAGGTAACTTGTTTATTTTCCTTGTCAGGTTTGAGTTTCAATATTTTGATACGATTATTTAATGGGTTGTGTCTGATTCAACCTAAATTTCACACGGCACAAAATTGACACGACACAAACACGACCCGAAGACTCATTTTGCCAGCTCTACTGCTTCCTATGGTGATTGAATATAGCAAAGAATACACGTAATAGACCGTGCTTCGTGGCCAACATAGTAGTCGCACCATACATCTACTCCTTAGTTAAGCCGTCAATTGTCATCATCTCATCACACTTAACCTGTAAGTTAGCCACATCCTTGTCTGCTGTAGAAAGCACATTAACCGGCCTATCTATCTTAGGTAACATCGCTGCCACAATTTCAACCATTGTCCCAATACTTAAACACATACGGTCAATTGTTCTCTCTTTATTTTTCCTTTTCCTAGACCTATCGGTTGAACTACTTGGAGCATTTTCTATTTTATAAGAAACAACATGTGATTGAGGAGTATGAACATATCATCAACAAAATCATGCATTATAGGCTCATCAATTAAGTGACTTACTACATTCACATCAACATTGTCCTCTTTTCGAACTTGCAAATTATGTAGTCTTAGAATCAATTCATCAACTTGTTGTCATCTGCATTCCCTGCTTTTGCTTCGGTTGCTCGATCTTGACCATATATCAAAGAGCAAATATAATAATGTGGGAATGGTTTGTTAAACAAACCATTTGCATTCTTTCTTTTCTGTTAAAAAAATGTTGTTAATAATATAAAATCAAGTCAAGTAATAAAATTAACACCATACAATTCAAAGATTCCCTTTGCAAACTCATTGAAAACATTCTTTTTCACATAAGTCATCATCTTGTCATTATTAAAACTAAACTCACTCATAGAGAACATATAAGATATAACTCACCACTTCTATTTAAATTATTTCACTTTAGATTTGACGTTAAGAGATGCTTTCAAACCACAACCCAGTAATTTTGCTTCCATTTTATTTTCCAATTATTCCAAGTACCCATTCTTAAATCCACAATCTAATCGCCACATAGGATTTTAACTCAACTAAAAAAATGAGTTAATCAATGCATTATCTTCAATAGTTGTCTAGTAATGTTTGTCCATACTTAGACTTTTAAGAGCTAGAGTTGGTATGCCAGTTATTCTATATATTCAAATAAATATCAAATGTAAATAATAAATATATAACAAATGTCCATCTACAATACAATATCCCAATGTCAACCAACAAATGTAATATCTAAAGTTAGTTAAGAAATACAATATCCAAAGTCAGATAATAATACAATATCCAAATATCAACCAACAAATAAAATATCCAAAGGCAAACAACAATATCCAAAGTCGAATAACAATACAATAACAAATAGTAATAAACAAACTCCTTGCCATGTCTTCCACATCTCTAAAGCTAAATTTTGTCTCCAAATAATGCACTCATTTAAGGGCTCAACGGTATCAATTACCTTCAAGTTATAATCAATATTGGGAGTTAGTTCATTATTCATTTCCACTTCTATATCATCAACAGGCATGTTCGTTCTAATGAAGTTATGTAACATACAACAAACATTTAATATACGCCTTTATTTTTTATATCATTAAATGCATGACTTTTTAGTATTGCTTATCGCTTTTTCAATAACCTAAAACATCATTTAATCACACTGCAAATACTTGAGTGCTTCATATTAAAAAACTTGTCAGGCATAGTAGGTTGGTGTTCATCCCTAAAGTCACTTAAGTGGTAACATTGTCCTCTAGATGGTGAAAAAAAAAACTCATCCCATAGGTGGCCATAATCAACCAAGTAATAGTAACTTAATAGCAAAAATAAAATATCATCATATAAAAAGGCATAACATAAATTATGCAGTCTTAGGATCTAAAGATAATTTTAGTTAGTAGAATATTTTCATGAGGGACTTTTAAATCGTTTGTTCTAAACACAATATCTTTTAACACACGAATATCGTGAGTCGACCCTTCCCGTTTTGGTAAAATATGAATAAATTGCATATCTTATGAACAAACCCCTAAGACATTATTGTAATTTCATTTTTCCTAGTTCTATATAGGGATGGCAAAAATCCCCACGGGGACGGGTACTCTCGGGGATTTTCTCCATTCGGGGAGGGTATGGGGATAATTTCATACCCAATTTCTTATTCGGGGAAGGGACGGGGAAATTTTTTACCCAATTTCTTATTCGGGGAGGGAACGGGGATGAGGTGGAATCCCCATCCCCTACCCATTTCCCCATTTTAATATTTAATTTATTTTTATTTTTTAAAATTACTAGTAAATAAATTATAAAATTTGAATTATAAAATTATAGATATTGGTAAAAATAAAAAATATCAAAATATTTATATTATTAAACTTTTAGGTCTAATTAACTAATTAAAGTCCTAAATTTTTATTTAGGACATTAAAAAGACCGGGTAGATTCTATTAGTCTAAAAATTTTATTTTAATTTTAATATTCATTAAATATTTTAAACTTAAATCCATTTTTTATTTATTTTTAGATGTTATAATTGCCGCGAATCACAATTTTAATATCTAATCTAATCTAATCTAATCTAATCTAATATTTACTTTTGATTTGCTCCGACTTAACTATTATACTGCAAATGGAATAGTCCACATTTATAAAGTGTCCACGCCACCATTGAAAAAGTTAATTTTGAATCTAAATTTGATTTTTTTACCAATTTTGTATTAAACTATTAATTTGTTCATGATAGTTTGTAAAAGAAGTTTGTATCTCTTGCATGCTGCGTTACTGACTAATTTAATAGATGTGACTTTTGTAATGGATATTAATGTAAGATATATTTCGAACTTTACTTTTATTTGAATTTTTTATTTTAATATGATTAACTCAAAATAAAAAAAATGTATTAGTTATTCGGGGATCGGGGACCCTCGGGGATCCCCTGTTATTATTCGGGGAGGGGACGGGGATTCTTTTAAATAATTATGATGGGGACGGGGAGGGGACGGGGACATACGTAAAATATCGGGGATGGGTACGGGGAGATTGGTCCCCTCCCCTCCCCTCCCCATTGCCATCCCTAGTTCTATATTTTGGTTTATCAACCTCTGTAACATGAACCTTTATATATATGTCATCTAATGCTCCCAGCCAATTATATATTATAAGAACAATACAAAAAATTTGTAAGTCAATGTACACAATGGTATGAGTAGGCAATAGGTATCAAAGTAACATTACTTGTACCTTAAGCCATTTCGATGTTGGGTCAGTTGGATTCTCTATCACCGATTAAGTGTTTTTCCAAAATTGTTTTTGACATCCAATTCTTGCCTTTAAACTCTCATGGAAACATTTACTAACTGTTCGTCTAGATCTCTTAAAATGAAAACTAACCACCCAATTTTTCAAATGTTGTGCTAAAATACACAAAAATATTGCAAGTGCCTCCTCAGGCGTCACATGTTTACCACCAACCAAACCCCCTTTCTCACGAATAAGCTTACATAATTTGTTAAGGTTTGGCTATCCGTTCTTAATTATGACAAGAATTTAACATCACTTTTAAAAACCAAGTCATACAAAAAGCTCAACCGTTGATAAAGTCTATAGTGTGACTTGGGATTTTTCGATCTTTGTTCATAAGTTAAGCAAAGATGGGAACACATAGTAGCACACGCAGCCATGATTATTTACAACATTGTCAACAAACTTTGTATAACTACCAAGACTCTCTTCTTTCTTGCTAACAAACACGTCATTCCTATATTTCAACATCACAGATGAAGCCAATCAATATTGATGAACTCATAGTGTTAAAATGCATTGAAGACTTCTAGAATAGAAAAAAAAATTTAAAAATATAACTTAGTCTAAAAGGTAAAGTTAAAAAAATTCCAAGAAGATAAAAAACAATAAATATATTATTAATAAAAGAACAAGAAAGGATTTGGAGAATTGAAAAATGATTTGTTTTTAAAATCATACCTAGGCGTATAACACAAAATTTATTATTAATAAAAGAATATATGATAAGTTTTGAGCCAGTGTTTTCCTGTAGTGAAGAAATAAGAGAAAGAAGACTTGAGGCTGAATTATAAATTAATTAGTTCACACGTACAACTTTAATAAGGAATCTTGATACAATAAGGGATTTCTTATCAAATAAGGAGAATTATTGTCAATTTTAGTAAGGAATCACCTGAGATCCTTATATAATAATCCCAAAATTAATGGATAAATTTCACCCTAAGACCTTGATAACTTTTCTGTTGTTTTAGCGAGAATATATAAAAATAAGAAGGATTCTCTAGCTTTCAGTGGCTTCTATTCCCTTTATGTGTTGATATACATATGTTAGCGTAGTTAATTCCTTTTAATCTTAGAAAACGTCTGAGAAAACCTGCTATGGAACTACCTAGCAGGGGCAAAAATACGATAAGTAGATATATAATTTCGAGTGTGATCAGACAACTAAAAATCCATTTGATCATTATTCACTAAGAGTGAAAGGCTAGAAATCTCTCTTCGTCTGACAAAAAAAGAATGAATATTCATTTGATCTTGATTCTTGTGGAGTGAAAAAGAAACTACACTAGATCTGCCTTCGCAACTCGAGGACAAGAAGCACACCAAACCAGCAACGTGCGTTGCATGGTTTTACTGTGTTTTTTGCACTTGACTAGGTGGACAGTTGATCCAGAAAAGGATGTAAGTTTGCTAGTTGTCCAATTAGAGGACTCTAATTAATTGTATGGGATATAAATTAACGTTGCTAAAATATTAGACAGTGACATACCAATTAGTCATCTATATGTATCTACACGACATTCTTTAGTTAAAATTTCTTTAAATTATATAATTAGTGCTATAATTGATGAAAGAAAAATCAGAAGAGTATACAGTTCCAAGGTTGCAATTTTTGAAAAGTCCTTTGGAAATTGTTTCGCTTGTAAAAAGCAAAGTAATCTTAAGTGAAAAGCCTTAGCTAGCATCTTATTTCTAGAATATCTATATTTTTAAAAAAATGTTGAGTGTTAATTTTCTTTTATTCATTAATTATGTATTATTTACTCTTCATTCTTTTAATCTTTTGCACTTGGCTATATTAATTTATTGAATTTACATTTATATTGCAATATATGCAAATGATGGACCATAATCAAGCTACAAGCATAATCATTTTTCCCCGATTATTTTTGCACATGCATATCTTTTCTTGTTCAAATTATCATTATTATTATTTTTAATCATCACCCAAATCTTATTACAGTGAAATTAAAGCAGCAATGTCATTTTAGGAGACCTAAAATAAAGGCCGAAAAGCTTACCATGCTTCTCAATTTTGCACTAGCAAATAATAATAACTAGCCGAAGTCACAAACCAGCACTTCAAACTCAAACTCAAACGCAACCTCAACCTCAATGAATCTAATAAAAAAAGAACTTGGAAACCAAATTAAGTGGTTTACCCAATGACTCTCTAGCAGAAACAATCTCTTTAAAACAAGTTTCACTTGAAATTCATAGTTTTACCCATTTAAAAAGAAAAAACTAGATCAAAACAAATTAGCAGACGAGTCTTTTTTGATGAAATATTTCATTATGTTTTGAAGAAAAAAGTCAAGGACAAGACCAAAAGACAAAAATATTTTATTATATGATATGAAAAAATAAATCATTTGCTTGTTTGGAGATATAGAACCGACACCAAAACAGGTGAGTAGCAACAGAAAAGTAGCGCCATCACCAGCAACTGGCAGAGAAGAGCTACAGTGGCGATGAGAGTGTGGCCGAGTTAGGGATTTCAAGAGTACATGCGTTTTTCTTTTTTCTTTTTTTGGGGATAAATTTTGGGTTTTTATATTTTACGTTAATTTAAAGGACAAAATTGCAATTATTGAAGTTTATTGGGGACAATTTTGTCTTAGTGTAAGAGGCTTTGATTCCCAACCCCTTAAGGGAATCAAAACTCTATATTTCATTATTAAATTTTTGTAGGACCCACTATTCCCATTCTGATTCTTGTGTTATTTTAAAAAGTAAATAAGCAGTAGGGGTGTTTAGAATCTAATTTGACCCGCTCAATCTATTTGATCCGTAGAAATCTGATTCGTGGATTAATAGATTGGATTCAATTGAAAATTTAAAAATCCGCAGTCAGTGGATTGGATATGAATTTACTTCTATAAATCTACAAAAAAAAATTATTTAATAAAAAAATTAAACTCGTAAATGTAGCATTGTACTTACTAATAAATAAATTAAGTTCAAATATAATTACATTAACACCATATGATATCTTATCATATAATAATATAAAATAAAATAATTAAATAAAAAAATATAACTTCCTAAGCAGTTAATTTTCATGCACTGATCTAAATAAATGAGATTATATTTTGAAACTTTGAATTTATTTTCTAGCTTTATTTAAACAATTAATTTATTTAAATTTTATTTAATTTTAAATTTGATCGGTAATAAAACCATTTTTATATTTTTTATTTAGTTAGTTTGTGGATAGGATATGATTAAAAATTTTTGGCCCGCAAATTAATCCACAAAATGGTAGATTGGATATGGATTGGTTCAAATTTATATCCGATCTACAGACGTGTGGATTAGATTTTGATTAAATTTCACCCATCTGCAGATTGAATTGGATTAGAAATTTATAATCCATAAAATCATGGACCAGATATGGATTGATGTGCAATTCACAAAATCCGATATGCAAACACCCTTAAAACATCATAATGAAACCCATTCTGATTCATCGATTCCCATTCATGAGAAGTAAATGCAACATTAATTCTTCTATTTGCACTGTTGTTATTTTTTGAGAAAATAAATTGTTACCATTTTTAAACTTTTGAGAAGGAAAGTATAAGAAAATTTTTTGTTAGGCTATGATTTTCATTGTTTATGATTCTACATGAAGGAGTATTTATTGGCTTTATTTGGTATAATTTTTCAAACAAAACTTATTTAAATAAAATTTTTGTTAACAAAATTTTTATAAGCATAACTTTTATTAAAAACTTTATCTATTAATGAAAATTCTTTTAAAAAAGTAAAATTATTTTAATAGATAAATTTTTAAAGTCATGTTACAAAATACGTGAAATAAGATTGTTAAATAAGTAAATAATATCTTAAACATTTTACATTTTAAAAAAGGTCTTCAATATCTACTCTTAAAAGCTTAAAATTTAAGTTTTTACTAATAGAGATAAAATAAGTTATTTAATCTTAAAAAACTCTACTAAAAGAAATCAAGTAATATTAAAATGTTCAAACAAAACTTATAGAATCAAATAACCACTTATAATTATTAAATAAGTCAAACTAATCAAATAGTTAAGAGGTCATATATTGTCAATTCAATTAGTTAATATATATTTTTTTAGTAAATTAGTATTTTTTAATATTTCACTGGTAAATATTAACGCATTATTCTATTTTTCTTGATGTGTTAAAATTATCAGCTCTAAATTTCTTGAAAAATTAAAATTATCATAGCATCCCGTTAAAGCTTCAATTATTAGTAAAAATAATAAAAAACTACATAGGTCATAGCTAATATAAATATTTAATTAATTATAAATTTATAAGTTTTATATTCTCTAAAATAAGTAGATAAATATTAATTAAAACATTATATAAATTTGAAACAAACAAAGTTGCTGCGAAAAAGTATTTTTAAAATATTTTTTAATTGCTTTCTTTTGTTGTCCCTGTATTTTTAGATAAGCAACTAAATGCATTTTCACTTTTTTAGTATATATTTTTTAAAAACGTAATATAAATGTTTTTTTCAATTTCATTGGAAACTAATCATTTCCATTTTATGAAACAAATATAAAGATGTCATTTCACCCAAAAAAAGAGCACCCTAAAATATATTATAAATCTACTAAAATATATTATAAATCTATCTTACTATTTAAACATTAAAATTATTGTTCTAAATCGAAAAAAACTATTGACCTCTTTAAAGAAAAGATTCTGTGATTTGTTTTTAACAATATGTTTACAATCAGCAATGAGAATGAGAATTACATAATGGAAATGAATAATATGTTTATTTACTTAAATGAGATTAGGAATGAGAATAAATTTCATGGGGCCTGCACAATATTATGATTCATTATTAGAGTTATGATTATTGAGGAATTATGAATTAGAACCCCATTCTTAGAACCAACTAAGATACCCTCAACTAAATTTTCAAATCCCAGCTTGTCCTTAATTAAAATACAAAATATATAATGAAAAAAATGGAATGAGAATTACCAAATCCCTAATCCATTTGAACACAAAATCAAACTACCAGCTGCTGTTGATTGCAATATTAGAATCGCATTACCTACGCAGAGCCGCTCATCGTTATTGCATTGGTAATCGTAGACCTCACACCAAAGCAAGTCATCACCAGTCAAGCATTATTGCTACTGAATACCAAATAATAATGGAATTTGGGTTGTGATTGATTTGATTATAGTAGTTAATATGATGGAAATATGGCTTGTGATTAATTTGATTTTAATAGCTAATACGATCAAACCAAAAACATAATATGTTACAAACCCACAAGGTAGAATTCAACTTAGAACTCACTCTTAAAATTTGGATTGTAAGAGGAGGGTGCCATGGAGATAATAAACTACTTACTAATCTCATACCTAACATTCCACCATCTTTCAGGATTGACATCTACAACATTTCACCCACCCTGACTAAGTGACATCCCCAAGGTCCTGAAGCCAGGACTGCTGTGGCGAGGGCCAACTTCAGAGAATCAAACTACTCTAATACCAATTGTTACGAACACACAAGTTATAACTCACTCTTAAAAATCAGCTTGTAAGAGGATGTCTTAGGGTTAATAAATTACCAACTAGTACCATACCTAGTAGATGTGGGATCCTAATAGAATCAAATACCAAAATAATTATCATTATCATTCTTCTTCTTCTTCTTCTTGTTATTATTATTTTAGTTATCTTACTATTGCTGTTGTTTTTAGTCATTATTATTGTTGTTAATCATTTGCTATTATTTTTAAAATTATTTTTTTATTTCACTATTATTATTAACAATAATCTTTTGAATAATGATAAGGACAATAATTAATTAAAGACTAACATAATAATGAGAATTCAAACTATTATCATTCTGTCATTTTAAGATCCATGACTCAAGGAAATAATTTATTGTGATTCTCATTCTAATTAATTTTGATTTCAATCCATTTGATTATGTAATAGTGAAGGCACCATAAATTCTAACTCTCTTTAGTGGCGAAAGATGTAAAGATGTTACATTGGATAAGGTTATCGATTTTTTTTTTTGGGAGAAAATAAGAGTACATAACTAATTAATTGATAAGTGGGTGGTGACAAACCTACACTCCACGTATGAAGCATGGGCACATGCTAATTTGATTTCATTTTGCCATAAAGAGTGAAAGACATGAAACCAGTATTTCATAATATCATTCAATGTGCATCTTATATTATTTAAGTATTCGACTATTCGTACTCATACACTCAGTTGATTCTGAAAAAAATAAAATAGAGCTATGCCTAACTTCTTATACGCTTAAAAAGTGATAATTTTGGATAGGGTAAATTTCATATTATTTTTAGTGAATTGATTATCTTAAATCATTATTTTTAAAAATTTAAGTTACTTTTATTTTTGTTATAAAGATAAGGGGAAAATAAGATTGAATTCATGAACTTTTTTTTTTTTACGTTCATAACAAAAAAAGAAGGCAAATCATCAGAGGAGGTGATCTAAAGATAGTCAAGTCATTAATCCCTTTATATATAATTTATATATTTTAGATTAAATAGTCTCATGCCATAGATTGATCATTGCAGTAGATTTATTACTATACCATGTGGTGGTAATCCAAAATTAATTCTCTTATATATATAATTTATATATTTTAGATTAAATAGTCTCATGCCATAGATTGATCATTGCAATAGATTTATTACTCTACCATGTGGTGGAGTTAACTTTGATATGGAGGGCACATCAAACAAATAGAAAATCATCTCGAATGGAGCTCGAATTTATTATACAAATATTAAGTGGAGACATCTTTTGTTGATGCCTCAAGTGCACAATTTTTTTCTGTGCACATTAGTAAGTTACAATGGTGTATCCAATTATTTACTATAATGAATTGCTACAATTTGATTGAACATGCTACTGCATATGGATAATATTGTCCCATTATACATTTAGATTGTAATGAGATGTTTTCTATGTTTAGAGTAACATATAAAATGGAAAATTAAAAAGTAACTAGTCTTTCAAACTTCTTTAAATATAAGAATAATGCATGAAATATTTTAAACAAACTTACACATAAACTAACATAGCATATGATATTATTGAAATTCATAGCTTGATTGAAAATTCTCTAACACTAATGGACTAATTTCTTTGCATGATCAATAAATTTCAATGGTTTTTTTAATCTTATAAAAAAACTCAACATAAATTATTAAACTAATCAAGAATTTTCAATCCCATGTTCTTTTCGTAATTGAAATTTTTCTTACTCCAGAATCTTGGTAGTTTGATTCAACTATATTAATACAGTTAATAAACACATCAGTGTTGGAAAATTGATAAGTGTAGCAGACACGCAACTAAAGTAAAATTGAGAAATAATGAGACAATAAAATCACATAAGAATACTAAAATTATGTGGTTTGACTTTTAGTCTACGTCCACAGGTGAAAACAAAAGGAAAATATTTTACTAGTGAAATGAAGATTAAAAATATTGTAATATTTTGGCTCACTACCCAAAACCCCAATACACCCAATCGCTCAAATCACTAATCACTCAAGAGTTATTAAACTCTTAAAAACACTCTCTCAATAAATGAAACTAAAGAAAGTTGGATGATACAAATGAGGGGGAGAACCCCTCTATCTATAGCCATCAAATGGCTACTATACATGAAATATTTTATTATTTATTATTATTTTATTAATTTTTTTCCTTATTCGGTGCGGCATCTTCTTTTTCTTCTTCTTTCTTCTTCATCATTGTTTTCTTTCTTTTTTCTTTTCCTTTTGCGGGGTTAGTGCCAACTGCTAACCTTTTTGACATTCTCCTTCTTGGAAATTAAATTGAGAACCAATCAATCTCCATAATAGCCTTTTTGTTTCGCCATTATCATGTTGCTTACGTCTCTACTAGGCCACAAGAGGATCTACTCCAGACAAACTTGTTTGTATTAATCGATTTGTCAAAACATCTGCTGGGTTCTCCTTGGTATGGATTTTCTGCTAATCTACACTTCTATCTTCCATTAATTCTCGAAGAAAGTAATATTGTACCCCTATGTGCTTTGTCCTGAAATGAAATACTGGATTCTTTACAATATGTAAGGCACTCTGGCTGTCCTAAAACACAGGAATTTTCTGTTGTTTGTGCCCAAACTCTTCCAATAACCTTTGTAAAGCTTGTGTAGCTGCCATGTACTCTGCTTCTGTTGTTAATAGGTCACAATGGTCTACAGTTTTGAAATCCAGCTTACAGCTGCTCCTGCAAGTGTAAATACATAGCTAGTAGTGGATTTTTTTTTATCAAGGTCTCCTGTAAAATCTAAATCTACATATCCCCTGACAATAAACTTTAATCCTTCATAACATAATGCAACATCTGAGGTTCCTCTAATATGTCTCAAAATCCTCTTCAGAGCTATCCCAAGCTCTTCACCAGAATTTGCCAGGTATCAACTGACTGCTCCCACTGCTTGTGCAATGTTTGATCTAGTATATATCATAACGAACATAAAACTTTCACTGCTGATGCATACGGTAGTAGAAACATTTCGTTCCTCTTTGCTTCATTGTTAGGGCACATACTTGAGGATAATTTGAAATTAACAGGAAGTGAGGTAGTGATTGCACTACAACAAATATGGTCTTTGGTAACATTATATTGTAGCATTTTTTTAAAGAATGTTACCAAATATTAATCTATTGTAATATTTTCTAAAGTGACGCTACCTTTGTAGTATGAAAGGCATTACATTTTGGTTTTAATGACACTTGATAATTACTAGTAGCATTTTTGCATATGCTACATATAATATTGAATTATATAGCATTTGGGAAATGCTACAAGATAAGATTAAATAAAATAGCATTTGAAAAATGTTAAGGAATAGTAATAAATGTAATAATATTTTAAAATAGTATTGGTAGCATTCTGATTGATAAAATATAATAGCATTTGAAAATTGCTACAAGACAAAAGGGTTGAAGTATTAGACCATCAATGTCTATCGGTGATATGAAAATATGCTAAATAGAATATTAATTAATAATTTAACATTCTAAAAATGCTATAAGATAGTATTAAATATAATATTGTATTAGGCATCCTAGTATCTAAGTCTCAATTTGAGTCTCAACGGATGTGGTACTCATCTATTTAATGGCGAATAACTAATTTTATAAGTTATGAAATTAATTGTTAAATAAATGTGTGATAAATAGTATTGGATTTCAAGTTGAGACTTAAATACTAGGATCCCTAATATTATTGTCAAATATAATAATATTATTTTTTGTGAGTAAATATAAAAGCATTTTAAAAATGTTATAAAATAGTGAAAATTATAAAAAATAAAAACTGGGCTGAAAATTAAGCTAAAGATATACAAAACGGGTAGTTTTAGTAAAAGGTGGGTACTTTATAAAAAAATTAAAAACACCCCTTATTTTATTTCACTTCCCGCAATCCTTTTTTACTTCTAGATAATTCCCCTCTACTATCTTTTCTCCATGCCCATTGTTCTTTCCAACTCTAATTCCAACTAAATCTAAAACAAAAAGATAAAAAATAGAAAAAGACGAACAACGATTCCATGGGCACTTCACGTATGTTTTCTGATTTGAGAAAGATTACTTGGCCTTTTGGATGATTTAGAAGTGGTATCATTGATTTGGTAAGGATTCTTACTCTGTTACTCATGCAACTTCAATTTCATTATATCATAGTCAAAGCAAATGCACATCCCCAATCTGGGTGCTCTTTCTTCCATCCACTTGAGTAATCAATGATTAAATTATTTACTATTATATATGGGTCTGATGGTTGAACATTTAAATGGAAAAGTCATGTTATCTTGTTAATTGATTTTGGATTACTGATAGTTTTATAGTTTATTATTATTTTTTCTCTCAATCCCTAGCATTCTAGCAATATCTACAATTAACTGCGTCAATATAATTTTTTTAACTTATATATCATTATTATAGATTGGCTGCTTATGATTTCTTTCTCTTTTGATCAAATTGGTCTTGGGTTTTAATATACTTTATGATTGTCGATAATAACAATTTTAATTGTAGAATCTCAAAATTCTTGTTTGGTATGTGTAGTGTTAGCCTTTGATTGAGGAATTATCAGCTTCATACTCAATAGACTTGCAGTAACGTGTATATCAATTCTGAGGCAGGTTTGGTGAAGAAATTTAAAGTCAAAGAACAAAGGTGCAACCAATACAATTTTCTGGTACTATTTATTTTATTTCAATATGTTTTAAAATTTGTTTACAACAACATCCTTTAATAATTATTAATTGTTTTGCATTGTGACTTTTATGTTTTGTGTTCTTAAGCTAATTCTTTCTTTTTGTGTGTTTTATGTTTGTTTAGGTAATGATAGAAAGAATATATATGTAAGACTTTAATCATTGACGACTTTAATCATTGACGACTTTATTCTACATTGTATCTAGGTAGTTATAAATAATATCAATTTTAACTGATGAAATGAATCATAAACTGAAAGAGAGCAATAGCCAGGAACATTTAAATTTTAATTTTTTTCATAGTTCATGATAAATGTTGCTCACACATGAAGTAATGATTTTAGATATGCTTTCACATAGATGAATATATAAAGTATATAAATTAAAATGACTCTCATTGTATAGGGTTAAGAGCTATCAGCAAAGAAGTCACCATTTCAAAGTTGGCCATACTATCACAAAAGGGCAGCATAATAGCTAAGTTGACAAGAACATGATGAAATTAAAAAAAAAAAAAGCTCAAATGAAAAAAGAACAAGATGAAATGAAGAAAGCATTGTCCAATATGTGAAGTTTAGTTGAAGAGTTACAAAAAAAACAAACATGTACTATGTTTTACTCACTTTTATATAGTTGTTATAATATTTAGTTACTGGCTTTTTATTTTTCATTTTAGAGTCATTTTCATGAAACCGAACCAAGTGGGAATCCTCAAAAAACACTTTTGACTTCTCCAATGGTAAGAACATTATTTACACTTTTAAGTTTAGTGAAAGTATGAAAAATAAAATGTTGAAGGCTTATTACTAATATTTTTTCTTAATTAAATTTTCCTTGTGTTGTTGTTAAAGAGTGTAAAGGCAATCTCGAACATTACTATGTGTAAAATGCTTGATTTGGAGGGGTCTGATATAGTTGTGGCTGAAGGGCGTTGGTCATCAAGTGATCCAAATGCACTTGTTCATCACATTCCTCTCGGTTCTAATGCTGTAAGAGTTTGGGTGGATATAGCTAGGCAGCCGCTAAAGTTTTTTGTGGAAAGTAACATCTTATATGACTACAATTGAAGAATCTGTTGGGAGTACAATTGCATGGCCAGCTGATAGAGTTATCATGTTTACTGACAACTAACTTTTCTAGTCCATCTATTTAGGTATTCTTTTACGTCCTTTTCTTTTTTCCAATGACCTCATACTTTTAAGTTCGCTTGCAAATATGATCTAGTTTACCACTATGAGAAAGTAATTTTGCATTTTTCTACTTTGAGAAGATTCGGATTTTATATTTTTTTGTATGCAAAATTGTCCTTTTTATGTTATTTTCTTAGTTCAATTTTTCATGGAGTAGTTATTTTGAAAAGTAGTTGTTTTGCTCATTTTTACTAGGAGCTATACACTAAGGTTTCACTACTGCCATATGTGTTTGAAATGTTAATCTTAGTGGGTTGTGATTTGGCTTATTGCTTATCATTATGTTATTTCATTTTTTCTTGATAAATGAAAAATAATTTTTTCTTGATAAATGAAAAATAAAATCTTTTTCTCTTATAATACAAATACTCAGATTCATTGCTTTGAATTTTCAATATTGTTATTTTTATTTGTATTTTATTAATGAGTCATTATTTTATTTGTCATTCTTAAAGCATCATTATTAATTCTTTTCATTATCATAATGTAACTATGTTTTTGTTTTAAATTCATTATGCAGGTTGTAAAAATTTTAGTGTATTTTGTAAAGAGTAGAAGGCAAGTTGTTGATGTTATGGGTAACATAATGGGTAAAAAATTGCAAGTATAACATGAACGTACTTAATTTTTTGTGTAAGTCTCTTTGTATACTTTGATGTACATGATCATGTGATTTTAGATGCTTATATAGTTACAGTGATGAAATATATGGTACCTAAATTTTTTTTCATGAAAGGAATAATAGATTACACGTCAAATGGTTTGGCATTAGAGACTTAAAATTATATTTGGTGAATAAACATTTTGATACGAATTTATAAATTAAATTGATGATATTGAACAGTCATTAAAAAAATATTTTTTTATTTACTAACATTCAAAACGTTTTACAAATGCTACTATATAAAGATTTAAAATCTTCCATAGCATTTACTAACAGCTACATTATAGATATATTAATTTTGTACTAGTTGTAACATTACCAAAACGTTATAATTATTAGTAAAATTGCATTATCAAAGTGCTATAAAAGACAAGTGGTAGCATTAGTAAACGGTTTAGTAGCATTTTTTTAATGTTATATATGTAATTTAGTAGCATTGCATAAATGCTACACATTGGACAATGATAGCATTTGCACGAGGTTGTAAAATAAGATTTGCTAACCATTTGTAAATGCTATATATATGAATTGTTAGCATTCAATAGATGCTATTAAATAGTAAAACTTTTAGTTACATGGGCAAACTTAGCGTTGCCTAAAATGCTACCAATCACTTTTGGTAGCATTTTTTGGATGCTATTATATATCCTTTTTGTTGTAGTGTTGGCTTACAATCGTGCATTTTGAAGCATCGCAAGATTTTCTTCAAGTAGTTCTTCTGAGAAAGCTAAATATTCATGTTATTTTTGTTTCGGTGAATTTGCATCCTTAGAATCTTGTTTGCTGGTCCCAAGTCCTTCATTTTAAATTCCTTAGCCAATTGTGCCTTCAATTATTGGATTAGATATTTGTTGGGGCCTGCTATCAACATGTCATCCACGTACAATAGCAAAATGATGAAATCATTATCTTCAAATCTCTTGTAATATGTACAATGGTTTGAACTGAGTCTGTTGTATCCAAGGCTCATGATGAAGGAATCAAATCTTTTATACCAACATCTCGGCGCCTGTTTGAGACCGTATAGAGATTTGTTTAACTTGCAAACCAAATTCTCTTTGCCATTTTCAGCAAAAACTTTTGGTTGGAGCATATAAATTTTTTCTTCAAGTTCTCCATGAAGAAATGCAATTTTCACATCTAACTGCTCTAGATGTAGGTCAAATGTAGAACACATCGCTAAGATTGCTCTGACTGTTGTGAGTCGAACCATCAGAGAAAATATTTCGTTTAAGTCAATTCTTTCTTTTTTAGCATATCTTTTACACTATACTGCTCCACTTGGTCATTGCCATCACACTTGATTTTGTAGACTCATTTATTACCAATGATGTTTTTCCATGTGGTAGTAGTACAAGTTCTTATACCTTGTTCTTGTGTAGAGTCGCAATTACTTCTTGCATTACTGTCATCCACAAAGCAATATCTGAGCTATTTAAAGGTTTATGGAAAGTTGATGGCTCTTCATCCTTTGTTAGAAGACAATATGCAATATTGATCTCTGTGACATAATCTGAATGCCATAATGGCGGTCGTCTCTCATGAGTTGACCGACGAACTTCCAGAGTCTCTGACTTGACTGGATCTTATTCCTGGTGCTCTGGTACTGCTTTAGAAAAATCTAAATCTTTTGGATTATTTTCCACATATACCGGTATAGTCTCTGACTTTTCCTTTACAGGGCTATCATTCTCATCTTTTCTTTGTAGTTGATCTTCGATAAAAATAACATTTCTGCTAATGACGATCTTGTGGGCAGTGGGGTCCCTTTTCATTCCATCAACATATCCCAAGAAGATATATCTTCTAGATTTTAGATCCAATTTTACTCTTTCTTGAGCATTGTACGTCACGTACACAGGACATCCAAATACATATAGGTGGGAGTAATTAGTTGGCTTTCCAATCTACATCTCTATTGGAGTCTTCAACCCAATTACTGTGGATGATGATCGATTTACTATATAATAGGTAGTTTTGGCTGCTTCTGCCTAGAATGAGTTGTGTAGACCAGTAGTCCTCAACATAGCTCTTATCATTTTTCTATTTTGTTGAGGAGTATATGCCACCGTGAACTACCTCTGAATACCTTATTGCTTACAGAAGCAAGAAACTCGCCGTCCATATTCTCTCCACTGTTATCTGTCCTTAAGCATTTAATTCTTTTCTCAGATTCAAGTTCAACCCGTACTTTGTACTGTTTGTACAGTGGAAACACATACGACTTTTTCTTGATTGAATACGCCCAGCATCTCCTGGAATAATCATCAATGAAAGTCACCAGATACTTTCCACCTCCCATGGATATGTCTGGTCATTCTCAAACATCAGAATAGATCAAGTCTATGATGCATTTACTTCTGGTATTAGATTTGCTGAATTTCAATCTATGCTGCTTACTTGTAACACAATGTTCGTAAATTGGTAAGTTCTTTAATTTGAGCCCTGGAAGTATTTTTCACTCAGAGAGAATCTTTAAACCTTGTTCTGACATGTGATCGAGTTTGAGATATCATATCATTGTTGATTCTTCTCCATTTGACGCGACACATGCATCAACTTTCTACAGAATTTTCCTTTTAAGCATGACTAGATTAGCACCGATCTTTTGTGCCTTTATCAATACAAGCGTGCCTCTAGCAATCTTCATGATCTCATTTTCAACATGAGTTTTACATCTATGACTATCTATTTGTCCTAAAGACAATAGATTTTTCTTCAGACTTTTGACATGTCGTACCTCGCTAATTGTGCAAATTGTACCATCAAACATTTTTATTTTGATAGTACCAATACCAGTATATAGATCCTCCTGAGATAGGTTTATATGTGTGGAACCATTCTCTCCGAGAGGTCATGTGCCAGGTAGCTCCTGAGTCTATAAGTCAGACGTTAGATAGCCATTTTCTACCTTCTGAAGCAATTGTTGCCTCGTTGTATAGAATTTCACCATTATCGGAGGTACTTGCTACACACCCCTGAGCATTTGATGACTTAGGATCGTTACTCTCTTTTCTCTTCTGATTACTCCAACACTCTTTCTTGACGTGCCATTTTTCTTGCCACAATCGTAGCATTTGGCATTTTTCTTACTTTTGAATTTTGATCTACCATGATTGTGACTCCCACTAAGGCCACATTTTTTTGATCTCCCTCTCGTCATCAATAGTGCTTCTGCTTGTTAATAACTTACTTGTTTGTCTTTCTTATTTTTCCGTCTACTCTGCTCTTTTAATACAGAAACTGCAACATCGTCAAAGACTAAACTGTCCACTTGGTTGTTATTTGTCAAATTGATGATGAGCTGATTATATGAATCTGGTAGACTCTAAAGTAGAAGGTCCGCACGTTCATTTTCTTCTATTTTATGGCCAAACACCATCAGTTGTGAAAATAGAGTCTTCAAGATGTTGATATGGCTGGTCACCAATGTAGATTCCGCCTTCAAAGAGTATAGAGTTTTGTATTCAATAAAATCTTCTTGTGTACCGACTTGGCCTCATACAGTCTTGTGAGAATATCCCATATTTCGTTTACTATCTTTTTTTCGGTCACACTGGATAATACCTTGTCTACAAGTGTCAAGTGTAAATCAGCAATGTCATTGTCGTCCATCTCATTCTACTTTTCATCATCAGTTATCTATATCGGCCTTTTTTCAATTGCTGCTAAGCAATTATTTTTCCTCAAAATTGCCCTCATCTTCTTTTCCACAACGAGAAATTGTTCTCATTGAACTTTTTAATTTCATACTTTGCCGCCATTTTGTTGATAAATTCCTCACACAAGCAAGTGTACCATCTTGAATAATTGTGAGTATGTGTGAAAATGCACACCAAAAAAGTTCTCAAGAAAGACAGGAAGGGTCATAACGGTCCCACTTAAAACCCAGACTCCTTAGACTCTTATCGCTTTCGTAACAGAACTTTCTTAAACATGTATAAAACCACACAGTTACTCTACTCACATCACTATTCTCTACTTTGCACTGTAAAATTCTTGAATCGCTCTAACTGTTTCTCATAAACGATACCGTATATATGAATAGTGACGTATACGTGAACAATACCCCTTACTCCAAAAATACAACCAATAGCTATGATAACATTATTAGGAATTGAATAGGTATAGACGCATACAATTTAATTCATCTCATTTCTGCGTCTTGTTTTCCTAGACTTCTTTTCGGCCGTATTACAATTTAATTCTACATTATCTTCTAGACTTTTCCATTATCATCTACACCCAACGTAATATCACTGAGCCCATCCAACAACTCCTTATTCGCATTTTGCGAGTCACTACAAAGTGACCCATCTTCACCCTTTAATTCCATTACTGCCTAATATAACATTTAACAAAACCTCATTTCCAGTCAATATTAACACCCAATATATCAACAGCAAATTACAAGAAACCTTTCATTACCAACACCACATCCAACACAATACAACACACAGCAACAAGCAAATGCGCTTAAGATGAGACAACTCACCAGATCTCCTTGAGCCCGAATGGATTCGAGTTTTACTAATGGTCAACAGTAGTAACATCATTCAGCATAAATTAGTTCTACATCAACAGTAAAATGCAACATAAGCTCGGTTTTGAATTAAAAAAAAATCGATTTTAAAGGGGGAGACAAGAAAAGAGAAAAAAGGAGATGGAAAAAAAAATCGATTTTGAAAAGATAGAGAAGAAAAAAAAAGAGATGGCAAAAAAAAAAAAAAAGGGGAGAGCACCCAAAAAAAAAAGAGAAAATCGATTTTGAAAGGGAGGAGAAGAAAAAAAAAGACGGCAAAAAAAAAAGAGAGCGCAAAAAAAAAAAAGCGAATGAATAAAAAATGAGAGGCACAGAACACTCACCATGTAGCTCCATTTTGGCTCACTTCATCCTTTTTTTTAGTATAGACGGCGGCGTTCAATGTTTCTATGGGTTTCAATGTGAAAAGGTGTGTGAGGAGAATGGGAGCTCCTGTTACACAAGCTAACAAGCTTGAGACAGTGACAAACGTGTGTTTGAAATATACACACTACAAGTCACGTGTCCTTCTTACCCTTTATGGTTATTATTATTATTATTATTATTATTATTATTATTACTACTACTTTATTTTGTTTTGTTTTGGTTTTTTCTTTTTCTTTTTCTTTTTCTTTTCTCTATTATTTTTTTCCAAATTTCTTCTAACTTTTAATCTTGGCATTATTTCCATCCCACTCTTCAACATCCACCACTTACGACCATATTGCTCTTTCTTTTTGTTTTAGTTTCCAATACCGTTCATGTCTTCTCAGTATTCAATACTGAGAAGACATGAATACTGAGAAGACATGAACGGTATTGTAAACTAAGAGACTGGTGTTTGGTTCACAAATTTTTTTCTATTTTTCATTAATTAGTTTCCGACACTGGTAATAGCTTTCCGGTATTGAAAACTAGGGAATTGATGTTCGCGTTGGATTTTTTTGATAGTGTTTAGAAATATAATCGACCCCAATCTACTCCGAATTAATTACCGTCGAGCTAACCTCATAAATACAACCTAGAGCCTATGTTGGCAGTCTGGTTTACAAGTACGATTTGAGGTTCATGTGAATGATCTGAGTTAAGACCACGACCTTAAGCCTCCATGAGCTACCGAGAAACTCGCCAGTCTGATCTAGAAGTGATCCGACCTTGAAATTCATTTGTCCGACCCAAGAGTCAGCTCGACATGGAAGATTATTAGTTAAAATAACGTGGCCTCATCTCTAGGAGAGTTGTGTGTGACGATTTATTTAAATCGCCTCCATTTGACAACTACTGAAGAAAGTAGGCTTAAAATAAAGAATCAACTACCAATGACCAGGAGCCTACTTAAGCTGAAGAGGGCAATAGAGGCAGGGGTTAGCTAATATTTTATTAGTGAAATGAAGATTATAACTATTGTAATATTTTAACTAACTATCCAAACCCCAATATACTTAATCTATCAAATTACTAATCACTCAAGAGTTTACTAAACTCTTAAAAACACTTTCTAAATGAAGAAAACTGAAGAAAGTTGGATGATACAAATGAGGAGGAGAAATTTACAGCCATGGATGAAATATTTTATTATTTATTAATTTTCTTTTCCTTCTCGGTGCGACATCTTCTCTTTCTTTTTCTTTCTTCTTTCTTCTTTCTCCTTTCTTCTTCGTCTTTGTTTTCTCTCCTTTTTTTCGCTTTGTTTTTTCCTTTTGCGGTGGGGGCACTAACGGTGCTCACCGCTAACCTTTTTGACAATCAAGTTACATTTTTCTTTTCAAATTAACTTATTTTTAATCGTTTTTAAAATAAATTTAAATCTTTAAACTTAAATGATGAAAAAAAAAAACCTATAAGAAACCAGCCAGCGTGGCACACTCGTATTAAACGCGCGTGGTGCACAATAAAACCATATGCTGTAAAGATAGCCGCTTCTTGCTGTCAGCCAAGCAAGGAATAGAGAAAAACTGAACTCGGCGGGTGGGCCAAGAATTCAACGTTTAACACGTGGCATTATTCTGTTCGATTGATTTTGGGCAATATCGTCATTGCAATTGTCAATCGCGGCTATAAATTGAGGACCTCGGTTCTGGCTTCCTTAACGTTTCTCAGATAGTCTTCACCTTCAATTTTGATAAAGGCCTTCTTCGAATCTTTTTTTCTTTCGAATCTCTTTTTCCAAGGTAATATTAATTCCTCTCCTTAGTGTTTTGGTTTATCTTTTCTTATTAATATTTAGTTTAATGATTGATTTAGGTGCCATGACGCGATGTTTTTTGTCGATTAATTTGTGAATTAGGGTTTGATCTTGTGTTTTTCATCTTGATATGGTGATATGTTAATTATTTTCTTTTGATAAGCTGTAGATAGGCGATCGCTTATTTGTTGTTCGAATTGATAATTATGCCTATGTGACGCTTAATAATCAGCTTTGTGGATTTTAGTTAGGTTTTGATTGGAGTATAAGTGCTTTTTCTGAGACAATTTAAAAATTTTAGGTTTAATATGGGCATACTTTGTAATTCTATAAAATTTGTGGGATAAAAAAGATCAACTCGAGCTGGCTGTTCTGTCTTAAAAAAAAAAAGAAAAAAAAGAAACGCGAATTCGCAAAATCTTTCGTTATGGTGGTTGATTGTTCTTGAAAATAGCATTTCGTCCTTTTACCTTTGTCTATTATGGTCAATTTTTGCTTTGAGAAACCTGCACATTGATGAGAGGCATAAAGTGTCTTTGAATTATGTAGTGACGACATCTTCTTCAACTCAGTGTTATTGGTTATGCTAGATGTTGTTATATATTTGCCTCTTTTGAGTCGTAAATAGAGTGTATATGTATAGTATTTAGTATTGCTTGTTTCATTTGGTTGTTCTTTATGAATATATACTGATGTGGTGTTTTTTTATCCAATAGATGCAAATCTTTGTGAAGACTCTCACTGGAAAAACCATAACCCTTGAGGTTGAAAGCTCCGACACCATTGATAATGTCAAAGCTAAGATCCAGGACAAGGAAGGGATTCCACCAGACCAGCAGAGGCTTATCTTTGCTGGTAAACAGCTTGAGGATGGGCGCACACTCGCCGATTATAACATCCAGAAGGAGTCGACCCTGCACTTGGTCCTTCGTCTTAGGGGTGGCATGCAAATCTTTGTAAAGACCCTCACTGGAAAGACCATCACCCTTGAGGTGGAAAGCTCGGACACCATTGACAATGTTAAAGCCAAAATTCAGGATAAGGAAGGGATCCCACCAGACCAGCAAAGGCTCATCTTTGCTGGCAAACAACTTGAGGATGGACGCACACTTGCAGACTACAACATCCAGAAGGAATCAACCCTTCATTTGGTACTTCGTCTCAGGGGGGGTATGCAGATTTTTGTGAAAACCCTTACCGGTAAAACTATAACTTTGGAGGTTGAAAGCTCTGACACAATTGACAATGTCAAGGCTAAGATTCAGGACAAGGAAGGCATCCCTCCTGATCAGCAGAGATTGATCTTTGCTGGCAAACAACTTGAAGATGGCCGAACTCTAGCTGACTACAACATCCAGAAGGAGTCAACCCTCCACTTGGTGCTCCGTCTCCGTGGTGGTATGCAGATTTTTGTGAAAACCCTCACGGGAAAAACAATCACTCTTGAGGTAGAAAGCTCTGACACCATTGACAATGTGAAAGCCAAAATTCAAGACAAGGAGGGTATCCCACCAGATCAGCAGAGGCTCATTTTTGCTGGAAAGCAGCTTGAAGATGGAAGGACTCTTGCAGACTATAACATCCAGAAAGAATCCACTCTCCACTTGGTTCTTCGCCTCCGTGGTGGTATGCAGATTTTTGTGAAGACACTCACTGGGAAAACCATCACATTGGAGGTTGAGAGTTCGGACACGATTGACAATGTTAAGGCTAAGATCCAGGATAAGGAGGGGATTCCACCAGACCAGCAGAGGTTGATCTTTGCAGGAAAGCAACTTGAGGATGGAAGGACTCTGGCTGATTACAACATCCAGAAGGAGTCCACTCTGCATCTCGTGCTCCGTCTTCGTGGAGGTTTCTGAGTTTGGGTCATCTGAGTGTGTGTTTTTTATTTGCTTTCAGTCTCTCATATTTAAGCTGTGTGGTTAATGTTTGGTTGCCATTGGTAAAATGGCTTTTATTAAAGTTTGTGAAAACTGTTTGAAGTTTATTTCGGTTGTTGAACTATGTTTGTTATGTTGGTATGGTCCTATCAAGGTCACATTTAGGGATGGCAATGGGGAGGGGAGGGGAGGGGACCAATCTCCCCGTACCCATCCCCGATATTTTACGTATGTCCCCGTCCCCTCCCCGTCCCCATCATAATTATTTGAGAGAATCTCCATCCCCTCCCCGAATAATAACAGGGGATCCCCGAGGGTCCCCGATCCCCGAATAACTAATACATTTTTTTTTATTTTGAGTTAATCATATTAAAATAAAAAATTTAAATAAAAGTAAAGTTCGACATATATCTTACATTAATATCCATTACAAAAGTCACATCCATTAAATTAGTCAGTAACGCAGCATGCAAGAGATACAAACTTCTTTTACAAACTATCATGAACAAATTAATAGTTTAATACAAAATTGGTAAAAAAATCAAATTTAGATTCAAAATTAATTTTTTCAATGGTGGTGTGGACACTTTATAAATGTGGACTATTCCATTTGCAGCATAATAGTTAAGTTGGAGCAAATCAAGAAAGTAAATATTAGATTAGATTAGATTAGATATTAAAATTGTGATTCGCAGGCAATTATAACGTCTAAAAATAAATAAAAAAGGATTTAAGTTTAAAATATTTAATGAATGTTAAAATTAAAATAAAATTTTTGGACTAATAGAATCTACCCGACCTTTTTAATGTCTTAAACGAAAATTTAGGACTTTAATTAGTTAATTAGACCTAAAAGTTTAATAATATAAATATTTTGATATTTGTTATTTTTACCAATATCTATAATTTTATAATTCAAATTTTATTATTTATTTACTAGTAATTTTAAAAAATAAAAATAAAATTAAATATTAAAATGGGGAAATGGGTAGGGGATGGGGATTCCACCTCATCCCCGTCCCCTCCCCGAATAAGAAATTGGGTAAAAAAATTTCCCCGTCCCTTCCCCGAATAAGAAATTGGGTATGAAATTATCCCCATACCCTCCCCGAATGGGGAAAATCCCCGAGGGTACCCGTCCCCGTGGGGATTTTTGCCATCCCTAGTCACATTATCATTTCTAAGAATTTCTTTCTTGAATAAATACATATTTAATTAACAGGTTGGATTTATTTTGATTTCTTTGCTGTGGGGTTCCATTTGTTCAACATTTTATTTTATTTTTATAGGCCGTTGGTTCCGGTTGAACATAGCTTAAATGCATAAGCATTTTCTCCTAAAATTCTATTGGAATTAGGGAAGTAGGTGAACACTCCAATAATATGTGGTCTTGTTTTCCAAATGAAGTAGTTAAAGAGTTTTGTGGTTATGGTGTTAGAAAATTTCCAGAAAATGCAAATCATGAGGGCTCTAATGTTGCATGAATGTGACTGCGCTGGGGGACTGAATTAGAAATGGGATATTTTTGCCTATTTTCATCCAGTTTACGGGCACCTAAAAACTTTTCCGTCACGGGTCTATTTTTAAAAAAATAAAATAAAATAAAATGAACCCTAAAGCAGTGCTTCGGCGGCTGGGCTCGACGATGATCAAATTAATCAAACTGCTATCTTAAGAGTATTCTAAAATATTCTTTAAAATTTACTCATAAAATTTTAATTTATTTTTTGATGTGGTAAATAAATGTATAAAAAAATATAATTCCTTTTAAAAGGCTTATTAAATAAGAATAAATTAATATTATTTTAATTAAATCTTTCTCACTATCAAATAAATAATAAATAAAACATAAATAATATTATTAATATTATTGAATTACTTTTATGTTTTTTAAAGAAAACATAAATAATAATTATTATAATTTTATTTTTTTAATAAATAATAATAAAATATTAATAGAAAAGGGAAAAATTTATTTAGTAATATTGAAGAATGAGAAATAAATTTTATTTAAAAAATTTAAATTAACATATTTTTTTAAAGTATTTAATATTGATATAATTTTTTAAATAAAAAATAAAATTTTAATTAAAAAATCTTTTAAAAATACTCTTATTTCCCTTAAAAAATGAATGTTAATTTTAAATTATATTTGAAGATGATCAAATAAGTAGATGGAACGTAAGATCTCGCGTGCTTTTTTTTTTGGATTGGTTGGAAACACGGCTAGTGACAACAAGAGAAATCACGTCGTTGATTTTCCCATCAATTGGATTAAAAAGCAAATCCATCTCGTTACTTTCTTCCGTAGCGTCTACGCTAAAACTTTGAACAAATTTGATGCGTATCAAAACTCTGATGCAGAATGTCTTGGTAATCAAACTTTGACAAACTCCAGAAGGGGTCAATTTCATTTTAATCCTTAGGCTTTGGATCGATTGCCAATTAGCCATTTTATTTATAAAATTATTTAAAATATGTTCATAATTTTTTTTAGTGAAACGATATATTTATCATTACTTTCATTATTGTTGGACTAATTGTTTTTTAAATAGTGGCTTTGTTTAATATAATTTAAAACTGACATTTTTTAAGTAAGAATGAATTGAATAATTTTAAAAAGTAGGAGGACGGAAAAAATATTTTATTCACTATAAAGATATTCGCGTACTCCAATGATTTATAGGTGATCACGCAAATTGTCTAAACGAATAATTATAACAACCAGGAGATTATTTTTAATTAAAAAAAATAAAGACATAAAATAAAGCAAAACATCTCCTAGTTGTTCAACTTGTAATCCTATAAAACCACTTGCCATATGGAACAAAAGAGCAAATCCGTTTTACACTCGCATTATTAGACGGTCGTAACGTCCAGCTCACGAGTCGCGCCCGGTGATCACGAAAAGAATGCGTGCCGTGTGAGGATTGATGTAACACGTGGCACGTTACGATTTGTCTCCTATCAACCACTTTACGGCTGCCAAAGTCGTTAATCTCCGCTATAAATAACGAGCCCAATCCCTAGAGCCTTCATATATCGAAATTTGTCGCCTCTTAATTTACGAAGTGTCATCTTGTTCTCTTTCCTTTCAAGCCTTTCAAGGTAATTTTTTTTTTCAATAATTCGCCCGATTCTTCATAATTTTATATTTAATTTGTTAAAAGTGGATTCTTGATTAGATTGAATTTTTTGTATATTATTTTTTTTAATTGACGAGTTTCGGTATTTTGTGATCTATACAAAGTAATTTGTTTATTGACATATTGTGAATCACATAAAAAATTGATTAGCGTTCTGTGGAATTGTGGCTGTTCTTGAGCCCTATAGCGCTTTTGTAGTATTAGATTTATCAGTACAGTCTTTGATTTGTTTTTTTTAGAACCCAAATATTGTTTTTTTTTCTTTATGTGATTTGAAGACCCAATTGTTATGTAATGGATATGAAATTTAATGCACGTCAACGCAAAGTATTACCTTGGAAGGCTCTTTATGATTGTCTTGTTTCTTTTCCCTTGATAATATATGGGTTCTTGGGAATTCTTTGGTAATTATGAAACTAATCAAGTATCAAAAACCCTTCATTGAGAAGTTTGACTCATATTTTTGAAAGATAGTATGACTCGTTTTTCATTGAGGAGGTAAATGATTTTTATTAGCAAATCTGATGTTATGTTCTTTTGGTTCTAACAGATGCAAATCTTTGTTAAGACTCTCACTGGCAAGACCATAACCCTTGAGGTCGAAAGCTCTGACACCATTGATAACGTAAAAGCCAAGATCCAGGATAAGGAAGGGATCCCACCAGACCAGCAAAGACTCATCTTTGCTGGTAAACAGCTCGAGGATGGTCGCACTCTTGCTGACTATAACATCCAGAAGGAGTCCACCCTTCATTTGGTCCTTCGTCTCAGGGGTGGTATGCAGATCTTTGTAAAGACCCTCACTGGAAAAACTATCACCCTTGAGGTGGAAAGCTCCGACACTATTGACAATGTCAAAGCCAAGATTCAGGACAAGGAAGGAATCCCACCAGACCAGCAAAGGCTTATTTTTGCTGGCAAACAACTTGAGGATGGCCGCACCCTTGCCGACTATAACATTCAGAAGGAGTCCACACTCCACCTGGTCCTCCGTCTAAGGGGTGGAATGCAGATCTTTGTGAAAACTCTCACTGGTAAAACTATCACCTTGGAAGTTGAGAGTTCTGATACAATTGACAATGTCAAGGCTAAAATTCAGGATAAGGAGGGCATTCCACCTGACCAGCAGAGACTGATTTTTGCTGGAAAGCAGCTAGAAGATGGTCGTACCCTTGCTGACTACAACATTCAGAAGGAATCTACCCTTCACTTGGTGCTTCGTCTTCGTGGTGGTATGCAAATCTTTGTGAAAACTCTCACTGGTAAAACTATCACCTTAGAAGTTGAGAGTTCGGATACTATTGACAATGTTAAAGCTAAGATTCAAGACAAGGAAGGCATCCCGCCTGACCAGCAGAGGCTTATCTTTGCTGGTAAGCAGCTAGAAGATGGTCGTACCCTTGCTGACTACAACATTCAGAAGGAGTCCACCCTTCACTTGGTGCTTCGTCTTCGTGGTGGTATGCAGATCTTTGTTAAGACTCTTACTGGCAAGACCATCACTTTGGAGGTGGAAAGTTCAGACACCATAGATAATGTGAAGGCCAAGATCCAAGATAAGGAGGGCATTCCCCCCGACCAGCAGCGGTTGATTTTTGCTGGCAAGCAGCTTGAAGATGGTAGGACCCTTGCAGATTATAACATTCAGAAGGAGTCCACCCTTCACTTGGTTCTCCGCCTTCGTGGTGGCATGCAAATTTTTGTGAAGACTCTCACTGGAAAAACAATCACTCTGGAGGTAGAGAGTTCGGACACCATTGATAATGTGAAGGCCAAGATCCAAGATAAGGAGGGCATTCCACCAGATCAGCAGAGGTTGATTTTTGCAGGCAAGCAGCTTGAAGATGGGAGGACCCTTGCAGATTACAACATTCAGAAGGAATCCACATTGCATTTGGTGTTGAGACTGCGTGGAGGAATGCAGATTTTTGTGAAGACATTGACGGGAAAAACCATCACCCTGGAGGTTGAGAGTTCAGACACCATTGATAATGTGAAGGCTAAAATCCAGGACAAGGAAGGGATTCCTCCAGATCAGCAGAGGTTGATCTTTGCTGGGAAGCAGCTGGAGGATGGGCGTACTTTGGCTGACTACAATATCCAGAAGGAGTCTACTTTACATCTTGTCCTTCGCCTGCGTGGTGGTTTTTAATGGCACGGCACCCTGGTCCGCTGCCAGTGTCTGTGTTCTTTGGTTTTGCTTTCTGTGTTCTGTTTCTGTTTCCGGTTTCGTTTGTGGCCTTAATGACTTAGATTAAGCTGCAAAACGTTGTTTTATGCTATGCTTACAATAAGCTTCTGTTTTCTGTTGTCGAGACTTTTGAAATGGCCTTTAATAAGGCTTTGGTTTTCTGATTCATGAATAAATTGTCTTGTTTGTGTATATATGCTATGTTTGGTTCGTCTGTTTTAATTCGGTTGGCAGTTGCTTCGGATCTACCCCGGATTTACTGTGTGATTCTATAGGCAAGGTAGTGTTCCTGCACGGGGTCTTGGTGAGGTTTTGATCCTTTGATAATTAGCTTGTTTGATTTCTAAATTGGTATTGAAACAAGCTCTGTTTCAAATAACAAATGCAGACGGAAATTTTAAGCTGGCTTATAAAGGTGGTTTGACAACTAATGCTATCATTTACTACTAGCTCTATTATGGACTGTCCAGAAATTTACATGATCTGAAAATGTATATTCTTCATGTAATTAAGTACATGGACGATTGGATGGTTGGGTTTTGATGTTGATCAAACTTGTGCCTACACATGACGGACGGTCTTGGTCATGCAATGGCATTCTGCAATACGACACCGTTAGTTTGATAATAAAACTCTTTTCATTCATCTTGTTGGTGGGCTGCAGGCCTGCTAGCCTCTACGCGCGAATTGCCATAAACCTGACTTTGTTTATTTATGAATCACGTGATCGCTCTGGAATCACGAAGAGAGCATATTGTCACGGTCCGCAAGTGTGACACCCGCGATATGCGCCTGTACGCTAATATCGATACTGGTTGTGCTGATTGTAGGAGATGCGCTTCAGAAGAGGGCGTGTGGGGAATACAATGACGCTGGATCCCTTGGAGTTCGAGCAGCCGGCCGGTTGAGTTTGGGGAGCTTGTCGCTAGTCGAGGACTTAACACTTGAAGGGGATTTAGGCGGCCTCTACACACTTTGGGAATCGAGCCGTTCTCACCAGATGAGCCCGAGGCGGGCAAAACCAGTCGATATTGTGCCACTTCCAATAGGCTTACTCTTGTAGTATGAGATACGGGAGTGCCACATGGGCTCGAAACCGCTCGTCCTGTGACAAATGGTATTAGAACAACGTTCGGCATCTCTCGAAGCCCTCGTTGCGAGCTCGCCAAGCGCTCCAATGCCGCACCACGCAGGTCCCTACCCTTTTGAGCGCAAGGGTTGACAAGCAGGAGGAACAAGTGGGTTCTCACACCCCCAAGCGTTCGCACTGAGGCCGGCAGTGTCTACACGCAGGCCTTTTCCCCGGATCGAGGACGAGTAGGCAGGGACTTCATGGGTGAGATTGGTAAGCTGATCTTTTCGTTTTCGCGTGGAGGTGCACATTTGCGAGGCGTACTCTTCATGCACGAGGACGTGCATGGTTATGGCGGTGGGAGAATGTCACGGTCCGCAAGTGTGACACCCGCGATATGCGCCTGTACGCTAATATCGATACTGGTTGTGCTGATTGTAGGAGATGCGCTTGAAGAGGCGTGTGGGGGAATACAATGACGCTGGATCCCTTGGAGTTCGGGCGGGCAGCCGACCCGGTTGAGTTTGGGGAGCTTGTCGCTAGTCGAGGACTTAACACTGAAGGGGGATTTAGGCGAAGCCCTACACACTGGTTGGGAACTGGAGCCGTTCTCCTGATGAGCCCGAGGCAGGGCGAAACCAGTCGATATTGTGCCACTTCCACTAGGCTTACTCTCGTAGCACCGAATGCGGGAGTGCCGCACGGGTTCGGAACCTCTCGTCCCGTGACAATATGTTATAGATATCCTTATTATCGTCCTATACATTGAATTATTATTGTTCTTAATTTAAAAATATGTTAAATGCATGTAGATATAAGATAATATGGCTACATTATTTTTATTGGTATAAATTAAATTGTCTCTAATATTACTCTACTCTCTCCATAGTCCATTCCATGTTTGAAATATTTAATTATTTGATTCTAATCCAAAAGATAATATTTTTTTTAAAACTTATATGGAAGATGAATAAGTTATTTTATGAAACATAGCACAAAATTATCTATTATTTTAAAAAATTACTATTATTCAATAAATACCTTACTCAATATATCTTCTTAGGTGTGAGAGGTAAAATATTATATTTAGTAGGCCTAAATTTTTTAATTATATTTAGTAGAATTTTAAAATGTACAAGAAATATGTAGATTTATACTCGTAATAGACCGCCCGTTGTCATTTTTATATAAAATGCAGCAAATTCAAAAATTAATAAATATCTCATTACATAAAATCTTTTGAAATTGAGATAAACTTCAAATAAAGAAGCTAGCAAGGAGTGGTTACCATCAACTCTAGGACGAATTTCTTTTGAAAGTACTCTAGCACGATATTAATTTCAAAAGAAGCAAAACCCTAAGCATACATAAGTCCATGGACAAACAAAAGCCATTAGCATATGCCATCAATTTCCATGTTAAGCCTGCGTGTGATCATGAATCACAAGCATCCAACGCTAACCCTTACCAAGCCATCTTACAAGTTTAAGCCATGCAATCCCAAATTTTATTATTAAAACAACCCGTCACCACCCCAGTTCTCACCATCAACCAACACAAAGCAGATAAACCCTAATACTCAAATCTCTAACAGCAAGCAATGGCGAAGCTCGCTCCCCTTCTAGCTGCCTTTGCACTCTTCCTCCTTGTTGTCAACGCCTCAATGTACCAAACCACCGTCGAGATCGATGAAAATGTTGACCCTCAGGGCCAGCATTGCCACCACCAGCAGCTTAGGCACTGCCAAATGTTCTTGAGGCAGCAGAGCGGGGGAGTGGGGGAGAGGATGGGACAGCCGTCACTAACACCTCCGCGAAAGCTGTAGACAATTGCAGCAATTGGATACCAGATGCCGCTGCCCGGGACTTGCGCAAGCCTTGAGACGCCAGCAGCAACAGGGACCTCACGGCGGCCAGCAGGAAATGTATGAAACGGCAAGTGAAATGCCTCGCATGTGCCAAATGCAGCCCAATGAAGGGTTGTGACTTCCGCTCACGTTACAGCTCCTTTTAAAGGAGATCAATTACAAGGTGATCATGTGCTGGCCAGTACGTAGAGATGATGAAGATGTGCGCAGTCTTACGCGTAGTAGGAATAAATTAAGCTAATCACTTGTGCTCTAGTATTTAAATTAGCTGGAGGTTTGAGTGATTATAGCTACCTAGTAGTAGTAATTAATTGAGCACATTATCGTGTTTTTTGGTGAGTGAGTGCATGTAGATTTGAGAGGCTATGTAAATTAATAAGCATCTTTCAATAAATGGGTGGGTTATTAACAAGGATCAAATCATTACCACAATATATGGAGGTATAACATTTGTTACTTTTCTGTTAAAATCGTTAAAAAATTTATTTTGTTGATTGTGAAATCCCTTACAAAAACAAAATTTTCTTCTTTCAACCCGCTTTTTCTTCAGTTTTTAAAAATTTTCTATTATAAAACCTTCAAATTTAAATCCCTACCACATTTACCAAACCCTAAAAGCTAAAAATACCTCCACTGTTCCATTTCTTCCATTAACATCAATATTTTAAGAGGGACCGATATGTCATTTTCGTTTAGAATTCAAAATGTTTTTTCAATTGGAACTAATATAGTAATTGCACAAGAAATCAGTGTCACACAAAATGCTTTTAATGGCGTTTTAAATAAAAAAGGAACATCCTAATGAAGTTGTATGAAATTAACTGCTCCTTAACCAAAAAAAAAAAAAAACTATTCAAAGAGTTAATATATATATATATATATAAAACGAGTGGAGTAACAATTTCAATTCAATTGTGGTGGAGAAAAGTTTAGCCAATGTAACATCAGAGTTTTAATTTGTTTTAAGAAAGAAAGAAACTCTGAACTCAGGGTAGGCATAAACCTAGAACCCATGGGTTTACCCAAACCCAAACCAAATTAAATGGTTTGGGTTGGATAAATTATGAAAATGGATTAAATATGGGTTTTATATCAAAAACCATTTCATTATGGATTAGGTATGGTTTACCCATGAGTCATGAACAAAACATCAACACTTAAACTTGTCAAATAAAATAATAAAAATAAAAACAAATAAGTGAAAGGTCATTATTAAATTGTTCACGGTGTGATCAATTGTTAACAGTTAGAAAAGGAAAACAACATGTAAAAACAAATTTAAATTAAATAAATGCTACATGTAAAAACAAATTTGAATTAAATAAATGCTATTGTAAATAATTAAATGAGATGAAATTAGTGTTTAATGAAATGAAATCATTTTTTTTAATTTATGAACTCATATTATACTTACGTAATTACTGCTTTTATGTTTCTAATAGTAATAAGAAAAACACCAAATCTATATTTTTGTTTTCTTATTTAAATCAAGGAAAATTACAGTAATAATGTTGAGATGGTTTTTGAGGGCATAATTACCTAGCCCATTGGAAGGAAATAATTAATAATTATGAGAAATGATATTTAACCACTAATAAATTATTATTGTGACAGAAATTATAAAGCCTTATTATAAATAAAATTAACATTTTGTGTGCTATATTGATACTATAGCATAAATAATACTCCTTTTTTTTTTTATGGGATTTATTGACATTGATCCTCCATCTTGAAATTCATGAGCAATCAACCTACTGAAAAAAAAAACACCATTTGATAGAAATTTATCATCTCAATAATTATAACTCAAAGGATACATTTTTTTAGTTAAAGAAATTTTATTATTTTAACTAAATGGCACTTACATAAGTTTTTTTTTCTTTATTTCTTTCTTTGAATTTACCTGGTGATATTATGTTTGTGAAAGTTTATTATTAAAGTTTGCGTTCTTATTTATTGAGAATTAATGATTTTTGTGATTAAACTTTATTTTAATTTTCTAGTATTCTTTAATTTAAGGATTAAGTTATTGTAAAATTTATTATTTATAATTTTTATCACTATATATTTTTTCATGTCTTAGTATCAATTTAATAATTAATAATAATTAATAATTATTATAATTATTATATAATTAAATTTATTAAAATAAAAAATATTTTGATAATAAAATTCAAATCAAACCCGAACTAAACCCAAATAAGTTAGTTTGGGTTGGTTTGGGTCGAACTCAAATTTTTATGGTTTGATTTGGGTTGACTTAAAACTCAATCCATACCTACCCCTACTCTTAACTAATTAGTTCTCACCATACTAAAAAAATGCTTACTATATAAATTAGTGTAGGATCATTGGTGCAAGAGTCTCGCTCTAATATTACATAGAAGTTAAGTTTATGAGCTTACCTTTCATTTAAAATTTAGTTTTAAAGTTGAGGACTACATTAAATTTAGACACATACTTTAAGGTTCATTCTCAGTCAAAATAAAACCTCTTCGACCCTTCGTTGCATATAAACCAGTCTTTCTGTGTGATTACATCAGAAATTAGAGTAGGCTCACTCATAAGGGAATTTGACTCTGGAACCATATAAACCCCTGAACATAACTAATATCTAAAAACTAGCTAATTCAGAATTGAGAGTCGTATACTTGCATTAACCTAATATCTGAATTCAAGAACTCATTCTCAGCCGGAACAACCTCAATTCGGAAGACAGGAGACGGCTGCCTTACGCACGATCATTTTGCACGCCACCTCATTGACTCCATGTCAGCACTTGATTCAGGTGCTCTCCTGGTACCCAAATTTGGCAGGATTCGTTCCCTACTTCCTTATCCTCATGATCATATATATTTAAATGTATATATATGTGTCGCTAAATCCTTTCAAATGAATTAAAAATGTCTAAAATTTTCAGTGTATGAATGGTTTGATGCTTGAATTTCAGCTTGCTTTTGTTTGCGCTGCGGTAATGAACAATTATTACAGATTTTGTGAGTACAAATTAATTGCATGTGATTAGCTACGTGGACAGTTTGGAAGATGGATTTTGATGGTGTGGCTCTGCATTGTTTGCTGATGAAACTTGCTTACAAATGGACGGTTATGCAGTGCCTCCTCCAAAACGACGTCGATTTTTTTTTCATATTTCATTCATCTTGTTGCTGGGCTGCGTGCTCGAGTTGCTGCATGCGTGCGTGCTTCCTCGTAGATTAGTTCTAATCACGAATTGGACAAAAACTTATACTGTTTGTTTGTTCAGCACGTGATGGCTCTGGAATCATCTGAAAGCCATTACTATTATTAGAAAACTGCCATTTGAATTGAACGGCAGTAAGAGGAAAAAATAATAATAACAAAAACTGTTTATTGTACAGTATTATTATATTATTGTTACATATAAAATAATAACACTGTTTATATCAGAGTGCTTGTTTCTATCTTTTTACTTCTTATTATCGTACGCCGCAGTTTTGTATCATGATAACTAATGTCTTAATATTATTTATTTTTTTTATTTATTAAAAATGTTCTAAATATGTGTAGTAATGAGATAATATTTCCACATTGATTTTTATACATACTAATCTTAATTACAGGATGTGAGCGGCAAAGTATATCTTAACTTCTCGATGTTACTTAGAGTTTATGTCAAAAAAGGCAAATCAATTTATGTGACTGTCACTATACGAAGAACACACGGTGATTCGAAAATTACTCAAAATCATCATGCGCCGCCCATTATGTTACCTATAATTTTGCCACACTAATGTGTATATATCATGGAAATTTGATTTTTTTTTTAAATCTAGAAAAATAAATACGGCCTGTGGGTCTAATTAGAATTGAACTATTCCATCATAAAACTAAAGGGTTGTTTGTTTTTAAATTTAAAATCTTAATTTATTTTAGTTTAAGATATTTTAATATTTTAGCTTGTTTATTTTTTTATCTAAAGTTTTATGATAAGACATTTTTATTTGAATGAAAAAAAAAGTAAAATTTCAACTTTTATCTAAATGATGATAAAATGTTTGAATGGAAAATCAATTTTTTTCTCAAAAAATACCCTCATTAAATGTATTTATTTATTTCCTACCTAACTACAAGATATCATATTAGAATTTCTCTTAATCTCCATTCTTACTTGGTATTAAATACTTAACATACATTTAATTTGAATTCTAAATAAATTCTCTTATTATTAGATAACAACTTTTTTATGCATAAATTTTATGTTAAATTGTAAAGAATAATGTTTTCAAAATTATTTTTCATGAATTATATATCAAATGCTTACCTTATAAATACCTATTTAAACTATTGTCCTAGATAACATTGTAATTTGTAAATATATATCAATTTAAACTTCAAGCATATGTAACACTTTCAAAGTCATAAGTGTTAAAATGTTAGATTTAAGATGTTTTGAATTATAAAAACAAACAACTTACCACCTATACTCAAACGTCAAAAAATTAAAAAAATAAAATATTATTTTGACATATATATTTAGAGTCATTCGGACTTTAACAACATTAAGACACATTTAGATTTTAGGTAAAAAAGCAAATACTACCTAACTTAGATTATTCTAGTAAATTAATTGTGCCATAAAATCTATCCTCTCATGATCTCCTAAGGGGATATTTTTTACTCGAGTTATATAAAGAAAATTCCGTAAACAAACAAAAACAATTTTTGCCAGCAAATTGCATGTAAAGCCTACGTGTGATAATGAATCACAAGCATCGAGCACCTAACCCTCACCAAGCCATCTTACACGTTCAAGCCATGCATGCCCAAATTTTACTATAAAAATAACCCTATCACGACACCAATTCTCACCATCAATCAGCAAAAAGAAAATAAAAAACCCTAATAGTAAGCAATGGCAAAGCTCGCTCTCCTTCTAGCTACCTTTACACTCCTCTTCCTCATTTCCAACGCCTCCATTTACCGCACCACCGTCGAAGTCGACGAAGAAAACCCTCGGGGACAGAGCTGCCAGGAGCAGTTCCAGCAGCAGCAGCAGCTTAGGCACTGCCAAATGTTCTTGAGGCAGCAGAGCCAGGGGGGAGAATGGGACAGCCAGCAGCAACACCTTCGTGAATGCTGCAGCCAGTTGCAGCAATTGGAAACCAGATGCCGCTGCCAGGGACTTGAGCAAGCCGTGAGACGCCAGCAGCAACAGGGACCGTTCGGCGAACAGCAGGAAATGTTTGAAACGGCAAGTGAAATCCCTCGCAAGTGCCAAATGCAGCCCATGAGGGGTTGTGACTTCCGCTCACTTTACACGCCCTTTTGTAGGAGACTATGTTGGGAAAATGTGCTCTTTAAAAGTATATGTGTTTATTTAATTGTAATAAACAATTTTTCTGATTAATAAAATAAATGAGGTATTTTATTCAAGTATCTTAATTACATTAATATTTTGAGTAAAGTCCATTTGATCATATTATATGTATTTATGTGATCACCATGTGGATTCACAGGAGACATAAATACAAGTTATCTTATGATTAAATAAATTATGTTCGCAGTTGATAAATAAAGTTGGGCACTTTATTTAGGTATAAACTGTAATAAATTCATTGAATGATTTGTCTTAATCATGTATGAATTTATTGATGTAATCTGACTACATTGAACAGATCATATATGAGATTTAATTAACCTCAAATGATCATCGAATTATTAAATCTCATGGCATTGATTTTACTTGTAATCTTAATCTTGAGTTAGTTATGATTTCATGATTGTAATTGTTATTCCATTTGAGTTACCAATGGGCACACACACACACTTGTGATCAAGATTACCCTAGATCTTGGTGGAGGCAATTATGAGTATTGGAGTTATAGATTAACAATATAGAATTTATCGACACATCTCTTGATGGGTTTCGGCACTGATCATAGAATTCTCAGCAGTGTGTCAACATATTTAGTATGTTGAAAATGATCATTAGAGAAAACCAAGTAAGTATCAAGAACAAGATGTAATTAAATCGATTGGGCCGGTTGAGATATCGATTTAATTAATGATGTGGTATAAAGGATTATGCAAAAAGAAATCAATGTGGCAGGGCGAATTATTATTCGAGATACAATTATGGAGTCGGTTCAATCTTATAGTGGAGTAGAATTGGAATTCAATAATTATATTTGTTTAATTACAAATTTAATTATCAGAAGCCACTATCAGATGTTCCCAAATGATCCCCTTAGCTCATTTAATTGACAACACCATCATTGGACCCAAAAACAAGAAAACTCGATTAGGTGAAAATCATAATTATAATATCTTGTTAAAGCCTCTAGTATGTTATATTCAAGTGTAAAAGGGGCCATGATATTTTACAGAGTGGTCTCCATTACATTCTCTCTACTTTTACGTAAGTGGAGAGAAAGTATTTAATTTAAATATTTAAATATTTAAATTAAAAGAATTCTATTTTAAAATAGGAATCCTAATCCTAACATACTTAGGGTTTTTCATAAGATATTATAAAAGGGGTATTTTTCTCCTTTTGCATGAGAGAATGGAATCCCGGATTTTTGAGAAAAATATAGAAGACATCTAAGAGACGCCAGAGAGCAATTGGGAGTGGTGAAACAGAGCCCACACGCGTCAAATTGATCGATCTTGAGTCATAGCGCGGAAGATCGTTTGAGACGGAATCTGGCCGAGTGGAAGCAGACGCCCACACGTCCGATGTTGATCGATCTTGAAATATACGGAAGATCGTTTGGAGACGGATCTACAACTCTCATCGTTAAATTACCGAGTTATCAAAGGTACAAATTTCTAGATTACTAAATTCTTATATGTTGTATGAGATCGGTCCAAAAAGATTTAAATTGAAAAATTGAAAAACCTGAATTTCTCCCTACAATTGGTATCAGAGCCATCTCATATTAATATATAAGAATTTCGTATGAAATTAACTTTGTGTATTATGTATTAGAGTGGCACAATTTATTCAGATATATATTATTTGTTTAATATATGAATAAAGCATGTTGTGGTTTGTCTTAATTCATGGTTAGATTCTCATTGTATTTTTATTTGGATGCATGTAAGAGGAGTGGTCTCAAACCACGCGTTTCCCTCTTGATTTATTTTACTGCATAGAATTTTTGTAAGCCAAATATTGGCGTAGGAAATTTGTAAATCAATGAGGAATAATCACGCGACGACAGTTCGGAGAACGAAGGCTGGAAATTTTTCAACAGCGACCACGGACCAGCGCGCTCGCTACAGCCATCATGCGGTACACACTGCTCGCAGCACTCGCTGCAAGCGCATGCTGGCAGTGCGCGCAGCAGGCAGCACCCGCTGCCAGCAGCGCGCGATGCGTGCAGCAAGCAGCGTGCGCGGCCAACCTGGCCAGAAGCGCGCGCTGCAAGTGCAGCAGCAGCGTGCACTCCAGCAAGCAGCTGCAGCGCTCAACCAGCAGCCCCACCAGCAACGCGCATGCCAGCAGCGCACGCTGCGCGCGCAGCAGGCCGCGCGCTGGAGGCAGCACACGCTGCCAGCAACGCACGCTGGGCGCGCAGTAGGCAGCTCGCGCTGCAACGCTGCCAGCAGCAAGCACACGTGCGAGGCCAGCAGCAAGCGCGCGGAGGCTGGAAGCTTGCGGGCGTCTGGGGCTGGTGGAGGGCATCGATGGTGGCTTCCCGACTTGGTGGTGATGGTCAAATCAGCGATGGAGATGTCTGAACAGTGGTTGGTTTGTGGAGATGCGGCTGGGGAAGAAGGAGAAAGAAAAAGATGGTATTAGGTTTCCATGGTTTTTCTCATGGAGGTCCCTGTGGTTCCATAATTTTTCTTTTGGGCAGATACGTTTTAATTTTTTGTATTTAAGTCTAAAAATAGTTTTGGGCTTAATGAATCCTAGTTTTAGGCCCAATTGAAATTGGGCTTAATGGATTAAAATGCATAGATAAAATTAAACATATTAAATTTATTTTTGGTCCAAAAGTTTTATTTATTAAAAAAAAATTATTTAATTAATTATTTATTTTCTTTCAAAATTAAAATTGGACCAATAATAAATTTTAAAGCCCAATTTTCCCTAGTCCATTAACAAAGTCAAGCTTATGGAAGATGGACATTGACAAGAAGCCCAATGAAGATTAGGCTTAGGTTTAATGTAGTTTTTCATTTTAGGAAAGCCATGAATTAAGATTATATAATTATTTTTCTATATGTTATGTTTTGGATGATAACATGCCATGATAACATGTCATATAGAATAGGTAGTGCCACTCTATGCATAATGATATATGTCATTCATATAACATGAATTTATGTATATTGTTTGAAATTTGCAAATGCTTGATAATATGAAATATCACTTAGATAATATTATAGGAAGCATGCAATTAACAATATATGTATGTTTTAAAAGGAAAAACCAATTTTAAAATATTGAGTGGGAGAGGGAAAATTCAAGATAATTTTCCCATGGGCTCCATTGTTAGTTCAATAATAAAATTATATATATACCTCGACTTCATGATACGGTGCTTGCTCCTACTGGAGGTATATATATTAGATATTTTATTTGATGAACTTTTTAAAGATAAGATCGAAATATTTTTCAATCATTGATCACCCTAACGGTGGCTGCATGATATGAGAAATGCGTAGATTGAAACAATGGTTATACACTCAACAAAATTTGTTATTAACCTTCCCAACGAAGCTCATTAACAAATTTTGGCCCAAAAAGATAACGATAGTTATTTATCATGTTACGACATGAAAGAAAATAATCTAATGGTTAATTGGGTCTAGTAAGTGGCGGCATGACTTCCCAACGGATAGCTTGCTAAAGCGGTACTAGATTATCGTTACAATAAAATAAAAAATGCATTTATGGTTTTTTGCATTTTAGATTTTTATTGTGAATATTACTTGTTTCAATGTATTAATGCATAGATGTTTTATTTTTCAAAAATGTCTTCCTTAAGCCCACTTACTATTATTCTGAATCAAAACAAACTCACTGGCGAGAATTATATAGATTGGAAAAGAAATCTATATATTGTCCTGATCACTAAAATTATAAATATGTCTTAACCTGTGGCATGCCCCCAAGACTACCTCCACCTAAAATGCTCATAGAAATGAGAGGAGGCTTTATGAGAAATGACAAAAGGCCAATGAAATGGCTAAATGCTATATTTTAGCTTCAATTTCTAATATTCTGCAGACCAAACACTAGAATTTGGAAACTACCACTGAAATAATGGATAGTCTCCAAGAGATGTTTGGGCAGAGTACTCGCTTTGCGAGACAAGCAGCATTGAAGGGTGTTATGAATAGCAAAATGGGGAAGGGCACAAGAGTTCGTGATCATGTCCTCAAAATGTTGGACTATTTGAATGAAGCTGAGATTTAGGGTGCACAAATTGATGATAACTCAAAAATTGATATGGTGCTAGAATATCTGCCAGATACATTCAAAGAGTTTAAGGTCAATTATAACATGAACAAAAGAAATATGACCTTAACTGAATTGATGAACGAACTCCATTCTGTTGAAGAGATCTATCGTACTGAGAAATCTCTAGGAACCATAAATATTGCTGAAAAAGGTTCTTCTTCTAGGCCTAAGCCAAAAGGCAAGGGTAAGAAGAAAAATGGGAAAAAGAAATCGTCTACCAAGCAAGATGGCAAGCCGAAAGGCAAATGCTTTAAGTGTAGACAGAAAAGTCACTGGAAAAAGGATTGCCCTAAGATTGTAAAATCAGGTATGGGAAATCTTTTTGTAATAGAGGCCTGTTTAGTTCAGAATCCTATTGACACTTGGGTGTTGGATTCAGGAGCAACTAATCATATTTGTAATTCACTTTATTGGTTTCAAAAAACTAGGAAAATAAGTGAAGGAAGCGTCAAGCTCATTAGGAGCAGGATGACAGATTCATTGTCGTGTCAAAGAATAAGACTGGATCTGTTTTTATTATCTTTTAATAATGAGACTTTAGTTTTGAATAATTGTCTTTATGTTCCGATACATTAAGAGGAATTTAATTTCGAGTAGCTTGTTTGTCAAAACAAGGGTACACTCAGTAAATTTTGGATCCTCTGTTTATTTTTTTTATAATAAGAGTTATTTGTTCGGTACATTGGAAGATAATTTATATCATTTAAGTCCTATGATCCATTCTATGCATGACACAACATCAATAATGATGAGCATATACATTTATCTAAGAAAAGAAATATTTCTTCCAACCAATGTTACCTCTGGCATTTACGCTTGGGTCATATAAACCAAACTAGGATACAGAGAATGATCAAAGATGGACTCTTGGGTCCACTGGGAAATGAATTATTGCCACTCTGTGAATCCTGTTTAGAAGGGAAAATGACCAAAAGGCCATTCTCGGCCAAATGTGTACGTCTAACAAGATTTCACTTGAATTGGTACGTACAGATGTATGTGGACCAATCAATGTACAAGCTCGAAGAGGTTATGAGTATTTCATCACTTTCACTGATGATTACTCGAGATACGGTTATGTTTATCTAATGCGTCATAAGTCTGAAGCTCTTGAGAAATTTAAAGAGTATAAGGCTGAGACAGAAAAGCAATTAGATAAGAACATAAAGAAACTTCGATCTGATCGAGGTGGTGAATATCTCTCCGGAGATTTCAAAGAGTATCTGGTTGAAAATGGGATTATATCTCAGTTGACTGCCCCAGGAACACCACAACAAAATGAGGTAGCTGAAAGGAGAAATAGAACTTTTTTGGATATGGTGAGATGTATGCTTAGTTATTCAACATTACCAATCTCTTTTTGGGGACTAGCAGTGGAGACTGCAATTTACCTCTTGAACTTAGTTCCATCTAAGCCAGTGCCTAAAACCCCAATAGAACTATGGTCGAGTCGCAAACCAAGTTTACGACATGTCCGTATTTTGAGGGATCACCAAAGACATGTGCTTTGAAACTAAAGGCGCATAAGATGGATTCACGTTCGAGGTTTTCATGTTTGTGGGTATCCCAAAGGAACAAGGGAGGTTTATTTTATAGTCCTCAAGATAGGAAGGTAATTGTGAGCACACATTTTACTTCCTCGAGGAAGACTATATGAATAACTTCAAACCTAAGAGTAAGGTAATACTTGAAGAATCACAGTGATCAAAGTTGATGCTCACTTTCAACTCCCGTTATAGAACAGAAGAACAAAGAACAACCAAATGATCAACACAGATTATCCCCAAGAACCATCACTTTTAACCTCGTCAGAAGGGGAGGGTAACTAGGTTACCTGCGAGATACATGTTATTGGGAGAAACCTATACGGCTATCTCAGATAAACATGTACAAGATCCCACTAGCTACAACGAAGCTCTAATAGACAGAGATGTCGAATTTTGGAAAAAGGCCAAGAACACTTGGTATGCAAGTTGCAGAGATCCATCTATGGATTGAAGCAAGCATCCCGATCATGGAACATCAGATTTGATCAAGCGATAAAATCGTTTGGATTCATTCAGAATATTGATGAACCATGTGTGTACAAGAAAATTCAGGGAAAATTTGTAACCTTCCTAATTCTTTATGTAGATGATATTCTCCTTATCGGAAACGATGTAGGAGTATTAACTACAATAAAGAGTTGGCTAGCGAAACAATTTGATATGAAAGATCTGAGAGAAGCTAGTTATATTCTTGGTATCAAGTTGCTATGAGACCGGAAGAATAAAACGATAGCTTTATCTCAAGCGGTCTATATCGATAAGATATTGGCTAGATTTAGCATGGAAAATTCTAAGACTGGTTTGTTACCATTCAGACATGGAATTTTATTCTCTAAGGATCAATCACCCAAAACATCTGAGGAGATAGAGAAAATGAGACGAGTTCCCTATGCGGAAGCTGTGGAAAGCCTCATGTATGCCATGCTTTGTACTAGACCAGACATCTGTTTTGCGGTTGGGATGGTTAGCAGATATCAATCTAATCCTGACCAACACGATCTGTTGTCAAGCACATAATGAAGTATCTGAAAAGAACTAAGGATTATATGCTTGTGTATTCTGGTGATGAACTTATTCTAGTGGGTTATACTGATTCTGACTTTATGTCAGATAAGGATTCTAGAAAGTCTATTTCTGATTATGTGTTTACATTAGGAAGTGGAGCTATTAGTTGGAGGAGTGTGAAACAATCTTGTATCGTAGACTCCACAAATGTGTTTAATATGTGGCGCATCTAAAGCCGCAAAAGAAGCTCGTATAGCTCGCAAGTTCCTAAAAAGATCTTGAGGTGGTACCAGTAGTAATCGCACTTTTTAAACTATTTTGTGATAGTAGTGGTGCAGTAGCTCAATCTAAGGAACCAAGGAACCACAAGAAACAAAAACATATTGAGAGAAAGTATCATTTTACAAGAGAATAGTGTAGAAAGGTTATATGACAGTAACCCAAATGGCATTAGATGCCATATGGCAAATCTTATTACAATGGCCATCAGTGGGAAACCATTATAACTTGCACTTAGATCCCTAGAGCATGTGCTATATGCCAGATATGCTTTAAGAGCTAGTGGGAGATTGTTGGGAAAATGTGCTCTTTAAAAGTATATGTGTTTATTTAATTGTAATAAACAATTTTTCTGATTAATAAAATAAATGAGGTATTTTATTCAAGTATCTTAATTGCATTAATATTTTGAGTAAAGTCCATTTGATCATATTATATGTATTTATGTGATCACCATGTGGATTCACAGGAGACATAAATACAAGTTATCTTATGATTAAATAAATTATGTTATCAGTTAATAAATAAAGTTGGGCACTTTATTTAGGTATAAACTGTAATAAATTCATTGAATGATTTGTCTTAATCATGTATGAATTTATTGATGTAGTACGACTACATTGAACAGGATCATATATGAGATTTAATTAACCTTGAAATGACTGTCAGACTTATTAAATCTCATAGGCATTGATTTTACTGTAATCTTAATCTTGAGTTAGTTATGATTTCATGATTGTAATTGTTATTTCATTTGAGTTACCAATGGGCACGACACACACTTGCGGTCAAGATTACCCGGATTCTTGGTGGAGGCAATTATGAGTATTGGAGTTATAGATTAACAATATAGAATTTGTACGACACATCTCTTGATGGGTTTTCGACTTGATCATAGAATTCTCTGCAAGAGAGTGTCAACATATTTAATATGTTGAAAATGATCATTAGAGAAAACCAATAAGTATCAAGGAACAAGATGTAATTAAATCGATTGGACAGTTTAGATATCGATTTAATTAATGATGTGGTATAAAGGATTATGCAAAAGAAAGAAATCAATGTGGCAGGGCGAATTATTATTCGAGCAACAATTATGGAGGTCGGGCCCAATCTTACAAAGTGAGTAGAATTGGAATTAAATAATTATATTTGTTTAATTACAAATTTAATTATTGTAGCCACTATTGTATGTTCCCAAATGATCCCCGGGTTAGCTCATTTAATTGACAACACCATCACTGGACCCAAAAGCAAGAAAACTGGCGTATTAGGTGAAAATCATAATTATAATATTTGTTAAACCTTAATATGTTATATTCAAGTGTAAAAGGGGGGCTTGTGATATTTTACAAGGTGGTCCCTAGTTAGTTACACATTCTCTCTACTTTTACGTAAGTGGAGAGGAAGTATTTAATTTAAATATTTAAATATTTAAATTAAAAGGGAAATTATATTTTAAAATAGGAATCCTAATCTTAATATACTAGGGTTTTTCATAAGATATTATAAAAAGGGTATTTTTCTCCCTTTTGCGAGAGAATGGAATCCCAGGATTTTTGAGAAAAATATAGAAGACATCTAAGAGACGCCAGTAGCAATTGGGAGTGGTGAAACAGACGCCCACACGTCCAGTGTTGATCGATCTTGAGTCATAGCCTGGAAGATCGTTTGGAGACGGATCTACAACTGAGTGGAAACAAACGCCCACACGTCCAATGTTGATCGATCTTGAGTCATAGCCTGGAAGATCGTTTGGAGACGGATCTACAACTCTCAATCGTTCGTCTTCTCAGATTATCAAAGGTACGAATTTCTAGATTACTAAATTCTTATATGTTGTATGAGATCGGTCCAAAAAGGTTTTAATTGAAAAATTGAAAAACCTGAATTTCTCTCTACAGATTAATTATAAGGTGATCGTATGATGGCGGGCGCGTAGAGATGATGAAGAGGTGTGTAGAGTCTTATGTGTAGATAGGAATAAAGCTGATCACTTGTGCTCTAGCATTTTGGCTGGAGATTTGCGTGATAGCTGGCTAGTAACTAATAATAAGCACATTACCGTGTGTCTTTGGTGAGTGAATGTATGTAATAATCTAAGCATCTTTAATAAAAGTTTCTAGTTCTCTAATTACATGTCTTCAAGCTCGCTTCTGGTTAATTTTGGTGTACTTACATTTCCTTCATGGTTAAAATATCATTATCAACTGGTGTGTGTCTCGTGAGTAATAAGTGCACGTTTTTTAGAGGGAAAAAAAAAGAAAAAAACTTTAAGATTGAGTGTATTTTCTTGTTTTGACTAGAACATCCATGCATTTTCTTGCTTGTACTGCAGTAATTCTGTGAAATCTGCAGCATCTAGAAGCTGCATCTAGAAGCTGTGCCCCACCTTTGAAAAAGAAGAAGAAGAAAAACGAAACGGAAGAAAAGAACTGAAGAAAAATGAAACGGAAGAAAAGAAATGTCAAAATTCTTTTTGGCGTACGCGTTTTTAAAAATAATAAAATAATAGAATGCACATTAGCCAAATTTTGGCTATAAAAGGTGCGGCTTCCCTCATTTGTTATCATCGAATTCTTCAGTTCTTTTTCTTCATATAGAGGGTGATTTCAAGAGTCTAGTGATTTGAGAGTTTGGGTGTATTAGGGTTTTGGGAAGTGAGCTAAAATACCACAATACTTGTAATTCCTTTTCACTAGTGAAATATTTTCCTTCTGTCTTCGCCCGTGGACGTAGGCTAAAAGCCGAACCACGTAATTTTCTGGTGTCCCTGTGTGATTTTGTTGTCTCATTATTTCTCAATTTTACTTTAGCTGCGTGTCTGCTTCACCCACCAATTTCCTAACAAATTCTCCATGAAACTTAAAAAAAAAAATAAACTACTTTGATTCACATGGAAAGAATTCAGTACAACATTTTTGTTACGTTGATTCTCGATACACATTACTGACGGAAAAAAGATTTTAGTTTTGGGGTTTTATTGCAGAAATTATGAGCAACTTCACCCTATTACAAAAATGTATTTTCCTAAAAAAGATTCATATTATTTTTTAAACTCAAATGTATTTACTAAAAAATTTATATTATTTTTAAAAATTTAGAATAAAAGAAAATTTTAAGTAAATATTTTATTAATTTTTATATATACTCTTTTGTTATATACGGTAGAATCTCGTTAAATTAATAAAATTAATACTTGATGAATTAATAATTTTTATGTCGTTAAATTAATAAAATTAATACTCGATGAATTGATGACTTTCATTAAATATTAAATTTTTTCTATCCCAATTTGAGGCCAATGCGATAATTTAATAATTTGATAATTCATTAGATAATAATATTCGAAAATAATTAATTAATTTAAAATTAAATATGTATGATTTGTCTATGATTTTATTTCTTTATATATTTTAGATGTGAAGTCATTGTTTTATTCTATGTGTTATGTTATGAGAAATCTACTTAATATATTGTATTCAAAAAATTTTCTCTAATGGGTACCGTGTGATCGTGATCTAACCATTCACTCCAACCAAAAGATTATAAGTGACTGATTCATTAAATCAAAAATCAAATCATAATCTTACCACATAGCTTCTTGACAGACTCATTACATTCTCTAATTATACAACATATATATTTTAGAAAAATTCCTATTATGAATTAATAAATTAATAACTATCAAGTTATTAATATTCATTAAATTAATAGACTTTTCGTGATCTTTATTGGAACTTCACTGTAGATATCCGAAATTTAACTGTAGATCTCCAAAACACGTACTTCTTGTGTCATAAATTTAAACAATCAAGGAGAATTTAATTAGTTAAGGTTCTTCTTTATTTAAAACTATTGAAACTAAATTGAAAGTAGGAAAAACTAATTAATGGAGAGGAATTTGCAGTTAACAAGGACACGAAGAGTTTAAAATTGAGATAATGCTTATAGCAAAAATTCAACACAAACCCTGTCAGACTCTACGGTTGCTGTATTAAACAAGGCGAAAAGATTTTGATATATGAGTATATGCCTAACAAAAGCTTAGACATTTTCCTTTTTCATGTGTTTGTGTTTTTTTTTCCCATCATTTCAGAAAAACATTTTCACTACCTTTTACCAGTAGCCTTTGTTTTAACTTTTACCACTTCAGATTAAAGATATTCCTCAAGGTTTAATATTATAACAGATCCTTCTAGGAATGGCCTCTCAGATTGAGGACTACGTGTTAGAATCATTGAAGGAATTGTCCAAGGACCTCTATGTCTATACTAGTATTTTAGATTAAGAATTATTCACAGAGATTTCAAGGAAGTAATAATCTCTTTGATAAAGACATGAACCCCAAAACATCAGATTTTGACATGGTAAGAATGTTTTCTGGTGATGAGTTGTAGTCAAATACAAAACGAATAGTTGGAACTTAAGTATATTTGAATTGCATAGGTTATTTAAATCCTCATGCAAATCTCACTTGGTTGCTCTTGATCATAAATTCTTGCAAGATGGTTAACTATGTGGTGAAACAATAAATTTTGGTGGTTATATGTCATACTCCTAAAAGAACTATAAATAATACTAGATGAACTAAGTCTAGTAATACTCCTAAATGAATTAAGTTACTTTTAATCATTGTATTGGACAAGCATTTGAATATTATTTTTTTGTGTTCTCCAAGCTTGGGATGTGTAGAAAGATGATAGAGCTTGGGAACTCATGGATACGATATTACAATATCAAACATCTTATTCAATAGTGAAAAGATACATTTACTTGGCCATTCTTTGTGTTCAAGAAAAAGCAGTACATAGGCCAAAAATATCAGAAGTTGTCTCAATGCTTACCAATGAGATTGTTAATTTACTTCTCCCTATCAGCATGCTTTTCAAGCTGAAAAATTTCAGTTGAGATTGAAGTTTATTTGGTGAATTGCTTAACACTTTCAGTGATGGATGGTCGAATACTTAACAACTCAACTCTAATTCAAATTTGTAGAATTCAGCACCATTCTGTGTGTGTATATATTAATTAGGATATTTGGTGTTCTAAATATTCTCTGTTTCTCACTGGTTGGAACATTGAATGCAAGAAAGAGGTCTTATACGACAGCTCATGCGATGGTGATAACTCCAATGTTAAAAATCATTATACAGGATTTGGTATTAGTATTTCTTTTATGGCTATAGTTTTAAATTAAAAAAAATGACCCAAGAAAATAATTTTTGTACAAAAACGTAATGCAAGTGCATGCATCGTTAACAAGTAATAAAGTGATAAGTAGAATATCGTTCCCATACTGTATTAACTACCAAAATTAATCTAACTTTAATTTAATTTAAATTAGTTGAAACAAGAGTTGGAATTGAAATGAAAATAAAACTAAAATAACACAATGAACTTAATCACTATAGAGGTTGTATCTAAGAAACAATCAATAATTTAAGACTCTAGGGTTTTCGATTTACCAAAAGTAATTCCACGCAAATTCTCAATTTTAATCAATTGCTGTCCATCCTTTGTTGACAATAGAATTCTCTAAAGTCATTGTAACATCTCTCAAGCGTTAACAATATATTCCAAAGAACAAACTTTCTATATCTCTATGAAAATTCTACCCTATTAAAATTATTCACATTCAAGAACTCCGCTACAACTACACAAGTTTCATAGATATCTCTATCCTATGATAATCTCATGCCATTGCAATACAATGGCTTATTTAATTCTCACTTCTTAGTCTCGAATCAAATACCTACTCATGTAATTGTTGATCAAGCAATCACAAGCATTAAACACATACTGCAATATTCAACACAACATGAAAGAATAGACCTCAATATGATTGGAATAAATGAAATTTCAAATGTTCATAATCCAGCTACATCGTAGCCCTAGAATGAAAAGTTTAATTCATGATAAACACAAAATAAACCCTAACAATTGTCTTAAACATGATAATAGATTTGAGAAATAGAACCAATTTAGATAATTAAATCCTTGCGTCTCCGTCTTTTGACTGAATCATGCTACTTTTGTCCCTTTTCTCCCTTGGTTTTCCATCCTTTCTATCGCCAAAATCTTTATGTCGAAAGTCCCCTTTATCCTAGGTTTCTTTTCCTTTTACACTGCTTAATACTGGCTCAATTACGTGGCACAATATCGATCTCATGCCGCAGTGTTGAAGACCATAGCGTCATGGCACTAAGTTTCTGCCAAAATTTTGGGACCAAGGCCGTGGCACTGAACCACAATGCTAGAAGTGTCTCTTGCATATTTTGACCTCTTTTTTTTATGCCTAATTACGACTCGTTGTTGGGAAAATGTGCTCTTTAAAAACATATATGTTTATTTAATTGTAATAAATAATTTTTCTGATTAATAAAATAAATAAGGTATTTTATTCAAATATCTTAATTGCATTAATATTTTGAGTAAAGTCCATTTACTCATATTATATGTATTTATGTGATCACCATGTGGATTTACAGAAGATATAAATACAAGTTATCTTATAATTAAATAAATTATGTTCGCAGTTGATAAATAAAGTTGGGCACTTTATTTAGGTATGACTGTAATAAATTCATTGAATGATTTCTCTTGATCATGTATGAATTTATTGATGTAGTACGACTACATTGAACAGGATCACATATGAGATTTAATTAACCTTATAATAACTGTCAGACTTTTTAATCTCACAGGCATTGATTTTATTGTAATCTTAATCTTGAGTTAGTTATGATTTCATGATTGTAAATGTTGTTCCATTTGAGTTACCAATGGGCACGACACACACTTGTAGTCAAGATTACCCAGTATCTTGGTGGAAGCAATTATGAGTATTGGAGTTATAGATTAACAATATAGAATTTGCACAACACATCTCTTGATGGGTTTTCGGTACTTGATCATAGAATTCTCTGGGCAGAGTGTGTCGACATATTTGATATGTTGAAAATGGTCATTAGAGAAAACCAGTAAGTATCGAGGAATAAGATATAATTAAATTAATTGGACAGTTGAGATATCAATTTAATTAACGATGTGGTACAAAGGATTGTGCAGTAAAGAAATTAATGTGGCTTGGGACGAATTATTATTCGAGCATACAATTATGGAGGTCAGTTCCAATCTTTTAGTGGAGTATATCTGGAATTAAATAATTTGACTAGTTTAATTACAGGCCTAATATTGTAGCTACTATTGTATGTTCCCAAATGATCCCCGAGTTAGCTCATTTAATTGACTGCGTGGCTACTGGATTAATATGCAAGATAACTAGCTATTTGGGTTAAAAGCCTAAATATATTATTTAGTGAGAAGCTCCATGTAATGTACTTGTGTATAAGGGGCCTTATGTTATTTTACAATGTGGGCTCCCTATAGGAAAAAACAAGTAACGTAACTTTTATTTTTGGAGCCTAGGGTTTCACTAAAGAGAGATATAAAAAAACTTCTTTTCTCCCAAAAGAATAGAGAGGAGCCACTTTACATAGATCAGAGAAAAAAAAATTTTCTCTCTCTAATCTTGAGAGAAAAATTTTCTCCTGCTAGTTGCTATTGGTAGTGATAAAGGCGTCCACACGTCACGTGCATATCAAACCTGAGTTATAACCTGGAAGATCATTGGTGACGGATCGTGATCTAACAAATGTGGTGGTGACGGATCGTGATTTGGGAGCCTAATTCACTCCATGGAAAAAGCGAAGATTATTCATCTTTTCAGATTTTTAAAGTACGATTTCTAGATTACAAATTCTTATATATTGTATGAGATCAATCCTAAAAAGTTTTTATAAATATTTAAAAACTGATTTTTCCCCAACAATTGGTATTAGAGCCATCTCATATTAACATATGAGAATTTCGTATGAAATTAATCTTGATATTTATGTATTAGAGTGGCACAATTTATTCAGATATATATTATGTGTTTAATATATAATAAAGCATGTTGTGGTTTGTCTTAATTCATAGTTAGATTCTCTACTATATTTTTCGTTTTGATCTGTAACAAGAGGGGTGGCTTTTAATCACTATGTTTCCCTCTTGATTTATTTTACTGTTACAGAATTTTTGTAAGCAAAAAATTAACATAGGAAATTTGTAAATCGCTGGAGAATAATCACACGAGGACAGATTAGAGAACGAAGGCTGAAAATTTCAGCGGCAACAGCAGCCAGTAGTGCGCTGCCAGTAGCACATGCTGCCTGCAAGTGCGCGTTGCAAGCCAGCAACAACGCGCAGCAGTAGCGTGCGACCAGCAAGCATGCGGAGACTGGAAGCTTACGGGCGTGGGCTGAAAGCTAACAGGCATTTGCTGCTACGAGGGAGGTGTCGTTTGGTGGCTTTCCGATGAAGCTGCGGCAGTTTAATCGGTGTCGGAGATGCGATGAACAATGGATATCTTTGTGGGGTTGCGGCTGGGGAGGATGGAGAAAGAAAAAGATAGATTTAGGGTTTCCATGGCTCTTATCATGGAGGTCCCTATAGTTCCATAGTTTTTCTTTTGGGGAGTAAAGTATTAATTTTTTGCATTTAAGTTTAAAAATAGTTTTGAGGTTAATGAATCCTAGTTTTAGGCCCTATTAAAATTTAGGCATAATGGATTAAAATGCATAGATAAAATTAAACACATTAAATTTATTTTTGTTCCAAAAGTTTTATTAAAAAAATTATTATTTATTTATTTTCTTTCAAAATTGAAATTAGACCAATAATAAATTTAAAAGCTCAACTTCTCCTAGTCCATTAACAAAGACAAGTTTATGGAAGATGGACATTGACAAGAAGCCCAATGAAGATTAGGCTTAGGGTTAATGTATTTTTCATTTTAGGAAAGCCATGAATTAAGATTATTTAATTATTTTTCTATATGTTATGTTCTGGATGATAACATGCCATGATAACATACCATATAGAATAGGTAGTGTCACTCTATGCATAATGATATATGTCATTCATTAATTATGAATCCATTATATTGTTTGAAAATTGAATATGCTTAATAATATTGGATATCATCTAGATAATATTATAGGAAACATGCAATTTACAATATAATTAATGTATGTTTTAAAAAGGAAAAACCAATTTTAAAATATTGAGTGGGAGAGGGAAAATTCAACATAATTTTTCCCACGAGCTCCATTGTTAGCTCAATAATGAAATTATATATATACCTCGATTTCATGATACGGTGATGCTCTCTACGGAGGGTATATATATTAGATATTTTATTTGATGAACTTTTTTAAAGATAAAATTGAAATATTTTTCAATCGATTGTTCACCCCAACGGTGACTATTGATATGAAAAATACGTAGATTGAAACAGTGGTTATACACTCAACTAAAATTTGTTATTAACCTTCCCACGAAGCTCTGTTAACAAATTTAGACTCAAAAGGATAACTATAATTATTTATCATGTCTCTACATGAAAGTAAATAATCCAATGGCTAATTGGGTCTAGTAAGTGTAGACATGACTCCCCCAACAGATAGCTTGTCAAAGCGGTACTAGATTATCGTTACAATAAATTAAAATGCATTTATGGTTTTTTACATTTTTGTCATTTATTATGGATATTATATCAAATTATTTATGCATGGATGTTTTATTTTTCAGAAAATGTCTTCCCTCAGCCCACTTACTATTATTCTGAGACAAAACAAACTCACTGGAGAGAACTATATAGATTGGAAAAGAAATCTATTCTTTATCCTGACTGCTGAAAATTATAAATATGTTTTAACCCAGCTATGCCCTCCAGTTCCAGCAGATAATGCTCATAGAAATCAGAGGAGGCTTTATGAAAAATAGCAAAAGGCCAATGAAATGGCAAAATGCTACATTTTAGCCTCGATTTCTAATATTCTGCAGACCAAACATCAGAACTTGGAGACTGCCACTGAAATAATGGATAGTCTCCAAAAGATATTCGGGCAGAATACTCGCTCCGCGAGACAAGCAGCACTGAAAGGCATTATGAACTGCAAAATAATGAAGGGCACAAGAGTTCGTGATCATGTCCTTAAAATGATGGACTATTTGAATGAGGTTGAGATTCAAGGAGCACAAATCGATGATAACTCAAAGACTGACATAGTGCTAGAATCTCTACTAGAAACATTCAAAGAGTTTAAGGTTAATTAAAACATGAACAAAAGAAATATGACTTTAACAGAATTGATGAACGAACTTCATTCTGCTGAAGAGATCTATCGTACTGAAAAATCTCTAAGAAGCATAAATATTGCTGAAAAAGGTTCTTCTTCTAGGCCTAAGCCAAAAGGCAAGGGTAAGAAGAAAGCTGGGAAAAAGAAATCGTCTACCAAGCAAGATGGCAAGCCGAAAGGCAAATGCTTCAAGTGTGAACAGAAAGGTCACTAGAAAAAGGATTGCCCTAAGATTGTAAAATCAGGTATGGGAAATCTTTTTGTAATAGAGACCTGTTTAGTTCAGAATCCTATTGACACTTGGGTGTTGGATTCAGGAACAACTAATCATATTTGTAATTCACTTTATTGGTTTCAGAAAACTAGAAAAATAAGTGAAGGAAGCGTCAAGCTGCCGTTAGGGACATAACAGTTCGTGTCAGCAGTGAAGACTGGATCTGTTTTATTATCTTTTAATAATGAGACTTTAGTTTTGAATAATTATCTTTATGTTCCAGACATTAAGAAAAATTTAATTTCAGTAGCTTGTTTATCAAAACAAGGGTACACTGTAAATTTTGGATCCTCTGTTTCTATTTTTAATAATAAGAGACTTATTTGTTTTAGAACATTGGAAGATAATTTATATCATTTAAGTCCTATTATCCATTTTATGCATGACATAGTGATCAATAATGATGAGCATACACATTTATCTAAGAAATGAATATTTCTTCTAACCAATATTACCTCTAGCATTTGCGTTTGGGTCATATAAACCAAAATAGGATACAGAGAATGATCAAAGATTGGCTCTTGGGTCCGCTGAAAAATAAATCATTACCACTTTGTGAATTCTGTTTAGAAGGGAAAATGACTAAAAGGCCGTTTTCGGCCAAAGGTGTACGTGCAATAGTACTACTTGAATTGGTACATACAGATGTATGTGGACTAATCAATATACAAGCTCGCAAAGGTTATGAGTATTTCATCACTTTTACTGATGATTACTCGAGATAAGATTATGTTTATCTAATGCGTCATAAGTCTGAAGTTCTTGAGAAATTCAAAGAGTATAGGGCTGAGTTAGAAAAGCAATTAGATAAGAACATAAAGAAACTCCGATCTGATCGAGGTTGTGAATTTCTCTTAGGAGATTTTAAAGAGTATCTGGTTGAAAATGAGATTATATCTCAATTAACTGCCCCAGGAACACTACAACAAAATGGGGTAGCTGAAAGGAGAAATAAAACTCCTTCGGATATGGTGAAATCTATGTTCGGTTATTAGTCATTACCAATCTTTTTTTGGGGACTAGCACTAGAAACTGCAGTTTACCTCTTGAACTTAGTTCCATCTAAGTCAATGCCTAAAACCCCAATAGAATTATGGTCAGGTCGCAAACCAAGTTTACGACATGTCCGTATTTGGAGATCACCAGCACATGTTCTTAAACCAAAGACAGATAAAATGGATTCACGTTCTGAGGTTTGTATGTTTGTGGGGTATCCTAAAGGAACAAGGGGAGGTTTATTTTATAGTCCTCAAGATAGAAAAGTAATCGTGAGCGTACATTTCACTTCCCTCGAGGAAGACTATATGAATAACTTCAAACCTAAAAGTAAGGTAATACTTGAAGAACTGTCAAGTGATCAGGTTGATGCTCAGATTTCAACACCTATTATAGAACAAGAAGAAGAACAACAACCAGCTGATCAACACAGGATTATCCCTGAACAACTATCACTTTTAGAACCTCGTCGTAGGAGGAGGGTAACTAGGTTACCTGCGAGATACATGTTATTGGGAATAACCTATACGGCTATCTTATATGAACATGTACAAGATCTTACTAGCTACAACGAAGCTCTAATAGACAGAGATGTTAAATTTTAGAAAAAGGTCATGAATCAAAAAATAGAATCTATGTATTTCAATAAAGTCTGGGAACTTGTAGAAGCACCAAATGAGGTAAAACCTATAGGGTGCAAGTAGATCTACAAGAGAAAAAGAAGAGTAGACAGAAGGGTGGAAACATTTAAAGCAAAATTAGTAGCCAAATGGTTTACTCAGAAAGAGGGTATCGATTATGAGGAAACTTTTTCTCCGGTTGCTATACTTAAATCCATCAGGATTCTACTCTCTATTGCTGCAGTGCTAGATTATGAAATTTTGCAAATGGATGTCAAGACTGTCTTTCTTAACGGGCATCTTGAAGAAGATATCTACATACAGCAATCAGATAGATTCATACAAAAAGGCCAAGAACACATGGTATGTAAATTACAGAGATCCATTTATGGATTGAAGCAAACATCCCAGTCATGTAACATCAGATTTGATCAAGCGATTAAATCGTTTGGATTCATTCAGAACATTGATGAGCCATGTGTGTATAAGAAAATTCAGGAAAAATCTGTAGCCTTCTTAATTCTTTATGTAGACGATATTCTCCTAATTGCAAACGATACAAGAGTATTGACTACAATAAAGAGTTGGTTAGCAAAAAAATTTGATATGAAAGATCTAAGAGAGGCAAGTTATATTCTTGGTATCAAATTACTGCGAGACCGGAAGAATAAAACTTTAGCCTTATCTCAAGAGGTCTATATCGATAAGATATTGGCTAGATTTAGCATGAAAATTCCAAGACTGGTTTATTACCATTTAGACATGGAATTGTATTCTCTAAGGATCAATCACCTAAAACATCTGAAGAGATAGAGAAAATGAGATGAGTTCTCTATGCAAAAGCTGTGAGAAGTCTCATGTATGTCATGCTTTGTACTAGACCAGACATCTGTTTTATGGTTGGGATGGTTAGCAGATATCAATCTAATCCTGGACCTGAACACTGAACTGCAGTCAAGCATATAATAAAGTATCTGAAAAGAACTAAAAATTATATGCTTGTGTATTCTGGTGATGAACTCATTCCAGTGGGTTATACTGATTCTGACTTTATGTCAGATAAGGATTCCCAAAAATCTACTTCTGGCTATGTGTTTACATTAGGAAGTGGAGCTGTTAGTTGGAGGAGTGTGAAAAATTCTTGTATCACAGACTCCACAACTGAAGCTGAATATGTGGCTGCATCTAAAGCTGCAAAAGAAGCTGTATGGCTCCACAAGTTCCTACAAGATCTTGAGGTGGTACCTGCTGTAACTGCATTCCTTAAACTATTTTGTGATAATAGTGGTGCGGTAGTTCAATCGAAGGAACCACAAGAAATAAAAACATATTGAGAGGAAGTATCATCTCATAATGGATATAGTGCAGAGAGGTGATGTGGAGATTACTCAGATTGCGTTACAGTAAAACTTGGCAGATCCTTTTACTAAGGCCATACCTGGGAAACCTTTTAACTTGCATTTAGAATCCATAGGCATGCGTGAGATGCCAAATATGCTTTGAGAGCTAGTGGGAGATTGTTGGGAAAATGTGCTTGTTAAAAGCATATGTGTTTATTTAATTGTAATAAATAATTTTTCTGATTAATAAAATAAATGAGGTATTTTATTCAAATATCTTAATTGCATTAATATTTTGAGTAAAGTCCATTTAATCATATTATATGAATTTATGTGATCACCATATGGATTCACAGAAGATATAAATACAAGTTATCTTATGATTAAATAAATTATGTTCGCAGTTGATAAATAAAATTGGGCACTTTATTTAGGTATAGACTGTAATAAATTCATTGAATGATTAGTCTTGATCATATATGAATTTATTGATGTAGTATGACTACATTGAACATGATCACATATGAGATTTAATTAACCTTGTAATAACTGTTAGACTTATTAAATCTCACAGGCATTGATTTTATTGTAATCTTAATCTTGAGTTAGTTATGATTTCATGATTATAAATGTTGTTCCATTTGAGTTACCAATGAGCACGACACACACTTGTAGTCAAGATTACCCAGTATCTTAGTGGAAGCAATTATAAGTATTGAAATTATAGATTAACAATATAGAATTTGCACAACACATCTCTTGATGGGTTTTCGGTACTTGATCATAGAATTCTCTGGGCAGAGTGTGTCGACATATTTGATATGTTGAAAATGATCATTAGAGAAAACCAGTAAGTATCAAGGAATAAGATATAATTAAATTGATTGGACAGTTGAGATATCAATTTAATTAACGATGTGGTACAAATGATTGTGCAGTAAAGAAATCAATGTGGCTTGGGACTAATTATTATTCGAGCATACAATTATGGAAGTCAATTCCAATCTTTTAGTGGAGTAGATTTGGAATTAAATAATTGGGCTAGTTTAATTACAAACCTAATTATTGTAGCCACTATTATATGTTCCCAAATGATCCCCGGGTTAGCTCATTTAATTGACTGCACCTCTACTGGATTAATATACAAGATAACTAGCTATTTGGGTTAGAAGCCTAAATATATTATTTAGTGGGAGACTCTATGTAATGTACTTGTGTATAAGGAGCCTTATGTTATTTTACAAGGTGGGCCCCCTATAGGAAAAAATAAGTAACGTAACTTTTATTTTTGGAGCCTAGGGTTTCATTAAAAAGAGATATAAAAAGGCTTCTTTTCTCCTAAAAGAATAGAGAGCAGTCATTTTATATAGATCAGAGAAAAAGATTTTTTCTCTCTCTAATCTTGAGAGAAAAATTTTCTCCTGTTAGTTGCTATTGGTAGTGATAAAGGCGCCCACACGTCAAGTGCAGATCAAACTTGAGTCATAACCTGGAAGATCATTGGTGACAGATCGTGATCTAACAAAGGTGGTGGTGACGGATCGTGATTTAACAAGTGTGGTGGTGACGGATCGTGATTTAACAAGTGTGGTGGAAACAGATCGTGATCTGGGAGCCTAATTTACTTCAAGTGCAGATCAAACTTGAGTTATAATCTGGAAGATCATTGGTGACGGATCGTGATCTAACAAACGTGGTGGTGACGGATTGTGATTTAACAAGTGTTGTAGTAACATATCGTGATCTGGGAGCCTAATTCATTTCAGTGGAAAAAGCGAAGATTGCTCATCTTCTCATATTTTCAAGGTATGATTTCTAGATTACAAATTCTTATATATTGTATGAGATCAATCCTAAAAAGTTTTTATAAATATTTAAAATCTGATTTTTCCCAAACACTCGTACCATCATATGTCCTGAATATGCCTACAACTGCAAATAACGCACAAAACACAACAAAAGCTACAAAATTATTCTTACACTAACAAATTATCAAGTCTTAACCATTCAATAAGTTGGTATAAAACCAACTTATCAATAATTGAGTGTCAATTGCCGACATCATCCTTGTTGATGGTGATGATCCACTGCGCGCGGTAGCATTATCATAAGTAACTATTCTTTGGCTAAAATTACGTAAACCAACTAATTCAAATTTGAAATAAGTTTTTTTTTCCTTTCTTTTTTATTCAAGGCTGCTGCTTGAGAAAGGATTATTCTGAAAATTACTTTTACGTAGAAACCAAAGGAACCTTGATTATAGAGATGGCTTATTTTGAACTTGCCACATAGTGTTTGACTTAAAACATACATGCAACACTAAAGAACATTTTATTACATTACTTTTCACTTGAGTTGGCTTGAGTTTAGCTGCTTGATTGCCAATTGGTGTGATTATATAATCAATGTCATTGAGCTTTAATTCTATCTACACTTCTCGATTTTAAATGAATTACTAGGTCCTATTATTTCGGGATTAGGCCTTCGGATAACCGACTCCCATTTGCTAATCAATTATGGCCTTGGTAGGTGATTGTAGATTTCAATCATTAATATTTGGATTTTATGATGACTATGGGGGTTTGATATTGAATTAAGGATCGTCTGTTGTATATGATCATGATCTGTGGATCTCATATGGCTTTGCATTTAGGATTTTGAAAATCTATATTGACTTTAGGATTCTTGAGTTATACTACAGTTTCGTGTGCTTTGTCATGTGACTGTATGCAATTTTTAGAATACAATGAAATGGGATTAATTCAAAATGAGATAAATCTTAATTTTCACCTTTTAGTTTGACCTAGGTTGATGCAAGATGATTGTGTAGGATAGGTAGATTATTTTTCTAGGGACATAACTTTAGCCACAAATGTATTCTCGGCATATATAACATACATTTTCGAAGCTTGTGACTAGACAATCTAATCCAATACCATGATGCCATATTGATCCTTGAAAATTCCATTTATTTCAGGGTCATTTTGCAAGTTTTATTATTTTTTTATTTTTCCTATTTCTTTTAAGATTTTTATCTTTTTAATTAGATATTGGATTTAAGTGCCATTTGTTTTATTTTTGTTATTCCATTATTAGAATTTTATTATGTAATTATAATTCAGGTTAGCTTATTTTGATAAATTTGTGTTATTTAGGGTTAATATAAAAGGGTTATAAAACCTATTTTTGTCATTCAAACTTTCATCAATAATATCCAGACTTTCAGAAACTTATGTTTCTCTATCTTTTCTATCTTTATGTTTCCTTTTCATCGTTGATGACTCAATGTTAATTGGTTTATGTGTGCTTGCAATTATGCAAGAAGGGTTTTGGCGAGAGAATAAAAAGGCTCTTCATGAACTTCTACATAAATGTTAATTTCTAACTATCAGTTGAATTTACTATAGATGAAATGCTGATTTTTCATTAAATTTTTCAATTATGTAAATTTAGCTATAGTTTGTTATAGTACTATAAACTATTCTTTATGGTTTCTCAAACATACATGATGTTTTAGGAAATGCTCAAGTGAGGGATTGAAGCTGATAATTTAGCCTTATCGTTCATATTCTGCAAGCTTGTGGCAAGGGGTAGAGTGTGAGCGACTGACGAGGTTTTGGAAAAGATTGAAAAGCCGGATGTTAGTCAGTATTATGGATTGACAAAGGGGCTTTTAAGGTTGACAAGGGCAAGGAAGCAACACAAATATTCATAGACATAATAAATAGAAAAAAGTAATTGACCCACCTGTGAACTTTGACACCATGCTTAGGGACATGGTTAGGAGTAGAGATGGCTAACTGGGTAGGTGGCATGACACGAGCACATGTTTGTAGGGCATATAGCACAACACGACATGTACGGAGACTGAATTGGGTTGAGCTGAGAATTTTAGGCACATGGGCCTTAAAAGCACAACACAATTAAAGATGAGTTAAAGCACAGTATGTGAAAAAACCTACAATAAATAAGTTTTACTAGTGGGTTAGCATGTGACCTTTGAACCATCAATAACACGTGGACCGAAGTATTAAAATAAAACTTGAAAGTAAACTTAACATTTTATGATTTTACAAATAATTTGAAATAGAATCTTTTAATGTATTTTATTAGTGTAAATTTTAAAATTAATTTAATTCTTAGTTTCAAATATAAAACTCAAAATTATTTTATATAGGGTTGGTAATGAGACGGGATGGGATGAGATTTTTCAATCCTAGTTATGTCTCGTATATGCAAGTGAAATTAAATAATGTCTCATTCCCGTCCCTTTATTAATTTTTTTGTGTGACAAAGATTTATCCTACTCCCATCTCGTTAAATATCCCTTTCTATCCCATTGCTCTGAACAAGAATGTAAATAAATAATTTTTGACTTTTTTTTCTTTTAAAGATCATCATAATTCAATATAACAAAAATCTTAAATAAATACAAAATATATTTATCAAATAATAGTTTTATTTTGACTACGTGAATGTTTGAATACAATTTAATACTAATATTTTTTAATTGTATATTTGCTTCTATTACATGTCAATGTTAAGACTTATGGTGTGGAGGCTAAAAGGTATGGTTAGCAAATTATGGGCTTAGGCCGGGCTTTTTTAAGCCCAAGCCCAAGCCCTTTAAAAGTCTATTCAATATTAGATGGGCTAAGCCTGAATGGGCTTGGGTCAGGCTCAGGCTTCTAGTAATTATTTTTAATAAAGTAAAGAAAATGTAAATTAAAATGGATTATCTAATATATAATAGGATAGCTACCGTTAATATCATATAAAAATAATAAAAAATTAATTTAATTATACAAAATTAAAGCATGTAACATAATACAGTAATGTAACATAACATATAATAACCAAAACCAAAAGTCTTCAAAGAATAGTGATTGTAATTCAATTGTCCTATATTTATTTTTTTTTAATTGGGTAAAGATGCATATGGCATCTTTATTTGTACATGGAAGCTTCTCCCACACCATAATCAATTATCTACCAAATCTCAACAACCAATTGTTTATCAACTAGGGACATTTTGACTCAATAATCTCAGAATTTCTACAAAAAGGAAAAAAAAAAGATAAAACTCACTTGAGTTGAGGTGGAGTTGGTGGTGATTTTCTATTGGTAGTGGGTGTTGGTTCGGGTTGCGTGGATTCGCTGTTACTATAGGTATGTGAAACCAAAAAAATTATATGCGCTTGAAAATAGCACGCCAATAGCTTGACATGCTCTCTTAAAAAATTAAAAAAATAAAAAAGTTTGTCGCATTTTTTTCTTAAGCACAGCCCATAGTACGGCTCGGCACAACACGCGTGGGCTTGGCAAGTACGCCGAGCCCAGACGTACTGTGCCAGGCTTAAGCAAAAAAAAAGACACATGGCACAAAGTACGTGGTGGGTTGAGCCTTGCTGGCCCACGGGCCCTCCTGGGCCTTCATTTGACGATCGGTACGGCCTCTTGGTGATCTTTAACTAGAAGTTATGATAGGGTGAGAGTGATGAATAGAAGAGCTTATGTACCTTGATTTGAGTACAAAAAAATTTTGATTTTATTTCAATAAGGATTATGTAGTTATGTTCGAGGAAATGGCAAAGAAATTATTGGAGGTTGGATTGGTTTGATTTGGCTGATATATTTCGAAGATATGCAAATAAAATGGCTACTAGAAGGAGAATAAAAGTTGAAGGATTGAACCATGAGATGAGTCTCTTTACCAATGTATCATACATTCATATTTATTTTTGTTTATGTTGCTAAGCATTAGTAAGTAGCTTTTAAATATGACTAGTTTTACCTATACTGCAAAGAACTAGTGAGATAAATGCAAATTGGTGGGCTTGTACTACCAAGTGTCTTTCGGGATGAACCATATCAATCTACTGCCTTTGATGTAATTTCGCAGTTTGGTAATGACATAAAACTATCCATGCTCTTAAGACTACATGATTATAAGTTGTCAAAATATTTCATCAATGTGATCCAAATATTTATACTGTTGAGACTTCTATATCTGTGTCAACCCTTAATGGGAGAGGACAAAGCATATCCAGAATAAGGAAGCAAAACAATACAAATGGTTTGCACAATTTTTCAAAAATTCCTTATTAGAAACTCTGCATATACTTCCAAATGATTCCTAAGATTCAGTTGTGACTATAGGAAAAATGTTAATAAGAGTCATTGTTTAGGGTAAAAAGTATGACAACCAGGTACTTATGAGCAGAAAGGTGCTCTCTTCGACCAAAAGCAACTCATCATGGCAGCTCATGCATAAGGAGCCATCTTCTGGTCGCCCAAATACTTCACTTGGTTGGGGGTATGTGACAAGAGACTCTAGTCAAGTTGGATAAAAGTCTTGGCCACTAATCGTTATTAGGACATGGGTTTTCAACTGAGAGTCCGAATATGAGATCCACTCAAAGGTGGTTGTGCCCCTACTCACCCACGACGGTGTAACTAACCCAATAATGATTGTGGAGAGAGGGCCGAATATTCTAAATGGGTATAAATGACACAGAGTCGAAGGTTAAAGGGTTGGATAAAATTTTCTTTGACTTCATACATTATCTCTAGCTAATCTATTTCTAGATTCTCTTGGTTTTTTTTTTCTAATCTTCTTGAAAATTATGTTTTCTGATTTTGAACTAATATGACTAAGCCACAAGTTAGTGGTACAAGCTTTTCTAGAAGGAATCCGATTACTAACTTAAGCGTCAGAGGGTTATCGCTGGAAAAGCATCTGGCGCCCTCTAGCAGAGTGTTGTTTGCTCGAGGTCGAGGTTGTCTGCTAGAGCACATATAGTTGAAGTGCAGAGCTATTCCCTAGAAGTTACAAATTCAAGTGTTGATGTGATCACCTGGACGCTAACTGGCTCGACTAGATTCCAGCATCAACATTTTTGGTGCTGTTTGTGGGGAGTGAACGGAAAACCCCCACCAACTAATTAAATTGACAAAAAGGTAAGAGAAATGAAACTAGGAGGAAACGGAGCACAGGAAATTAATTACGGTGCAAATGAGGTGAATGAGAGGGCAATGCATGAACGAATAGAGCAAACTGAGAAACAAATTGAAACTCACAACTGTGTTACATGAGTTAAGAGAAGAACAAGTTAGGCTTGAAAGGAGAGCTCCAGTGGAGAATCAAGTTGCCTTAGAACCCAGTAGTAGAGTAGCTTAAGATGAATATAATTAGGAGGATGGCATTCAACTCCGTGGTGAGCAGAGTTTTGAAACGAAGAGCCAGTTTTGTAGGAATCATAATCAGACAAATAACAAAAGAAGAACGAATATTAAGCGGAGGGAACTTAGACAAAACCTATGTGACATCGAACATGAACGTGATCAGGTCGTTGCACGAAACCCTGGTTGCGCTATGGAGCTTAAGAGAGAGGTAAAAAGGCTGGCTCAGGTTATAAATGAGATGTAAGGTTGGAGTAAGGCACCGAGCTTAAGAATTATATTGGATAGTGAGTCTCCTCTTTCAACCGAGATCATAAGCACTGTGATCCTATGAGACTTTTGATTCTTAGACCTCAAATACACCGAAAAAAGTGACCCTTTGGTACACATCAAACGTTTTAATAATATGATAGGGGTGTAGGGTTTGATGTAGGCCCAGAGGTGTAGAATATTTCTACTATCTTTGGAAAGGTGAGTGTGAGAATGGTATCAGAAACTGCCCAGAGAAAGCATAGAAAGTTTCGAGTAGATGTGCCAGGAATTCATAGAGCAGTTTTGAGAAGCAGTAGTTATGGAGAATGACATGATGGAGCTGATCGGGATCAAGGAGGGTGAACATGAGCCCTTCAGAGAATTTTTGAAGAGATATCACCACGCAGTCCTTAACTTCAGAGCCTTTAACTATCTTCAAACATTGAAAAACCTGAAGAAGATGGTACAAATAAGTTGAATATGGTATAACTTAAGAAGACCAGTCGTAAAATCATACTCCATGGTGTACGAATAGGTGAAGAGAGATATCGAAATTAAGGATGAAAAGGTGATGAGGATCAGAAGCAAGTAGTTTGAGGATTTATGAAGAAAGAAAGGAAGGAGGCCCATTAAGCAAAGTGACAGACCATCTTTAAATGAAAGAGAAAATGTTCTAGCACTCCCTTAGCAAACCCATCAAAGGCCACCTCAATTCTAATGAAGCGGAGTCCACCCTGGTCATTCACCGAACAGAGACCACTAGGAGATCGCAACCAGTTGTATAACCATCCTTATTGCAATGCCTCAATAAATTACCATATACAAAGCACTAGAGTAAACAGATCAAACCCCCAGTGTCTATCCCCATTCGTAATAATTTTGCTAAGGACAGAACTATGCAGATAATCGACCAGAGCTTGGCTTGCGGGTGATATACCTTCCTGAAAGTGCCTTTGGATGAGTTATAACATATAATAAATAATAGAGGTCTACTGTGTCCCCTAACCCTATTAGTAAAGTGGCCAACAAACGGAAGAAGATTAGATTTTGTGAGTTCCACAACACTCATGGTCACACCATAGCTTAGTGTTGTGACATTAGAAATAAAGTTGAAGACTTAGTAATTCATTACCTGGACGACCTCATTGATGGTGCCCATTGATAACTCTATGAAATGAGAGTTATCATGACACTTTTGGACTCAAACCAATATTACTTAGAGAGTAAATAATGTGTTTATATTGCATTTTAGTTATATTCAACATAACCATTTATTTGAGTTCAATTTTAATAAATTAATTTTGTTTTAGATCATTTTGTGCTCATATTATATGCATGATTGTAGGGGACCAAAAAGCTCAAGTTTTATGGATAGAATGCTGCTAGAATAGACTTGCAGAGATGATAAAAGAACTTGGTTGTAGAGGAATTAAAATAAATCTAAAACATTGAAGATGTTGCAGCAATCTTGTAGCAACGGCAGATTGGATTTTGAGCGCGATAACTAAAAGATTGTGATCCAAGGTTTCTAAAAACAGAAGATACGCACAACACGCTTTTGAATGCCCTAATTTCAAGTTGTAAAAGGAGCATGCATGAAAAGAAAAAGGGAGAGACATCACTCAAGGAAAAATAATGAAGAAAAAAAAAAGAAAATAGAGAATAAGAGAGATTTGAGGGCTGCAACAGAGGATTTAAGGAGAAAATGGAAGAGAAATCACCAAGACTAAATGAAACGTAACTTTTCTTCTTATTTTCATGTTTTTATTTATTCAGAGGAATGTACTTAATGGCTAAAACGATTTTTGTTACTATTGTATCGCAAATCATGAACTAAATTTTGTTATGGTCGAGTTATAAACAAACTTAATGGTTATTTGATTGATATATATTTATTGCATGCTATAACATTTTGTCTTAATTTTACTTATTGCAATTGTCTATTTCCTCTGATCACCCATTTAGTGGATACTATCTTAGAAAAAACTTAAAAAATGTATGACTTAGTGGTAAAAAAAATAAGACAGTACTTAGTTTTAGATTGGGGTTCCCAAGTTGAGTTAATCTCGATTTGAATAAGGTCATACTTGATATAAAATTAGTAAACTAGACAAAGGAATTCACCTTGTAGGGCAATTGGAAACTAGAACACTTAATGTTGTATCTAATGTTAGCATAACAATTGGTTACTGTTAAATTGCATTTAGATATAAGATATCCAACAGGTCATAGTTGAGGATGCATGAGGGATTCTGCGCAGTGCTGTAGTAAATGCTATAGCAACAGGATCTTAATTAGAAGAGCAATCAATACCATTAAGTAAGTTTAATCACTCAACAACTCTATTTCCATTGAGTTTGTCCTTGTGTTTAGCTTGAAAATTTTTCTTATTGCATTTTGTTATTTGCATTTTTAATTTAGTTAGTTCATTAGTTTTATTAGATATTTTAATTTAATTTAAATTGAAACAACACTGTTAATATTATTGTCGCAAATTTGATAACATCAATCCCTGCGGAGACGATCTGAATATTCATCAATATATTACTTGTTATGTACACTATAGCAATAGAAATCACCTAACAAGTTTTTGGCAACGTTGCAGTGGATTGTTTGTTTATTGTGATTTGTAAAATCAATTTTAATCGGTACTAATTTTTAGTTTTATTTTAATTTGTTTACTTTGTTGACAGAAGTATTGTAGCAACTCTAGCATGCGCAAATACAAACCTGTTGGATTCCAGTTTGATTCAAAAACTGAAAGAACTACAAAGAGATTGAGAAATTGAAAAAAAAAAACTGTGCAAATATAAACATGGATGATTTGCAAGATATATGGAATTTGAACTCTCGAGAACTAATCAATGTATAAAGAGGTCAAGAAGGTTAGAATGGGTAGATTATAGATGGGCAACTAGGAAACAACAATATTATCCACATAGCAGACGACAGAGACAGAGCCATAAGAGATTATGTCGTGCTGACCCCTCAAGCCATAAATCCTAGAATAGTTAGAACTAAAGTGTAAGCTGATAATTTTGAGATTAAACCAATGATGTTTCAAATGCTTTAAACAGTGAGGCAATTCAATGAATTACCATTAGAAGATCCTTATCTGCACTTTAAATTATTTTTTGAAATAAGTGATACTTTCAAGATTGCTGAAGCATCATAGAAAGCATTGAGGCTTAAACTTTTCCTATTCTCTTTAAGGGTTCGAGTAAGGGCATGGTTAAACTTTCTGATACTTGACTCTATTACTACATGAAATAACTTGGCTAACAAATTTTTAATGAAGTACTTCCCACTGATCAAGAATGCAAAATTGAGGAATGAGATCATATCTTTCCTTCAACTTGAAGATGAAAGTTTGTATAATGCATGAGAAAGTTTCAAGGAGTTACTCAGGAGATGTCCTCATCATGGTATTCCTTGTTGTATTCAATTGAAAACGTTTTGCAGCAGTCTCAACCTAACCATTAGATTGATGGTAGACGTTTCAGCAAATAGGGCCTTCCTGTCTAAGTCTTACAATAAAGCTTATGAAATTTTAGAGAGGATAGCCAACAACAATTATCAATGGCCATCTGCCAAACAAGTTACAGCAAGTGAAAAAGTAGGAGTTCACAATATAGACGCCTTGACATTTCTATCAGCCCAAGTAACTTCATTAACAAATATGGTGAAGACTATGGCTACAGCTCTAGCAACTAGCAACCAAATTGCTAACGCATTTTGTGTTTATTGTGGAGAAGGGCATCTATTTGACAAATGTCCTGGAAATCTAGCTTTGGTCAACTATGTGGGCAAGTTCAATAGGTAGAACCATAACAATCTTTATTTAAACACTTACAACCCTATATGGAGACAATGCCCAAACTTCTCATGGAGTAATCAAAAACAACATGCTACAGTATCCAGTGAACAAAACAAGCCTGCTCAATCATCTAGATTTCACCAGCAAAATCAAGGACAAAGAAACACCAGCAATGATGAACTAAGTTCTCTCGAAGCTTTGATTAATGAGTATATTGTGAAGAATGAAACAATGGTCCAAAATTAAGATTTGGAAAGGTTCAAGAAGTGCTTGAGCTTAACTGGGATATACAATCTCTAATTTACATAAGGTTGGTGAAATAATCAGATTTGGTATTTGATTCAAGGTGGAGAAATGTAAAGTTAATGAATATAAACACAAACCAAAGTAAATGTCAACGTATTAAGTAATTGGCTAATTTAGTTATAAAGTCACATAAGGGGTAACGTGAAACGACATTAAGGCTTGCGTTTTGGTCATAAATGATTCAAGAGCTGCTCATGCCAATTCATGTGATTATATAAGTGCCTCCAAGTTTGTTTTACCAGTCATGGACACGTGGAAGAAAGCTATGCTATCTGGGTTCATTGTTTGTTACTCTGCTGCAATATAATACTGGTTCTCCAACTCATTCTATAGGTGATTTCAGAGTATTCGAGAGAGATTTTAGAAAGAAGGAAAGTTATTTCTTGAGCTCCGAAATCTCAGCTCTGTGTACTTATAATTTCCTCTTTAAATCAATCAATAAAACAAGCTCTGATGGTTTCACTTATGGATGTAATTCTTGTAAAAGACTGAACCACATTATCTCTTATGTTCTTTGTGATTTTGCTTCTGATTCATCTTTTCTGTTGTTTTGATTTCTATTCTTGAATATTTGAGCCTATTTAGAGAATATTGATTTGATCTGGTTTAATTTTGTGCTTGTGTGCAACTTGTATTGATCTTAATCAAAGATCTTGGGCAGGGTTTTAATTTGATAAGTTTAGTAAATCAATCAAATCTCTACATAAAAGACATCAAATTTGATAGAGAAGAGGCTTTGAAGAGCATAATCAGGTGACATATAACCACTGAAATTCATTATTTCATTACAAACTTAACCATCTTAAAAGGATTTATGGACACGACTAAGCAAGTGATTCTGCATGAGGATTTAAAAATCTCTACAATTTAAATATACTCACTAAGTTTCAACTATCCTTTTCACATTTGACTGCAATTCATCTCTAGCAAACATTCTTCCATGCCAAAGTGCGATATTTTAAGGTTTCTTTCTCTATATAAGAGAATATTACATGCCTTGAGATTTTTGTGAATAACTATTAATCTAGATAGTGGTGAAAATATAGAAGTCCTTGAGCAATTCCTTTAATGATTCTAACTTGTGTTTCCCAACATAAAAGTTCTTTTTTGGTGGGACGTGTTACAATATCAAACCCTTACATAAGGAACATTATTGAGTACTAAAGAATTGATATTTATATAGGGTAAAATTGTCATTTGATGTTCCAAGTCTGACTAACATTTTCACTTTTACGTGTTTGAATCCTTTAAGCTTTTATTATGTGTGTTTTATTATAATTTAAATATTTTATATATTTCAGGGATAATTTGGCCATTTCATGACTAACGAGAATAAAGAGAGAAAGAAAAAGTTACAATACTGATCTGATCATGCTGTTACACACTTATTATAAAAACGCACTTAAAACCTGTACACAAAATTATATACAATATTTACAAAAAAAAAAATTAACTCCAAACATCTATAATTGTAAATGATACAGGTTAGTTATAGCTGAATTTTCTATAATTCTCACAGATAGAAAAGCCGGCTGTCTAGGAGAAGGTAAATTAAAAGAGTTGATAACCAAACGGTTAATAAAGTGCCTAATTCATGCTATTAGTTAGGCCACTTGGATGATTAGCTATAGCTTAATCTTCACAGTTACAAATGGTATAAATAGTGTAGTACAAATTCATTTTTTTTAATAAGCAAAGAAAAGTCCAGCTCAATGTCCCTCGGATTTTGTACTTGTTCTAGCAAAGAAACACTGTGGTTCTAAGCAAAATATCAAAAACATTTGATTCCTTTCTAACTGAGAACATAGAGTAAGGCTCATATGGCTACCGAGCATCCACCACTGAAAGTGTTAAGCAGTTTCCTAAAGAGGCTTCAGCCTTACTATTTGCTAGCAGAACTGACCTTTCCACAATTTGCACATATGAGAAAGCAGGCTGATGTGGGGAAGGCAAATTAACAATCTCATTTTTTAGCATTGCGACAACTTCCAACATGGTTGGTCTATCTGCTGCATTCTCTTGAACACATAGAAGGGCCACCTTAATGTATCTCGTCACCATCGGATACAATGCTTCATTTTGCAGCGTCGGATCCAGCAACTTCCAGGCTCTGTCATCCTTCCACAAATTCCAAGCCTGAAGTAGAACAAAAAATTCAAAATGCTAAATGAGTAAGTCAGCCCTCATTTTAGTTCTACCAATAGGAAATTTTTAACATTCCAATTCAATATTTAAACTTTATTCCTTCACAATTATTGCTAGATTCATTGCAATATGCTGAAATAAATGAGAAATATTCTCACTTACATGGCCAAGAAGGGTGAGGGAATCAGTATTATAAAAGCGTGTATTCTTCTTGCTACTCAGTGTTTCCAACAGTAACACTCCAAAGCTAAACACATCAGATTTGATAGAGAATAGGCCGTGCAAAGCGTACTCAGGCGACATATAACCACTGAAATTCATTGTTTCATCAAATATTCAACAATGAAAGCAAATGATATTTGCATGAGGATTTAAATAGTCTTAGGAATCAAATTTACTTACTAAGTTCCAACTATCCGTTTCGTATTTGACTGCATCTCATCACCACCAAAAGTTCTTGCGATGCCAAAATCAGATATTTTTGGATTCATGTCACTATCTAAGAGAACATTGCTTGCCTTGAGATCTCGGTGAATAACTCTTAATCTTGAATACTGGTGAAGATATAGAAGTCCTTGAGCAACTCCTTCAATAATTCGAACACGTGTTGTCCAATCTAATAGGTCTTTCCTAGCAGGATCTGTTACAATATCAAACCTGAGGAATATTTATAATCTGAAATGATACAGGTTAAAACAATGGCTACAGATAAAAGTTAGCGAGAAATTGTAAATATTTATTTCTTGAATGATGGAGAAAAATACCAAAAAGGAAAAAGTCCAAGCTTTTGTTAGCCATGTACTCATATATCAAAATCTTTTCGCCCTGTTCAATACAGCAACCCAAGAGTCTGACAAGGTTCCTGTGTTGAAGTTTTGCTATCAGCATCATCTCATTTTTAAACTCTTCTAGTCCTTGTCCTGACTTACTAGAGAGCCTTTTAACTGCAACTTCCTCTCCATTAAGTAGTCTACCCTGTTTCCAATTGCATATTTCAACATAACGCTCTATACTCTGTTTATTGCAGCAAAGTTCACAAGAATGTTACCTTATAAACAGGCCCAAAGCCACCTTCGCCTAGCTTATTGTCTTCCGAGAAATTATCTGTAGCTGCTGATATGCTAGACAAGCTGAAAAAGAACCAAGATTCGTTACTCTTTCCCGTTCCAGCGCTATCTCCCTCACAGAATTCCTTTGCTCTGCTCATATTGCCCATATTTATTTCAAATAATAACATATCTTGGCTTGCTTCAGTTCTTTCTGTAAGCCGGTTTTAAAAAATATGAGCATACGTTTTCTCATGTGCACTCATAGACTCATGGGGACACAAAACATAAGACAGTGATTTAAAAGAATGTCACCTTTCTCTTTGAGCTTTTTCTTCCTTCGATAAAATATGAGAAAAGCGGGAAGAATTGCCAGTGGAAGAGCAGCTAGTACCACTATCCATAGTGGCTTCTTCTTTCCTACACCCAAAAATATATATGCTATCAAAGCCAGTCATTGGTAGAAAATAAATTCCAAGTTTCATTTTGCCATAAAAACTGGGAAATAGCCAAATAAACCCTACTTTGTTTTAGTTTCTCTATGTATTATTGTGGCTCATGTAGTTTATAACATTCAATTCCCGAAACAAGTAGGCAAGTGCAATTCGATTTAATCGGAAGGCACAGCTTTTAGAAGGAAGCCTTGCAATAGCAAAGACGTGGAAAGCTTTGCAATATCAACTTCAATAATGCAACAATGTACCTGGTTCTGAAGCTGGTGCTCGTAAGTAGATAGACTGTCCGGTAAGGTTTGCAGGTGTTTTTCTCATATCAATCAGGTCCCCAAACCACATTAAGCAGCCACTGCCTCCTCTGGTTAGGTTGGAGTAGGCATAAGCTCTACAGGTGCAGTTATTCAAGCACTCAGCTCCACATTCCTCAAGATTCATACCCTCATTTAGCGAAACCTCTAGCAAGTCAGGCACTTTCATGTCATCAAACCTTTTAAACTGGTTTGCAGTATTGCAATCTGACAAATGGCTTCTCACGCATGTTGTGGACCATGTTTGGTTGTGTTGTGAATTGAGTTTGAATCCCTTCAAGCACTCACACTTAGGTGGATTATCAACATTGCAAATACTGTTAGCACCACAACGCCCATAATTTTGACAAGCATCACCGGGGGCTGAGAACACGACTTGCCATCCGGAACTCCCCTCGTTCCATAATAGCCGCTGGATCTTACCTAATGGGTTGATTTTTAACATCATTATGCTTAAATTATTGTAGGATTCATACCTGTAATAAATTTCATCTTCCGTATCCACCAAAATTATTTTGTAAAGATAGTCTATAAATGTAGGAGCATCTTCAAAGATAAATCCATTCCACGGTCCAATACGGGCTAACTTCACCGATCCCTTGTAAAGAAAAATTTGAGGTAACACATGTATGTCAAGTCTGTAAGTGAATTTTCCTGGGGATGGATCATCAGCGGTTCTCCACGACGTTAAATATCGTTCCCGACCAGTCTTTAAATCCCAACCCACCTTCATGCCCGGTAACAGAGTGTCTGATGGGAAGTCAAAGCTCTGCCACAGATAGCTACCTTCAGAAGTATTATTGCTAAAATTTTCCCTTAGAACAAGGTTTCCGGTATCTAACAGCTGTGCCACTGGATTTTTTGCTTCTTTAGACATGTTCGAAGACCAGATGGTGCCATTTCCTTGGTTGAGAAGCACAAGATTCCCATTGTTGTTAATAGCTAAAATTCCATGTGGATCAAGAATTGGGCAATTTCTATTAGCGACCCAAACAACTGTGCCAGGGCTCTTCTCATACCATATTCCCAAATACCTGTTCTTTGAATTACCAGTAGAGAAGAAGCCTAGTTCAAACCTTTGAGATGGTGAAACCAACTTCTCACCATCACGGATGAATGTTGCTGGAGTTATTGAGTCTGCTGCTAACGAAAACTGCAAGGTCAACAAAGAGATCAAATAACTGATGATGTAGAAGCTAGAAAGGTTCTCCATTCTTAAAACTGGATGAAAAATATCTAAGATTGATTGAAATAGAATTAATATTCATCTTCTAAAATATTAGTCCTGCGGAGTGTTGAACAAGTCTATTGAATTGACCTGCTGGTGTTGAATTTTGAAGTCTTGTAGACTCTTATAAACTTTAGTAAAATGGTTAAAAATTATTTAGTTGTTGAAAAGGGGGTCATTTATTATCCACCTTCTTCTAGCTTATTTTCTACGGAGAAGTTATTTGTCGCTACATTTATGCTGGCCAAGTCGAAAAATGGAAACAAGATTCCTTTCTCTTTTCTCTTGCTTCTGTCGTATTGCCCATATTTATGTCAAATGATGACATATCTTGACCGATTTCAATATTCTTTCTTTCTGCAAATTAGCGTTAAGAAAAGCATACATTTTTTTCAATTTTCACTCACTCATAGATACAAAAAATACGAGTAATCAAAGAGAAGCTCACCTTTCTGTTTGTTTTGTCTCCTCTAACGACAACATGGGCAGACCTAGTTAAAGCTCAAGAGGGGCTTTAGCCCCCTCTGGGACATTTTTTTTTTCCTTCAAATGTACCGTAAGCCCGTTCTTAAAGAGCTAAATGAAAATATTTGGGCACATTTTTCATATAACAAAATACCTGTAGCTTAGAGTGCCCAAAAAAAAAATACTTGTAACTTAGTAGTAAGAGTGTTTTTTAATGATTTTATAGACTTGGATTCAAATTCCAATAGCCATGTAATTTTGTTTCTTTAGATATTTGGTTCTTAAAAACTCAAATTCTATTATTTTCTCTTAAATTTTAAAAAATAATAGTAATAAATTATTTATTTTAAATGCTTGGACCCTATTGTGAACTTTTAAAGAAATAAGCACCCTAATGAAATTAATTTTTTTTGAACTAAACCTCCTCCTGATTTAAGTGTCTGGATCGCCATTAATTGGCAAAATATGTAAAGAGCTAGAAGAAGCACCTGTAGTACTATAGCTATTATTGCTATCCATAGTAGCTCCTTGTTTCTTAGATCCAAAAACATTTTAGTATCCACATGACTATGACTTAAATTTGATGATTACACATAAAAAAAATCCTATGTTAAGCTAGACGCTATATTCCTGGCAGGGTACTTTGATAAGCGTGTCCCATACTCAACTAACGAACAAGAGAAACACACAGTGAGCTGAAAGAGCACTATAACCCGAGTCTACAATTCAATTCTTGAAATTGAGTGGGCTTAAATGCATTTTAATTGAACAAGAAGACTATTGGATTTATAAAGAAGCCTTACTCTAACAAAGAGGTGAAAAATTTTGTACCATTAACTTCAAGGATGCAACATTTATACCTGGTTCTGAAGCGGGTACTCGTATGTAGACAGACTGTCTGATGAAGTTTCTAATTGTCTTTCTGACATCAAACAGGTACACAAACCACATTTCTCTTCTTGTTAATTTGGAATCAGTGTAAGCTCTACAAGTTCTTCAATCACTCAGCCTCACATTGCTTAAGATTCATACTCTTATTTAGCAAAACCTCGAGCAACTCGGGTGCTTTAATGTCATCAAGCTTTATAAACTGGTCTACATTTTCTAGCCCAGGTCTGGTTGTGTTGTGATCGAGTTTGAATCCCTTCAAACACTCATAATTAAATGCCTTATCAGGGCCACAAATATTATTAGCGCCGCAAATCCCATAATTTTCGCTGGTTCTTGGAGCTGAGAACCGAACGTCCCATACAGTACTCTTCTCATTCCATATTAAACGCTGGATCTTACCTGATGGGTTCAGTTTTAAGATCATTATATTGGGACTGTTTTAGGATCATACCTGAAAGAAATTTCATCTTCATTGTCCATTAAAACTTGCATATAAAAAAGTTTGTAAATGAAGGAGTATACCCAAAGGCAACTCTATTCTAGGGTCCAGAATAGGTATATCTATAGATCCATTGTACATGCATATTCGAGGTAGCATATGAATGTGAATGTCAAGTGTGTAAGTAAAGTTTCCTGGGGATGAATCATCGTTCCTAACCAGTCTTTAAATTCCAACCCACATTCATGCTTGGTAACAGAATGTTTGATGGGTAGTCAGAGCTCTACCACAGATAGCTTCCTTCAGAAGTATTACTGATAAAATTATCCCTAAGAACAAGGTTTCCAGTATGTAACAACTTTGCGACTAGATTCTAGACATGTTTGAAAACTAGATAGTGCCATTTGTTTTGTTGAGAAAAACAAGATTTCTATTTTTGCTAATTGATAAACTTCTATATGGGTTAGGAATTGAGCTATTTCTATTAGCTACCTAAACAACTGTGTTAGGGCTATGCTTGTGCCATATTCTTATGTACTTGTTCCTTGAACTGTCAGGGGAGAAGAAACCTAGCTCAAATCTTTGGGATGATGAAATTAACTTCTCACCATCACAGATGAATGTTGTTGGAGTTATTGTGTCAGCTGCTAATGATAACTTCATATTTAACATGAAGATCAAAGAATTAAAGTTCTAGAAGTCTGAAATATCCTCCATCAATAAGAAAATTGGAAGAAAATGATCCAATGTTGTGAGAAGGATTCATACATTTTCGGAATACATAAATATGGCTTAGCATAACTATCTCGACTAAGACAACGATTTCATGCCATACTAAAAGGACAATTTTTTCAACGACCGGACAACAACGATCCAACCCGGATGGATCTCACGATTCCGCTCACTTCACCGACCAAGGGTGGTAACGATCGAAAGCTTGAGCTACGTCGGTCATTTATCTAGCGTCAACGCCGCTCGTAAAAGAGTGGTGTTAGCTACTTTTGGTTCCTTTCTGGGGCACCAACTTGTTTTTTTTGCTGAGTTGACTGCTCTATTAGCGGGTTTAGGCTCAGCTTGGTTTTTCTGCTCTTGAGGTGGAATCTGATTTGGCCACTGTAGTTTCTTGGGCTACTTCAAATAGATCCATTCAATGGAATTTTGCTTATCTCCTTGGTTGAGTTCGGGCATGGCTTCTAACCCATCTATTATTATCGGGCATGTTTTTCGAGAATCTACATCTGCTACTGACTTTATGGCCAACTGGATTTGCACTCATCAGGACTTGTCAGTGATTTTTCAATCCTGGGGAACTTCTAGCTGACTTATCTGGCATTCTTCATTAGACACCCAAGTAGTCACATGGCATTTTTTATAGTCAAGTGGGCTTGCACTCATCAGAACTTGCACTCACCAAAAAGGATTTCTTTTTGACTTTTCCAACAGATGATTGCAGAGCACAATACAAGATATTCTATAAATTATTAATCTTCCAAATAATCACATCCAAGTGTACGTATTTCACCTTTACAAACACTTGCCGCATTGAAAAACATTTCCTTGTTTGCAACTAATTTTAACACGTAGCAAATGGCAAATAGCAATTCGCAATATTTGACTAATGACATGTTACTTTTGATGCAAACTATATACCCAATTATGTTAATACAATATTAACTTTTCCTATTTAATGAGCAAAATGTAACCTCCAAATAGTAAAACAAGAATAGCCTTATTATTTTCAGTGAAAAATACAATCCTCCGCACAAATATGCTCCATGGACTATGCACGTTTGGCATCTTTGTGGGATCAGGATGTAAAGCCTTAGATTTAGAGATTGATACTCTTATTTTCCTCATTAAAGTTAGAGGTTCATGAATGAAATTAACAAGTACATAAGTGAGTAGATTTGACTTGAGGTAGTATGTGCATCCTTACTTTTAGAGAAGCATTAAAGAGAGATAATAGTATTCGAATTTGATTTGGTATTATCTTACCAAGCCATGATTATCTCTCTAAGCTAAAAACAAAAAAAGGAAAGAGCGAGATAAAAAGGAAAGTTAGATCAATAATATTTAATACCTATTCACAGGTCCCAAATCCATCATTCTTTTGGGTTCTCACCGTTCAGGGCAACAAGAAGAAATAAATATTTCATATATTTTGTTATTAATTTTTTTATTTCTTTTTTGTTTTGGTCTTAAATATTTTAGTTATTTTAATAAATTTTTAATTTAGTTAATTATATTTTATTGTGTTAATTTTTATTTTAATTTATTTTATTTGATTTGATTTTTTGTATTTTAAATATATTCTGAGATTAAAGAGAAATTAAATTGGAGTATTAAAAAAAACTAATTGAAAGAATCAAAATAGGAAAAAAATTGAAGATTGGGAATAATATGTGCTTAAAGGATCAGAGCTAGAGAGACTTGAAGATTGTTCATGTTTGTTGCCGTGGTGATAAAGTCGAAAGAAAAGAAAAAACAAAAGCAACTAAATTGATTGGCCGAATTAACAGCTAAAGGATACGAGAAATATTAGCCGAATAAAAAAGGAATGAAAATTCCAAGTGGAGTGCACGTGAGTGAAGCCAAAGCAAATTAAAAGGCTTGGCCTTTGGCTTAAGAGTTGGAAAAGTCGGTGGAGCCCATTTTAAAAACCGTATAAGAAAGCTGAACTTTGGCTTTTAAAGGGGAGCCGCCAGGGAAAAGAAAGAGTATTCGACAGAGAGAGAATCGGCAGTATACAAACTGAAAATTTGCAGGCGGAAAGGGGAAGAAACAAAATCAGCAGCCGAAAGGAATTGAAGAAAAAGGCAGACGCTTAAATTAATTTTTATGGTTGGTTTTATTAATTTTTTTTATTTTTAATTTAATTATGTTAGATTAAATTTTTTATTTGGTTGAGGGTGAATTCAAAACCTTAAACATGTCATGATTAATTTTTAAATTCTATCATTCAATTTATTTAATTGAGATTGTTTATATTTTTCTATAATTAATGTTTATGATTTTATTCTTGTTTTGTTTGAGTAGCCAATTAGATAAGACTTGAATAATTTCGATTGCTAGATTAAAATTCTTGATCCGTAATTATCTTGATATTTTAATCATTAGTAGCAGGTTAGAATCAGTGATTTCAATTGGAGAACATAACATAGTTTAAATAATCTGAGTTTGTATGTTTATTACCTAGATCAACCTAATATCTTTCTCTGTTTAATGCTTCCATTGTCTTAAATTTAAAGAGCTTGTTTTAAATTATTTACTAGTTAAAGATTAGGTGAAGAGTTTGTTTTGCCTAACGACACACTAAAGAAAGATTGAGATTAACAGAGCTTATTGTTGTCTACGGTTGATAGTTTTAATATAAATTGATGATAGAATTGGTATATTATGTGCATGTTTGGTGATGGTGACTGATCCTTTAACCAAAGTTTTTCTCATTGTTATTTCTTTATCCTTCAATTAGATTTTTTATTAAATTTTTTTCATAGTTTAATTTCTTTATTTCTTGCAATCTAGTTAAAAATTAAAAACAATCCCCCTTTTTATTTATAATTGGCATTTTCTTTCTTTAGATTAATGTATATTAATTGTTTCTATTATTATTTTATTTTAAGCCCTATTTTAGGGTTGATAATAAGTACAGCTTGTATAGTCTCTGTGGGATCGATTCTTACTCGCTCTGTACTAATTATTTACACTAGTAGTAAGGTTTTAAATTTGGTGCACCCTAACGACACTACCAGGGTTGAAGAAGGATAAGATCAAAAGGGTTTGAGAAAGAAAAAGAAAAAATAGGCTAAAAGAAGAAGGAAAAAAAAAGGTTAAAAAAACAAAAGAGAAGGCAATCAATCATGTCCTTTTGCATGTTCAGGAGTATCATCTCGGAATGTATTAGGGCTTAAGATTGATGTTGGTAAATATTTTTGCACTCTTAGCTGATGTTTTACAAGTTTTAGTGATTTTTTATTTTTTGGCGTTATGGATGGTAGTTTTTGTTGATTAAGAATGGATAAAGATGATTGAGGTTGTAAATTGATGTGTTTTTATGAACAACATTGAATTTAAATAGAGAATCACGTGCTCTCCATAATTTTTATGACGAAATTTTATTTCTATCAATAATAGACATCTCTAGTTTTTTATTGAACTATTATATGTTTCAAAATTCTATTTATTGAATTTATTGTGAATTTTCAAACTTGGTACACTGTTCCTGAAAAATTATGCTTTTCTGCGGTAGTTCCAATTTGGATGATTTTTCTTATTAGTAAAAAGCATATTAAAATTTATGAAAGTTTTATTATGCGTTGACAGTCATGTTTATTTGTTATACATTAATTTTGGAATGTATCTCGAAGCAGAATAATTATGAAAATTCAGTAAGTATATAGGGCTGCTACGATTTATAAAATCGTTTTTCAAAATTGATGGGTGTGAAATATGACTTGTTTTAAGCATATTTCTGTACTTAAAATCAAGTAAAATTTTTAGTAGGGATTCCTTTGCATGTCTACTATGTGCATATTTAATATGATTCTTGACTTAAATAATAAATGTTACAAATTTTGAAATTGTCCTTATGCAATTCTGAAAACTGTTCTCCGAAATTGAAGTATGACAATACAGATCAATCTTTATTATGTTTAGAATTATAAATGGCCATGAAATTTTTACTAGGTACTATTCTATATCTCTAATGTTATATAAAGTTTGTTTCACTGTTTTTTGATTTTTATAACTAAAGTTATGAATTTTGGAGTTAGATGACAGCAAGTATGAAATTTTCTAGAAAGAGTTTTGATACATGAAATTAAAATTTGTTTTAAATATATTTTTTTGTGAAATAAATCTCATCTAATGTTAATATGTTTCTTAACATAATTTCAAATGACATGATTTTTTTGAGTTATATGTAGATGGTCATGAAATTTCAAATTGTTGCCATATAGTATTAAATACAAAAAGGACAGTTTTGTTCATCTTCAAATAAAGTGTTTTTGAATAAATTTATGACTCTTTCAATTATGAGGTATTTTTCATATGAAATCCCACATGTTTGAGTAGAATCTTTGTAAATTCTTAGGATTCTGGAGCGACATATTATTGGATTAATTTTAGAATGTATAGAGTGATTGGTATTTGTTAATCATTTAGTTGGTTTTGTACTTTCATATCTAAGAAGATTGAGGTATTGAGGAACAATGTTAAGTTAGGAGTTGATAACAATAGTAATTAATGTTATTGTGATGATTATAGGGCATGGGTGAGCTCATGTTATGATTGAAGTATTAATTGTTTTTTATAGATTGAGATAATTGAATTCATGCATAATATTTATTATATGTCTATATGTAAATATGTGTGAAGAGATTCCATATGGATTAGCATTATATGGTTTTTAAGTTAATTTAATGCTGTATTTATGATAATGAGTTACATTTTGGTTAGAAGCTTACTTAAAATATTTTCCTAATTTTTTTTCAAAATAACTTTAAAATACTTGTCTTTCCATAAATTGTTTTCCTTAAAAAAATATTTGTAAAGCTTTGTCAATTAAATGTCTTGTAAGAGTCTTTCTCTTTTATATATTATTGAATTCTTGATATTGAAAATTGAAAACCGTATTTAAAGTTTTGGCTCATTGTCTATAATTATCATTACTGATATGACTAAACAACTAGCTTTATTGTGTGTACCTAGTGACATTTACTGCGGGATACAATATCCTGATTAAATAATTGGCTATGTCATCTGGATTACAAGTGTTATATTTATTAGCTAGGTCATGAGATTACAGGTGATGATATATTAACTTGTCGAGTCACCAAGAGTACAGGTGACATTTTTTTTTTGAGAAGGAGTACAGGTGACATTAGAAGTTGTTTTAAACGAAATGATTTATTGAATAAACGGTTATATGCTCAAATGATTTTTGGCTAGCAATTGAATGAACGAAAGATTTTATTGATAAATGATTTATTAAATAATTATATATAGAAAATGGTTATTACGTTATGACTTAATTTATTATGAGTTTTATCATACATATGTAACATATTGTAAAATAATTATTGGTTTCCAATTTTCTGGTTCTTTGTAATGATTATTATGTAATTGTTGGTCTATATGTCTATATGCTTAAACAATTACTATAGGTGTTTAATATGATGTTGTATCAATTTACACTTGGTATATGATTTCAAATTACTTAATTGTTTTAATGTCCAAGAGACTTAAATGCTCAAAGATTTAAATGCTTTAACAAATAGTTATTTTGTAGTAGATAGATATAGGATAAGGTTATGCATGGGTTACTAGCCAAGTTGGCATGGGTTACTAGCCAAGTTGACAGCTCACAATTCGTGTTTAACTTTTTGTAGATTGAGTTTAGAGATAGATGCTTTTGTTTGAGGCTTCGATATCTTGTTGTGCTAGGTTCTTTGAATAAGTTTCCATGTAGTCAATAAACGAAAATTTTTCTAAAATTTGGTCATTGGTTGAATGTCAAGCTCATATTATAGTTTTTGTTATTTATTATTTTTGAAGTTTAAGGAATGTTTCATGACATCTCGGCTCCCTACAACTTCAAGAGCCCGGGATGTTACACTAACTAAATGGTTTTCAAGCAACTTTATTTACTTAGTCACCCAAGTTTAAATTCTAGGGAGATAGAAAGCAAAATATTAATTTGTGCTTTGCTCAAACCTCTAGCTAAGATAAAATTAGAATAAGGAAATCAGGATAATGGCAATTCTAGTTCTGCAAAGAAATATTTGTAATCAACAACTCCCCAGGAAACAAGAAAATACTGAGGATAATCCTGGAATTTAATATTATTATAATTACACATGCCCTCCGTCACTAATCATGTGTTAATTGTCTAACCAGCATTTTCATTTATGAGAGAAAAATAATATACGTACATATATATTCATGCATATAATGCATATTGTTGCGTAAGTTTTATATCATCCAGACTACTGCAACAAGACCTATTGGGAATTTCTACAACTCTTATAAAGTAAATAAACCCTAATTGCATAAGCTCAATCCCTAAGATCATAGAATATCATGATTTTCACATTATCATAATTGAGAGAAAAAATATCTTGATCCATAGTAATTTTCTTGATCAAATCTCATTGCGAAGAATTAAAGATTAGCAAAATTAATTTCTCTCTCTTGACTCCTTTAAAGTGACTTACTTTCTTGATGGGTATATATACATATGGGTGGAGAGCGGACCAATTTCAATAAAACTCTTATTCCCACTTTCCATCAAAGTAGACAGTTAAGTTTCCAAATTGACCAATAGAATTTTGGCCCATTATTTATTTATTATTTAAATCCTAAATTATTACTAATTCAATAATGTGATGCGTGGACCACTATAAAATATTCCAACATTCTCCCACTTGGGTCATGTGACACATTCAAATTAATAGTTTATTAATAATGAACATTATGAACATAATAAGTGCTAAATCCTTACTTGCATTGGTCAAACCATAAAATCTTCATTAAGCAAAAACTAATACGCATCATAGTGGTTCCACATCATTATTTCAACATAGTTCCTTTTATATATAACAAAATCAATTTTATACTTAATATGACCAATTAAGAGCCCGTTTGGGAGTTACTAAGGTATTTGGTAACACTTGTAGATAAGCTTTGGTAGCTTAGCAGATTTTTTTTTAGCTTTTACTCCACAGTTATAACTTTTATTCCACAACAACTGCAGTTTAAAAGCTACAGCACCTCACTCCCAAACACACCCTAAATCTAATATTATCTGCATAAATGACTCATGTCATGTCATTCATAGTATAATCCTCTTTGATTGTACACTGACATGTACAAGCATTAATCAAATAGCCCAAAATTAATCCACATGATAGCAAGTATTAATTTTAAAAGTATAACATCTAACAGAACTCATTTTATCATTTCAGTGTTTTAGTCCAAAATAATTTCACAAACTGATTTGGAACATGCCAAAGAGCAAAATCCGTTGGATGCATATGCAACCTACCTTGAAGCAACGGTGCAGTAAAAACTTAGCTGTCATACCCTTAAGCATGATGAATGCTGAAATAACAGGACCAATAGAAGGAGGAACAGAAAAATCTTTGTTTGCATGAAGAATCTGCCCTTTTCACGATGTCTTCAACTTGCTTTTGTTACAAGTGCTTTACTAACAGTGCTTTGCTTTGCTTATATTTGAGTAATAATATTACTTTGCTTTGTTGGTAAAATTGTGCAGAAAAAATAGTGTTGACTTTTCAATGAAATGCCACTATTATTATAAATGAATTTAATGGGTTTATAAATGAATTTAATGGGTTTAATGAGTTAAATCACTATTATTATAAAAATTAGGTTTAGTAAAGGTATATTAGGTATTTAAGTGGGTTTATTGAGTAAAATTTAAAATTTCAAAATTTAAGGGCGGGTTTAGTTAGTAAATAGGTTTATTAAGTAATTTTATGGGATTAAATAGCCCCACCCTACTGTATATTGTCAAGAATAAAACATGAGAGTACCAAATATTCATTCATAAGTATAAATTTCCAATGTATTTAATTTGGTTCTATTTAACTCTTTTAGATTTCTTCCAAAAAAAAAAACTCTTTTAGATTTCTTTTTCAAGCAAGAAAGAGTCTAGATTTGATTTATTCATGTAATATATTTTTAGCTAATTTCTATACACAATTTATATTTTTCCTTAATAATACGGATTATGTGAAAATTTATTAAATGAAAAACAAAATGATGTCTAGTCAGGAGACGTAAGGAGACTTTATCATTCAAAACATAATTTTTTCCGTTATTTAAAAGCTTTAGGAAGAAAACAATTTATAATTATATGCTTTGCAAAAACTTAAAAACTAAATGTAGAAAAAATTAATAGGAGCTAGATGAAGAAACTATTGGCATCCTTAGACAAAATAGACATGTTAGATGATGTTGTTGTGAATATGGGATGGGTAATTCCAAATACCATATTCCCTATGAAAAAGTAAATAATATCACCTAAGTGGTTTATATAAAGAAATGGTCATTCATTTTGTTACGAAATGTGCGTTACCCATGCACACTAATTAGGCCAGCCAATTATTTTGACCTTCCATATTTAGCCCTCCACTTCTTCAACTCTTTTCATTTTTTCATGCTAATAACATAATATAAAAATTATTATGAAATATTGTGGATTCCAATAAGTGAATGGAAACATCACTTGTGATTAATGGATTCACCATTTTAATTTTTTATAAACATATATTGTCACCCACTCCACTAAGGTATCAATTATATATAGATGTAGTTTTTGAACAAAACATTAGACTTGAAAATGAGCTTACCTTCCTTTGTCTATTGATCTTCTTTGAAAAAACTCTACAATATTGTAGTGTTATAAATAAAGCTTTGTTACAAATTTTCTTTTCCAATTAAAAAGGATTTGCTTCCAAATTTACAACCGACTACTCTTTCAAAATTTATAACACGTTATCAGTATTAAGTTTGCTCTGGTACAGGAAGTATTCTATCCATTTACTCTTTTATTTTTTTACATATTTATTTAAAATTATTCTTATAAGTAAAGCTTATTATTTACACTCTTTTCACTATTTATTATACTAATTTCTTTTTATTTATTTGTGATAATGTCTCAATTGACAAAATTGGAGTTTAACACTTTGGATATATCAGGCAAGAATTATTTATCCTGAATCCTAGATGCTAGAATTCATCTTGGTGCTATGGGCCTTAGTAACACCATAAAAAATAATAATGACTCATCCACTCAAGATCGAGCTAAGGCCATGATTTTTCTACGACATCATCTCCATCAAGCACTTAAAATGGAATATTTCACTATAAAGGATCCATATATTTTGTGGAGCAGTTTGTACGAAAGATATGGTCATTTAAGCTCAGTCATTCTTCCCAATGCTCGTAGTGAATGGAATGCCCTTAGACTACAAGACTTTAAGTCAGTACATGAATATAATTCTGCACTATACAGAATTACTTCACAGTTAAACTGTGTGGAGAAAATATTACTGATGGGTATATGTGGAAAAAAACATTTACAACATTTCATGCTTCCAACATGGTTTTACAACAGCAATATAGAGCTCATCAGTATATAAAATATTCTGACTTGATTGCATGTCTTCTTGTGGCTGAAAAGAATAATGAATTATTAATGAAAAATCATCAAGCCCATCCTACTGGTACAAAACCAATTTTTGAAGCAAATGTTGTCTCACATGATCGTGAAGACAATTATGAAAATGGGCATGGCCGTGGACATAATTGTGCCCGTAGACATAGTCGTAGCTGCGGTCGTGGCTATTATGGAGGCTGATGACATAATAAGAATCATTATTACTGACCTCGTGGTAGATATAAAAACCACAAAAAGGGAAAAAAATGAGGACCAACATACTACTCAAGAAAACACTTGTGATAGATGTGAAATGTCTCGTCATTTTTGGAGAAAATATTGTACTCCCAGACATCGTGTGGATTTGTTTCAGGCATCCCTAAAATCAAAAGGAAAAAATATTGAAACAAACTATGTTGATGACTCAGATCCAGTGGATGTTACAAATCTTGATGTTTCAGACTTCTTTGAAAACAAGGATGGAAAAATTGATCACTTGATTGGTGATGGAAATGTTCTTTATGTTTGTTCATGTAATTTTTATTTTTCGTGTTATCTAATAATTATTTCCCTTTTTACTTTTGCTTAAAGATATAGATTTCAATAAAATATTTGATGGAGAAATATGTCTGGCTAATAGTGCAACTACACATAAGATTCTTCGAAACAAGAGATATTTTTTAAATCTAAATCTAATTGAGGCAAATGTAAATACAATATCATGCCCAGTAGATTTTGTTGAAGGTACTAGAAAAGCAATGATCATATTAGCAAAAGGTACAAAATTGGATATTCATAATGCTCTGTATTCACCTAAATAAAAAAGAAATTTACTTGGTTTTAAAGACATTCGTTGTAATAATTTTCATATAGAAATAATGAATGAAAATAATATAGAATATCTATACATTACTTCTAACATGTTTGAAAAAAAAAGAGATATTAGAAAAGCTTCTAGCTTTCTCATTTGGCTTATATTATACGACGATAAAATCAATGGAAAGTTATACAGTCATAAAAAATAAGTTATATGATCCAAAATCTTTTATACTTTGGCATGACCGCCTTGGTCGCCCTGGATAAACAATAATGCATAGAATTATTAAAAATTCTCATAGACATCCATTGAAAGATTTGAAAATTTTATTATCAACTGAGAATAGTTGCATTGGCTATTCACAAATGGAAAATTGGTAGTTAGACCATCACCCAGTAAAAGTAATTCTGAATCTCCATCATTTTTACAAAGGATTCAAGGAGATATATGTGTGCCTATTCACCCACCAAATGGACCATTTCGTTATTTTATGGTTTTGATTGATGCATATGCATGATGGTCACATGTTTGTTTATTATCTACAAGTAACGTTGCATTTGCAAGATTGCTTGGGTAGATAATTAGGTTACGTACACAATTTCTAGATTATTCAATCAAGACCATATGTTTAGATAATGTTGTGATCTAAAATATTTGATGATTACTGCATGACAGTCGGGATTGACGTAGAACACCTAGTAACACATCTACATACTCAGAATGGATTAGCAAAATTTCTTATCAAACGTCTTTAGATAATTGCCAGAACTTTATTATTACGAAGTCAGTTACCTATTTCGACATGGGGACGTGCTATTTTGCATATTGCAACATTAATCCGCTTGAGGCCTACCGCCTATCATAAATGTTAACATTTATGTTAACATAATGTTGATTTTGATGATAACAAACAAAATTAAGAATGATTAAGTTTTTGAAAGCTTAAATTATTTTTCATACATTTTAAATAAATTATTATTTTCACATTATAAAGGTTTTATTTCTAATGGAAAAATGATTTTATGAAATTGGTTGTTTTTCAAGTTTATGGTTTAATTGAAAGAATTTTGAAATATTTGAAATCAACAAGTATTGCTTGAAAATTTAGAGAAGGACTTATTTGAAATGTTTCATAGTATTTTGGGTCATATTATAATTTCAGAAAGTTTTGGGATTCACAGTGTATTATTTAGAAATTCTGAAATTGGACCTGTTTGTAAAGTTTCATAACGTTTTGGGCCATCGTACGCTTATATAAAGTTTTGGGGTCAAACTGTCATTTTGCAAAATAGTTCACTGTAGTGCGATTCTGTAGCGATTCTTGTAGATAACGGCGATCCGACATCTCTGATAACGGCGATCCGACATCTCCCGCACTGAAAATTAGCCTGAACGCCAATATAAAGCGATCCGACATCTCTGAATAACCCGCGATCCGACATCTCCTGGGATCAAGATTGAAGCCTCGGACACTAACGGCGATCCGACATCTTGATAACGGCGATCCGACATTTTGAAAATCCAGCCCAACGGTCATATTGACCATCAAAACGCGTCCGATATCTCCGATTAACGCGATCCGACGGTGGCGAAAAAGTTAATAACGACTAGTTTTCAGCTCCAACTATAAATAAGCTCAATCCAATTCAAACAACAACAATCCCAACGATCATCATTGAGCTAAATATTGAGCATACAACTTTCATTGAGCTTTAAATTCTTGTATTCATCTTATTCATTCACACATTGAGCTTTCATTTGTTATCAAACACATTGTGTGAGAGAAATTCATTTGTAATCCTTTTTGTAAAATCAAGTTGAGAGATTGTAAGTGTTGGGATACACTTGGGTTAAGAGATTGGGGATAATCTCTTGTTGTGAAGGTCCATTGACACCTTGGAAGTCAATTGTAAGCATTTGAAGCCTTGGAGGCTTGCTTAGTGAAATCCTCAAGCCCGGTGAGCTTGGAGGCGTGGACGTAGGCGGGGATTGCCGAACCACGTAAAATCCTTGTGTTTGTTTTCTCTTCCCTTATTCTTCTATTATTGCGCTTTTATTGAATTTATTGTTTTAGATTCCATTAAGGCATTAGATTGAATTGTTTTGTGGTTTGCTTAGCTTAAGTTTTAAAATCCCAATTCACCCCCCCTCTTGGGTTGCACACTTGCATTTCAATTGGTATCAGAGCAAGGTGCTCTTGTGTAGACTTAACCGTCTAGAGTTAAAGATCCATGGCAACCCATAATGACTCAACCTTTAGGGAGGGACAGTCCACAATTAGACCACCGTTCTTTGATGGTAATGACTACCCTTATTGGAAAACTAGGATGAGAATTTATTTACAAGCACTAGATTATGAAATTTGGGAAGTTGTTTGTGATGGTCCATTTATGCCCTTGACTAAAAATGAAGTCGGAGAAGATATTCCAAAACCTTCACGGGAATGGAATGGATTGGAAAAGAGAAAAGCTTCTCTAAATTCCAAAGCTATGAATGCCTTGTTTTGTGCATTAGATAAGAAAGAGTTTCATAGAGTATCTAGTTGCGAAAGTGCTAATGAAATTTGGCACAAACTTGAAGTTGTTTATGAAGGCACAAATCAAGTGAAAGAGTCTAAAATTAGTAGGTACACTCGACAATATGAGTTGTTCCAAATGGAACAAAATGAGAGTGTGTATTCTATGTACACTAGATTTACGGACATAGTGAACACTCTAGGAGCCCTAGGAAAGACTTTTTCAAATAGCGAGAAGGTTAAGAAAATCATTAGATCGCTACCTAAAGAATGGAGACCAAAAAGGACTGCCATTGAGGAAGCCAAAGATTTAAATATCTTGCTTATTGATGATTTAATTGGTTCTCTTATTTCTTATGAGGAAGACTTAGCAGCCGAAAGAGGTAATGATGATAAGAAGAAAAGCATTGCTCTCAAAGCCTCGAAACATGAGAGTGATGAGGAAAGCGAGCTGGATGAGGAGGAGATAGATATGTTGGCTAAGAGGTTCAGAAAATTTTTTAAGGAATCCATTGAGCGAAGAAAATTTAGAGACCTCAAGAACCAAAAAGGGAGGAAGGAAGTACTCAAATGTTATGAGTGCAAGAAGCCTGGCCATATAAGACCGGAATGTCCTCTTCTCAACAAGCTCAAGAAGAAAGCAATGGTAGCCACATGGGATGATAGCGACGAGGAAACAAGTGATGATGAAAAGCATCAAGAAATGACAAATCTAGCTCTCATGGCAATTGGAGATGAATCGAATGATGAACTTGAAGAGGTAAATGATCTTTCTACTTATGATGAATTACATGATGCGTTTAAAGAATTGTATAATGAGTGGATGAAAATTGGTAAAAAGAATGCATGTCTTAAAAAGAAAATGGTAGATCTCAAAAATGAAAATGAATCTCTATGTGCAAAGATTACGTGCCTAGAATTAGAGAATAAAACATTGCATGATAGAGTTGCATTATTTGAGAAACCTAGCACTTCGCATGAGCATCTAGAATCTCACATAGATTACTTGAAAAATGAAAATGAAATGCTTAAGAAGAAGAGCAATGAGTTAAATGAGATTGTTTTAAAATTTACAAATGGGCAAAAGATGTTGGATAACTTGATTAATTCACAAAAATGTGTGTTTGATAAAGGAGGACTTGGATATAAGCCTAATTTGAAACAAAAATATTATAAGAACTACTTTGTGAAGAATACCTCCATTAATAATCAAATTATATGTCATTATTGCAATGGAAATGGTCACATGAAGAATAGATGTCCAGTTAAAAGAAATGCATATTATGGTATGAAATGCATTTGGGTTCCAAAAGGAATCACTGCTAACACTCAAGGACCCAAGAGTATTTGGGTACCAAAAGGCACAACTTGAATTTTTTTTTGTAGGTACCACAAACAAGGAATGATGGAGAATTCCTTGATGAAGCTTGTGAGGATAATCACTTAATCATGATCTAAGAGAAAAATGATGAGTAAGATGTTTTAATTGCTTTGGTAACAATTCTTGCCATGTTGAGTTTGTTGAATAAATCATGATGCATGGATAAATATATATGATGATAGCTTATCAATTCATCATGATGGATTTGTTTGATATTAATGTTTTTGAAGTGTTTAAGCATGATAGATAAGTGGTGTGTTTGATTTTGATGATTGATGATTATATGTGTGTTGCTTGATGAATTGATGGAGTTGTTGGTTTGTTATAATTGTTTAAGCTTATTTGGAAGTGTTCTAACCATGTTGTGTATTTGAGGATTTGTTCATTTTTAAGGAGAGATTTTGTCGAAATTTTTGCTCGCTCAAAATGGGTAATATCTTCATTGAATTATTTTTTTATGATCGTGTTTTAATTGCATCTATCTATTTTTTATGATAAATGAGGAGATAAATATGATTTTTTTTTGGATAAAATCATTTTGGTTAAAATTTTAAATTGGCCTTATTTTTGGGGGAGCATACAATATGATTTTTGTTAATATGCATTTTGAATTTTTTTGTTGTCCAAAGGGGAGACAAAATAATATATCATTTTGATGTTGTCAAAAGGAGGAGAATAGTATGCATTTTGAGTATTGTTTTGATGATTGATATGCGATTATGTTGTTGATTTTGATGAATTTGAGATATGATGATGATTTGATTACATGGTTGTTTTATATGATAATTTTGTGTTATGAGTTATTGACTTGGTAATTGATGGAATGATGGTTCATGATCATTTTATGGTTGATGGATTATGTGATGATTTATGTATAGAGTTTGTTTGTATGATGATTTATGATAATTTGGGAGTAATATTGCTAAACTTGTATTTGAGGTGATGCTTGTTGTTAGGGGGAGATTCTATCAAAATTTCTACTCGGACAACATGGGTAACAAATTTGCTACTCTTATTCTTTTCTTTTAAGTTTTCTTTTTAATGATGAAGGGGGAGAAGAATACATGTTTTTAAATTTATAAAATTTTCTATTCTTTTTCTTTGCCAATTAAGTTTTTCTTTTTGATGATGAGGGGGAGAAGAAAAATGCATGTATTTAAATTTGTTAATTGGCAAATTGTAAGAGAAGCTTATATTTAAGGGGAGCAATTTATGGAATCATTCTTTAAATACATGAAAAGTTTGTCATCATCAAAAAGGGAGATTGTTAACATTTATGTTAACATAATGTTGATTTTGATGATAACAAACAAAATTAAGAATGATTAAGTTTTGAAAGCTTAAATTATTTTTCATACATTTTAAATAAATTATTATTTTCACATTATAAAGGTTTTATTTCTAATGGAAAAATGATTTTATGAAATTGGTTGTTTTTCAAGTTTATGGTTTAATTGAAAGAATTTTGAAATATTTGAAATCAACAAATATTGCTTGAAAATTTAGAGAATGACTTATTTGAAATGTTTCATAGTATTTTGGGTCATATTATAATTTCAGAAAGTTTTGGGATTCACAGTGTATTATTTAGAAATTCTGAAATTGGACCTGTTTGTAAAGTTTCATAACGTTTTGAGCCATAGTACAGTTATATAAAGTTTTGGGTTCAAACAGTCATTTTGCAAAACAGTTCACTGTAGCAGTCACTGTAGCAGTCACTGTAGATAATGGCGATCCGACATCTAGATAACGGCGATCCGACATCTCCAGAATTGAAAATTAGCCTCTGGACACTAACTAACGCGATCCGACATCTCTAGATAACGCACCCGCATCCGACATCTCCTGAATGAAGATTAGCCTCTGGACACTAACGGCGATCCGACATCTTGATAACGGCGATCCGACATTTTGAAAATCCAGCCCAACGGTCATATTGACCAGTCAAACGGCGATCCGATATCTCCAGTTAACGGCGATCCGACAGTGAGCAAAAAGTTAATAACGGCTAGTTTTCAGCTCCAACTATAAATAAGCTCAATCCAATTCAAACAACGACAATCCCAACGATCATCATTGAGCTAAATATTGAGCATACAACTTTCATTGAGCTTTAAATTCTTGTATTCATCTTATTCATTCACACATTGAGCTTTCATTTGTTATCAAACACATTGTGTGAGAGAAATTCATTTGTAATCCTTTTTGTAAAATCAAGTTGAGAGATTGTAAGTGTTGGGATACACTTGGGTTAAGAGATTGGGGATAATCTCTTGTTGTGAAGGTCCATTGACACCTTGGAAGTCAATTGTAAGCATTTGAAGCCTTGGAGGCTTGCTTAGTGAAATCCTCAAGCCCGGTGAGCTTGGAGGCGTGGACGTAGGCGGGGATTGCCGAACCACGTAAAAAACCTTGTGTTTGTTCTCTCTTCCCTTATTCTTCTATTATTGCGCTTTTATTGAATTTATTGTTTTAGATTCCATTAAGGCATTAGATTGAATTGTTTTGTGGTTTGCTTAGCTTAAGTTTTAAAATCCCAATTCACCCCCCCTCTTGGGTTGCACACTTGCATTTCAATAAATATTTCCCATTGCAATTGGTATTGGGACATCAACCAGGTATATCCCATTTATGCATTTTTAGTTGCGCAGTACAAGTGCCGATTGCACCCCCACAACGCACTAAAATGGGACCCCAACGGCGTTTGGAAATTTATATGGGATTTGATTCACCATCTATTATCATATAACTTAAACCATTGATGGGTGATGTATTTACCGCACAATTTGTGGATTGTCATTTTGACGAGACAAACTTTTGTTCATTAGGAGAAAGAAAAAAAAGTCCATGAGGTTAGGCATGATCCTCAATAGAAAGTGACCCATCTATCTCATTTAGATCCATGTACATCTCAGAGCAAAAATAAAGTGTGAAAGATAGTTAATTTGCAGCAAATTGCTAAATAATTACCAGATGCATTTACAGATGCAGCAAAAGTAACCAAATCATATATACCAGCGACTAATATACCCAATCGGATCATTGTACCTAAAGAACAATCAATGAAAAGTGCAGCTGAAGAATTATCTGTGTCACACCGGAAGCATGGTAGACCAATTGGCTCAAAAGATAGTGGTCCGAGAAAAAGAAAATGATTAAACAAGGTTATGCTACAAGTGATGATCTAAAAGAACAAATTGCTTCAGAAAAACAACTAATCTCTTAAAAGACCATTAACCCTGACAATACACAAACTCTTCAAGAGGAACAAAGCCTTAAAAATGCACTTGAATCCAAAAATAGTGAGATATTTATTTATTACACTCATAGTAATATTTTGAAAAAGCATTTCATCTTTAATGAGACCACATGCCTTGAAGGACCCCTTAAAGAGGCATATGCCCAAGATATGGCTTAAGCCCTTAAAGTAACTGGAGATAAAGAAATTATCATCAATGAAGTGTTTGCATTTACAATAGCTACTGACATTGTAAATGATCATGATCTGCAAACCATTAATGAATGTAGACTAAGGCATAATTGGCTTAAATGGAAAGAAGCAATCCAGGCAGAGTTGACTTCTTTAGCCAGATGTGAAGTATTCGATCCTATAGTCTAAACACGTAAGGATATGAAACCTATTAGGTATCAATGGGTATTTGAATGGAAACGTAATGAAAATGATAAAGTTGTAAGATATAAAGCAGGACTTGTTGCACAAGGCTTCTCACAAGGACTTGGTATTGATTATAATGAGACATACTCTCCAGTGATATGTGTAATTACGTTTCAGTTTTTAATTAGTTTGGCTGTATCGGAAAATCTTGATATGCATCTCATGGATGTGGTGACAACTTATCTATATAGGTCACTTGACACGGATATATATATGAAAATCCCTGGAGGATTTAGAATGCCACAATTTTGTCAACATCACATCGTGGCTTGTATTCAATAAAGCTGCAAAACTCTTTATATAGATTAAAACAATCTGGACGCAAGTGGTAGTGAATATTTGATAAAAATAAGATATATTAATGATCTTATCTGTCCATGTGTTTTTATCAAGCAATCAAAATCTGGAATTGCTATTGTCGTAGTTTATGTTGATGATTTGAATTTAATACGAACTCCTAAAGAGCTCCAAAAACCGCTGAATGTTTGAAAAATAAATTTGAAATGAAGGATTTAGGAAAAACTAGGTATTGTCTCGGGTTGCAGACTGAGCACAAACCTAATGGTATCTTTATCCATCAGTCAACTTATACTGAGAAAATTTTAAAACGTTTCAACATGGATAAAGCTTACCCATTGAGTACTCCAATGGCAGTCCAGTCTCTTGATCCTAAAAAAGATCCATTCCATCCTAAAGAATATGATGAACAAATACTTAGTCCTGAGGTACCATATCTAAATGCAATTAGTGCTCTAATGTATTTAGCACAATGTACTAGACCAGACATAGCATTTTCTATTAATCTGTTAGCTCGATTTAGCTCTGAACCAACTAGAAGACTTTGGAATGGTGTCAAACACATTTTTCGTTATCTTTGAGGAACAATTGATTCATGTTTATTTTATTCTAATAAACCAACAAAAAATCCAGGTCTTATTGGTTATGCTGATGCATATTATTTATTTGATCCCCATAAATTTCGTTCACAAACAGGATATGTTTTTACTTTCAATAGTACAGTAGTTTCTTGGAAGTCTACAAAACAGACTCTCGTTGTAACATCCTCCAACCATTCTGAAATTATTACACTATATGAAGCCAATGGAGAATGCATATGGTTGCGATCTGTAATACATCATATTCAAAGTACATGTAGAATATTTTCAAGTTCAGATATCCCAACAGTGATATATTAAGATAATGATGCATGTATAGTTCAACTCAGAGGAGGATACATTAAAGGGGACAGAACAAAACATATTTCACCGAAATTCTTCTATACTCATGAGCTCCAACAGAACAAGAAGATTAATATCAAACAGATACGCTCCACAGATAATTTAGCTGACTTGTTTACAAAAGTTTTACCTACATCTACATTTGAGAAAATAATATATGGCATTGGCATTTGTCACTTTAATAAACTATCAGATTAATATATACTACCATTAGAAGGCATACTCATTAAGAGGAGCACTCATAAGGAGGAGTGGAATTTGGACATATGTACATTTTACTCTTTTTTCCTTTTGACTAGGTTTTCCCACTGGGTTTTTACTGGCAAACGTTTTTAAAAAGGCAGTTTAAAAGTACATCCAATGTTATTATATGATCCATTAAGTGGTGGATATCTAGGGAAGAGTATTATGAAATATTGTGAATTCCAACAAGTGAATGGAAACACCACTTGTGATTAATGGGTTCACCATTTTGATTTTTATAGACATATATTATCACCCACTCCACTAAGGTATCAACTATGTATAGATGTAGTTTTTGAACAAAACGTTGGACTTGAAAATGAGCTTACCTTCCTTTGTCTATTGATCTTCTTTGAAAAAACTCTACAATATTGTAGTGTTATATAAAGCTTTGTTACAAATTTTCTTATCCAATTCTAAAGGATTTGCTTCCAAATTTACAACCTACTACTCTTTCAAATTTATAATAAAAATGTCATTTTTTACTAAGAGAAACGTTGATCCTTTACTTTAATAAAATATTATTTTATGAGGCAAAAATAGTTTGTTAGAAAATAAAAATGAATTTACTTTTTTAATGAATTTATAACACATTCATGACTTTTGTTAAACATACACGAAATCAATTTGTGTGTGAGAAAACAAAAATGGAAACAAGCTGTGAAGTAAAACATCACCTTGCGCCTAATCGGGCCAGATTTTGGGCCGATACACAATTTTAAATTTTTGATAGAGTGTGACTATTAGCACCCCTGTAACATTCTTTTCAAACCCCTTTTCTATCAAAACCTACTATAATTCCCAAAACATTCTTTTCTATTTTTTCAGTTTCTCTTTTATTCAAAAAGAAAAACAAATTAGTTTCCTCTAAACAACTCTAATTACAAATATTGTTTTTATAAATTTTTGAATTATTAAATCATATATATTTTGCTAAAAAAATCATATACATGTATGAATTAAGTAGAATTAAAGTGGACTCAAATAGATATTATTTATTTTTTAAAATTAAAAATAAGTTTAGAAAGAAAAATTTGTTTGTGAGGAAAGAAAAATTCTAAAAGACTTTGGTGTCGTTGTATGGACGTAAAGAGTTAGAGAGAGAGAGAGAGAGAGAGAGAGAGAGATATATATATATATATATATATATATATATATATATATATAATGGCATAGTTAGATTTATTTTGTCGTTTAATATAATTGTAATAGGAGAGGGGTTTTATAAGGATTATATAGGAGTGCCAATAGTTCAACTCTTTTTCATATCCAGATTTAGAACACGTGAGAGCCGAGAACATTACATTTCAGGAAAATTCAAGCTAAAAAAGCCTGTAGAACACATCAGAAGAAGAAAAGTCCATCGTTTTTCATGAGGAAACGTACCAAGTACCAATAAAAAAAAACTTACATCGACAATTCTACACTTCATCTTAGGATTTTCACCCACTCTCCATACTTTCTACGAAAACACACTCGCATCAAGTTTCACTACCACGTGCTCATTTTTGTTCTTCACTAATTTACTCCCAAAAAAGCACGTATACGTAAAGTGTTGGAAAAATGTGCTCTTTAAAAACATATGTGTTTATTTAATTGTAATAAATAATTTTTCTGATTAATAAAATAAATGAGGTATTTTATTCAAATATCTTAATTGCATTAATATTTTGAGTAAAGTCGATTTAATCATATTATATGTATTTATGTGATCACCATGTGGATTCACAGACGATATCAATACAAGTTATCTTATAATTAAATAAATTATGTGCACAGTTGATAAATAAAGTTAGGCACTTTATTTAGGTATAGACTGTAATAAATTCATTGAATGATTTGTCTTGATCATGTATGAATTTATCGATGTAGTACGACTACATTAAACATGATCACATATGAGATTTAATTAACCTTGTAATAACTGTTAGACTTATTAAATCTCATAGGCATTAATTTTATTGTAACATTAATCCTGAGTTAGTTATAATTTCATGATTGTAAATGTGTTCCATTTGAGTTACCAATGGGCACGACACACACTTGTAGTCGAGATTACCCAGTATCTCGGTGGAAGCAATTATGAGTATTGGAGTTATAGATTAACAATATAGAATTTGTACAACACATCTCTTAATGGGTTTTCGATACTTGATCATAGAATTATCTGGCCAGAGTGTGTCGACATATTTGATATGTTGAAAATGATCATTAGAGAAAACCAGTAAGTATCAAGAAATAAGATATAATTAAATTGATTGGACAGTAAAGATATCAATTTAATTAACGATGTGGTATAAAAGATTGTGCAGTAAAGAAATCAATGTGCCTTAGGACGAATTATTATTCGAACATACAATTATGGAAGTCAGTTCCAATCTTTTAGTGGAGTAAATTTAGAATTAAATAATTGGGCTCGTTTAATTACAGGCCTAATTATTGTAGCCACTATTGTATGTTCCCAAACGATCCCCGGGTTAGCTCATTTAATTGACTGCGCTGCTACTGGATTAATATGCAACATAACTAGCTATTTAGGTTAAAAGCCAATGTGATGTACTTGTGTATAAGGGGCCTTATGTTATTTTACAAGGTGGGTCCCTTATAGAAAAAAACAAGTCATAACTTTTATTTTTGGAGCCTAGGATTTCACTAAAGAGAGATATAAAAAGACTTTTTTTCTCCCAAAAGAATAGAGAGCAGCCACTTTATATAGATCAGAGAAAAAGATTTTTTTTCTCTCTAATCTTGAGAGAAAAATTTTCTCCTGCTAGTTGCTATTGGTAGTGATAAAAGCCCCCACACGTCAAGTGCAGATCAAACCTGAGTCATAACCTGGAAGATCATTGGTGACGGATCGTGATCTAACAAACGTGGTGGTGACAAATCGTAATCTAACAGGCGTTGTAGTAACAAATCATGATATGGGAGCCTAATTCACTTCAGTGGAAAAAGGGAAGATTGTTCATCTTCTTAGATTTTCAAGGTACGATTTCTAAATTATAAATTCTTATATATTATATGAGATCAATCCTAAAAAGTTTTTATAAATATTTAAAAACTGATTTTTCCCCAACATAGAGATGGTCAACGAGCCGTGCCATGCTGGCCCAGGCCCATTAAAGGAAGCCCACACGTGCTTGTACTTGTGCCTGTGTCGTTCCGTGCCTACTATTCATTTCGTGCCGTGCCGTGCCCACACGTGCTCGTGCTCGTGCTCATGCCCATTCATGTCGTGCCCACACGTGCCGTGCCGTGTCTAGGACAAATAGCCCACTAAGCTTTTTTTCCTTTTTTATTTTTTTAAGAACGCATGCCAAGTTGTTGTCTTATTTTTTAAAACTTATGTACTTTTTTTGAATCCATGTTCCTTTATTTAAATTTAATATAATAAAAAATTCAAAACTTAAGTCCATATTCAATGGTAATAAATTAATAATTATAAAAGAATGTAATATTAGTTACTAACTTTGACTCGATAGTATTAGAATTCTTGTTTAGTACTTAAAAACAACAACAATATAATTTTTTTTAGGGTTAACTTAATTTTTAACTTGGAATTATGTAGAGTCATATATCATAGTTTATAATAGTATTAATATATATTTATAAAATCATGATATTTAGAATTTTATTTATTAAAATCATGATATCAATTATTTATTTAATCAATTATAAATATAAATCAATTATAATTTTTTAAAACTAAGAATTAAATAAATTTAAGAACTTGAGCCAATAAAATATATTAAAAGATTCAATTTCTAGTTATTTATAAAATCATAAAATTTTAAGTTTACTTTCATTAAAAAAATAAAACGTGCTTATTGCGTGCCTTTTCGCATGCAGTGCTTTTAAGGCCCATGTGCCTAAAATATAAGCCCGGCATGGCCCACTTATGTGCCGTGCCATGCCGCGTGCTTTACCGAAACGTGCTCGTGCCGTGCTGTATGGACACGTGCCGTGCCTCGTGCCACCCGGCCCATTGGCCACCTCTACATATATGTAGCGCTCCTTCTCATGCGCAGTAACCAACCTAAGGCCAGTCTGGGAATGTCGTGGCTTTTAAAATATTTATTGTTATCTGCATTGTAAAAATAATTAGTTGTGAAGAGAATCAGTTAAGTGTTTAGTAAATTTTGTTATCAGAAGTACTGTGAATTTTGAAAGCAGTTATGGACGTTTGGTAAATCTTACTGTTAAACTGCTGCGAAAAAATAAATGAGTAAAATATGTATAATATAAGATAAAATTTACTTATACATATAAAAATATGTATATATAATATTTTTAATTTTGTATTATAATAATTTTTACTAAAAATAAAATGTATATTATATTAATTTTACTTTTTTCTATCTCAAAACAATTGATAGTTAAATTAATAATATAGTGAAATAAATTTAATAATAATTCGAGCAACAAATTGATGTTAATAAATTTATATTAATGAATTATAATAAAAATTTATTAAATATTTATTTTGTTTCCAATTTCAATAAGGATAATTTTAGATTTAGCTAATAATTTTAAAGATATTTATTAAAAAATAAAATTAATTCTCAAAATCAGAATCTAAAACATTAAAATTAATTTTTAAATTTTTAAAATCACTTTTAGTTCTCAGCAATTCCAAACGGCCATAAGCCTGAAAAACGAACTTTGTTTATGTATTTGCTTCCTTTTTCTGTTTTTCTTGAACTCTCTGTCACTGAACACGAGGTTCAGACTTATCCGAATCTGATTTAGGGTTTCTTTTGATCTCATCAAATCGTACTATCTCGATCAAACTCTAATATTCGGATTAGGTAATCCCAATATCCAATTCTGTACTATTTCATTCTGTTTATTGAATTTTATTGTTTTAAATTATTTTATTGTTTTTTGTAAGTACTTGAAATTATTGCTTTTGTGTTGTATAAGTCTAATAGATCTCTTCCTTATCTGATATCGGTGATTGTTTTATTGGGTTAATTAAAAAATTCTTTCTTAGTTTTGTAATTTGAGCTCATTTTTTCCTTTTATTTTTATTTGGGTGGTTGATTTTTTTTTTTTTTGGTTAATCTTGATCCGCCTTTTGAAATTTTATTGGTGTTGCCATTTTGGGATGTCGAAATTTTATTGAAAGGTTTGGGATATGGTTGTTTAATGTAGAAGGCAATTGTCAATTAGATGGAATTAATTGTGATTCTAGCTCTTGTGTTGATTTTATTTGAGCAGTTTCTGATTTGATTTTGCCTTTCTTAAGATGTAGGCCTGAGCTTTCCAGTTGTTGGGCCCCTTGCATCAGCTGAGGTTCATGTCTGATTTTGAAATCCAGGTTCCTGCTGCCTTTGGTAAGTTCGCTTAAATCTATGACATATTTAATTTAGAGTCTGCACAATTCTTGGCTCTTGGCAATCAAAGGCAATCTGGAAGAGGTGGTGGTTTTTCTGGTTTTGGAAATCCTTCTAGACAAAATACAGAAAGAGGTTGGAATGGCAATGTGAATGGAAATCAAGGCAGAGGTGGTTTTCCTGGAAATGGAGGTTTTCCTAGTGCTTTCAATGGCTATGGCAGAGGTGGTGGTAGAGGAAGCATCATTTGCCAAATTTGCTTCAAACAAAATCATTCAGTAGCTGACTACAGAAATAGATTTAATAGAGATTTTGTTCCAAACCTCTCAACTCAGGGATATTTTCTAGTGAATCAAGCTCCTAAAGCTGCTTATATGGTAACTCCAGAAGGTGCTGCAGATCAAGGCTGGTATTTAGACAATGGAGCCACATAGCACCTTACAAACAATGTGAACAATATAACTGAAGATAAACCCTATCTTGGTTCTCAGTTATTATTGGTTGGTAATGGTCATGGTATTGAAATTACTTTTACAGGCTGCACTTGCTTATTAACCTCTTTAGGAACTAGCTTAACTCTTACCAATGTTCTTTGTGTTCCTAAGATTACTAAAAACCTTATCAACATATCCAAACTTCTCTTAGATAATAACATCATAATTAAATTCTCTTCCAATATGTGTTTTATTAAGAACAAGATGGAGGGAACTCTGCTGGTACAGGGGATTGCTGAAGATGGTCTCTACAAATTACTATCACAAGCTGATTCTTCTTATCATTCTACTGATCAAAATCTTAATCCTAGTTCTATGTTGTCTGTTTTGTCTAGTAATAAATGTGTAAACTCTTTCAAAGAGTCAAATGATCAGCTATTAATCCATTCAACTTATGTTCATTGTCCTGCAAGTTTTCTTTTTTCAAGAAATATTTCTGTCAAACTGTTACATAACAGATTTAGGCATCCCAATAAACATGTTATGCAATCTATAATCAAATGTCTCCCTTTGTATTCTGTCAGCAGTAATTCCATTAGCTTTTGTGATGCTGGTCAATGTGGTAAATTGCATCAGTTGCATTTTCCCGTCATTAACATTAAAACCAAAACTCCACTTGAGCTTTTACATACAGATTTATAGGGACGAGCCTCTGAATTAACTATGGATGGCTACAAATATTATATCTTTTTCGTTGATGATTTTACAAGATATTGCTGGATATTTCCTTTAACACTTAAATCAAAAGCTCTTGATACATTTAAACAGTTCAAATTGCTTGTAGAAAAATAGTTTTCCTTGTCCATTAAAGCACTACAATCTAATATGGGGGGTGAGTTTACAGCTTTCAAACCACTTCTTAAACAAGAGGGCATTCGTTTTAGGTACAGTTGTCCATATACTCACCATCAAAATGGTGTTGTTGAAAGAAAACATAAACATATTGTTGAAACATGTCTTACCCTTCTTCCTCAGTCCAATTTACCTCTTTCATTTTGGTGGGAATCCTTTCATACAGCTACTTACCTTATCAACAGAATGCATGCACCAACACTCGGCAATATTTCACCTTTCCAAAAGTTGCATAGCCAATTACCAGATTATCAACTTCTTAGAGTTTTTGGGTGCTCTTGTTTTCCTTTACTCAAGCTGTATAATCAACACAAACTTGATTTTCATACTAAAAAATTTGTTTTCATTGGTTACAGTCCCTTGCATAAAGGTTACAAGTGTTTAGCCAAATCTAGTAAAATTTTTGTTGCAAGACATGTCACTTTTAATGAATCCGAATTTCCTTATCCAGAATTATTTTCAAAATAGCCTTCTTCTGTCATGTCTACTCCTGTTACTTAGTCTTCTCCTTCTCAAATATCATTCTTCCATAATACTCTTCTTACTAACAGTAATCATGAAGGACCATCGGCAGCTACTCTTGTTCCTGCTTTGACACCAACATTAAGTTCTCATTCAGACCATTCATCTACTTCTCAAATTCCCTCCCATCCTTCATCCCAATCTATTCTTCCTACCCATCCCATGATTACTAAAGCCAAGGCTGGTATTTTCAAACTTAAAACCGATCTAGCAGTTTCTCAAAATCTTGAACCAGCAATTGTCAAAGCTGCCCTACAGGATCCCAAATGGTATTTTTCTATGAAAAAAGAGATAAATGCCTTACAACGAAATAAGACATGGACTTTGGTTCCAGTTAGTGCAATTACAAAAATTGTTGGAAATAAATAGGTTTACAAAACCAAATATAATCATGATGGCAACATATCTAAGTACAAGGCTCGTTTAGTGGCAAAGGGTTATCATCAAACTCATGAAGTTGATTTCTTTGAAACCTTTAGTCCAGTAGTTAAGCCGTGTACTATCAGAGTAGTTTTGAGCTTGGCTGTTATGCATCACTGGCAAATAAGACAGCTTGATATCAACAATTCCTTTCTTAATGGTGTTCTTACAGAGGAGGTGTTTATGCATCAACCAAAGGGCTTTCTAGATCATACAAATCCTTCACATGTTTGTAAACTCAACAAAGCCTTGTATGGTCTAAAGCAGGCTCCAAGAGCCTGGTATGACAGGTTAAAGGCTTCATTACTGCATTGGGGTTTTCATGTCTCTAAATCTGATACCCCTCTCTTTCTTCAGCATGTTGGTACTGATATTCTACTTGTTCTCGTCTATGTGGATGACATTCTCATTACTGGTTCTAGCTCTACACTTGTTGAAAATGTTATTCACCATCTTAGTTCAGAATTTGCTCTCAAGGATCTTGGGGAGTTCAACTATTTTCTTAGACTTAAGGTGACTTCTTCCTTGCAAGGTTTACATTTATCCCGAACTAAATATATTGGTGATGTTCTGAAGAAAGCAAATATGCTGGAAAGTAAAGGCTTTAATACACCAATGAACACCACTGATAAGCTTCATAAAGGCAAGGGTGCAGCATTTGACAATCCTTCTTTATATCGAAGTGTTGTTGGGTCTCTTCAATATGTTCTTCTTACCAGGCCTGACATAGCTTATGTGGTGAATAAGTTTAGTCAGTTTTTGGCTGCACCTAATGTTCTTCACTTTTTTGTGGGCTTGTAAACGAGTTCTAAGGTATTTTCAATGCACAACAGATTATGGTATTCAGTTTTTCAATTCAGGCCTTTTAACTTTGACTGCTTACTCTGATGCTGACTGGGGCTCTGATGCTGATGATCGTCGATCTATTGGTGGCTATTGTGTGTTTCTTGGTCACAATCTTATTTCCTGGTCCTCCAAGGGGCAGCACATTGTTTCCCGTGCTTCAGTTGAGTTTGAATACAGAGCTCTCGCTCTGACAACTTCAGAAGTTCAATGGCTTACCTATTTGTTTCAGTAACTCAAGGTTCCCCTGTCTCACATTCCTACTTTGTACTGTGATTGTAAGAGTGCTGAAGCCTTGGCCAGTAATCCAAAATATCATTCTCGTACAAAACATATTGAGTTGGATCTTCATTTTGTTCGGGAGCATATTGCTCAGCACCAGCTTCAAATTTCTCATGTTTCCAGCTCAAATCAGTATGCTGACATTCTTACAAAACCTCTCTCTTTTGATACCTTTGCTTACCTTCGAAACAAGCTTAATGTCCTTCCAAGACCTTAAGCTTGAGGAGGGATGTTAAGGAATATACTCTGGAATCTACTCTTTAGATACTTCAGTTAGTTAAATAACTGAAGTAGTGAGCTGGCAGTCTAGTTAGCAAGTTTGTTATGAATTTGTTATTCGTATAATCAGTTTATAAGTTCTATTATTTGTTAGCTTAAGTATGTGATTTTGATGTATGTAGAATATTCCAGAGACTGATATAAAAAGGTGCTTGTAATCAGATCAAAGTTTTGAATAAGAATATTTCTCATTTTAAGCTGAAAATTTTTTCTCTCAACGCTTAACTTTTCGTTGCTCTTTTCTCAGTAACCAAACACTTAAGATCTGGAAAATAACCTTTGATTGTCTTGAGCAACTATTTTAAAAAACAATATCTCACCACTTGGGAGGGAAAGCGTCTTGAGCAACAATTTGTCATGAGAATTGGGAGGGAAAGCGTCTTGTCAAGCACAACCTTATATGTTTGTTAAAAGTCATGTTCTGAGTTATTGTGGGTGTGAAACTAATAGAGGTGCAATAACAAAGAATTGTCAGGGCGAAAATCCTCCAACACTCAAGTTAGTAATTATTTTTTTTTAATTTGAAAAAAACAATATCTCACCACTTGTGATTTAATTATTTTTATTGGACTCTTTTTTTAATTTCTTATAGCTTCCAAAAAGTCCCCTTTTTCAAGATCTTCTTGGGTTCTTATAGACAACCGCAAATATCAGTTGTTCTTCAGTGCACAACGGTTATCAAATTGAATGATTCACTTGAATCTGCAAGTTAATGTGTCCGCTTCCGTGTATTCATTGAGCTACAATTATAACGTCCGGCTATGCTTAAATGTTACAGGGGAACATGCTCAGACGTTATGAACTCTCTCTCTCAGGTGGAGCTCTACAACCTGAGGATTTGAGCAAGATCATAAGATCAGGTGTGCTGATTCTGATCTCCTCGCAAGATTCTGGTCGCTTGCATGTGTGACCAGATTAATGCCTCCTCGATCTCCCATGTTATCTTTGTGACTCCTATATTTGTGGGCTGTGTTTTTATACCCCAAACAATGCACATGGAAAGAATTCAGCACACCATTTTTGTTAGGTTGATACTCGATACACATTACTGACGGAAGAAGATTTTAGTTTTGGGGTTATATTTGCAGAAATTATAAACTTCCACATTATGAGTAACTTCTCCCCATTATAAAAATGTATTTTCTTAAAAAAAATCATATTATTTTTTAAACTCAAATGTATTTACTAAAAATTTTATATTATTTTTTAAAATTTATGAATAAAAGAAAATTTTAAATAATTATTTTATTAAACTTTTTTTATATATTCTATTGTTATATACAGTAGAATCTCGTTAAATTAATAAAATTAATACTAGATGAATTAATGATTTTAATTAAGTATTATTTTTTATGTTGTTAAATTAGTAAAATTAATACTCGATGGATTGATGACTTTCATTAAATATTAATTTTAATTTTTGTCCCGATTTGAGGCCAATGCGATAACTTAATAATTTGATAATTCATTAGATAATAATATTCGAAAATAATTAATACATAAGTTAATAATTAATTAATTTAAAATTAAATATATACGATATGCCTATGATTTTCTTTCTTTATACATTTTAGATGTGAAGTCATTATTTTATTTCATATGTTAAGAGAAATAAAAGAGAAATCGACTTAATATATTATCTTCGAAAAGTTTTCTCCAATGAGTTGTCATGTGATCATGATTTACCCATTCACTCCAACCAAAAGATTACAAGTGTGATTCGTTAAATCAAAGATCAAATCATAATCTTTTCATACAGGTTCTTGACAAACTTACATTCTCTAATTATACTGCATATATATTTTTAAAATTTTTTTATTATGAATTAATAACTATCAATTTATGAATATATTAATATTCATTAAATTAATAAACTTTTCATTATCTTTATCGAAACTTTACTGTAGATATCTGAAATTTTACTGTAGATATCCAAAACACGTACTTTTTGTTTCATAAATTTAAACAATCAAGAAAAATTTAATTAGTTAATTAATCAAGTTTCTTCTTTATTTAAAACTATTAAAACTAGTATTAATTTTTAAAACTATTTTTCTAGAGGGATGGGTGGAAAATATCAGCTCCCAAACAATAAAACTGGGCGGGCTGGGGTAAATGATGAGTACGGAGGGCCATAGTAGATAAACTAACATAATTTTGAGTAAAGTTATGATATAAGAATTTAGAAATAAGAGGGTAAAATTTTTTTTTCCTCTTTCTTTAAAAAAAGGTGCATAGAAATTAATTAGACAAGTAGACAAGCTCAGGTGATAAATATAGAAACTACAGTAAAACAAAGTACACCATAAGAAATTAACAAAGATAACACGCTTTCTTAAGAAAGCAACTTCGATTCCACACTGCAGCCTATTAAGTCTACATAATTACACTCACTACTCATCACCTACAGGCAAATTAAAGACACAAGACGATGTGATTTATTATACTCTAAAGCTAGTCACTCTTTAACAGTGAACTTAATTTTATTACTAACTTGCATGCATATATTATGCACTCCCCTCCCCCCCCACCCACACCCCGCGGGCACCACCACAGCACACGCGCTCGTCATTATTATTACAAACACCTATTCTAGAAGGTGAACTGAAGTCGCAGCCCTGCCTTGGAGAAATGTTGCACTTGCGAGGAATTTGACTGGCCGACTCATAAGCTTGTCGCAACATCCCGCCCTGTATCTGTCCTTGCTGCAGCTGGCTTCTCAGCGCTTGCTCTAGCCCCGGCCAGCGGCATCTGTTGTCCAGCTGCTGCAGTTGTTGGCAGCATTGTGTCGAAGATACTGATGTTGTTGATTATCGCTAAGGCTGCTGCCCCACAGGCCGGCCTCCTCTTCCTGCTGCTGGCCGCGGACCTGCTGCCTCAAGTGCATCTGGCACTGGCGGAGTTGCTGCTGCTGCTGTATCTGCTGCTGGCAGCTCTGCTGGGAGGGGTTTTCTTCGTCGATGAAAATGGCGGTGCTGTAGATCGAGGCGTTGGCAGCGAGGAGGAAGAGAGCGAAAATAGATAGAAGGAGAGTGGCTAATTTGCCATTGCTGCTTGTTAGGGTTTTCTAGGTCGATGGTGAGAGTTCGGGGTGGTGATGAACGGATCTTTATAGCAAAATGAAGGTGTATGCATGGCGGATACGTGTTAGATGGAGTGGTGATCAGGGCAGGCGTTTGATGGTTGCAACTCACTGTCACACGTAGATGTTTCATGCAATTTGCTGGCAATTGAGGTTTTTGTTTGTGTATGCATGCAAAATTGAACTGCCGGCCTTGGGATTTTAAAATTTAGGTTGTTATCATTTTACTACTTCAGGATTTTCAAGAATTGTTAAATATCAAATGACTGCAAGGAGTATTGACTCCTATCATTTTACTACTATATCTTTATAAAAATATCATTTTACTATTTTTCCATTACAATCATAATAGTTGGCCAGTTAGTTATTGACCAATTAGTTGACTAATAAAATATCAATTTCACCCTTCATGATTAAAAAAATATTTAAAACTTATTTACAAAATTAATTTGTAATATATTTATTAAAATGGATATAAAATACCAACATAATTTTTTTTACTAGAATTATGATATATAAATTACAAAATTTATCTTACTATTTTTTTTATCATGAAGGGTAAAATTGGTATTGTGTTAGTCAACTAGCGGTCAACTAACGGTCAACTAACAATTGTAACGGAAAAATAGCAAAATGATATTTTTATAAAGATATAGTAGTAAAATGATATGAGACAATATTTCTTGTAGTCATTTGATATTTGACAATTTCTGAAGTAATAAAATGATAATAGCCTTTAAAATTTTCGTAACTGCAGGAAATTGCTTGGGAACTATTATATAGCTTTATTCTTTATGTAATAAAATCACAATCTTCAAATAGATCTAACACCCTATACTGTATAGGGTGAGACTATTTGAACCCATCAAATTACTCATTAAATTCACTTTTTAAAATAATTTTTTATGATTAAAATATCCTAAATTAAATTACAGTTATGAATATTAAATATATTAAAAAGAAAAAACAAAATTTTTACTCTTTTAACCTATCTTTATATTCAACATAGTTTTATTAAACCCCTAGTCATATTTTCATTAAATCCTAATCAATCAAGAGGTGTAATTCTTCAGTCAAGTCATATATTTTTGTCAATCATGTTTGCTCTTTTGCTGCAATTGGAATTGTAGCGGCAGCTGAAGAGCCCAGCTGAAGAGCCAAAAGCAGACACCCCGGAAGCCAATAAATTATATGCCCCAATTTCTGTCACCACGCCTACTGCTAGAGGAGAAACTTATTATTTTATCTTTCATCAATAGCGAGTTCAAACCTGAGAAGAAATTAATAAAAAGAACATTAAATCCAATATTATCTGCATAAATGACTCATGCCCTGTCATTCATAGCATAATCCTCTTTGATTATACACTGACATGTTCAAGCATTAATCAAATAGCCCAAAATTAATCCACATGATAGCAAGTAATAATTTTAGAAGTACAACATCTAACAGAACTCATCTTATCATTTCAGTTTTTTAGTTCAAAATAATTTCATAAACTGATTTGGAACATGCCAAAGAGCAAAATGTGTTGGATGCACATGCAACCTACCTTGAAGCAACGGCGCAGTAGAAACTTTGCTGTCATACCCTTAAGCATGATGGATGCTGAAATAACAGAACCAATAGAAGGAAGAACAGGAAAATCTTTGTTTGCATGAAGAATTTGCCCCTTCCACGATGTCTTCAACTTGCTTTTGTTGCAAGTGCTTTCACTGATAGTGCTTTGCTTTGCTTATATTTGAGTAATAATATTACTTTGCTTTGTTGGTAAAATTTTGCTGAAAAACAGTGTTGAATTTTCAATGAAATGCCACTATTATTATAAATAAATTTAATGGGTTTATAAATGAATTTAATGGGTTTAATGAGTAAGATCACTATTATTATAAAAATTGGATTTAGTAAAGGTATACTAGGTATTTGAGTGGGTTTATTAAGTAAAATGTAAAATTTCAAAATTTAAAGGTGGGTTTATTTAATAAATAGGTTTATTAAGTAATTTGATGGGATTAAATAGCCCCACCCTACTGTATATTGTCAAGAGTGAAACATGAGAGTATTAGCAATTCATTCATAAGTGTAAATTTCCAATGTATTTAATTTGTTTCTGTTTAACTCTTTTAGATTTCTTTTCCAAGCAAAAAAGAGTCTAGATTTGATTTATTCATGTAATATATTTTTAGCTAATTTCTAAACACAAATTTATATTTTTCCTTAAAAATACGGATTATGAGAAAATTTTATTAAATGAAAAAAAAAATGATGTCTAGTCAGGAGACGTAATGAGACTTTATCATTCAAAACATAATTTTTTTTGTTATTTAAAAGCTCTAGGAAGAAAAAAATTTATAATTACATGCTTTGCAAAAACTTAAAAACTAAATGTAGAAAAAATTAATAGAAAGTATAGGGAAGAAGCGATTGGCATCCTTAGACAAAATAGACGTGATAGAAGATGTTGTTGTGAATATGGGATGGGTAATTCCAAATACCATATTCCCCATGAAAAAATAAATAAATCACCTAAGTGGTTTACATAAAAAAATGGCCATTCATTTTGTTACGAAAGCACGTGTGTTACCCATACACACTAATTGGGCCAGATAATTATTTGGACCTTCTATATTTCGCTCTCCACTACTTCAATTCTTATCTTTTTTTCATACTGCAGATAGCAAAATATAAAAATGTCATATTTTTACAAAGAGAAACGTTGATTCCTTACTTTAATAAAATATTATTTTATGAGGCAAAAATAGTTTGTTAGAAAATAAAAAATGAATTTACCTTTTTAACACATTCATGACTTTTGTTAAACATACATGAAAACAATTTGTGTGTTGGAAAATAAAAATGGGAACAAGCTGTGTAGTAAAACACGAGCTTGGGCCTAATCGGGCCAGATTTTGGGCCGGTGCACAATTTTGATACCTGGATTTGGAACACGTCAGAACCGAGACCGTTACATTTCAGGAAATTCAAGCTAAAAAAGCCCGTAGAAGGCCTCAGAAGAAAAGTCCAACGTTTTTCACGAGGAAACGTACCAAGTACCAATAAAAAAACTTACATTGACAATTCTACCCTTCATCTCAACATTCTCACCCACTCTCCGCCACTCTCCACGGAAACACACTCGCTTCAAGTTTCACCGCCACGTTCTCGTTTCTGCTCCTCGCTAATTTACTCCCAAAGATGCGCGTATGTGTAACGTTCCTTTTCGAGCGTAGTAACCGACCTAAGCCTGAAAGACGAATTTTGTTTATATATTTGCCCTCTTTTTCTGGATGTTTATCCCTAACTCTCTGTCACCGAGAACGAGCTTCAGACTTATCCGAATCCGATTTAGGGTTTCTTTTTGATCTCATCAGATCGGACTATCTTGATTAGTAAACCCTAATCTTCGGATCAGGTAATCCCAATATCCAGTTCTGTACGATTTCATTCTCTTTGTTGAATTTTATTTTTTTGTTTTTGTGTTATTACTTGAAATTATTTCTTATGTGTTGTATAAGTCTAATAGATCTCTTCGTTATGTGATATTGGTGATTGTTTTATTGGGTTAATTCGAAAATCAAATCTTTCTGGGTTCTGTAATTTGAGCTCATTTTTTTCTTTTATTTCTTAGTTGGGTAGTTGATCTATTTATTTTTGATTTTTTTGGCCTAGTCTTGATCTGCCTTTTGAAATTTTATTGGTGTTGCCATTTGGAGATGATGAAATTTTATTGAGAGGTTTGGGATCTGGTTGTTTAGTGTAGAAGGCAATTGTCAATTAGATGGAATTAATTGTGATTCTAGCTTCTGAGTTGAATCAATTGAGTTCGTTTTTATTTGAGCAGTTTCTGATTTGATTTTTCCTTTCTTGAGATGTAGGTCTGAGCTTTCCGGTTGTTGGGCCCCTTGCATTAGCTGAAGTTCATGTCTGATTTTGATATCCAGGTTCCTGCTGCCTTTGGTAAGTTTGCTTAAATCTATGACATATTTAATTTTGAGTCTGCACAATTCCTGGCTCTTTGCATGAGAATTGGGAGGGAAAGCGTCTTGTCAAGCACAACCTCGTATGTGTGTTAAAAATCATGTTCTGAGTTATTGTGTGTGTGAAACAACAGAGTTGTGGCATCGGACTTGGCGGCAGACAAGATTATTGTAGAATTGGATTAGGACCCACCAAGTAACTTGTGAAAACATTTTGAGTTGAGTAACTGTATCCACCATTTGAAAGGTTTATGGAATTTTGGCAGGTTAATGAAGCGTTATTGAATGTGCAAAATAATTAATTAAAAGTTGAAAAACATAAAGGCCAGAAACATATGTTGATATAGGTTGTAAACGTATGGCAATGTATGTCTTCATGTATGTTCGCGTGATATTAGATATAGAGGCTATTGGCTCAGGCCTATTGGCCAGTCACAGGCATGCTTCTCCTAGCTGACTTCTAGTATACAGTGGTAGCAAGTTGCCGCTCTTAAGCGGATTTCGATTTTGAGGTTCAGTTTTGAACTTATTGGTGAAAGGTTATGTGGTTAAAAGTGTTAGTTCTAATGTCTTTTTGCCTGTTCTTGAGTTGTGGAATTAATATATGGAAATAGCCCATGATTTTTCATTTCTTACTTAAATCACATGCTGCCTTTAAAATCTTGTGGTTGTAAATCAAACTATAAGGACCCTTAATCTTGTGGTTGTAAATCAAACTATAAGGACCCTTAATCTTAGCCAATTTGCGTGATTTGTCGAAGCATAGCTATATGCAAAGATGGAAATCACAATATAGGTGCCTTTGCTTCTAATTTATAGTTGGTGAGGTATTCAGTTGTTGACTTCTCATATCATAGTGGATATTTGTTGCATTTGGTTCTTATTTAGCGTATGGTCGTTGAAATGACCAATAACACTTTACCCTGTTTAGTTGTTCTCCTTGTTGGTGAGGATTTTACCTATAAATTCCTCATTCCTTTGTTCATAAAAATCTAACCTTCTGTTACTTTGTGGGTGGTAGACCCGTTTGCTGATGCGAAGGCTGAGGACTCAGGTGCTGGTTCAAAAGAGTATGTGCATATCCGTGTTCAGCAACGGAATGGTAGGAAAAGCCTGACAACTGTCCAGGGGTTGAAGAAAGAATTCAGTTACAACAAGATCCTCAAGGACCTCAAAAAGGAATTTTGCTGCAATGGAACAGTGGTCCAGGATCCTGAACTAGGACAGGTGCACTTTTGATCTCTAGCTTAAGTGATTAATTATTATCATTATTTGTTTTATTTTATTTATTTTTGTTTGATTTCTTATCCTTCTGTTTGTATATAGGTCATTCAACTCCAAGGTGACCAGCGGAAGAATGTATCTACGTTCCTTGTTCAGGTAATAGTCTTTTCTCAGTCTACCATTATTTATATTCTCAATGCAATAGGCAAGAGCTAATTCGTAAAGTTTTTATTCATTTATTTATTTATTGGCGCAACAGGCTGGGATTGTGAAGAAGGAACATATCAAAATGCATGGTTTTTAAGTAAACAGCAACTTAACGATTCTGCACATTTAGTGAGCGGAGTTTGTCAGTGCAGTGCAGAACATGCCATTGATACTATTAAAAAAAATAATAATAGTTTGTGCTGGTGCTGTTATATCATCTCCTGTGTTGGTTTAGTATTGTTTTATCTGTTTTTGTGCCACTGATGTTTCCTAGTTCTCTGGTTAATGTAATGTGGGATGATAATGGTTATGTGATGGAGTATGGTTGCTCAAATGTTCCAAGTACAAATTATTATCCAAAGTTATCATCTAATTTTAATGGGTACTAGAGCATATAACTTGATGAGAGTTGGGATGCGCTTAATAGAAAACTATAGATGTTCTGTAACTGTTCGGGCTGTGCTACGAGTTTGAGATGTTTTTGCTGTGGCAGCTGATCCCAGACTTCAATTTTTTTTTTACCCCCTCGCAAGTGGTCATTTGTTTTTAGAATAATTGAAAGTAAAATAACCATCGCAGATATTTATGTGTGGAGTAAAATCACCGTACATCTAAATTTTTGGTTACACTTTTAAATGGAACGAAAGAAAGGATGAGTCGTTGAGAGACGAGGCAGAGAGGCTTCTGGAACGGAAAATGTTTTTATTAATTTATCTGATCCGCCTGGTTCCCTGGCAGTAGTTTTTGAGGTCTGCCGGGTCAATCACGATGTTGTAATGGGAGATGCAATTTCTTGAAAATGGGTCATCAGGGCTTTGAAGTCATTCAATTACAAATGCACAAAGATTTCTTATTCAACAAAGGATTTTATGCAGTAGTGATGATTATGATGTGTTATAATAATATTAAGGAAGTTATCAGGACGCTAGCTGTGATAAAAACCATCGCAAGTTTTCTCTTATCTTTCTCCATTAGAAATATTATGGCATGCGTAATTTCTAGTGAAATCTAGCTCGCAAACACTAAACATTTTAGGACATTGGCTGAGCCCCATTTTCATCATCACCGTCGCTCACCAATTTCGCCCACATCCCTTAATCATTCATCCATATATATATACAGAGGACATGTGGGATTCCATTTTTATAACACTTAGCATGTTGATCTTGGAATAGTTCTTTTTTCCTTTTTTTTTAATTAATAATTAGAGAGACGTGTCCTTCAATTAATAATTTTAGAAGAAAATTTACTATTTAGTGGTTCTATAAGGGGATTCAAACTACCCTTAATTTTGTTGATGTTGATTGTTTTTTATTAGTGAAAAATAAAATGAATTATCCAAAAAATACTAATGTACCGTACCTATATTTATTAGTGAAAAATAATTTAAATTATCCATAAATATCTATGTACCCGGACATATATTTACTGAACGTGATTGCTAGCTCGCTCGCCCTGATTTTTAGAATTAATTAGTCCATGTATTATATGATATTATTGAGACTTTTATATGGATCTGGTGCCTGATGTATTAAAAAAATTATCTATTATTTGAGTTTTATTAGAGTAATTTTTTCCAAAATCATAAAAGACATCTTCGTCAAAAAAATACGTGTTTGTTTGTTTGTTTTTTTTCCATTTCTTCTTAATTAATGAAAAGTGTACCTAAAATATGTAATTTACTTTTTTTTTTCTCTTAATGTTGGCTGATCATTTGCCTTCCCAACAATAAATTCACCTGTCCCGTGAAAAGACATTTCACGGATTCACTACACGATAAAAGCTTCAATCCAAGATCACAAAACTCAAAAAGTATCGCAAAAGCCAAATATAGACACAATGACAAGATGACAGCAAGTGACAATTGCAGCCCATCGTCGTCGCAGGACTCCGCAATTGGACGGTAGAGTCCAGTTTACGCTTCACCGGAACTGGCACGCCACTTGCACGAAAACTAGAGAAGACTTTGGGTAATTGACACGTGAATCCGTTTCTTTTGTGAAATTACAGGAAAGATGAGCTGGTGAAATCCACCAAATCAACTGAATCATCAAGGGCAAGCAAATCTTGGCCTAAACAAAACACTCTGTCAGGGCATCAAATTATCTAAAAAGGGTTAAAGATCATATGCTTCGATTAAGGATTGATTTGGTTTTCTATTAAAGGAACTATTTTGCTGGAGTATGCTTCATATGATCAAGCCATTTAGTTCCGTTCTTATCTTTAGATTAAGAATGGAGAATATGTATTATCTTTGCTTCAGCCAATCTTTAGTGTCATGGACTTCTGTTAAACAATTTGTATAAATTGCTGTTTGATTGTTCATGAAAATATCAATCAATACTTCCCAAATCTCATATAATTAACAATGCATAGAAACAATAAATATAAATTAAGAAAATTATTCATGATATATTAGTGGTGTTTTGTTTTATTACTTTAATGAAATAATCTTAGATCGAATCTGATTTATCGTGTTTACAATTAAATACGTAAATTAAGTCTAATTTACTATAATTTTTATCAGTATTTTATTTTAACCAAATATGCTCCGTCCTTTTATCCAAACATCATTTTTCTAACACAAGCTTGAAAATCTGAAACCTCATTGCTAGTTTTGATATTTTACTAAACAAAAGGGAGTACAGCCTCAATTAACCAAAAGCTTTGCAGCTCAAACTTGCAAAACTCTGTCCTCTCTACCGAATTTCTAGACCCTTCAAACCCGATCCTCTTTCCACGTGTCCCCAGATATTTTCCTTCACCGCCGCTTTTCTCCTCTCTATATAATAATAAAATCCCACCACTTTCTGTCTTGACCCACCAGTCATCACTACTGCAAATTACTTCTCATTGTCAAGGGTTCTAAGCAGCAAGGGAAGGAGGAAAAAAAAAAAAAAAAATTAAAGATGGCAGCCATGGCTTCTACAGCTTTCACTTCTTCAGTTTCGTCCACCACCAATAAGCCCTTTGAATCATCCTTTCATGGGGCTCCCATGTCACCTTCTCTTCTTCGCCTTCAACCCATCAAATCTTCTCGTCCCAACAACTTGTCCATTTCTGCTTCTGCTTCTCCTCCTTATGACTTGAACACTTTCAAGTTTGACCCCATCAAAGAATCCATCGTTTCTCGTGAAATGACACGCAGGTATATACAAGCAAGCAAGCGCACACACACTAATCACTAGGGCTAGGTTTTGTTCAAAAGTGACTTTGTAGAACACTTAAATTTGAAAGCACTTCTGTGTCTGTAGGTACATGACGGACATGATCACTTATGCTGACACTGATGTGGTAGTGGTTGGTGCCGGCTCTGCTGGCCTCTCTTGTGCTTATGAGCTCAGCAAAAACCCCAACATTCAGATTGCTATTATCGAACAGTCTGTTAGCCCCGGCGGTGGCGCGTGGCTCGGCGGACAGCTCTTCTCTGCCATGGTATAATAAACTGCAATTTTTCTTTGTTATCAATCATAATGCTTGTTGTTAACGATAAACGTTAACTTTTTTATTTGGTATGTTTTGTACAATAGTCATAAATATTTATTTAATATCATAATTTTTTAAAATTTTTTATTTGTTGTTTGTTTATTTTTTAAATAATATTTTTAAGATCAATTAAATTATTTTATTTTTATTAGTAAAAATTTAAATTTTGAGATTTTGTTGTGGAGGTTAAAATATTTTTTTAAAATGTTATATATTTAAAATATTATTTATTTATTTCATAATTTTATTTTATTTCTTTTTCGTAGCATGATTGTAAAAAATTTATTTATTAAAATAATGTTATATTTTTTAATAAAAATTATTTTTATTAACAATCAAATAATTAAAATTTTTTAATAAAACTTAGAAAAATTCTACTACCAAAAATTTTATTGAAGTAAGCTTTATAGTTCTGTACATGGCTTATGATAATAATTAATTATATGCTAAAAGCTCTGTTAAGGACATCAGTTCGTGTCAAAAAGAGACTTGCTGGAGGGTGGTGGGTCTGATGGTCCCTCTTATCCGTTATTAAGAAAATAACTAAGGTTATTTTTATTTATCTAATTATTGGAAATTCTGATTTGGAATCTAGTTATTTCTTCGCTTTAATATTGAGATGAGTGAAATGGGACAATATCTTGGTTAAATGAGGAGTTTTGTAATTTGGGTCACCTGTAACGCATTAATATTATATTTGGACTCTTAATATTCTATTTATGTGTCATACAAATCAAACCTTTATGATTTGATTTTATCACTTCATTAGAATTGCTGCCACACAGCAGAGTATCCGAGATTTAGTACTAAACAATTTAGGCTAAATTGGAGTTAATTGAATTGCATGTAATTTGAACAGGTTGTGCGCAAACCAGCCCACATCTTCCTTGACGAGCTTGGTATCGACTACGATGAGCAAGACAACTATGTTGTGATCAAGCATGCAGCGCTGTTCACCTCCACTATAATGAGCAAGCTCCTGGCCCGCCCCAACATCAAGCTCTTTAATGCAGTGGCAGCCGAGGACTTGATAGTCAAAGACGGCAGAGTTGGTGGTGTGGTGACCAACTGGGCGTTGGTGTCAATGAATCACGATACACAGTCTTGCATGGATCCCAATGTAATGGAAGCGAAGGTCGTGGTGAGCTCCTGTGGCCATGATGGGCCTTTTGGGGCCACTGGAGTAAAGAGGTTGAAGAGTATTGGAATGATTGAGGAAGTGCCTGGAATGAAGGCACTGGACATGAACTCTGCAGAAGATGCTATTGTGAGGCTGACCAGGGAGGTTGTGCCTGGTATGATAGTTACCGGCATGGAAGTTGCCGAGATTGATGGTGCTCCTAGAATGGTATATATGCTTTCGACTCTGTTTCTTAGCAGCCTTAGATTAAGAAAGTTGCTGCGCTTCAATCTCAAAATGGTTTCTTGATATACTGTTTGATAATGTTTACAAATAAGTAACAAACGTAATAATCTGAATGCAGGGGCCAACATTTGGAGCAATGATGATATCCGGGCAGAAGGCTGCGCATTTGGCGTTGAAGTCACTGGGCCAGCCGAATGCATTAGACGGTACATATGTGGGAGGTGTTCACCCTGAGCTGATCTTAGCTGCAGCTGATTCTGCTGAGACTGCTGATGCTTAATTTGGTAGTAACAGGCATCATCAGCCGTGTGCACGCCAATAAACTCGGCAAAAAAAGTTGTTGCATTTAGGTGGGTGTGATGGATGGTTGATGTGAATAATGATACAATGTTGTGAGGTTTTGTGAATAAAGTGTTTGTTTCCGGTCCATCATGCAACCTTTAATTTCTTTCTCCTCTTGTAAGATACTGTTGTGAGTTTCTTGGAGGTGAATTTGCAGTTGCGTATCTAGTCCTTGGCATCTGTATTAGGTTAATATTGCCCTTCAGCTGTTCCCTTTTCTCTGCTTTGTGTGTTTATAACTTGAGGCATCAGCCAATGGGAAAGTGCTGATATGATTAAGGACAATGATAAAGGTCTGAGCTTACTCTGTTTTTGTTGCTAGGGCAAGTATTAACTTTGACATGATCTGGTGATGATCGGAAGTTGTAAGCTGTAATTGAGAAATAACTGAGAGGACCTTTTAAGGTGCAAATTAAGGGATTGAATAATGTCCACGTGATGAACCCCATTTTTAGTCCATGTTAGGCTTTTGAAAAGCCAAGATCAATAGTTCATTCAATTTCCTAGCATTTTAATAGTTTACATTTCTGCAAACAAAAATCAGGCTCCTAAAACTGGGTGTAGACTTTTTGTTACAAGGGAAATGTAGATTACTGAAGTCCCGTAATGTTTTGAAAACTATTTTCTCGCGTTTAATCTGATAGTTGGAATATGCAACATTATCAATAAGGGTACGTGGGCTCCATTGCTGCAACACATGGCGTGTGTTGGATTAATTTTTAATGAAGAGAGAAATAAGAAAACTCGTGCCTTTGTGCCTAATGACCGTTGGTTATCGTATCCTTAATTACTTGTTAGGACCTACCTCAGTGTATCATAATATGTGCTTCTATTTTTTTTTTAATCTCATAATGTCTAAAAAGATTTTAACTCTCAACGGAAGTAAATAAATGTGCCTCTTAATAATTTAATACTCAAAAAACAAAAAAAATGTGCCTATTAGGCTACTAGGCTAAGAAGTAATCATTTAGTGCGGTAATTAGTACGTAAAAGTTTTTTGAGCTTATTAAGTAAATTTTTAATAAATATTTATTATTTTATTAAAATAAAAAATAAAAAAATAATTTAATATAATATATTTTATTTTATAATATATTAAAATTTTTATTTTTTAATTTTTTAATTTATCAGCAACCATATTAAAGTAGTAAAAGAATCCTAAGGGGCTTATTAAAAAAAAAAAAAGAATCCTAAGGGGGTTATTATTGTAAATTATTTAAAAAAATTTATCCTCTTTTTATTTAGTAAGATTATTAGTTTCAGTAATAATAATGTCTGTGTAGAAATATCTAATGAGTACGGAAAGTAGCCCAAAGAGTATTTGAGATAAAAAAAATTTATTTCGTTGGAAAATTTTATTGTCTTATATTGTTTTTTTTTATGTAGAATGCTATTTTTTTACACCGACCACTATTGGTTTTAATAATAATGATATTTTCTATTAAATTTTAGTCGTATGCTATTACCTCTTTATAAATAATTTTTAATTAGAGATATTTGAAGTTAAAAACAAACACGGAAAAATATAAATTTTAATATAATGTATTTTATCACACACACATATAAACTTATTACCGACTTTGATATGATTATTCGCCCTCCATGTATGTATATAGTTATTTATTGAATTACAATTCTCTTTTTTTAGTAATAAAAAAGACATAAATTTTCCCGAATTAAAAAAAAAAGGTCAAAATAAAAGCCAGAGGGGAGAGGAGTGGGACTCCGTTTCTTTTTCCTTCACCGTAAGACACCGGGAACGAAAACCATAACCAACTACTGCACGCGTACACGCTCCTTGAAGAATCAGCGAAACGTCGCCGTTTTGCCCAGGTTTGCTTCCTCTTAACGCAAACCCTAACCCTTTGCTTTTTCTCCAAAATCGTTGCTTGTAAGTCTAGATTTTGTATTATTCTAATTTTCAAAATTTAACGTTCTTATTGGATAATGATTCGAGGAGTAATTGAATAATTTGACTTTTGGTTACTGTAATGTGATTAGTGGCAGCTAAATAAATCGAAAGATGGAGGAAATTTTTGCTCTGGTTCTGTCTATGCTGCTAATTTTCGCTTTGATTCCAATTTATTTGTGGAAACGTCGCTCAGATTCTCGAGAAGAGCCACAGGAGGTTTGTAAGATTGTATTTCTTTTTAATTTAATTTTTAATTTTTACGATTAAGACATACTTGATTAACTTTTTGAAGATTTTAACTCGAATTCGAGCATGTAAACTAGAATTTTTAGATTGAGCTTCAAAGATTGTTTCTAGTAACAGCTTTTTCAAAGCATTGTTGAGGACAGTCAAGTGTGTCTTTCTGGTTATGATTGTAACTGTTGTACTGATGCTTAATTTTGGAGCAGATTTATAATTTTTTTATTGTATTTTTTAACTCGAAGGTAATGAACTGCTGTTCATGGTTTTGGTTACTGCTGTTTATGATTTTGGTTTGCAAGAATATGTTCTGAGTTCTAAGAAAGTTTACGTGTCTTAATGTGTAGTATGGATTACAGGCTCCACAGGTACATCAAAGGGAGAATGTGGTACGTGCAACTGGTGCTCGTCGGATGCGTCGAAGACCAGCTGCTCGAGCTAGCACATCATCAGCTGGAGCTGCAGAAGTAGAAGGTTATTGGTGTTCTGTTTTGCATTTACTATTATTATTGTTATTTTTTTTCACTCTCTTGCTCTTTTGTTTTCAAGTTATTGTGGTGTGTTTTCTCTGGATTGGTTTCTGCAAAATATGGGTCACATTGAAATGCAAAGAAGCGTTTCTAATATCTGTTAGGGTAATTTGGAAAGCTTTTGGAAGCGAGTATAGTGGATGATATTTTTGCCTTTTGGTTTGTTTTGGAATTGTTCTGAGATCTGTATTTGAAATGTTTTTAGATTTTTAGCCCGCTTGAATTTTGACTGAATAGTGAACATATGCTATCATATGCCTTGTCATGATGGAATAATAATGTATTACATTTGAGTAATCTGAAAAATCTTGAAAACTGGTTATATTGAATGTACTAATTGTTGTACACATCTGAACACAGAAACTATTGAAGGGAGTGATGATGAAGGTGTTGCGGGTGGACATTATGAGGCCAAAGCATCAAAGAAGAAGGAGAAACGACGGCAAGAGCAAGAAGCAGCACGGCAGGTACATTTTCCATCTCTTCTTATTTTTCATGCCCCCCCCCCCCCCCTCTCTCTTCCTGTCTTCAGTAAGGCCACCTTTGTATGAATGTCATTTGAAGTTAATTGAAATTCTAAACAAAATGATTTAGAACTTTTGAAGAAAAGTTTTCTTCTTCCTTTAAATGTAATGGTGAAGGTCTCATGTAAATGGGCATTTTCAGTAACAGAGTCATTCTCAAAACATATATCTTCGATATCTATAGAGTATTAGAAGGTTATGAATCTTCTACTAGGAAGATACTAGAGAAAACTCTTTGCCGCTTATTTTGGTCTGTCTATGCACATCGTTTCTATTTCTTCTTTCTTTTTCATTGCTTTTTGATATGTTTGATTTGAAGGCGGACGAAGCTGCTCGTGAGTCTAGGCAGTCAAAACAAGACCGTTATGCAGAAATGCGGAGAAGGAAGGATGAGGAGCATGAAGCACGGGAGCGTGCACTGGTGAGTTGATCACTTTTCTGTTGGTGGTGCTTTTATTTGTATGTCTGTTGTGTTCTTGTAGTAATTTTCTGGCCAAAACTCCTTGCCATGACTTAAAAGGAAGAAGAAGCTAAAGCTCAGAAAGCAAGGGAGGAGGAAGCAGCTGCATTGGAGTTTGAGAAGTGGAAAGGGGAATTTTCAATTGATGCTGAAGGAACTACAGAAAACGAAGTGCAAGATGGAGATCGGGACTTGCTGGCTGACTTTGTGGATTATATAAAGGTACTACCCAGCTCTCTACTTATCATTGGGGAGGTTTACCTTTGAAAAATAGTGTTAGTGAGTGGGCGAAATTGCAATTGCTATTCCAATAAGATTTAATTGTCAATTTATTTGCTTTGTGGTAAATTGGAACGTTTGAGATGAAGAGTATTTTAGGAAGTACTTGGTAATGCTTTAGGAGTAATCTTGCAAGCATATGTAAATCACAGTTACTTGGCACTGAAGCTTCTTGCTTCTGGGTACAGGTTTTGGTGCTAATTGTTTTTATTCCTAATATGATCTTGCAGAAACACAAATGTATTCCTTTAGAAGATCTTGCTGCAGAATTTAAGTTGCGGACCCAGGTAAATGCTTTGCTGGTAGAGCTGTTTTATTGTGTTTGTCATATTTTTTCCGTGTAAACAAAAATATTTCCTTCTTATCTCCCCAGCGGGTTGCAGTGATGGAGTATTCTTAAATCGTGACTACCAATGTGCATATGGAACTTTATGTGTTATTTTGATCAATGAGTTTAAGAAGCTGATGTTTTTGTAGTATCTGTTCTCTGAACACATCTCTCTGTTAGTCAAATAGTGTTTATGCACTGTGGTTAATCATGTCATAGTTTCATAGTTTTGTACAATATATTGCTTCCTAATGTTGCGTTATAACTTTCGGTCCATGCAGGAGTGTATCAATCGGATTACCTCTCTTGAAAATATGGGTATGTGTTCTCCCATTTCTTGTATATTATTTATTTATTTATTTTAATGAATATGTTGTTTTAACTAAATGATGGCACTTCTCAAAAAAATAAATAAATAAATAAATAAATGATGGCTCATTGCTGCAACCTTTGTATTTAAGCTCTCAACTTTCAATTTTTCTAAGTTGTCTTGTGTCGATATATATTTTTTGCTTTAGAATTTCTTATCCTTGAAACCAATAGCAGCCCTTCTTGATTAATGGAATGTCGTTGTATTTCCTTCTGGTTGACCTTAGTTTTGGTTTTGTCTCTGATCCTTGGTAATTTTGATTATGTTTTTACCTCGTCATAGATAAACTTGAATGGTTCTTTCATTCTATTTGTGGTTTATGATATGGAGCTATGTTCTGTAAAATGCTTGCTAAGGAATTTAACTGTGAATTTGCTCTTTGAATAGGGCGACTTTCTGGTGTCATGGATGATAGAGGAAAATACATATACATCTCACAGGAAGAGATGAAAGCTGTAGCCGACTACATTAAGCGACAGGGAAGAGTTAGCATATCGCACTTAGCTAGTAAGTCCAACCAGTTCATTGATTTGGAATCAAAAGCACAGTTTGTTGAGGATCTCAGAAGTGTGGAGGAGATTTCTGTTGCTTGACCTCAAGTATTCCCTCAATTCATGTCACATACATATAGGGTTTGAACACAAAATGAGTATGGGAAAGAATGGAAAGATTCCATAAATTCACGTGTAGATTCTCATGATAGGCTACTGAAAAAACGGGGGCACTGAACATTGTGGCACTGGAGACTGGTAGGGGTGTGGACCCTTCTGACCTAGGAAGTGTGTTGAACATCCATTTAAAAAACTTTTACAAAAAGATGATCGGAAGTTAAATTGTATATTTCTCTCTTTTTCCTTTTTTTTGTGCTGTTGATATTAGTTTAATTATCAATATCTATTGGAATATATCTAACGGTACTTCTGATCTGTGTTTTAAAATTAGCTTTCAATACACTTTTAACCATTTGAAATTTCTGTCATTAGTTTATTAAAGGAGCAGTAAACTACTATCATTTTGAAAACTGGATCTTGTGTTATTATGGCAAACTAAAAAATTCCAAGTCTCTCATCTTCTTTACCTCAGCCAAATGATTTTGGTATGATACCTTCATCTCATTGTATAAAAGGAATAGTACTTGATCCAATTGTGTCTTTACATGAGTACAAGTATATAGCTCTTCTTGTACTGTTGATTTTTTGTACCATCATCGCCATGATTATTATTATTTTTCAAAATTGTGAGTTCCCCCAATTTTAACGGATAACAATAATGGGTTGCTTCAGCCAAAAACTGTTGGAACAATAAAACTTTTAAACTTCCTAGTCTTTTCAGGGCAGTTGATGATTGCAGCCAAAGGCAGTTATTTTCCACAACAGCTTATGCAACGGAATAAACTTAAAATGTAAAAAACAAAGCTCGTACCATTGGAACACACACTGTTTAAGTTGTGAGAATTTCTCCTTAGTTATTAACCCTGTACCGTTTGATGATGAAGGTGCTGAAAATGTCATGACCTTTGAACTAATAATTACAGTGATTATAATTTAAAAATGTAGATATTAAATTTCTTTTGATGGTGGTCCAAAATTTTTTTGTTAAGTTGGAAGAAATTAAGGTGAGAAAAGAAAATCTTTAGCCACTGATGTATGACTTGTCATTTATAATTTCATCACATTAGTGACATGGCATAAAGGTAAATTAAAATTGTATATATGTCTTTTATATCTTTAGTTGATGGATGACAAATCCTATTATTTTACTCCAGAGCATAATATGTATGGCATGTCGTTTTTAAATTCATTAAAAAGATGATAGTTTGTATTTTTTTTTTAATTTTAAAGAAACATTTGTATGACATGTTGTTTATAATTTAACTATTTATTATAATCTAATTAATGTACAAATGAAAGCTCAATGAAGAAACAATCTATTTTAGCTGTAAAATATTTGAAGATTTTGGGTTTGTAATAATTAGTAAATTTTATCAAACACATATATTCAGTTCTTGAAACTCATAACACTCCTAACAGTACAATTTATACAAACACCTTATTACATTATTGTATGGTTGATTATTTCTTTGGCATAACAAAAAAAAATAGCGTATTTGGGGCAACTGCTCCCCATACCATATTCTAGGGGAACAAACGCGTCTTAAATTAATTCTTTAAATTAAAAAAATTAAAATAGCCCAGCAGCCCTGAAAACCAGCATATATGTATACATCAGTTGGAGTATAGCTAGAAGTGCCAAAAAAATACCATAGTTTCCCAACTTGCTTTAGTTACCCTACAGATTGTAATTGGTTAATATTGTATTATATATAAGAATAATTTAAGAAAGAAAAAAAAAAAGATAACGTACATATAAAAGAAGTTAAAAACTAAAGGTGATGGAGTTTTTTTTCCTAGAGAAACAGGTATGAAAAAAAAAATGATGGTTAAAAATGCCTTAAATTAGGAGAGAAAGTTGGGCAAAAATAGAAGAGGATGCAAACGTAATAATGTCTTAACAGAAAGAATGAAACAAACGCGCGCTTTCTGTCCTCCGAAGAAACAGCAAAAACTAGAGGAAGAGAACACAGCTTGACCCAGTCTCCGAATTTCTGCTTCCTCTTATAACCTTCCCCTCTCACTCTTACATGGGTTTCCCTCAGACTCCCCTTCTCTGCCTCGCCGCGTTCTCGCGCGGCGCCTGCAAAAATTTCACTCTCCCAATTAATATAAACAAAAAGCCCTTTCTATTTTCAGTTTTCTTTCTTGTCCTCCAATCTAGCTAGCAACCTTAACCCAAAAAAAAAAGAAATATTAATCATGAAAGCATTGAAAATACCTTGTATACTGATACATGTCGCATTGATTCTTGTTTGCTTAAGGACTCAGGTTTGTTATGGACAAGATTACCCTGATGCCGAATCACCTCCGGCTCCTCCAGCGCCTCCTCCGGGCCAAGACGAATGCAATGGGATCTTCTTGACGTATAACTTTATGGGACGTGAATTGTTATATCCTCATCTCAAGAATGCAAGCGCCCAAGCTTGGGCGTTTAAGGCGATGGCCACAGTCGTGAATGCTGCCTCCGAGGAGTTGAAAGCTTGGAAATTGTTTGTAGGGTTTCGTCACAGAGAGATTTTGGTGTCCACTACTGGGGCTACCATTATCGATGGAGGTGATTTTCCGGCTGCTGTTGGTAATGGAACGACGTTTGTAGGGAATCCACAGGCAGACTTGAAGACCGCCATTGAAACTGCCGGAGATTATCCTCAGATTTCTGCACAGATTGAGATTAAAGGTACTCAGTTCGGCGTTAAACCGCCCACGATTCCGATGCCCAAATCCCTCAAGCTCGTCAATGACGGCTATCTGTGTCCTGCGGCAAAGAATGATGGTACCTAGCTACATTTCTCTCCCATATTAATGAATTATTTCTCAGATCATATATTCGCACGACAAAAATATGTATATAACTGCATATAGAATAATGATCTAATGGGCAGCGTTATTTTATTAGGATCTATAGCTTTAGTTTTTAGCAAACAGTTGCATAATTATGCCATTATGTCTGGATGCTCACCATATAATATAGACAAAGTTTCTCACTGGATCATTTTCCTGAATATACAATGCAAACTAACCATTATTTGACATTACATACAGGAAGCTACATGTACACATGTTGTAAAAAGGATCCCAAATTCAAGGCTCCGCCAGTGAAAGGCACAAAGTTCGCACCGCGGCAGAACGGCGATCTGTTGCTAAGTTATGATGTGATGCAAGCCTACGGTAACAACTACCTCGCACAAGTAACAATGGAAAATGAGCATCCCTTGGGGCGCCTTGATCACTGGAATTTAACATGGGAATGGCAGAATAATGAGTTCATTAGCCAAATGAGAGGAGCCTTCACTCACAAGAAGGATATTTCCGGATGCCTTTATGGCCCTGCTGGTAAATACTACAAAGAATTTGATTTCTCTCAAGTCGTCAATTGTGAGAAAAAGCCAATCATTTCTGATCTGCCAGCAACCTACGTCAATGATACAAAACTTGGCAAGCTGCCTTATTGTTGCAGAAACGGCAGTCTTTTACCAAAACTCATGGACGAAAGCAAGGCTACATCAGTGTTTCAGTTGACTGTTTTCAAATTACCCCCTCATGATAACAGAACGGCTCTGGTTCCACCCATGAAATGGAAAATCAGAGGTGATCTCAATCCAAACTACAAGTGTGGCCCTCCTATTAGAGTAGAACCAACTGAATTTCCCGATCCCTCTGGACTTCAATCTACGACCACAGCTGTCGCGAGTTGGCAAGTTGTGTGCAACATTACCAAGTCAGAGATTAAGCAATCCAGTTGCTGCGTTTCGTTCTCTGCTTATTACAATGAATCTATTATTCCTTGCCCAACATGTGCTTGCGGATGTCCGGATCCTGAAAAATGTAACCCCAAGGCTAAAGCAATGTTGCTGCCTTCAGAGGCTCTTCTTGTGCCATTCAGTAACAGGACAAATAAAGTAATTGCTTGGGCTGGACTCAAACATTTGCCTATTCCTAAGCCATTGCCATGTCCCGATAATTGTGGGGTTAGTATTAATTGGCATGTAAATACTGATTACAAGGATGGATGGACAACTAGGGTTACACTCTTCAATTGGGATACGTTACCTTTTGAAGATTGGTTCCTTGCCGTCAAAATGAACAAAGCTTTTGATGGGTATGAAAATGTGTACTCATTCAATGGAACAAGGCTGCCTAATAAGGAAAACAAGACCCTTTTCTTTCAAGGATTAGAGGGTTTGAATTATTTGGTGGGATTGACAAATGGCACTCGGCCTGGTGAGCCTCAAGTGCCTGGAAAGCAGCAATCTGTGATTTCATTCCTTAAGAAAAAGACCCCAAACATTGATGTTAAGAGAGGAGATGGTTTCCCTACAAAGGTCTACTTCAATGGTGAGGAATGTGCACTTCCTAAAGACTTTCCCAAACGCGATGCTGCACATAAATCCGCCGTCAACATTATCCTCATTATCTGCATCACGGTCCTGACATTCGTTCTTATCCAAGATCGTTGAGAGTGCACGCCATTTGGGGATCTTTTATTTTTGTTCCTATCTTTTTAAAAGTTCTGTTATTGTAGGGAAATTTATGTTGGTAAGAATTTGCATTACTTGTATTTGTTTATCAAGCATTTTGAAGCACTCTTTCATGTGAGATTTTTAAGTAAGTACTATTCTTTTCTGAGATACAAAATTGGTTGTTCTGCTTTCAGCACAGTCGAGAGATTCATCATCTATTTACGCATGCATTTGGGCAGATTTTAGAACAATGAATGGTGAAACCATATGATTCAAGACAGTGCGAAGTTTGTAACGAGAAGTTGAAACAGAAATCTTACTATTGTATAAGAAGAATATAAGTACTTAGTTGTTGTTACGTCTACACGTATTTACAGCTATTGTAGCTAGCAAATGTTGCATACTTTACATGGATTTTTCCAAAGTCATCTATTCATTGAAATCGACATCTTATGGGGTTAATTTTGTTAGTGTGTTCATATTGCAATCGAGGTCAACGATTGCTTCTTGCTTCCACTCAGTTCAATTCCTAGTATTTATTATTTCTACATAAAGAAATGGCCTATGAAATATAAATTCTTTGGATTTCAATATATTTCCTCTACCCTCTATTAATCGTGTGATAGGCATGATTTTGTGGCTCATTGTCAAGTGTGAATGGATCAAATGTCCTGTTCGCTCAATGCATTGCTCATGGCTCAAGCAGAGGGCACGCCACCGGAGGCCCTTTGAAGGTGAAATCGTGAAGACTGCCAGCCAATATATTGAGAAGAATGTCGGTGTACCTTACTCATATTGAAAAGCTCATGAATTCACGGTCATTGTAACACCAGTGCTTTGTTTCTTTTACTTTTTATTTTATAACACTTATCTTATAAATATGATATTTTAGGTTAACAATATTTACAAGTGTTTATAGATTATTTACCTATTAATTCATTTTCTTAAAAAAAAAATAAATAAATCTCTTATTGAAAAGTTTAGTATTCAAAAGTTTGGTTTTATAAAAGCTTCTCTTACATTAGTCTTTAAAAAAGCATACTATAATACAAAAAAAGTAAACACAGACCTTTTCAAGAAAGCAGAGGAGAAGACTTTTAGGGTGTTTCTATTTTCAATAAAAAGAGTTCTTGAGTTTTGATATAATTTTGAAGAAAGAAAATTAAAATCGATAGGTATTTATAATCTTTTAAAAGTTTGGTTTATTTATAATTTTATGTGATAGATTGAGGGCTAGTTTGGTAATGTTGTAACTTTTAAAATAATTGTTATTAATTGTTATTAGTTGTGCTGTAAAAATAATCAGCTATAAAGTGAATCAGTTAAAAGTTTAGTAACGCTATAAACAGAATCAGTTAAAAGTTTAGTAAAAGTTATTTCTAAAAGTACTGTAAGTTTTAAAAGCAGTTGTATGTGTTAGTAAATCTTACTGTTAAATTATTGCAAGAATATAAATGACTAAATTGAACATAATATAAAATAAAATTTATCTACACATTTATAAACTTGTATATAAATTTTTTTTGTATATATATAATAATAATTGATAACTAAAATAAACATTTTATAATACTGCTTTTATTTTTTATTTTGTTATCTTAATATAATTGTAATATAATAATCTTTTTAAAGTTATTGATTTTATTTCCTAATTAATAAGGAGAATTTTAGATTTTTATAATATATATGAGGATATATATTTAATTGTATTAAGTATAAAAGTGAATCTCTATAACACCCCAAATTCACCAAGAATCTCAAGTGAAATTTGAAATGAAACCTCATAACATTACTTTTATTGTTATTCCCAAAAGAAAATTAATACTAGTTATAATCAAAACATAGTCTCTAAATAATAAATATAATAATAATCGTCCAAACCAAAAAATTCAGCTTTAAACAATAACTAAACTGGCAACAATTTATTCATCTAAAAAAAGTCCAAGTTTTTCAGCTAACAAATCCTCTTCTCCAAACCAAAAAGCCACATCTCTAAAATTAATCTACAAAATGTTGGAGATGAGGGATGAGCCATCAATTCGGTAAGCAAACTCATGCATAAGATTACGAATAACAATAAAGTACATGAAAATCATTTTAAAGTACCATAAATTAGAAACCAATAATTATTTTATAATCTAATACATATATACAGTAAAACCCATAATCAGTTAAGTCATAATGTAAATAATTGTTGTCAATAAATAATCATTTAGGAAATCATTTATCAATAAAACCTTTTCATTTGTTCAATTGCTCATGCTATATAGTATCACATGTACTCCCGGTGACCCGGCCAGTAGTTCAGTAAGTCACTTGTAATCCCAGTGACTCGGTCGATAGTTCAGTAAGTCACTTGTAACCTCGATGACTTTGGTCAATAGTTTATTTAGGGTAGGTTATCCCGCAATAATCGTCAATAAGTTCGCACAACTAGCAATTCAGTAATATTAGTAACGATAACTACAGGCAATAAGCTAAAACCTTAAATACAGTTTTCAGTCTTCCAATATCAATCATTCAGTAATATTTTGATAAAACGCTCTTATACGACATTGAATTGGCAAACCTTTACAATTATTTTAAATTCATTTTTAAAATAATTTAAGAAAACATTTTAAACAAACTTTTAACCAAAATATAACTTCTAATCATAAACTAAAAGAGTAAAATAACTTCAAAACCATACGATGCTAACCCGTATGAACAACATTATTCTTTCCATAGATATTTACATATATAATTATAATAAACATTATGCATGGATTCACTCACCTCAATGCGAAGCAATCAATAATAACCCAATCACACGAGCTCACTTACAATTATTAGGATAAGAATCTTATCAATATTTTATTTGATTCTGACTTTGATAAGAAAACCCAAAAATCCTTAAACCGTTTACTCTTACTTAAGCATATCAATTCACTAAATTATGCTCGACCATCTTAGAGGAGCTGATTCATAACAAGCTAAATATATGTTGAAAAATCATAAATATCATAAAAAGCTACTATGAACATATTTGTTGGAAAAATATGCTCTTTAAAGCATATTTATATATTTATTGTAATAAACAATTTTTCTTATTAATAAAATAAATGAGGTATTTTATTCAAGTATCTTAATTGCATTAATATTTTGAGTAAAGTCCATTTGATCATATTATATGTATTTATGTGATCACCATGTGGATTCACAGAAGACATAAATACAAGTTATCTTATGATTAAATAAATTATGTTCGCAGTTGATAAATAAAGTTGGGCACTTTATTTAGGTATAGACTGTAATAAATTCATTGAATGGTTTGTCTTAATCATGTATGAATTTATTGATGTAGTACGACTACATTGAACAGGATCACATATGAGATTTAATTAACCTTGAAATGACTGTCAGACTTATTAAATCTCATAGGCATTGATTTTACTGTAATCTTAATCTTGAGTTAGTTATGATTTCATAATTGTAATTGTTATTCCATTTGAGTTACCAATGGACACGACACACACTTGTGGTCAAGATTACCCGGTATCTTGGTGGAGGCAATTATGAGTATTGGAGTTATAAATTAACAATATAGAATTTGTACGACACATCTCTTGATGGGTTTTCGGTACTTGATCATAGAATTCTCTGGCCAGAGTGTGTCAACATATTTAGTATGTTGAAAATGATCATTAGAGAAAACCAGTAAGTATCAAGGAACAAGATGTAATTAAATCGATTGGACAGTTGAAATATCGATTTAATTAATGATGTGGTATAAAGGATTATGCAGTAAAGAAATCAATGTGGCTTGAGCGAATTATTATTCGAGCATACAATTATGGAGGTCAGTTTCAATCTTATAGTGGAGTAGAATTAGAATTAAATAATTATATTTGTTTAATTACAAATTTAATTATTGTAGCCACTATTGTATGTTCCCAAATGATTCCCGGGTTAGCTCATTTAATTGACAACACCATCACTGGACCCAAAAATAAGAAAACTGGCGTATTAGGTGAAAATCATAATTATAATATTTGTTAAAACCTAGTATGTTATATTCAAGTGTAAAAGGGGGGCTTGTGATATTTTACAAGGTAGTCCCCTAGTTAGTTACACATTCTCTCCACTTTTACGTAAGTGGAGAGATAACATTTAATTTAAATATTTAAATATTTAAATTAAAAGAGGAATCATATTTTAAATTAAAATAGGAATCCTAATCCTAACATATTATGATTTTTCATAAGATATTATAAAAGGGGTACTTTTCTCCCAAAAATAGAGTGAATAGAATTCCAGGGTTTTTTAGAAAAATATAGAAGACATCTAAGAGACGCCAGTTGCAATTAGGAGTGGTGAAACAGACGCCCACACGTCCAGTGTTGATTGATCTTGGGTCATAGCCTGGAAGATCGTTTGGAGACGGATCTACAACTCTCAATCGTTCGTCTTCTCAGATCATCAAAGGTTTAAATTTCTAGATTACTTAATTTTTATATGTTGTATGAGATCGGTCCAAAAAGGTTTTAATTGAAAAATTGAAAAACCTGATTTTCTCCCTACAATATTGACATTCAATATAAAAGTTAAGATTAATTAGAGTTCATAAATATCTTCGAAAACTGATTTTCCACAAAATTGTCAAAGCTACCTAATGGTAACAAAAAACAAAAGAATGTTGATTAAAAATTCATAACTTTAGTTGTACATATTCAAAAATAGTGATTCAAGTTTTGACGATTAGAGGAAACAATAAGGAATGACAATTAAAATTTATAAGGTATTTACTAACGAAAAAGTAACCCAAATTGACTTCAATATCAGCCCTCTCAATTTTGAAAAATAGTTCCAAGGATTGGGGTAGCCCAACTCTATGATTTTTAATGATTTTTATACAAAGCCAAAAATTACGAACTTAAATATACAAAAACTAGACATATACACATACAATAATAAAAGTTCCAAAAACTTTCAAAGTTGTTTGAGTTACCAAATAAATTATAGAAATAAGAACTCTCGCTGAAAATCAGAATTTTCCAGCACCAATGTTCTAATTTCAAAAAAATCAAAATAATTAATATGGAATTAGTTTTTGAATGATAAACATATGGATATAAAAATAAAACGTCTAGTTTAGTAGTCTATAAAGCTTTATGTATTAGACTTAATGAAAGTAGTAGTCATATAACATTGAATATATACTATTCATGGCTTTTAAGATAACATAATAGCGCTATTTTCATTTAATAACAACATAAATCGATACATGATCATGCTTTCAGAATTTTATTAATATAACACACGCAAAATTATTCAATCAATCACATAAAATCAAAAATAAAAACTTGAAGTTTAAAGGATTATAAATTCTTACCTATCTTCAAAACAAAATCAAAACTCAATAGCTTCTTTTATAGAAAAGAAAAATTCAATCAAAATCTTCTCCTCTTCTTAAAAAAAAAACATGAATTTTTCTCTTATGTGTGCTGCTGTTCCCCCCCCCCCTTTAATTAGCCATTAGGGTTTTAAGAAACAAAGTAACGTAAGATGAGTTTTTGTAAAGCCAAGCCTTTCAATACCCTTACCTATTAAGGAATTTTTTTTTTTAATAAGGTACTTAATAAACTGGTAAATCAAATAAATATAAAGAAATAAAGAAAAATTAAAAAACCCTTAAAATCATTGCCCTAAAACACTACATTCTCTAAAATAGATATATATAATAATAACAGTAATAAATAAAAAAATAATAGGTGTTACATTCTTAAAATTAGATTTTGAAAAGCTATTCATTCCTTAATTTTAAAAATCTGCTGTAAGATGGGGATGATTTTACCAAAAGTGAGTTTTAAAAAAATTAACCAAACATTGAAATTAGCTTTTAGCTTTTTAAAATCACTTTTGAACCTCCCATAATCAATCTCAAATGGCCCTGAATGTTTTTATGTGTTATATTGATGAAATTGTGAAAGTGTGATCATGTATTGACTTCATGTTGTCATTGAGTGGAAATTATGCTTTTGTTTATTTTTAAACTATGAACACTGTGGATTTGGGTGCTATGTAATTGATGTTTTCATTGAGTCTTATGCATGAAACTTTATACTTTGTTAAGCTAGATATCACTAGCTTTCTATTGATATATTTATTGTTTAAAAATTCAAAATATATTGGTTGTAATGATTTTTCAAATTCAGAATACTAGTGCTAGAAAATTTCAATTTTCAACGGCAGTTCTCAATTTTATATTTTATTTTGTAACTTAAATAACTTCTGAAAATTATAGGATTTTTTTATGGTACATATATGTCTATTTTATGTACATATAAATTCATAATTTTTAACCTTATAAAAAAATCAATAAAAATCATAGAGTTGGGTTGTTGCAATCTTGGAAACTGTTCTCCAAAATTGCTAAGGTTGATATCAAAGTCAGTATGGGTTAATTTTTCATCATTAGATGCCTTGCAATTTTTTCCTAATTCTTATTGTTTCCTCTAATTATCAAAACTTGAATTACTAATTTTGGACATGTGTAACTAAAGTTATGAATTTTTGAATTAACATACATTTGTTCATATCACCACTAGACAGTTTTGACATTTTTCTAGAAAATCAATTTTTAAGGATGTTTTCGAACTTTGATTAATTTTCTAAAAATTTTCATTGAATGCCACACATGTTGACAGTATCTAGTTGTAGTATTTGTGTTTTTTTGACCATGTTTCTAACTTGTTAGAAATTAGCTTGTGCAGGATGGTCCCATGTAGTTTAGTGAATTGATAAGTTTAAGTCAGTGTTAATGGTTTAAAAATGTTTAGGTTTCCTGTCAAGGTCAGAATTGGTAATGTTATTTATGAGAATCTTATCTTGATAATTATAGACCAAGAATGAGCTCATGTAATTGAGGATATTGACACAACTTAAAAGTAATTTTAAACTCCCAAGTATAAGAGTGTCTTGTTGTATTATAACTCGGTGAGTCCGAGGTCGATCCACAGAGAAAAGATTTAATTTGTTTATTTTATTTTATCTAAAAATTGAAATTAAAACTTAAATATAAACAACTTAATTTAAATGAAACTATGAAGTTGAACTAGTTAGGGTTATGGATCCATTCTTAGAAATAAATAAGACTTAATAAATTCTTTTTGCCATTTTTTAAAGATTTATTACCCAAAAGATTAATTATATAAATTATTATTATTTTCCCTTTAATTTTATGATGGATTAAGTATTTATTGTGCCAAAATTTAATTTGTCTACAATAAGTCAAAATACCATTTTACCATACCTTATATTAAGATCTTAAGAATTTATTGTGCCAAATTCATTTGTTTGTCTACAATAAATCAAAATTTCAAAATATAAAATATGTATAAGATTAAATAGAAAATAATTTAATTTATAAAATTAAAAATAGAATTTGATTAAATCATATTTATTTCCTAAGAGTTTCACCTTCCCTAACTAATATTATTTAGCTAAGCATAATTGAAATAAAAGGAAATATTAAAATTAAATTACTTATAATTGAAAGTAATAAAAACAACTAAAATTGAAAATAAAACTAATTTTATTTATAAAAATAATTATACAAAATATTAAAAACACACCTTAGAATCAAGATTACAGGGAGATGGAGAGAATTTGAGAAGAAGAGAGTTGTAGAGAGAGATTAAAAACATAAAAATGAGGCTCTATTTATAGAAAAATAAATTCATAATCCAGTGCTTTGCGGTCCATCATAGCTTCATGCATGTGCTCCTCACAACCTTTAGATCAATATCCAATGGCTGGTCAAACTTCAAAAGTCAACATCACACATGGCATCATTTGACTCGTCCGATTTGTCCAAAGAACGGTTGAGATTTGGCAGGTTAATGGGTGGATCGGGTCGACCCGAATACAAAGATTCGGATCCTGCAACTTGCTTCACCAACTACTGCCACGTGGCACAATCATGGCCATTGAATCATGAACGGTTGATATTCAGTCAAAATTGCCAGCTATCCCATGCACTCAAGTCTATTGTAAGCTCATTTCACCATCCAATCAGAGCTCAGTCAACAGGAAAAGTCAACTCTTTTTACACAAGCCCGATTTTTAGCCGATCTTGACTGATCTTAAAGTTTTCGGACCTCCGGAATCCAAATTTCACCTCGGTTTAATTGTTTGGAGTCTCGATTTACGTGAAATTAATATTTTTCCTAATAAATACACAAAAATACACAAAATTAGATATATTTAAAACATAATTAATAATTTCTAATATATTACATAAACATAAATATAAATTATAAATTAAACACAAAATAACATTATCGCTTGATAATTAAACAATTTTTAACACTAATCAGATATTATTTGGTTACTTTACATCGAGATAAGGGTATTCATGCATAAGTTTTAATATATACATACAAAAAGAATATTATTTATATGATAAATTAGCATTCTATGGTTTTATTACTATGAAATACTTGTGAATTATTGTCGAAGAGAATCAGCAATTTTTGTTGTGAAATTATAAGTTTTTACCACATTAAGTGTTGTAATTATGAAATTATAAGTTTTTACCACGTTAAGTGTGGTAATTGTAAAATTATAAATTTTTACCATGTTAGGTGTGGTAATTATTAGTGGAATGAGTAAATGTGCGTGAATGAATTGAATTAGGTTTATGTTTAGCTAGTGGAGCAAATGTATGTCCATGATATAATTGGCTTGATTTATATGTGTGGTGTGAATTGCTCAGAAATTAGTATAAATAGAAAGAGGGGGGAATATACCTCTCTACACCTCTCTTCACTTCTTTCTCTCCAAATTCTTCTCCTCTTTTCTCTATATTAATTATGTTTTAATATTTTGTAATATATTTTCAATAAATAAAATAATTTTTATTTCTAGTTTTCAAATACCTTTTTTTAATATGTATAATTTAATTTTAATAATTACTTTTATTTCAATTATGCTTAGCTAAATAATAATGGTTTGGGTAAAGTGAAACTCTTAGTAAAAGAATAAGATTTAATCAAATTTTATTTTTAATTATATAAATTAAATTATTTTCTATTTAATTTTATCCATATCTTATATTTTGAAATTTTGATTTATTATAGACAAACATGGGAGTTTGGCAAAATAAATTCTTAATATCTTAGTATAAAGTATGGTAAAATGGTATTTTAACTTAGAGGTTATTTGTTAAATGTCTGAAGTCTAAAATTTTATTAATTTCAGACATTTTTTAAAATATGCTTGTTTGTTTTTTTGAACTTATGTCTGATTTTCAGATATTTATATCTGAATAGAAAAAGTAAACTTTTGTGACTTTTATCTGAATGGAAAAAAGGTTTGAATGATAAGTAAATATTATATTCCAAAAATATCTCTGTAAAATAACTTATTTCCTAAACTATAAAATCTAATCCTCCTGTTTTGTTTTAATTTATACGGGCATAAATGTCAAATAACTAAATTTAAGATTTTTTTTATTATAAAAACAAACAAGACCCCACTTAAATTCAGATATTTAAAAAAGAAAAACAAACATATCATTCAGATTTTCATATTCAGACCCATTTAGACTTTAGAAAAATTTAGACCAATTTAGATTTCGGACAAAAAAACAAACGCTACCTTACTGTAGACAAGTTAAATTTTGGACACTAATATTTAATCCATAATAAAATTGATGGGAAAGTAATTGTAATTTATACAATTAATCTTTTGGGCAATAAAATAAAAATAAAAAGAATTTATTAAATTGTATTTACTACTAAAAGTAGATCCATAATCCTAACTAATTTAATTTCATTGTTTTAATTAATTTAAGTTGCATATATTTAAATTCAATTTTCATTTCTTAGATAAATTAAAATAAAAAAAATTAAATCTCTTCTCTGTGGATCAATCTTAGATTCATGAGCTATATTATAACTATACACTTTTATAATTGGGAGTACATTAAATACTTTTAAGTCGTGTCACTCCTTATATCAAAATTGCTAAAAGATAAGTTTTACATCAAAATTGCTAAAAGATAAGTTTAGATTTTTCACTAGAGGATGTTATCGACCTTGTTAACAAAATTAAGGTCCTTTTAATAGCAACGTATTTGATGTACAGACTGATGTTGCAGTGTTATAAAATTAATATAGGTTAATTTAAAGTATACAAGAATTGTATATTAATAATTAATAATAAAATTAATTAGTATCATGCACATGATTCTAAATGATTGGTAACGAATCACTAAGTATCTCTACTAATTAAATATCGCGAACTATGTAAGCATTAATCCCCTAGTGATTCAGCTTTCACTTGGAGAAGTTAACACATCACCACTATTGTTACTTCCTACTTACGGAACTGACTCTTAAGTCAATGAAAGATGATTGACGTGTACGCGGATTTTGATTTTTAGAATTTCACACCAATCCAAGCATCAAAGTTGGTCTCATTTTCTTTTCTTATATATCTAGTCAATTTCACTTTCAACTACTTAAGTTGGTCTGAAAATGCACTACTGTCTATTTATTAGTCTTTATAGTTTGGTGCGAATTGATGCCAACACCCAATCAATAATGAAAGAGTAATGCAGCATGTATAGATTGCCAAATAGCAAGGACCGAATTCAGGTATTAAAAAAAAAAAATCACAAGGGAATTAATTGAAATTTAACCTTTTTTGAAAATATTACGTTGTTGGCCTCCTTTGTTTATATAATTTTGATTATGGCCTCCAGAAGTTTGTTGTTTCTCTTTTAAAGTTCCTTCGTATTGGTTTATTTTATAATGATCGATTGATGACATTAGCAAAATATGACGACTTTTTTTCACTTTAAATTATTCAATTTCAATTTCTAAATTTTTGGCAAAAGGCTACATTAATACAAGTCAACAAAGGGCTAATATGCTATTATGGTGTACTTACAGTTCCCGCACGTGAGTTATTGACTTGAGAGCTTGGTCTGGTGCGTATGGATGCAATTCTCTCTCATGAGACCCATTATTGTTAATATTAGTTAGCTTCTTTCACTTATCCAAAGCTTTTCTTAAATTAATGCCTAATTGACCCAACAGAAGGTAACAGCATGATGATAGCACAGAGGATTTCTAAGGTGATTGCCACTTTTTCCAAATTAGTTAGATTCGAGGCCCACTATATTGATAATACCAAATGCATAAATAACTGCTGGAAGAGAAGTTAAAGATTATATTACAATGAGTACCGGACTTGTTAACTTCAACTCATTATAAATAGGAATGCGTGGCTAACATAAGTCTCATGCATGTTTTCTTTATTACTACTACTGCATATGGCAATAAAAACAAACATGACGGGTGTCCTTGTTTCTACCTTATTTCTCTTTCAATTACTAGTCATAGCAGCCATTAGCATGAGCTTCTGCAATGGAAATTCTTATCATGTGGGTTGCCTTGAAAGTGAGAGAGAAGCACTTTTAAGGATCAAGCAAGATCTCCTGGATCCTTCCAATCGGCTTGCTTCTTGGATTGGCGATGGAGATTGTTGTGCATGGGCTGGTATTGTCTGTGACAACGGGACAAGCCATATCGTTGCGCTTAATCTTCGAAATCCCTTCACTTATTACGTTCAGCCTGATCAGTATGAAGCTAATCCAAGGTCAATGCTGGTTGGTGAGGTAAACCCTTCTTTGCTTGATTTAAAACATCTGAATTACCTGGACTTGAGCTCTAATGATTTTCGGGGACTCCAAATACCTAGATTTATTGGTTCTATGGGGAATCTGAAGTATCTCAATCTCTCTGGAAGTCAATTTGTAGGAATGGTGCCTCACCAACTTGGAAATCTGTCTAATCTACAATACCTCGACCTCAGTCGGAATTTCTTGTATGTTGTGAGTTTTGGGTGGCTCTCTGGTCTTTCTTTTCTAGAATACCTTGATTTCAGTTATGTGAATCTCAGCAAAGCTTCTGACTGGCTGTTGGTAACACACATGCTTCCTTCTTTGGTAGAGTTAGATTTGTCAAATTGTCAACTCCATCACTTTCCTCCATTACTCGTTGCAAATTTTTCGACTCTAACAACCCTTGACCTTTCCCATAACCAATTTGGTAACTCCTTCGTTCCTAGTTGGGTTTTTGGTTTGAGTCGTTTACACTTTCTCAATCTTGGTTATAATAATTTTCAGGGTCCAATTCCTGAGGGGCTTCGAAACTTGACTTCCCTTAAACATCTTGGTCTACCTTTCAACAACTTCAACTCTTCAATCCCTAAATGGTTGAATAGACTTGCCCATCTTGAGCATCTCAGTCTCTCGTACAACAGTCTTGAAGGGAGAATTCCAAGATCCATGGCCAGACTTTGTAATTTAAGGAGACTCTATCTTGGAGGTGCTAAATTGAATCAAGAAATTTCCGAGATCCTTGAGATTTTCTCAGGATGTGTTTCCAATGGATTAGAGAGCTTGGCTTTGCCAAGTAGTTCAATCTCTGGTCTTTTGACCGACCAACTTGGACAATTTAAAAATCTTGACTCTCTTGACCTGAGTAATAATTCTATTGTTGGTCCTGTTCCGCAGTCATTGGGTCAACTCTCATCCTTGAGAGTATTACAATTATATCTTAATAAATTACATGGAACTCTTTCAGAAATTCACTTTGCCAATTTGACAAAACTATCTGTGTTTTTGGTCGGCGCAAACAAATTAACATTAAAAGTGAAACGTGATTGGATTCCTCCTTTCCAACTTATTGAATTAGGATTGCGTTCTTGTGATGTAGGGTCTCGATTTCCTCTATGGCTTTATTCACAAAAGGATTTACAATTTTTAGATTTATTCAACTCAGGAATTTCAGGTACTTTTCCCAACAGACTTTTGAAATCTGCTTCCCAGTTGTATCTTTTAGACCTCGGTCACAACCAAATTCACGGGGAGCTAACAAACCTAACCAAGGCTTCTCAACTTTCTTATCTTAGCTTAATTGCAAACAATTTGTCCGGTTCATTGCCTCTTATATCATCCAATCTAACTCTCCTAGAGCTTTCCGGTAACTCATTCTCAGGACCGATTTTCCATTTTTTATGTTATACAATCAATGAGACAATGAAATTGAAATTTCTTTTTCTGGATCGTAATATTTTACAAGGAAAGTTACCTGATTGTTGGATGAATTATCAAAATTTGATGGGGCTAGACCTGAGTAACAACAAATTTACTGGTAATCTTCCAACCTCATTGGGTAGTTTAAGTAGTCTTGTATCATTGCACCTTCGTAAAAACAGACTGTCTGGGACCATACCCATTTCGCTTAAAAATTGTACATCCTTAGTGACACTTGATGTTGGCGAGAATGAGTTTCTTGGAAATATTCCATCGTGGTTTGGAGAAAGGTTTTCGAGAATGGTTGTCCTTATGCTTCGTTCCAATAATTTTCATGGCCCTTTACCCACAGAATTATGTGCTCTGGCTTTTCTACAAATTTTAGACGTTGCGGACAACCACCTCTCCGGAGCCATACCAAATTGTATTCAAAATCTTACTGCCATGGCGACAGTGAATCCTTTTACAGGCAATGCTATAGAGTATTCTTTTCCCTTAAATTCTACTATTGGTCCAGGAAGTGTTACTGAGGAGGCATTTGTTGTGATGAAAGGGGCAGCAGCTGACTACAGTGAAATTCTTAATTTGGTGAGAATCATAGACGTTTCAAAGAATTTTTTCTCAGGAACGCTTCCGATGGGATTGACAAATCTTAAAGCACTACAATCATTGAATTTGTCCTACAACATTTTCACTGGAAGAATTCCAGAAACTATTGGTGCTATGAGATCATTGGAGTCGATCGATTTTTCTGTAAACAAATTTACGGGTGAAATTCCACAGAGTATGTCAAGTTTGACGTTCTTGAATCATTTGAACTTGTCCAACAACTATTTGACTGGAAAAATTCCTTCTAGTACCCAATTGCAAAGCTTTAACGTTTCATGTTTTGTTGGCAATGATCTCTGTGGAGCCCCACTTCCAAAGAATTGTACTGATCAGAATGTTTCAATTCATGAAGATGAAAATGGAGAAGAGGACGAAGATGAAAATGATGTGGACTACTGGTTGTATGCAAGTATGGCACTCGGATTTGTGGTAGGATTTTGGTGCTTCATCGGTCCTTTGCTTGCCAACAGAAGATGGAGGTACACATATTGTCATTTTTTGGATGGCGTTGGGGACAGAATTGTTAGTTTTGTAAGAATATGTAAATAGATTTTCTATTTTTGGAGTTAGATATCCTGTTCAATGTACTTTAATAACAGTATTACTTATAATTGATATTCAGCCTTATGTTTAAGGAGATGTTTCAAAAATATCTCTATAAATAAATGAATTAACAGATCTGGTGTTGTTTGGCCCTAACTCCTAAAATGTTCAAAATGAGGATCCCAGACTCAACATGTTGGATATTTGCTTAATTAGACAATTGCATATTTGCTATACCAAAAATATATGTCCGAAACAGCGGTTATAGATATGTTAATCTTTTTAAATCTGGTGAACTGAAGACAAATTGGTTCAATTTAATAAAAAAACCATGCATAGTAAAAACCCACAATGCGAGCTAGCAAGAGAAGATTGCTCCAGGGGTAAAGAAAAATATTTCACATATGAAAACGAGAATAAAATATTCATGTATTGAGAAAATAACTATGTAGAGCACACACCATGACATATATAATTTGGCTTTTGGCTTATGTTTGCGGTGAAGATGTCTAGAAGAAGAATACTTCATGAGAGATTGCTAGTTTCCCTCTTATTGAAATCAATGCATACCATTTACTCTCTTCTATTTTCATAACAATCAATATCCCCCTTGACATAAAGAATTTAAAGGAAAAAAGGGTCATGTGCTCAATATTTTATCTTATGAATATAAAATATATATTTATTATACAAAATTTGAAAATAACAAACAATAGAAGAAAAAATCTTATTATTATTTTTTTTTCACACCCAAACCTATACTTATTTTTAGTATTTAATTTATTTTATTTTGATCTCCGTCCATGTGATTTATTTAACGAACAATAAGTATAAATAAAAATATATTTAAAAATACGGATTATGCTATAAAATTATAGTGCCAAGGAAGTTATTGACTTTTATGAAAATAATAAGGAATAAGTGCTATATATTGATTTTAGTAGGGAGAAAATTGACAATCTCTCACCAATTAAAAGGAAAACGGAGGCTAAGAAGAAAATTCATCAAATTAAATTGGAAAATGTGTCGTATGATGTGTAAAAAAGATTTGGATTTAATATTGAGCTGATTTTTTTACTAATCATTTGAAAATATACAGTTAATAGTTATTAGATAAAAATATAAAATTAATTAAATCTTAACCATCGATCAGCTCACTGATTCTAAGTCCTTGTGAAAGAGTTATTTTTTCCTGAAAATGCGATAAAAAAGTCCCTACGCTGGCAATTTTTTTTTATTTAAATGTTCTGTTTTTGCTTTAGTCTGCCCGGAAAACTTTAAAGTACCGTTCCCCTGGCAAGATAGAACTATTGCTATGACAGAAATAACACACCAAATTTATCTGGTTTGGCTTAAATAATGGAGATCGTAACCCACAAAATTGACTAATAATAGATGAGCAAGTAATATTAATATGCAAATGTACGCTCAAATTATGATTTGAGCCTTAGAAAAAATGCTTCTTATCATTGAAGACAGACCTTTGCTTTAATCAATATCTAAATTCTAATTACACGAAAAGGGTAAAAATTACAATACATGCTAAACCGCTCATGAAATTGTTAATTTACTTGGTAAACCAGAAGCTGGTTTGCTTTTCTGCATAATCCAGTTTGCATTTTTTTATATTTTAGTAATATTTTTAATCAAGTATAGTCTTAAATATTCTTTTTCTGCAAACGTACAACTGTCTATCAATTACTCTTTGTAAATACTATTATTATTATTTTTTTTTATACTCGAAAGACTATAATTGAATCATGCAGCATATTATATTGGTAATGAGAGTAATCGTTGGCAGACCTCTGTTGTGCCTTTGGGTCCATTTCTTTGAAAATATTAAAATTGATTTGACCCTGTCGAATATTAAATGTCTAATTCAAATTGAATTGCATGCACAAACTTTGAATTTTTCAATTTCTAATTTTTGCCAAAATGGCTAAACTAATAAAAGTGAAGAAAGGGGCCAATCCGGCAAACAAACACGTGGCCCATTTGAGAGGATTTACCCCCCTGCACGCGAATTATTGAGGGCTTGGTCTTGTGCGCGTGGAATTCCCTCTTGTGAGCTTGTTATTTATCAAAAATTATTTTCACGATATAAGCCATTATAAAACTCTTATGAAATTCTCCTTGTTTTACTAAATTTAAGATTCTTACGAAATCCTACTTGTTATACTTGTGGCTATTTTAAAATTCTTATGAAATCCTACTTGTTATACTTATGACTCTTTCCTACTAAATAAAAAATAAAAAAAAACAAAAAATTACTATAAACTTTTAGGGTGTATTTACTTATTGAAATGGGAGTAGGAAGTGTGTAGTCCTCCTACTTGAATGGTTACATGCTTATTTAAGGGCTTCTATGACTCCCATTCACTTTTTGAGTAAAGAGTGAGATTCCCACTCCCACCTCTTTATTTTTACCATTGTCTTTAAATATAACATAATTACACTTATTAAAGTAAAATATTTATAGACTATAATTATATTTATTAAATAAAATAATGTTACATTTATTTAAATAATATTATTATATTATTTAATAATATTACATTTATTAAGAATAATAATTTACATTGATTATAAGTTAAAATTACTTAAAAATAATATTATTATTATATTCACAGAAATATAATAATATTACTATACAATATCTTTATTTGAAAATATAATATTTTTATTTTTATTTAATTTTTACAGTATTATATTTATTTAATATTAATAATTAATAATAGATAGTTTATCTAAGAAAATATTAATTTTGAACTATATTATTAATAATAATGTTTCGTTTGTGTTGCTGTTATCTTTAATTTTTAATTCACATAATTAAAATTAAAATTAATAAAAGTTTGTGATTTACAAAATTAAGAATATTAATAATAGTTATTGACTTACATGATTAAAATTAATTATAAAATAAATAGTTTATTTTAGAAATATGTTTTTTATTCACTTTGTAATTAAAAACTACAATTCTTTCAATAAGGGTAAAACTATAATTTAAAATAATTCACTCCCAATTCAAGACAAAATAAATATATAAATGAGATTTTGATTCTTATTCCACATTCTTATTCCAGTATAAGTAAATAACCTAGTCTTCCACTCCACACTCCCAATTCCAAGATTTCTACTCCACAGGTTTCCAATCCAATCTGAAAAGTAAATGTTATTTTAACTATATTTAAAAACAGTAGGTCTATTAAGAGATTGAGTGTTATTGAGGTTTTGGGTGTGAGGAAAATATTAGAGTGATTGTAACAATTTTTCATATATTGGACTTTTCTCTCATCTTCCTTGTCAGCCGTGGTTTTTCTCCATTATAAGAGTTTCTACGTAAATTCTTGTGTTGTGTGATTGGTTTTATTCTTCATCTATTTTTCAGTTTATTATTTGTTTGATAATTTTTTGTTTGCAAGATCTTGGCAAGATTAAAAATTCCCCAATGAGTGGTATCAAAGCTAAAGGTTGTTCTGCAAATCAATTATGTATACAAACAAATTTTCAAATCCTGTGAGGATTGAGGTTGAAAAGCTTGATGGGAGAATCAATTTTGGCTTGTGGCAAATTCAAGTCAAGGATGTATTGATTCAATTTGGACAACACAAGGAAAGCAAGGGTGATGTAAACCCTGATCCCACTGATGGAAACCTCTAAAGGTGTGTAGACGATCAAGACACCTTAAAAAAGATTGTCAGAATAGAGTAAGTTCGGCAAATAGCTCTAACTCAGTATATGGAGATATTGATAATGTCAAATAGTAGCGTGTCTATTTTCTCCATGAGAGATTGGTTTATCGTTTTTTGGCGTACCATGGAAATAGATGTGTCACTGCTAGCAGGTCCACAATATTGGCACACAAGGCATGGTTTGGCATTTATTCAAGGTGTGTGGTGGAATTTTTATGTTGATGGCTAAGAACTCTCAATGAAGCCAAACACGAGAGTAGATATTTTTAACAAGGTGATCGACATGTGCCAAATATGTGTACTCTGGATAAGGTGGAGTATGATGATTATCCGTGTAGAGAATTATGGTTGCTAGATAAAGGACAATATTTTACTCATGGTGGAGTGATTCTCATAAGCTCTATGTAAGTATAGCTTTGGTGGAGTGAAAAAGGTGGAGACGACATGCTTGTGTGGATACACAGCGGATCATACTTCGTTGCCTAATTAAAAAACTCGGCAAGGTGGAGATTGTTAGGAAATATATCTTATTTTTTAATAAGATTTTCTTAGGATATTTTCCTTTTTGCAGGATTCCCATTTAAAGAATAAGGACTTCATAGAATATTTTCCTTTTTTTTTGTAGAATTCCTATTTAAGAAATAAATAATTTTTCTTTTGGGACTTGACTTATTCAAGGATTAATACTACTAGTAAAAGAAAAAGGATTACTTCTCCTACAAAATATAATCACCATATATAGAGAGGTTGAGTTCACTTATTTGTAGTATATAACACAAAAATAAGTTTTCTGCAGTAGATAATTTTTTGTGTGAGAGAAACAGTAGGTCTATTGAGAGATTTGGTGTTATTGAGGTTTTGGGTATGAGGAAAATACTAGAATAATTGTGACAATTTTTCACATAGTGGGTTTTTCTCTTGTCATCCTTAGCGGCTGTGATTTTTCTTTATTATAGGAGTTTTCTATGTAAATTCTTGTGTTGTGTGATTAATTTTACTTTCCATCTATTTTTTAGTTTATTGTTTGTTTGATATATTTTTGCTTGCAAGATCTTGGTGGGATTAAAAATTCCCTAACATATTTTAATTTTCAATTACTATTTTAAAAATTTTCATTTTAAATGGTTTTATGCTTAATTGGTTGTTGCTTAGATTAAGGGTCTAATGTATTTACTAATTGAAATAGTGTCATTGTTGATTGTTCTCAGCACGATTCAATTATGGCAGTGTTATTACTAATTATTTTTCTTTTTTTTTAAAAAATGTATTAGGGCTGATCGTTGTGATATTTTAATAATTTTGTGTATGGAATTTGTTACTTATTAGTGATTACAAATCACTGTTTTGTTTGTTCAGATGTCTGGGCATTCTGTAAAATTATAAGGAAATAAAAAATGGAGGGTTGGTGGCATAAGTTATATATTGACGTTTGGGTTGCTGTAAATTACTACATCAATTATGTAACTTAATAAGGCCCTTTTATTATATTATCATTGTTACGAGGAAGAGGCTAGCATGGCGTTTTCAAATTAAGTTTCTAATAAATTCTAATTAAATTCAAAACAATATTGGTTAGCCCTTCAAGAAAATTCTAATTTAATAATATTAATTGAAAAATGGAGGGTTGTTGGCATAAATTCAAAGATCACAATACAAAATTAAATAAGGGCGTAAATCTGAGATTGACAAGGCCATTTCTACTTTTGCTAAATTAATGAGACTCCAGGCCCACTACATTGACGTTGATGGTAGTCGAGATAAAAGCAGTTGCACGTAAGGATGGCAATAGGGAGGGGAGGGGACCAATCTCTTTGTATCCATTCATGATATTTTACATATATTCCCGTCTCCTCTCCGTCCCCGTCAGAATTATTTGAAAGAATCTTCATCCCCTCCCCAAGTAATAACAGGGGATTTCCGAGGGTCCTCAATCCCCAAATAATTAATATTTTTTTTAATTTTGAGTTAATCATATTAAAATAAAAAAATTAATAAGTAGCACAATATATAAGGGATACAAACTTCTTTATAAACTATCGTGAACAAATTAATAGTCTAATACAAAACTGTTGTAAATAAAATCGAATTTAGATTCAAAATTAAATTTTTCAATGGTGGCGTGGGCACTTTATAAATGTGGACTTTTCCTTTACAGCACAATAGTTAAGTCGGAGTAAATCAAGAGCAAATATTAAATTAGATTAGCTATTAAAATTGTGATTCGTTGTGGGCAATTATAGCATCTAAAAATAAATAAAAATAGATTTAAGTTTAAAATATTTAATGAATATTAAAATTAAAACAAAATTTTTGAGCTAATAGAATTTATCCGTTTTTTTAATGTCTTAAATAAAAATTTAGGACTATAATTAGTTAATTAGGTCTAAAAGTTTAATAATATAAATATTTTAATATTTATTATTTTAACCAATATTTATAATTTTATAATTTAAATTTTATTATTTATTTACTAGTAATTTTAAAAAATAAAAATAAAATTAAAAATTAAAATGGGGAAATGGGTAGGGGATGGGGATTCCACCTCATCCCCGTCCCCTCCCCAAATAAGAAATTGGGTAAAAAATTTTCCATGTCCCTTCCCCGAATAAGAAATTGGGTATGAAATTATCCACATACTCTCTCCGAATGGAGAAAATCTTCGAGGGTACCCGGCTCCGTAGAGATTTTTGCCATCCCTAGTTGCATGCGCACAGGTGTTGACTTTTGACTTTGACTTTTTCAATTCTTCAATTTCCTTTGGCAAAAGGCTAAACGAATAAAAACTCAAAAAAGGGGTCAATCGCACAACCAAATACGAGGACCCATTTGGGTTGACTTACACGCGCCCAGCATGGAGTTGTTATACGTCACATCTGAGGGGCATGTGCAAATTTGATTATTCAGAAAACTGAGATTCTGGTTACATTTTTTCAAATTAAAATTTTCAAATTCGAAACGGATGTTGAATTGCTGAATAAGATATAAATATAGTAAAGCTTCCCTATATAATACATAGTACATACATATATATATATATATAGAGAGAGAGAGAGAGAGAGAGAGAGAGAATTTTCATCTAGTAATAAAAAAATTTGGTTCTAATTTAGACTTTTTATAAAAAATAAAAAATTGTAATTTATAATAAGCTATATTTTTTTTTCTAGATTTTATCTTAAGAAACTTGTTTCTACACAGTCATTATGATATGTATATTGTGAAAATATATGTTATGTTAGATTAAATGAACTAACCCCTATATAGTACAATTACACGATGAGGAAAATTTATTAAATAGAATACAAAAAATTATATATTTTTTAGATGACTTTACATGTTTTTAATAATAGTACTACATAGAAAAATGTACTAATTTTTTGATACATTGGATTTAATAAGCTTTGTTAATAAATTATTAATGTAGTGCATATTTTACCTCTTTACCCTTGGACTAAGAATAACAAAGTCAAAACAATGATTTTGTAACTTCTCCTCTATGAAATTACATCCTTCTCATGGTAACAAATTAATTTGGTCCAAACATTATTACCATAGAGAAATTTTACTCTATTGAGATTGTTTGCTGGATGACATCCGTCTTGACAACAAAGTTTCATTAATGTCCATATATGATACCATTTTTCACACATCAACATTTCCACGCTGTAGAAATATAAAACCATCATTCATAATCATGGAGAGGTTGTCAATTTTCCCCTAAAATTATTATCTACCCTCTATTCCATTTTTATTTTCATAACATCCTATAATCCTACTTCTGAAAGAGAATTGGTAGGTTTAAAATTCAATTAGCCCCACCATTATCCAATTGACGGAAAAGTCGTTTCCATGGAAAGTAGGATATTGTTAAAATTGGATTATGTGGCCCACTTTCAAATAGATGTAGATGAAGTTAACAGAGTATTGGCATTGTTGATAATAATTACATTTCTTTATAAATCGCAGTACCGTTGATAACATATTTTCTCATTCACATTTTCTTTATTACTGCGTATGGCAATGAAACCAAACACGAGTGCTGGCCTTGTTTTTGACTTACTTCTCTTTGAAATACTTGCCATAACAACCATTGGCATTAGCTTCTGCAACGGAAGTTCTTATCATGTGGGTTGCCTTGAAAGTGAGAAAGAAGCACTTCTAAAGTTCAAGCGAGATCTTAAAGACCCTTCCAATCGGCTTGCTTCTTGGAGTGGTAATGGAGATTGTTGTGCATGGGCTGGTGTTGTCTGTGACAACATGACAGGTCATGTCCTTCACCTCGACCTTCGAAATCCTTTCAATTATCACAAGGAGTCTGAATATGAAGCTATTCGGAGGACTGCGCTTGTTGGTAAGATAAATCCTTCTTTGCTTGATCTAAAGCATTTAAGTTACCTGGACTTGAGCTTTAATGATTTTCAAGGTATTCAAATTCCTAGATTTTTTGGCTCTATGGGAAATCTACGGTATCTCAATCTTTCTAGAACTCGAATCGGAGGAATGATACCTCATCATCTTGGAAATCTCTCCAATCTGCGGTTTCTTGACCTTAGTTCGAATTATTTATTATACGTTGATAATTTTTGGTGGCTCACTGGTCTTTCTTTCTTGGAACACCTTGATTTGCGTTCTGTGAACCTAAGCAAAGCCTTTGATTGGCTGGTCGTGACAAACAAACTCCCTTCTTTGGTAGAATTGAGATTGGCAAATTGTCAAGTCCATCACTCCTCACAACTAGCGACCGAAAATTTTTCGTCTCTCACAGTCCTTGACCTTTCCGATAACCAATTTGATAAACCGTTTATTCCTATCTGGGGGACTTCAAAACTTTTGACTTCCCTTAGACATCTGGGTTTAGATTCCAACCACTTCAACTCTTCAATTCCCAACTGGTTGTATAGATTTATCCATCTTGAGTACCTAGTCTTAGCAACAATAGCTTGCAAGGTACAATTGATTCAGAGGCCATTGGAAACTTAACTTCCATCAGCTGGCTTGATCTCTCCTTAAATATGGGTATTGAAGGGAGAATTCCAAGGTCCATGGCAACTCTTAGTAATTTAAAGTCACTTAACATTCGGGGTGTCCATTTGAGCCAAGAAATTTCAGACATTTTAGATATTTTCTCAGGATGTGTTTCCAATGGATTAGAGAGTTTGGATTTGCGAAGTAATTCAATATATGGTCATTTGACTGATCAGCTTGGCCAATTTAAAAATATTGTCACTCTTGATTTTGCTAATAATTCTATTGTTGGTCTTATTCCACAGTCATTGGGTCAACTCTCAACCTTGAGAGTACTACGAATAAATGATAATAAGTTAAACGGAACGCTTTCTGAAATCCACTTTGCCAATCTAACAAAACTGTCATGGTTCAGGGTCGATGGGAACAAATTGAAGTTAGAAGTGAAGCATGATTGGATTCCTCCTTTCCAACTTGTTGCCTTAGGATTGCGTAATTGTTATGTAGGATCCCGTTTTCCTCTATGGCTTAATTCACAAAAGCATTTACAGTTTCTATATTTAGTCAATTCAAGTATTTCAGATATTTTTCCCATTAGATTTTTGAAATCTGCTTCCCAATTAAAGTTTTTAGATCGCGGCCAAAACCAAATTCATGGGCCAATACCAAATCTAACCGAGTTTACTGAACTGTTGATTCTTTCCGTGTATTCGAATAATATGTCGGGTCCATTACCCCACATATCATCCAATCTAGTTTTCCCAGATCTTTCTAATAACTTATTCTCTGGATCAATTTCTCATTTCTTGTGTTATAGAATCAACGAGACGAAGAGCTTAAATGCTCTTCAGCTAAATGATAATTATTTAAATGGAGAATTACCTGATTGTTGGATGAGTTATCAAAATTTGAAGACACTCAAACTAAGCAACAACAATTTACTGGTAATCTTCCATACTCAATGGGTAGTTTAACTTCTCTTGTTTGGTTGCATCTTGGCGAAAACAGACTGTCTGCGGATATACTTGTTTTTCTTAAAAATTGTACAGCATTAGAGTCACTTGATGTTGGTGAAAATGATTTTATGTGCAATATTCCGACATGGATTGGAGAAAGATTTTCAAGAATGGTTGTACTCATCCTTCGTTCCAATAAGTTTCATGGCCCTTTACCCACAGGATTATGTGATCTAGCTTTTCTTCAGATATTAGACATTGCGGACAACAATCTCTCTGGAGCTATACCAAATTGCATTAATAATCTCACAGGCATGGTCACAGTATACTCTTTTACACGCAGTGTTCAGCAATATCTACCACTTCCTATAGATGTGGGTGTGATTCTTGTAGAGAAGGCATCAGTTGTGAGCAAAGGGGAAATGGTTGAATATGAAGATATTCTTAATTTGGTAAGGATGATAGATATTTCCAGGAATAATTTCTCAGGAAAGATTCCTTTGGAAGTGACAAATCTTAAAGCACTACAGTCATTGAATTTTTCGTACAACTCTTTCACCGGAAGAATTCCTGAAAGTATTGGTGTCATGAGATCATTGGAATCCATTGATTTTTCTGCAAACCAACTTTCGGGTGAAATTCCAAAGAGCATGTCAAGTTTGACGTTTTTGAATCATTTGAATTTGTCCAACAACAACTTGACTGGGAAAATTCCTTCAAGCACTCAACTGCAGAGATTTGATGTATCTAGTTTCGCTGGCAATGATCTCTGTGGAGCTCCTCTTCCTAAGAATTGTACTGATAATGTTTCGATTTCTGAAGATGAGAATGGAGATGAAGATGAAGACGAAGTGGACCACTGGTTGTATCTAAGCGCGGCACTTGGATTTGTGGTGGGATTTTGGTGTTTTATGGGCCCTTTGCTTGTCAGAAGAAGATGGAGGTACAAGTATCATCATTCCCTGAATCGCCTTGGGGACAGAATTGTTGGTGCTGTAAGAAAATGTTGATAGGTTTTCTCCGTTTCTTAGTTGTTCTGCTTCCAAGTATTATTTGAAATAAACGAGGGGCCTTTTATTTGTTTTGTGCCTGAAAGAGAACACTCATGTGAAATAATTTTAAACAAACAGGACGATATTACAAATCCTAGGAGATCATTCCTACTCAAAAAAATTAATCCTGATAAATCAAAAGTGAAAAGATTTTATTGTATGGACAGTACACTACGTATAAGCTCATTGATTTCTAGATTAAAAAAGATCATAAATCACAACATTGGTATCAAAATGTTGACTCGTAATACGATATTTAAAACAAAAATGGAAAGAGAAAAAGATATTCGTAATAAATCACAACAGTTTTTTTTTTTTTCCCAGGTGCATCTGCTTGTTGGAATAATCATTCCATTCTGCAGTCTCTGATCCAAAATTTACTCGAGGGGGATATTATATTCTCGTAACAAACAAAGTCACATTAACAAGCAACATGAAACTTTGATAGAGAATTAGAAAAGTTTCTCACATTAACAACCAAAAGGGAGGGTTCCCTACAAATTTCATTTTATGGAATATTTTCAATGCAACACTGAGATTCACAACTATTCGAGTAAACAACTGTTTGGAATACTTCCCTCCAAATTTCATTGGAATATATATATATATTTTTGAAATATTTCTTGCGAGGTCTCATAGCTCCAGTACTGCGAGCTTCTTTGGCATCCAAATTTCCAGTCATGTCATTCAATATCTGAAAAATGTACAAAAGAAACAAAAGGAAAGAGTAGAGAGAATTAATGAATGAGATGAAGGACAGACTGGCGTATAGCCAAACAAAATTTCTCAGGGCAGTTTCATGGCAATGCAATGATTTTTTCCTTGCCACATAACACTAATGGCATTATTAGCAACCCTTGGAGGTTGCCGAATATTCATGAAACTATCAAACGAATTTGAACTTTTTAACGAATTAAAATCATTAAAATTAAATCATATAACGATTCCTATGAAACGTTTCTGTAAAACTTATTCTTGTTTCGTCTAGTTCAGTTATGACATATGTCTTGCAGTGAGACTCAAATTAAATTTCTCCATACAAGTGGCCTTTTGAAGGTTACTTGTTAACCATAAACTTCTTTTGGAAACAGCTAGCATTAATTCTAAATCTAATTAAGCTTATTATATTGGCAAAGATGAATATTATTCTTAGTTAAAACGAATGAATAACAGATCTGGTGTTGTTTGGCTGCTGAGAAAGTGTAAGAGATTTGAGAGAAAATGAGAATTTTATTAATCTCAGCTAATTTCTCAACTAATTGTTCACAATTGAATGAGAATTTTATTAATCTCAGCTAATTTCTCAACTAATTGTTCACAATTGACTTGCTCACAGCTCAATATGTAATCACCTGAGATGAGGTGGCAGTTCCATATCATCAATCAATCAACTGCCTGCCTGCAATAGTGGTGATCATACTCTGGTGATCTTCATGGCACTGTAAAATAGCTGTATCATGGTCTTAAATCCCAACTCCTGAAATGTTCAGAAATTGATCCTAGCTGTATCTTGCTTCATTAGACAATTGCACAATTGCAAAACCAAAACATCTATCCAGAGCAGAGCTTATAAATATGTTAAATCTTTTTAAATCTGATGAACTTAAACAAATTGATTCAATTTAATTGAAAAAAGATAGAGAAAAATATTAACAATAATCACCTAGAGCACACGCCGCGATATATATGGTTCAATTTTTGGTCTACGTTCACTTGTGATGTACAATTTAAAAAAAAAAAAACAACTAATGAGAAGGAGAATAGAAAGCTAAGGAGAAAATTAATGAAATTGGAAGTGTACTTTATGCATGTGTAACAAAACTATTCTGCCTAAGAAAATGTGGCAAAAATGTTCCCGATTGCCAAATTCAAAAAACGCTGTGTTTTGATTGGTTAGACTAAGTTACAGTTGCTATAATTTATTATTTATGCCTGCTGCTTGGGGCCCTTATTTGTTTTTTTTTTTTTTTTTGAAGCCGGAAAATTTTTTAGCATAATTAGCCAGGTGAAGTAGAAGTAATGCTATGACATGAATTAACCCCCAAAATTTCTCTCTTTTAGCTTAAATGCAGATCATATAACCCAAAAATTTACTGAAATGACTCTTTATCGGATCTTTTGGTTTTTCATACTTCCATCGCTGTCAACATTTTTGGTATTATCTGATATTTTTGGATAAGTTCAATTCTAAAATGTTTTTGCTCGACAAATAAATTACAATTGTCTATCTACTAGTCTTTCTAAGGACTAGAGTTGAATCAATGCGGAATATGATTGATAATGAAAGAGCATTCTTTGGCAGACCGAGATTATGCCTTGCGTCCATTTCTTTGAAAATAAGAAAATTATCAGTCTCTATCAAAGAAAAAAAAAAAAATCTGTCATCCACCCATAAATTACCTTGTTTTAAAAAAATGTTACAAAAATTTAAATTTATTTGATTTTGCACTCATTATTTGCAATCTGCATCAATCGTTCACCAAAACGATAGAATTATCCTTATAAAATGACCATCACTATAATTTGTGTTTATTTTTATTTTATCACTTTGTAAAGTTAATTTTGTCCTTTTGGTAAATAGTTGAAACAAATTACATATATTGAGTGCAAAATTAAATAAATTCAAACTTTTCAAACATTTTTATTATCAGAATAAATTTCGAGCGAATGACTGGTGATTTTTCTTTAAAATATTACATTTAAATTAGCCGAATAGTTAGTTCAAATTAAATTGGCTAACTAGATCAATTCAATCGCATCCACATGAAAAATTTTAGAATACCTCTGATATATTATAACCAATTGATACATGCATGATATGTGTAGTTGAATTTAATATAACCACCACTTATATGATAATTTTTTAAGATAAATACACATTTATTATAATATTATTTATTTATTATATGACTAATATGGTACCTTTGGTGTATTTTAAAATTTCTTCATTCACATATAGGTGCTGGCTTTCACTTTGAATTTCTCAATTTCTAACGTTTGGCAAAAGGCTAAACTAATAAAAGTCAAAAAAGGAGGGTCAATCCCGCAGACAAACACCTCTGCATGGAGTTATTGCAGGTCCTCTTTAATGACTTAAATTCAATTTCCTTGAGTAAGAAGTTACTCTGTGGTTACTTCTTATTTGGTATTTGTCACGTGCAAACTGGATTGGTCAGAAAACTCAGATTCTGGTTACTTTTTCCCAAATCAAAAATTTCAAACAGATGCTAAATTGCTGAATAAGCCAATTTTATTTGTCAATAAAATTTCATGAATGTCCTTATATTATACCATTTCACATACATGAACATTTTTACGGTGTAAGAATGAAACCCACACACATGAACACTTTTAAAGTATAAAAATCAAACCATTATTTAAGAGTACTGACGGGAACAGATGTTATATTTTATGGACAGTACGCCACAGAGAAGCTCAATGATTTCTGGATTAAAAATAATTATAAATCACAACATTGGTATAAAAATGTTGATTCGTATTATGATCTTTAAAAAAAGAAAAGAAAGGAAAAAAAAAAGATTCATGTAAACAGTTGATGAGAAAATTGATTTCACGTACAGCCTGTCAAAGGTGGCAAATTCTAGAAGACAATAATTCTAGATGCAGCCCATTTGTCAACATGCCGAAATGCTTGAAGAAGAAAGAAGAACAAAAGAAGAAAGAAGAAGCCGAAAGATTTGAAAGAAAAAAAATGATAAAATATTAATAATATTATTTTATTATTAAAATGGAGGGGAAATGAAGCCTATAAATAGAAGGCTTCAATTCCCCTCTCGGCATTCATTTTTCTTCAGCTCTCAATTACATCGAGAGAGAGCAAATAATCAATTTTAGAGAGAGAGTTTAGAGAGCTTAAAATTATAAGTTCTTGTATTAGTGATTTGAGAGTTTGGGTGTATTGGGGTAGTGGGAAGTGAGATAAAATACTACAATACTTGTAACTCCTTTTCACTAGTAAAATATTTTCCTTCTGTCTTCGCCGTGGGCGTAGGTAAAAGCCGAACCACGTAATTCCCGTGTCCCCAGTGTGATTTTATTATCTCATTATTTCTCAATTTTACTTTTTTTGCTGCGTGTATCTTCACCTACCAATTTCCTAACAGTGGTATCAGAGCCAGGTTGTATTTTTAGAGTCGTCTTGTTCACGTAAAGTGCTGTTCACGTATCTTTATCTTGTTCACGTATCGACCTTTGTTCACGTATACGGCCTTTGTTCACATATACGGCCTTTGTTCACATATCATGCATTCACGAAAGCGGTGGGAGCGATCCAAGAATTTTGCGGTGCAAAGCGGGAGTAGTGGTGTGAGTAAAGCAAGCGTGTGGTTTTGTACATGTATAGGAAAGTTACACATCACAAAGGCTATAAGAGCCTAAGGAGTTTGGGTTTTAAGTGGGACCGTTTGTGACCCCTCCAGTCTTTCCTGGGAACTTTCCTGGTGTGCATTCTCACACATACTCACAACTATTTAGGGTGGTACACTAGTTTGTTTGCAGTATTTATCAATAAAATGGCGGCAAAGTATGAAATTGAGAAGTTCAACGGGAACAATTTCTCGTTGTGGAAAATGAAGATGAGGGCAATTCTGAGGAAAAATAATTGCTTAGCAGCAATTGGAGAAAGGCCCATGGAGATAACTGATGACAAGTGGAATGAGATGGACGGTAATGCAATTGCTGATCTACACCTGGCACTTGCAGACGGGGTGTTATCCAGTGTAGAAGAGAAAAATACAGCGAAGGAAATATGGGATACTCTCACAAAATTGTACGAGGCCAAGTCACTACACAACAAAATCTTCTTGAAGAGGAAACTCTATACTCTTGAATGGCGGAATCTACAACGGTGGTGACCATATCAACACCTTGAAGACTCTATTTTCACAACTCACATCGTTGGGTCATAAAATAGAGGAAAATGAACGTCTTGAGCTTCTACTTCAAAGTTTACCAGATTCGTATGATCAACTCATCATCAACTTTGACGAACAACAATCCAAAGGATGTCTCTGTTTTCGACGATGTTGCACCTCGTATTAAATGAGGAAAGTAGGCGGAAAAGTAAGGAAGACAGACAAGTAAGTTCGCAACAAGCGAAGCGCTATCGATGACGAGAGGAGATCAACGAACGTGGCCCGGGAGTCACAATCATGGTAGGTCAAAATCCAAGTAAGAAGAATATTAAATGCTACAACCGTGGCAAGAAAGGGCACGTCAAGAAAAGAGTGTTGGAACAAATCCGAAGAAAAAAGAGAGGGCAAAGAACCTAAGTCATCAAATGCTCAAGGATGTGTAGCAAGTACCTCGGATGATGGAAAAATTCTCTGACAAATGAGGCAATAATCTGTTTGAGCGAAAACGACTATCTGATGTCTGGCTTATAGACTCAGGAGCTACTTAGCACATGACCTCTCAGAGAGAATGGTTCCACACATACGAACCTATCTCAGGAGGATCTGTTTATATGGGAAATGATCATGCCTTGGAGATCGCTGGTATTGGTACTATCAAAATTAAAATGTTTGATGGTACAATTCGCACAATTGGGGAAGTACAACATGTCAACAGCTTGGCTGAAGAAAATCTATTGTCCTTGGGACAAATAGATAGTCATGGTCAAAACTCATGTTGAAAATGGGATCATGAAGATTACTAGAGGCGTGCTTGTATTGATGAAGGCAGAAAAGATCGGTGCTAATCTGTTCATGCTTAAAGGGGAACACTACGAAGAGCGGATCGTGTGTTGTATCAAACGGAGAAGAGTCAACGATGATGTGGCATCTCAAACTCGGCCACATGTCGAACAAGGTTTGAAGATTCTCTCGAGCGAAAATTGCTTCCTGGCTCAAATCGGTAAGTTTACCATTTTGCGAGCATTGTGTTATAAGTAAGCGGCATAGATTAAAGTTCGAGATCATTGCTCAAGTAAATGCATATTAGACTTGATTCATTCGATGTTTGGGAATCACCCGATATGTCCATGGGAGGTGCAAAGTACATGGTGACTTTCATTGATGATTATTCCGGAGATGTTGGGTGTATCCATTAAGAAAAAGTCGATGTATTTTTAGTGTTCAAACAAGATACAAAGCGCGGGTTGAACTTGAATGCAGAAAAGGATCAAGTGCTTGAGGACGGATAATGGTGGAGAGTATACAGATGGTGAATTTCTTACTTTACGTAAGCAGAAAGGTATTCGAGGCGGTTCACGGTGGCATACACTCTCAACAAAATGGGGTGGCGAGAGGATGAACAGAACTCTTACAGAAAGGATAAGGGCTATGTTGAGTACTGCGGGTCTACCTAATTCATTTTGGGCAGAAGCAGCCAAAACTGCCTGTTATATAGTAAATCGGTCGCCATCCACAGCAATTGGGCTAAAGACAGCAATGGAGATGTGGACTGGAAAGCCAGCAGATTACTCTCACCTACATGTATTCGGATGTCCCATTATGCGTGATGTACAATGCCCAAGAAAGAACAAAACTAGATCCAAAATCTAGGAGGTGTATTTTCTTGGGATATGCTGATGGAGTTAAGGGGTATCGTCTGTGGGACCCCACTGCCCACAAGATCGTCATCAGCAGAGATGTGATCTTTGCAGAAGATCAACTACAAAGGAAAGATGGAGATGATGGCACTGTAAAAGAAAAGTCAGAGACTGTCCCGGTATTTGTAGAAAATAATCCAGAAGATTCAGATTCTTGGAGCGTGCGAGCACGAGAACGAGAACGGTCGAGTCGAGGCTCAAAGTTCGTCGATCAACTCGTGAGAGAGCGACCACCAGGCGTGTCTTTCGGAGTATGTCACAGAGATCAATGTTGCGTACTGTCTTCTAACAGAAGATGGAGAACCATCAACTTTCCATGAAGCTTTAAATAGCTCAGATGTTGCCTTGTGGATGACAGCAATGCAGGAAGAAATTGAAGCTCTACACAAGAACAAGACATGGGAACTTGTACCACTACCACATGGAAGAAAAGCCATTGGTAACAAATGGGTCTACAAGATCAAACGTGATGGCAATGACCAAGTGGAGCGATATCGTGCAAGATTGGTGGTGAAAGGATATGCTCAGAAAGAAGGTATTGACTTCAACGAGATATTTTCTCCAGTGGTTCGACTCATAACAGTCAGAATAGTCTTGGCAATGTGTGCTACATTTGACTTACATCTTGAGCAGTTAGATGTGAAAACTGCATTTCTTCATGGAGAACTTGAAGAAGAAATTTATATGCTCCAACCAGAAGGTTTTGCTGAAAAGGGTAAGGAGAACTTGGTTTGTAGGTTGAACAAATCTCTATACGGTCTCAAACAGGCGCCGAGGTGTTGGTATAAGAGATTTGATTCTTTCATCATGAGCCTTGGATACAATAGACTCAGTTCAGACCATTGTGCATATTACAAGAGGTTTGAAGATAATGATTTCATCATTTTGCTGTTGTACGTGGATGACATGTTGGTAGCAGGCCCCAACAAAGATCGAGTCCAAGAATTGAAGGCACAATTGGCTAGGGAGTTCGAAATGAAGGACTTGGGACCAGCAAACAAGATTCTAGGGATGCAAATTCACCGAGACAGAAATAACAGGAAGATTTGGCTTTCACAGAAGAATTACTTGAAGAAAATCTTGCGTGACTTCAACATGCAAGATTGTAAGTCAATTTCTACCCCACTTCCTGTTAATTTCAAATTATCCTCAAGTATGTGTCCTAGCAATGAAGCAGAGAGGAAAGAGATGTCTCGAGTACCGTATGCATCAGCAGTGGGAAGTTTGATGTTCGCTATGATATGTACAAGACCAGACATTGCACAAGCAGTGGGAGCAGTCAGTCGATACATGGCGAATCCTGGTGGAGAGCATTGGATAGCTGTGAAGAGGATTCTGAGATATATCAGAGGAACCTCAGATGTTGCATTATGTTATGGAGGATCAGAGTTTACTGTCAGGGGCTATGTGGATTCAGATTTTGCAGGAGATCTTGATAAAAGGAAATCCACTACTGGCTATGTGTTTACACTTGCAGAAGCAGCTGTAAGCTGGGTTTCGAAATTGCAGACCGTTGTGGCTTTATCTACAACAGAAGCAGAATACATGGCAGCTACACAAGCTTGCAAGGAAGCTATTTGGATACAAAAGTTATTGGAGGAGCTCGGGCACAAACAACAGAAAATTCCTGTGTTTTGACAATGAGTGCTTTGCATATTGCAAGGAATCCAGCCTTTCATTCCAGGACAAAGCACATAGGAGTTCAGTATCACTTCGTTCGAGAAGTAGTGGAAGATGGAAGTGTCAATTTGCAGAAAATTCATACGAAGGAGAACCTAGCAGATGTTTTGACCAAGCCGATCAATGCTGACAAGTTTATATGGAGTAGATCCTCTTGTGGCCTAGCAGAAACGTAGGCAACATGACTATGGCGAAGCAGAAAGGATGGTGTGGAGATTGATTGGTTCTCAATCTAATCTCCAAGTGGGAGAATGTCAAAGGTGGAAAATTCTAGAAGACAATAATTCTAGATGCAGCCCATTTGTCAACATGCCGAAATGCTTGAAGAAGAAAGAAGAACAAAAGAAGAAAGAAGAAGCCGAAAGATTTGAAAGAAAAAAAATAATAAAATATTAATAATATTATTTTATTATTAAAATGGAGGGGAAATGAAGCCTATAAATAGAAGGCTTCAATTCCCCTCTCGGCATTCATTTTTCTTCAGCTCTCAATTACATCGAGAGAGAGCAAATAATCAATTTTAGAGAGAGAGTTTAGAGAGCTTAAAATTATAAGTTCTTGTATTAGTGATTTGAGAGTTTGGGTGTATTGGGGTAGTGGGAAGTGAGATAAAATACTACAATACTTGTAACTCCTTTTCACTAGTAAAATATTTTCCTTCTGTCGCCTTGGGAGGGCGTAGGCTAAAAGCCGAACCACGTAATTCCTGGTGTCCCTGTGTGATTTTATTGTCTCATTATTTCTCAATTTTACTTTAGCTGCGTGTCTGCTTCACCCACCAATTTCCTAACACAGCTACAGTTTCTTTTCCAGGTGTTTGCCAGTTGGAATAATTGCTTGAGGAGGAAAGAACATTGCGAATAGGAAAGCACTAGAGGAACATGCTCCCCTCGGCTTAAACTGACACCTCAAGGAAAGCCATACTCGACAACATGCGTGGCTGGTCGCAAGAATACAACAACCCTGAAGGTGTGCGAGGAGAGGACAAGATTGAGCCCGATCAAAGACTCGGTCAAAGGTCCATATGCGGTTTTCCTCTAAAAAGCTCAGGCAAAAAGTCTACTCAACAATTCTTGATCGACACGTGGGCTATCTCCCATGGGCTCAGGCACGAAACCCCCCTCAAATGTTATTTTTTTTTTTAAATTTAAAACCATCAGAATGGTGGGGGTTTAGACAAGATTCCTATATGTAATATAAAATTATAAATGTTACAAGTATAAAGGAGGGGGATAAAAACCAAAACTTCCTATAGAAACTGAAAAATAAGTATAACATAGCCGAAAAGGAATAAAGAAAAGCTAACGCTTTGGTGTGCGGAATCGCATGCGCATCTCGATGGAGAATGCTATGTAAACCAGCAGAATGCCCCAGGGCTCATAAACCGACGATGCACCTTATGAGTACAAACCCAATTGGCTAGAAAATCTGGAGCAGAAGTAGCCTCCCGAAATACATGACGGACCAAGATATTAGATGAAGAAGCCATACTACGGACACGTCGTAATAGGTATGTGTAATCCCACGACACTGGCAATCGGACTGAATCAAGCGACAATAGTAGCAGAATCCGATTCTACCTCCAAAATAGAATGGCCGAGGTGAGCAAAGCAAGCTCTATGCCCTCATGAACAGCCATAAGCTTTGCGTAAAGGATCGGACGATAACCTAGGAAAGATCCAAAAGCGCTGAGAGCTCTCCTCGAGAGTCACGTAAAATGCCCCCAAGCGACCATCCCCGGGTTTCCCTGTGAGCACCCATCCACTGTCGCCTTCACCACCCCGAGGAGATCGAATCCAAGAAATCACCGAAGTGGTCTCCTGCCGTGTAACAACACGCCATCCCTCCACTAATCTACTATCCAGACGCCGCGTAGTTGTGATGTTTTAAAAATCGAAAGCAAAGCCGCGCCTTAAGATCTCGAAGCTACATGAAGGATGACCGCATCTACGAAAAATGCCATGAATCAAATCAGAAGCATTTCGGGCTTTCCACACGTGCCAAAGGATGATACAAGGAAGGAGAACTCGAATATGGTTCCTAAGGAGCACGTCGCCTCCTCGAATGGCGAAGCATCGCATGAGGGATATAAAAACAAAGTCTTGTAGACCAAGTAAACGCAAAAAAAATCCCGAGATCTTACGAACTGCAGACAATCAAGGAATAAATGCCTGGATGTCTCAAAGAAATTTCACTACAAAAACACCGAAAACTATAAAGAAACCCTTGGAGCACATAACATCATCAGTAGCCAAGAACCCGTGGAGAAGCCTCCAAAGAAGAAAGGAAACCCGGGAGGGGATATGTCTCTGCCAAATAATAGCCGACACTTCATCTCGAGTGCCTGGTGACGTACTAGCTCCCAAGCTGATCGCAACTAAAAAGAACCATCGGATGACCGATCCCATCGGATTAAATCCGGCTTACTGCTGGTAATAGGAATGATCACGATCTGCTCAACTATTGAGGAGGAAGGGTAGCTCAAGCATACCCCATCTATCCCAAACCTGCCCGGAAAAAAAAAATGCAGGGGCCAAGAGACGCGGCGAAAAGATTATAAGAAATCAAGGGGCATGAGCCCATCCAAAGAATCATAACAACAACGGTTATGTTGTTCATTCACCCATGATTGCATTACCAAGTCAACAATGATCGTGTGGAAGAGGAAGCCGAAAATTTTGGTTGGGTATAAAAGCTACAATAAATGGAGGTAACAATTTCTAACTGGACTTCTAAACTCTCTCTTTTTCTCTCACCTTCTTGATAATTCTATATTCTGTTTACTTTTCTCACTAAAGGTTCAACTTTCCAATTTTAAGTACTTGTAATTAAGCCACTAGTTTGTGGCACAAGTTTTTCCAAAAGAGGATCGATTACTAACTTGAGCATCGGAGAGTTTTTGCAGGAAAAACATCTGGCACCCTTAACTAGGTATTGTAAGTATAAGTGATCCAGCTTAGTGAGTTTGACGTCAAAGTTATCTGCTTAAGAGGGATAGCCAGCGTTGATTCATTTCTCCGACAAGAAAAATTTAAGTGATGACGTGGATACTTGGTCACAACATTATTGACCAGATTCCTGCATCAACACTTTAAGATTTGTGGGGAAAGAATAAAAAGCTACAATTGACAAAGCAATTTAAAGAAGGGGAAATAGAACGAGCATGGATATAAAGGAAATGATGGCCAAGAGGTCGAGTTCAGACTCAATGAGTCAATCACCTTGCGAGAAATAACGAATGAAACAAGCGAGAAAGTAATGTATAATCGGATGGAATGGGTAGAAAGGCAAATAGGGACCTTCATAGTTGTTTGGCAAGAGCTGAGGGACGGGTAGAGAAGAATGGGCCATCTCAGAACCCAGTCATAGAGCCAATCCAGGCGAGCGAGATTCAGAACTGAGGAGCCAGTTCCACAGTGATTTGAATCTTGGTGTTGAGGGTCAATTTGATGGTGAATAGAACCTAGGGCCAAATATTAGTTTCACAGTAATCAGAATCTGGGGAATACAGGAAGAGAAATGAATGTTGAAGAAAAAGAGCTTAGGCAACACGTGTGAAATCAAGCATGAGTGTGACAGGTTGCTGCACGAAATCTTGGTCTCGCTATGGAGCTAGAAGGAAAAGTGCGAAGATTGGCTTAAGTATTGACGAAATGCAAGGTCGATGTAAGGTATCGAACTATAGAATTATGTTGGACAGTGAGTCCCCCGTTCAACAAGAATCATAAACACTATAATCACACGAAATTTTTAATTTTTTGATATAAAGCATAATGAGAAAAGCAACCATTTAGTGTATATCGAGCGTTTCAATAATATGATAGGGGTGCAGGGTTTGACATAGGCCTAGAGGTGTTGAGCATTTTCGTTAACCTTGGAGGGATGAGCACGAGAATGGTACCGAAAGCTACCTCGAGGAAGCATTAGGAGTTTTGAACAAATGTTCCTGGAGTTTACAGAACAATCTCGTGGGGCGGTGGCTCTAGAAGATGACATGATAGAGCTTATGGAGATCAAGTAAGGAAAAATGAGCCCCTTAGAGAATCTATGAAAAGATATCACCGCGCCATCCTCAACCTAGGAGCCTTCAATCATCTTCAGGCTTTGAGGGGCTAAAAGAAGGAGTGAAGATAGGGTGGCTATGGAATAATCTAAGAAACCCTACCGTGCAATCGTATTTTGTGGCATATGAGCAAGCAAAGAGAGACATTGAGATCAAGGAAGAAAAAGCCTCAATGATCATAAGCGAGCAGTTGGAATATATGAAACGATGAGAAAAAAAGGTTCAGAAAAGCAAAGGGGGCAACTATGCATAATGAGAGGCCATCGGCGAACAGAGGAGCAGTTGGTCGAGTAGTCCCTTACCAACAAAGGCCATCTCAACTTTATCACACTCGAATCCCACCTCCTCGTTCTCCAAGCAGAGACCGTTGGAGAGAACACCACCAGCCATATAATCATCCACACTGTAACGCCCTAATAGCCTATCACTCACAAAATACCAGATTTAATGATCATCCACCATCGCTTGCACCAACCAATAATAATTTTCCAAGGAAAGAGTTATACAGATGATCAATCAGACACCAACGTATAGGCAGTATACACCATTGAAGGTCTCATTGGAGGAACTGTGTTATGCAATAAAGAATCGTGGTTTGCTATGAAAGAAATGAAGAAAGTTTTGTTTGTCTTGAGAGAATCTCAGAGAAAATATTTCTAATTAATTCCAGAACATTTCATTTGTTAACTAATCAATTTTATAGCTCTGTATTTATACATGCTCAATATCAATCCGTAACTAACTATTAAACTAACTATAATTTTGTTACATATGCATTGTACTTTAATAACAGTCTAACAAACTAATGCTGAGCTGTAATCTGATTTGGCATTCTTTTTAACAACCATTGCTGACGTGGCAATGTTGCTCTGTATAAGCTTGAGTTTGTTTTTCCTTCTTCTTCACCTTAAGTTCTGAATAATGAGCTACTTTAATATCCCCCTTCAAACTCAAGAGACAATGAAGTACTTCGAGTTTGGTTCTTAGGTAATTGAAATGAATAAAGGAAAATGGTTTAGTCATAATGTCAGCAATTTGTTCCGCACTTTTAACATAGCAGATATTGAGTTCACCTTCGATTACTTTGTTTCTAATAAAATGCATATCAATTTCAATGTGCTTTGTCCTTGAGTGGTAGACTGGATTTCTAGCCAATTCAGTAGCACTTACATTATTACACTAAATTATAGGCTTCTCTATGCAGCATACTCCTAATTTAGAAAATAATGATTGTAGCCAACTTATTTCTGCACTTGCTGAAGCTAAAGCCCTATACTCACTTTGTGCACTTGATCTAATGATAACAGATTGTTTCTTGGATGACCAAGACATCAGATTATCACCCAGATAGATACAATAAGCACTAATAGACTTTCTATCATCCAAATCACAAGCTCAATCAGCATCAGTAAAGTCTGTGAGTTTCATTTCTCCATTACTAACAAACTTTAGGCCATATTCTTGAGTTGCTTTTAAATATCTCATTACTCGTTTGCATGCTATAAGGTGCTGTAATGTAGGTGCAGTGACATATTGGCTTAATTTGTTGACAACAAGTGCAATCTCAGGTCTAGTTAAGACTAAGTACTACATTGCCCCAACAATACTTCTGTAATGTGTAAGATCTTTAAGAAAATAGTCTTGCTCACCGTATATAGTTTTCTACAACTTTGAGCCTATACTCATTAGAGTGTCAATACCTTTACGTTCAAGCATATCAAATTTAGTTAGCAAATCCTTAATGTACCTCTTCTGAGATAAGTATAGACAACATGAGTCATATAGCACTTTAATACCAAGAAAATAGGCTAATACACCAAGATCTTTCAAAGTAAATGTTGTGCTAAACTTAGCTACAATTCCTTCAATGTAATATTGTTCTGTCTAGTAATAAGGATTTCATTAACATAGATCAAAATAAGAATTACAAAGGCTTAGTTTCTTTTTATGAAGAGAGATGTATCAAAGGTGGTGGTGATCAAAGCCCATCGAAGCAAACAACTTTTCAACTTGTCATACCAAGCTCTAGGAGCTTATTTAAGGCCATACAAAGATTTATGCAGTTTTCACACAAAGTCAGGTTTCTTTTTATTAATGAAACCTTTTGGTTGAGACATGTAAACCCCCTCTGTTAATTCTCCATTAAGGAAGGTATTGTTGACATTAACTTGCTTAATATGCCATCTATTGATCACTGTCAAGCTAAAAACTACTCTGGCAGTTTCTGGTTTGACCACTGGACTAAAAGTTTCAAAATAGTTAACTACTGCAATATGCTGAAATCCTTTGGCAACTAATCTGGCTTTATGCTTAGCCACACTGTTATACTTCACTTTATACACCCATTTGTTGTCAACTATATAATGATCAGCTACTCTTGGTACTAGAGACCATGTTTCATTTTTAATTAAGGGTGCATATTCTTCTTTCATATCTTCATACCATTTAGGATATTGTAAAGCTTCAGATACAGTATCAAGTTCTTTATCAGTAAGTGTTGCAGTGCATAATTTAGGTTTGAAAATACCAGACTTACTTTTGGTTGTCATGGGATGAGTGTTGGTTTTAGGACAGGTTACTGGTGTTGTGGTTATAGGTACTGGAAGTTGAGAAATAGGTTGAGGTGATGGTGATTGAGCAAAGGGTTCAATATGAGGTGAAGATATGGTTGCTTGAGTAGAAAGGCGTGTGTTTGTTGAAGTTAGTTGTGGTAAAGAAAGTAAGTTGTTCTTCTGATGAGGATTTTCTGAATGTTGAGATCTGTTGCTTGAAGAATTTACAGAGTCAGGATTATATAAGATACTATTATCAATAGATGAAGTGATAGGCAGAATAGATAAATGATAAACTTGCTGGGGAGTAAGAAATAAATTAGAATAAAAAATAAACTCTTTTGAAGTAAAAAATAAGATCTGTAAATAAAGAAATGAACTTTCATCAAAGGTTATATATTTGACTATATAGATGTGCCCTGAGGAATGCAGACACTTATATCCCTTATGTGAAGGACTATAACCAATAAAAATGTAATTTACTTGAATGATAAACAAACTTGTGCTTATTATACTCTCTTAAGTAAGGATAACATGTGCAGCCAAAACGCTTGAACACACTATAATCAGGCTTATGATTAAAGAGCTTTTCATATGAGGTAAGAAATTGTAAGATTACAGAAGGTAATCTGTTAATATGATATACAACTATATGAAAGACATCCCACCAAAATTTGAAAGAAAGTTTAGCTTGAGCTAACAAGGTGAGACCTAACTCAACAATATGCCTATGTTTTCTTTCCACTAATCCATTTTGATGATGTGTATAAGGACAAGAATGTTTAAAGATGATTCCACATTGATTTAAGAATGAAGTGAATGATCTAGACTCTCATTCCCAATCAGATTACAATGCTTTGATAGTGGTATCAAATTGATTTTCAACTTGTAATTTGAACAACTTGAAAACATCTAAGGCCTCTAATTTCAGTTTTAAAGGATAAATCCAAGTACACCTACTGAAACCATCAACAAAGCTTATATAATAAGCAAAACTATCTCTGGAAAGAATAGGTGAGGGACCTCATAGATCTGTATGGATTAGTTCAAGGATCCTTATGGTTTTGGTTTCTGTGGTTGGAAAATGAAGTCTATGATTCTTACCCATCTGACATGCCTCACAAATATGTTTAAGTGCTTGTTTTACTGACATGCTTAAGAGATTAATGTCATGAACATTTTTAAGTAAATGCATTAATAACTGCTAATTTGGATGACCAAAATGCCTATGTAGAAACTCAGTGGAAACATGAGAATTCACTTATTTATTATAAGAAGAAACAGAATTGAGAACATTATTTTGACTAGTAGTTTGAATATGAGAATTAAAATAACATGTAGATAACATTGATAGTGGTTTAATAGAAGTAGATTGACATAAGAAAGATGAAGCAAATGATTGGGATGGTTTTGAGTAGTCCTCAGTACAATCCTTTCTCAGCAAGTTTTTGTAGAAGCACTTGTTTTTTCAATAAATCCTTCACATAACAGATATTACCAACAAATTCAACAGAAAGGTTACTATCAATTGTTAATTTGGATATGCTTATCAAGTTCTTTGTGATGGAAGGAACTAATAACATGTCTTTAAGCATTATATGCGTGTGATTATATGCAAAACTTGATAATTTATAACTAAAACAAGCATCACCAATATGAGTTATGAACAAACCTTGTCCATTGCCAACGATCAGTTGATTTAATCTTTTAAATTCTTCTCTAACATTCATATTGGCCATGTTGTTAGTTAAATGATGTGTGGCACCACTATCAAGGTACCACCCTTCGTCAGCAGATCCTTCATAATTTGCCACATAAGTTTTAGGTTGAATGGCTTTTTATGGATAGTATATAGAGTCATAGCTTGAATAAGAAGTTGCACAATGATCTTCAGCATGTTGCATATAACCAGAGGATGGCTCATAAACTTGTCATATAAGCAGCTCTAGTCCCTATCATCTTATTTTTACCAAAATGCTTGAATGATGAAAGATGAACATTATCATATCTATGCCAACAAGCATCAACTGTATGCCCTTGCTTATGACATATTTGACAAATGGGAATTGATTCAGCAAGCTCACTAGATTACATAGAAGGTGCTGTAGTAGGATGAGAAGAATTACTTTTCATAAGTGATGGCTTGTAAAATTGCATAGCTTGTCCTCTGTTAAAACCACCAAAATGGCCACTTCTAGCCGGAAAACCTCTAAGATATGAGTTAAAGAACATGCTTGTAGGTCCTTTGATTCCAAATAAATTACCATATGAACCTCTTTTAAGGTTGCCTCTGGTATGACTTTAATTGACATTCATATGACTGTAATTCACGTTAAACATTGTCTTATCACTTTGGTTTTGCTCAAGCCTGGCTTCATGTGTTAATAATAATGCATAGGCATCATCATACCTCATTTTATTAGCAGTGATAATTGAGGCCAAATCTAGAAAACTAGGACCTAATTTATTCAAAATCCACATCAACAGATCCTTTTCAGTTATTTTTTCACCAGTACAGGCAAGCTTATTAGCAAGCATTTTCATTTTAACACAATACTCTTCAACAAACATCAATTTTTTCCTCAAGATATTCATTTCATAATGAAGTTGCATTATTTTGGCCTCTGATTTGACTCCAAATTACTTCACAATAGACTGCCAAATATCAAAGGAAGTATCATAGTTCAGAACAGAACTTAATATACCTTCGTTAATTGTAGAAAGCAGCCATCCAAGGAGAGTTTTGAAATAATATCTAAGCAACCCAAGAGGGGGCGTGAATTGGGATTCTAAAAATTATCCAAGCACACCGGGCTTGAGGATTCTACTAGACAAGCCTTTAAGGCCTCAAGAACTCGTACAATTGACTTCTAAGGTGTCAATCAACCTTTACACCAAGAGATTATCCCCTATCTCTTAACCCAAGTGTATCCCAACACTTACAATCACTCACACAAAGATTGCAAATTTGTTTTTCTCTCACTTAAAGTGTATGATTACAAATCAATGCCCAATTATGAGAATAAATGAAACAAAAAAGTGTTTAAAACTCAATGAAGATTGTATTCTTGATTATAAGCTAAATGGTAACGTTGTGATCAGCCTTTGTTTGAACTTGAATGAGCTTATTTATAGTTGCAGCTGAAAAACTAGCCGTTATTGACTTTCTACGCGAAAACGAATTACCATTAATAGTTATCGGTTAACCATTTTGACTGATCCAAGTGACTGTTGAGTTGAAATTCAAATAATCGGTTGACCGTTTTCCACTATTGGTTTATCGGTAATTTTCAGAGACCTGCAAAATAAATTTCTACTATCCGTTCTTGCTAAACGGTTAAAAGGTTAGCATGGAATGACATTCTGGAAATTATCGATTAACCGTTTGAAGTTAACGGTTAGTCGGTTATTTCCAGTAACCTTCCCTACGGACTTTTTTTGTTCGTTTCTGCTAATGGGTTCAAGTTTAAGTAAATGCTTCATCTCTGGATTTTATCGGTTAACCGTTTCAATGTTAACGGTTCACCGTTTGTTTCCAGAATCACAGTTTTAATCAGCATTTTGCAGAGAATATTTTCCCAATTTAGAGTTTAAGGATTACTTATATTTTAGAAAAATATTATATAACTTTTTAATGGAATATTTATTAAACAAAAGCTCAAACATTTTAATAAAAAATATCTAAAGCTTGTTATCCTTAAAATCAATATAATAAACATATACATGTTAACAAGTTTGATCTTGTGCTTGCTAATTAATGTATGCTGGATTTTCAATCTTTTCAACAGATCCATCAACTCATAAATAAGAAAGATTTTAATCTGGAATAATCTGAGGTTCTGAGATTAAGCTTTCAAGATGATTTCTTCTGATGGACGTCAATACTTATTTTTGCCATAGAAGAAAATTAGAGTGATCGAGTTTTATAGTTGGAGCAAAGGTAAATGATATTTGAGAAGATTAAATTGGATTAAGAACTGATTGACTTGAAATTATAGTACTTGAGCTGGCCATTTCTGGCTCTGATACCATGAAAGAAATGAAAAAATTTTTGTTTAGCTTGAGAGAATCTCAGATAAAATATTTCTAATTAATTCCAAAACATTTCATTCGTTAACTAATCAATTGTTACAGCTCTGTATTTATACATGCTCAATAACAATCTGTAACTAACTATAATTTTGTTACATATGTATTGTATGTTAATAACAATCTAACAAACTGATGCTGAGCTGTAATCTGATTTGGCATTCCTCTTAACAACCACTACTGATGTGGCATTTTTGCTCTATATAAGCTTGAGTTTGTTTTTCCTTCTTCTTCACCTTAAGTTCTGAATAATAAGCTACTTTAACATGATATATCCCCCAACTCCAATAGCAAAGGCAGCTAACAAATGAGATAAGAGTAGATTTTGCGAGTTCCATGGCACTCACAGCCACACCACAACTCAGTGTTGCGACTTCAAAAATAAGGTAGAGGACTTAATGACAAATCGCTACCTGGATGAGTTTATCGATGGCGTTCATGCTATGGCAGACCTGCAATATGGTGCAAAAGAAGATAGTGGTGAAGCTAGATGCGATCATTCACTGGTCAAGATCATTGCATGAGACCCAACACTAGTTGAGGATTCGAACAGGTCATGGAATAATTATTCAAGGTACGCGATGACCAACAGAGAGATGTTTTCTAACATGCCAGCAGTAAAGCAAGCAAAGACCAGGAAGGTACCTATCATGTGGATGGACATCAACGAGGAGGGAGTGTTATATCCCTATGAAGATGCCCTGGTGATAAAAGCTAATGTTGCAAGTAAAGAGTTCAACTAAATACTAGTGAATTAAGGAAGTTTGGTGGATATCCTTTTTAAGTCAACTCTAGATGAGATGGGAATTACAGATATGAGATTGGAGCATACTAACACATCCTTGAAAGGGTTTGGCAGGGGAAGGTTGACCCCCTTGGTGTCGTCTAGTTTCCGGTAATAATTGGTGTAAGATATCTTATACCAAATGATAATGTCGAATTTCGTGGTGGAGGAAGATATCTAATACTAGATGGTTTTTGGTAGGCTTTTCCTAAAGGTCTGTGATAACTCGAGGAAATGAGAGTTATCATGGCACTTTTAGGCTCAAACTAATATTACTTATAGGGTAAATGATGTGTTTTTACTGTAGTTTTAGTTACATTTTGCATGAGCATCCGTTTAATTTTATTTTTAATAAATTGATTTAGTTTTAGATCATTTTGTGCTTAGATTATCTGCATGATTGTAGGTGACCAAAAAGCTCAAGTTTTATAGATTGAATATTGCTATAGCAGACTTGCACAAATGACAAAAGAACTTGGCTGAAGAGAAATTAAAACAAGTCTGAAACAATGAAGATGTTGTAGCCATTGCTGCAGCAATCCTGTAGCAACCACAGATTGGATTTCGCACGCATTAACTGAAAGATTGCGATTAGGGGTGGGCATCGGATCGGATTCGGATAAATTCGATCCGATCCGATCCAATCTAAGTTAGTTCAGATCGGATTCAGATTTGAAGGCAAATCCGATCGGATGAAATTTGTGTGATCCGATCGAATTTGATTCGGATAAGATCGGATTCAGATCAATTCGAATTATCCGATCGGATTTGCACTGTAAACAAAAAAAAATTGAAAATTATAAAAATAAGCTAAAGTGCTAACTCTAAGGACTAAGCCTAATTCACCACTCGGCACTCACTAGTCACCACTCCAGTTCATCACTTTCAGATCTCAATCACAAACTCACAGCCAAGTACCAACCGGCAACTACCAAGTAGGAAAGTACCAACTCAAACTGTCAAACACTCAAACATTAACAAAAGACACAGCGACTCAGCGAGCAGCCGAGCAAAAGCAAAACGCCAAAACTAGCTTCATCCCGTCATCTATCTTGAACCCATACCCATTAATGACCACGCCAAAACTCAGTTGCCACCAGCTCGCTGACACCAATCGACTGGAAGCTAGCCGATTTCGAGTGAAACCCAGGCGAACGAAACCCAATTAATCGACCTAAATCAGCTGACAGCTGCCTCTTCAACCACTGAACTGATCACGCCCAGCCGGCCAGTTGCCACACCAAGTCGCCAAATACTGATAATCCACTTCCACTATTCTCGAGCAGCTAGCAACTTTATTCATGGTAAGCAATTAAACCCGACCTATGACAATTGAAAGTTGAAACTTGAAACTTGAAACTTAGAAAGTTAGAATTTCATGCTTATTTTAGTTGCGGGTTTGGGCTAAACCCGAGAGCAAGCGGCTAGCCGCTTGCTCACGGCTTTTAGGGTGTTTCTTCCACTTTCTCTTGCTTTCTTCAACCTCTTCCAGTTTCTCATGTATTGAAATTTTGAAATATACGATTCGTTCATATTTTCATTCTCTCCAATCTCCACAATTGAAATTTTTTCTTTTAATTTTTTCATTATTTCATTTTCATTGTCTGATAATTTATTATTTAAGGAGCTTAACTGAATTTTATTAATTATTAATAAACTAAGAAACAATATCGTTTCATCAAAATTAAAAATTCAAATTTATTAATTATTAAATAATCATCATCATTTAATGTATGATTATTCGTTTGTAACATTAATTTATTAATTACTAATAAACTAAGGAACAATATCAATTCTTTAAAACTAAAATTTCAACTTCATATCATACGTTGTGGTAGTAGAATTATTTTATGATAAGTTAATGTCATTAATTGCTTTATTTCCAAATAATAATTTGATGAATGAATTTGTATAACTAGTAAGTTAGGCTGAAGAGATTATATATAGTCAAAAGTCATATTTATTTTTTAGTTGAAAATTCATAAACAGAAGTTATAGAACAATGATGATTGATATGGTTTTTGTATTTTCAGATGACTGGACATTCAAAATCAAATTCCAATGATGATGATGAAGTTGAAAGTGTACAACTACCCACAGAAAAGACAAATACAAAGTGGAAGAAGCCAACTCAGAGACGACCAATGAAGAAAAGATCCGAGACAAGGAATCATTACACTGTACTTGAGGACAATCAATATAAAGCAAAGTGCAACTATTATGGCAAGATATATCAGTGCCATCCTAGGTTTGATGGGATTAGCAATATGGGAACTTATTTAAAAGTATGTAAGCATACTTGAATGTAAAGTGAGAGCAAGATGAAAGACAACAAAAATTGACAGCCGAGAGTGGTGAAGGAAATACAAGTAATATGGTTTTGGCCAAAAGATAGAGTCAAGAAGCTTGTAGAAGGGCAGTCAGTAAAATGATTATCTTGGGCGAGTTGCCACTTAATTTTATTGACAACAAAGGGTTTAGGCATTTTTGCAATGTAGCTGTTCCTCAGTTTATTATGCCATCTCGGAGAACTATTAGTAGAGATGTTATGGATATGTTCTTGAACGAAAAGGGAATTTTGAAGAGTTTGATATGTAAGAATAAGCAAAGAGTATCTCTTACAACTGACATATGGACTTCAGTTCAGAACATGAGTTATATGGTAATCACAGCTCACTTTATTGATAGTGATTGGTGTTTACATAGGAAGATTATCAGTTTCAGCGTGATTGAAGACCATAAAGGGAAGTCGATTGACAAAAAGATTGAGGCTTGTTTGCTTGAATGGGGAATAGAGAGGGTGTGTACAATAACTGTTGATAATGCGTCGGGCAATGATGTTGCTATTGATTATGTGAAGAACCAAATGCTTATGTGGAAGAATGTTGATGCACTTGTGTTGTGGGGTGATTACATGCATGTGCGTTGTTGTGCACATATCTTAAATTTGATTGTCACTGAGGGGGTTAAAAGAGTTGCATGCCTCAGTTGTTGGTATTCGGAATGCTGTGAAGTATGTGAGATCATCTACTTCGAGATTGAAAGCATTTAAACGGTGTGTAGATAATATGAAAGGCCCTAATGGAACTGTGGTTTTGGATTGTATCACTAGGTGGAATTCCACCTATTTGATGTTGATGACTGCTTTGAAATTTCGGGAGGCATTTGAGAGGATGGCAGAAGTGGATAAACCATATGAAGCATACTTTAGAGAGGAAGAAAACGGGAAAAAAGGGGTGGGGCAACCTCAGCTTGAAGATTGGGAACATGCCGAAAGAATTGTGAGGTTTTTAAAGATCTTTTATGATGTTACATTGACTTTTTCAGCCTCTTTGAGTGTCACTTCTAATATTTGTTACGATACAATTGGCTTAATCGAGAATTCATTGAGTGCATTAGAAAAAAGCAAAGATGTTTATGTGCATTTCATGGCTTCTAGTATGAGGGAAAAATATGACAAATATTGGGAGTGCACGGAAAAAATCAACAAAATCTTGATTATTGCCTCAATATTTGATCTGCGCTGCAAAATGGATTTTACTAAACATATTTTTAGTATGATTTTTTCTGATGATAGTGCGAAGATTGAAGAAATGGTCGCCGTGATGAAAGGCATGTTGAATTCACTTTTTGATGCATATAGTGGATGGAACTCCTCACCACCATTGCCTAGTGAGAGTTTTCCTAGTGGCAGTGCCAGTGGTGGCGGTGGCGGTGGCGGTTCTAGTTCTTCTCTGCACCTTGTGGGTGACACGGATCGACAACAAGGGTACATAATGGAACATGGTGATGATACTTTACGAGTTGCTCGCCCTTTTTTTGGATATGCTAAGAAAGTTTTAATTTAAAACGAGGGCAAGCTTGTGACGACCGAGGTGGAAAGATACTTACTTTACCCGATTGAAGATCCTAGTAATGATAAACTAAATGTTTTATTATGGTGGAAGGTGAATGAGTCGAAGTATCCAATATTGCAGAAAATAGCAAGGGATATCCTTGCAATTCCCGTATCCACTGTGGCTTTGGAGTCCGCCTTTAGCACTAGAGGTCGTATCATTGACGAATATAGGAGTTCTTTAACTCCCATTATGATTGAAGCATTGATTTGTACTAAAAATTGGTTTCAGTCTAAACTTTTTGCCACTCCCACCTACGACCTTAATCAAGAGTTGAAAGATCATATATATCAAATCGAGTTACAAGAAGGTAACTTTTTTATATTACATTTTATATATAATACCTTTTAAAATTATAACACATTTTTTTATATTACTCATGCACTAATTATAAGTTATTATGTTTTTTTTTTCATTTTAAAGAGTATGTGCAATCACAAGCTTCAACAATTACAACGATGAGTGCTAGTACTCGTCATGATATTTGAATAGGTAACTCTTAAATTTAATAGATCTTTTGGTTTCAAGGTATTATATTTATAATTGTTTTACTTTTGGTTTTAAGTCAATTGTAACATGATAATTGTTTGTGATCTTATGTTAGGAAAATTGAAGTTGGTAATTGGAAAGCAAAAGTTAAGGACTCATCAAAGTGTGTTGTGAGTTTAATTTTGTGTTATTGTACTTTAGGTTTGAAGAACTTGTAGTCTATCTAAATGTTTTTAGATGATAATTTTTTATTTTGGTTTATTTTATTTTTGGATGATATAAGGATAATATTTATTTTGTGATTTTATGTTGTTTATTTATTTGGAGACTTGGAGTAATGTTTAATTGTTTATTTTGTGTTGTTTGTTGGGAGACTTGGAGTAATGTTTATTTTGTGTTGTTTACTTGGAGAATTAGAGTTGGAGCAAAGTTTATTTTGTGTTGTTTATTTAGAGACTTGGAGCAATGTTTATTTTGTGTTGCTTATTTGGAGGCTTGGACTTGGAGTAATGTTTATGCACCTAACCTGTAAGAGCATTACTAATTGAATGAAATAAAAGTGTTTGTACAAAATGAATGCATATGAGAATATATATGTCAATGCCATATTGTCAAGGAAACAATACAATATACATTGTCATTTGTCAGCTTATTTTCATTTTTTTTAATGGTTAGTAAGCTTTCATTAATTATAGATTTTATAAATTTTTTATGAGAATTATGAAAAAGTCCAAATCCGATTTCAATTCGAATTAATCTGAATCCAAATTATAATTCGAATCCAAAAATTAATCCGAAATCCAAACTCATCCGATACGATCCGAATCCAAATTCAATCCGAATTTTCATCCGATCCGAATCTGATCCGAATAATTCGGATCGGATGAAAATTTAGATTGAATTCGGATGAATTTTTTTTCAATCCGAATTATCCGAAATCTGATCGGATTCATCCGAATCCGATCTGAATCTGAAATTGCCCACCCCTAATTGCGATTTCAAGTTTCCAAAAATGGGAGATACGCGACCACACGCTTTTGGTTGCCCTAGTTTCAAGTTATAAAAAGAGAACACATGAAAAGAAAAAGGAAGGTTGTAACTCAAAGAAAAATAACAGAGAAAAACATAAAGAAAACAGAAATTAAGAGAGATTTTAGGGCTACAATAGAGGATTCACAGAGAATAAGAAGGAGAGATCACAAGATTAAGTTTATCTTATTTTCTTGTTTTTTTATTTATGGGAATGTATTTATTGGCTAAAAATTTCATTTACTATTCCATCGCAAATCATGAACTAAATTTTATTGTGGTTAGGTGATAAACAAGCTTAATAGTTAATTGACTAATATATGCGTATTGCTCTATATTTGTTACAACATTTTATCTTAATTTTACTTATTGCAATTCCTTATTTCGGCTGACCACCCGTTTAGTGGATACTAGATAAGAAAGAGCCTAAAAAAGATCTAACTTAGTGGAACAAATTAAGACAATACTTGGTCTTAGATTTGGTTTCCCAAGTTGAGGTAATCTCGATTTGAATGGAACTGTGTGTGATCTAAAATTAGTGAAGAACTAAATATAGAAATTCACCTTGTAGGGCAATTAGAACCTAGAACATATAATGTTATATCTAATATTAGCATAACAATTGATCACTGTTAGATTGCATTTAGATATAAGATATCCAACAGGCGACCTGTAGTAGACGTTGTAACAATAGAATCTTAATTAGAAAAACGGTCAATACCATTAAGTGAGTTTAATTACTCAACCACTCTATTCCCATTAAGTGTGTCTTTGTGTTTCGCTTACAAATTTTTTTATTGCATTTTGTTATTTGCATTTTTAATCTAGTTAGTTCATTAGTTTTATTGATTATTTTATTTTAATTTAAATTAAGACTGCACTGTTAAGATTGCTGTAGCAAATCCAATAATATCAATCCCTATGGAAACGATTTAAATACTCATCTGTGTGTTACTATTTATGTACACTTGCACATTGACACCTATTGCATTAGAAATCACCTAACAAATTTTAGAGCCATTGCCGAAGATTGATTGTTTATTGTGATTTGTAAAATTAAATTTAGGCGGTGCTAATTTTTAATTTTATTATTTTAATTTGTTTACTTTGTTGACAAAAGTGCTCTAGCAACCCTTGCATGCGTGAATACATACCTGTTGAGTTCTAGTTTGATTCAGAAATTGAAAAAACTGCAAGGAGACTGAGAAAAGAGCATAGAAATTTAAAAGTTATTGTAGACATGGATGATTTGCAAGATACAGGGAATTTGACTTGTGAAGTCTTAGGACCACTCAAAACACAAGGAGGTTAATAAGGTTAGAATGGGCAGATTATTCATAGGCAACCAGGGAACAATAATATTATCCACATGGTAGATGATAGAGATAGAGGAATAAGAGATTATGCAGTATTGACCCCTCAAGCCATAAACCCTGGAATAGTTAGATCTGAAGTGCAAGCTGCTAATTTTGAGCTCAAACCAATGATGTTTGAGATACTTCAAACAGTGGGGCAATTCAATGGACTACTATCTGAAGACCTTTACCTTCATCTTAAGCTGTTTTTGGAAGTAAGTGATGTTTTCAAAATTACTGGAGCATCACAAGAAGTATTAAGACTCAGACTTTTCCATTTTCTCTAATGGATCGAATAATAACATGGTTGAACTCTCTACCATATAAAATGACTTGGCTGACAAATTTTTAATGAAGTACTTCCACCTACCAAGAATACAAAATTGAGTAACGAAATCACATATTTCTATCAACTTGAAGATGAGAGCTTGTATGATGCATAGGAAAAATTTAAAGAGCTACTCAGGAGATGTCTTCATCATGGTATTTCTTGTTGTATATAGTTTTAAACTTTCTACAATGGTCTCAATCCAAGTACTAGATTGATGGTGGACGCTTCAGCAAATGAGGTCTTATTATGAAAGTCTTATAATGAGGCTTATCAAATTTTAGAAAGGATAGCCAATAACAATTATCAGTGGTCATTTACCAGACAAGCTATATAGTAAGAGGAACACTAGGAAATCATAATGTAGACACTTTGACAGCATTGTCAACCCAAGTAACCTCATTAACAAATATGGTGAATAGTATGACTACTGCGCCAGTAACTATTAGCAAAATAGCCGAGGTATCTTATGTTTATTGCAGAGAAAGGCATCTATTTGATAATTGTTTCAGAAATCCTGCCTCGGTCAACTATGTAGGTAACTTCAACAGAAAAAACCAGAATAATCCTTATTCAACCACTTACAACCCTAGATAGAGACAGCACCTAAACTTCTTATGGAGCAGTCAGAATCAACATGCTTCAGCATCTAGTGGACAAAATAGGCCTACTCAACTGTCGCGATTTCACCAGCAAAATCAAGGGCAAAAAAACACCAGCAACGATCAACTAAGTTCTCTTGAGGCTTTGATTAAGGAATACATTGTGAAAAATGAAGGGATTGTCCAAAGTTAAGTGGTATCCTTAAGAAATATAGAAAATCAAATTGAACAACTTGCTACAGTTTACCCGACAACATAGCCAGACACAGCTCGCTCAGCTTTATAGATGCATTCTCAAGATACAATCAAATTCCAATGTTTGAGCAAGATGAGAAGCATAAAATTTTTATTACTAACGAAGGACTGTTTTATTCCAGGATAATGCCATTCGGCCTAAAAAAATACTAGTGCGATGTACCAAAGGTTGGTGAATAAAATTTTTAAAGACATTAATTTGACGCACGATAGAAGTGTGCATGGGCAACATGATCACTAAGTCTAAGAACCCAGCCGAGGACACAAAGCACCTTGAAGAAGCATTCAAGCAGCTAAAGAAGTATAAGGTGAAGCTCAACTCTGAGAAGTGTATTTTCGAATTGAGTTCAGGGAAATTCTTGGGATTTATGGTGAGCCACTAAGGGGTTGAGGAAAATCCTAAGAAGATTCGAGTAGTCATAAAAAATGTAATCTCCTCTCACCTTTAAAGAGATACAAAGCCTTACGAGAAAACTGGCAACATTAAGCCGATTCATATCCAAAGCAACAGACAAATGCCATGTCTTTTTCCAAGTAATGAGGAGAGAAAAAAAGGACAAAGTGGACTAAGGAGTGCGAAGAGGCCTTTTAGAAGTTGAAGCAATACTTGCTCCAAGCTCTTCTTTTGTCAACACTATGAGAAAGTGATACAATATATTTGTACTTAGTTGTATCCTCGTACGCCACGAGCATAGTGTCAGTGCGAGAAGATGCAGGAATCCAATACCTGGTATACTATACCAACAGATGTGGGATCATCAATTTCTGTAGATGTTGTAGCTTGGCTGTTTACGCCACCGTGCTGGAAAGTGGAAGGTTATGCCTCCTCTTCAACTTGAGCATCTTCTTAGGTTGAAATGGGTTCAACTCTTCTTTTTGGTATATCTACTGGAATGTGAACATCCTTTCCAGATCTTAAATTAATCACTTTATAATGTTCTTTTCCTTCTCTTCTTATATCTTCTGTGTCACTGGGTAAACTGTCTTGAAGTCAGTTGCTTAATGTTGTAGCAAGCTATCTAATCTTATTCTCTAGGTTTCTTAAAGATATAGCTTGACTTTGGACAACCACTTTATTCTTCACAATATACTCCTTAATCAAAGCTTCAAGAGAACTGAGTTGATCATTACTGGTGTTTCTTTGCCTTTGATTTTGCTGGTGAAATCCACATGGTTGAGCAGGCTTGTTCTATGCACTGGATGCTGCAGCATGTTGATTGACACAACTCAAAAGTATTATTACTCCTAAGTATAGAAGTGTTTAGTTATAATATAACCCGTAAAGTCCAGGGGCGAACCACAGGAAATTTAAAATCTAGTAGTCAATTTGTTAAACAAAGAAAATTAATTATGAGAAAAGAAATCACTAGAAATCAATTTAAAAATATGCTAAGGTTATGGGATCCACTCTCAGTATTCAAACTATGGTTTTAATACTCTCTCTTTTTTTATATTTTGCCTCACTTTTACCATTTAATTATTATATCATTTAATTCTTAGCTAACTATGAGTGTGGATAAATATGGAATCAAGAACCTAATGTGTCGCAACTATATTAATGTATCGACTAAAATACTAGCTATGTAACCCAAGAGAGGGCTGAATTGGGTTTCTAAAAATTATGCAATACTTGAACAAAACTTAATGGAAATCTTAAATAAATTCAAAACAATAATAAATAAACCAATTAAAATATAAAGAGATAAGGGAAGAGATATTCAAACACAAATATTTTTACATGGTTCGGCCAACTTTGCCTACGTTCATACCTCTAAGTTCACCGAACTTGAGGATTCCACTATCTAAGCTTTCAAGACTTCAAGAACTTTTACAATTGACTTCACAGGTGTCAATCAACCTTTATAATAAGAGATTATCCCAAATCTTTTAACCTAATTGTTTTCCACACTCACACTTTCTCAAATACAAGACTTTTCTCACATACAATCTATGCGTTTACAAAGATATGCCTAATGTATGATTTAAAGAATGAATGAACAAATTAAAACTCAAGAAATATTGAATTCTCAATAATATGCTCTCTGGTATTCGTTGGATTTTCTTTGATTTGGATCTAATGCATCCCTTTTATAGTTGGAGCTGAAACTAGCCGTTATTGACTTTCTGCACAAAGTTGGATCACCGTTAAGCGAGTGACCATCGTGCCAAAATTCAAATAGTCAAATCGCTGTTAGTTTCCAGTAACTAAACTTCAATTTTGTTCAATGTCGGTTAGCCGTTTTCTAATAAACAGTTAGATGTTTGCTATAGTGATACTACTGTGAAACTATTTACTAAAATTAATTTTTGCCCTAAAACGTTTTGTAATTATACTATAGCTTAAAACTTTATGAAACTTTTCACAAAAGTCCATTTGTAAAATTTCAAGCAATACTTGTTGATTTCAAAGTTTTTTCAAAACTTCTTCAATTAAACAATGAACTTGAAAAACAACCAATTTCATAAAATCATTTTTCTTTTAAGTATAAAACCTTTATATTATCAAAATAATGATTTATTTAAAATGCATGAAAAATAATTTGAGCTTTTAAATACTTAATTATTTTTAATCTTATTTGTTATCATCAAAATCGACATTATGGACACATATATGTTAACATCAATATTATGTTAAAATACCATACAGATTTAGGGAAATCTATAAATTAACATGACATAAAAATAACAAAAAAAATAAAATAAACTTAAAACTCACTTAAGAAATTAATTAATTTAATAATTTGAAACCTTAAGCTTAGGAAATTTACCACTCATATTGAAAGAAAAGAAAACACTCTTTTTATTTGACAAACTTTTGAAATATATTACAAGAGAATTGATTATACCAGAAAACAAGAAAAAGAAAAAAGAAAGATTGCCTCAGCTTCACTCCCTTGTTCTCTCCTCGCTCTGCTCTCTCCCTCGGCTTCAACTCCTGCTCCGTTTTTATAGGCGACGAATACCTTTAGCTTTATTTATTTTATTATTTAAACTATTATTTTTTATATATATATTATCACCTAGAGGAGTGTGATAGTCATGGTGGCAACTTCCACCCATGACTATCACACTTTGTCATTTATTTATTTATTATTTTTTAAAATATTTATTTTTCATTAATTACATCTTTGCAATAATGCATTCCAAATTGCGTTAGGAATAATGAGCGCATTAATCAATACAATAAGTGAAAAACTGATAATTTTATCTTTATTAAATGTACACTTTTTAGTGTCAATTATTGATTCTGATTACTCTATAAGAAGTTTGGGTACTGTATCCATCTAGGATTGTAAGTGTTTGAGTAAGGATTTTTCTGGTTCTGCCTGTTGAAGTTGCCCATATAGTTGACTGAGGCAGGGTTTCTAGGACAATTATCAAATCAATGCTCTTCTCCGCAATAAACACATGTTACCTCAGCAATAAGGTTACTTAGGTCGATAATGCTGTCACGGCATCTGCATTATAGACTCCTGTCGTTCCTCTTGTTGTAGCATCTCTCGTCGATGGCCACTGGTGTTTTTATTATCTATCCTTTCCAAAATTTGATAAGCCTCATTGTATGCCTTAGATAACAAGGCCCTATTTGTTGAAGCGTCTACCATTAATCTAGTTCTGGGTAGAGACCATTATAGAAATTTTCCGACTTTATACAACAAGGAATACCATGATGAGGATATCTCCTGAGTAACTCATTGAATCTTTCTCATGTATCATACAAGCTTTCATCTTCAAGTTGATGAAAAAATGTGATCTCATTCCTCAATTTTGCATTCATGGTAGGTGAGAAATATTTCATTAAAAATTTATCAGCTAATTCAATCCATGCAATTCTAGAGTCAGGTGGTAGAAAGTTCAACCATGCTCTTGCTCGATCCTTTAGAGAAAATAAAAAGAGTCTGAGTCTCACTGCTTCCTGTGACACTCCAACAATCTTGAAAGCATTACTTACTTCCGAAAACAGTTTAAGATGAAGGTGAAAATCTTCTGATGGTAGTTAATTGAATTGCCTCCTCTATTTGAAGCATTTGAAACATCACTGGTTTAAGCTCAAAATTAACAGCTTGCACTTTAGGTCTAATTATTCCAAGATTTATAACTTGAGGGTCAAAATGACATAATCTCTAATGGCTCTGTCTCTATCATCTGCCATGTAGATAATATTGTTGTTCTCTAGTTGCCCATAAGTATTCTGCCCATTCTGACCTTTTTTTCCGCCCTGTGCATTGACCGATTCTATTTCTCCTCGAGGGTTCAAGGACCCTATATCTTGCAAATCGTCCATGTTTATAATAGCTTTTAAATTTCTATCCTCTTTTCTCAATCTCTTTGCAGTTCTTTTAATTTTTGGGTAAAACTAGAACTCAACAGATTTGTATTTACGTATGCAAAGGTTGATAGAGCACTTCTGTCAACACAATAAACAAATTAAAAGAAAACTAAAAATTTGCACCAACTAAAATTGATTTCACAAATCACAATAAGCATTCAATCCTCCGTAAAATAAGCCAAAAACTTTTTGGTTTGCTTTTTGCTATAGGTGTTAATGTGTAAGTACACACAACAAGTAATATAATTATGAATATTCAGATCGTCTCCACATGGATTAATGTTATAAGACTTGCTACAGCAATCTTAACAGTGTAATTTCAGGCTAAATTAAAATAAAATAATTAATGAAACCAATGAATTAACTAAATTAAAAATGCAATAAACAGAATGCAAAAAGGCAAATCTAAAATCAAAATCAAAGATGTACTCAATGGGAAATGAGTAGTTGAGTGATTAAACTCATTTAATGGTATTCACTTTTTTTTTCAATTAAGATTCTATTGCTATAGCATCTACTACAGTACTGGGTAGAACTCCTCTTACATCCTCAATTATCACATGTTAGATATCTTATATCTAAATACAACCTAACAGTGACCAGTTGTTACCCTAACATTAGATACATCATTATATGTTTTAGGTTCTAATTGCCTTACAAGGTAAATCACTTTGTCTAGTTCTTCACTGATCTTAGATTAAACATGATCCTATTTAAATTGAGATTAACTCAACTTGAAAAATCCAATCTAAAACCTTGTATTGTCTTAATTTGTTCCACTAAGTCAGGCTTTTTTTAAGTTCCTTCTTATTTAGTATCCGCTAAATGGGTGGTCAATTGAAATAGAGATTTGTAATAAGTAAAATCAAAATAAAATGCTACAACAGATTCTGAGCAACAAACATATAAAGTCAGTTAACCATTAAGCTTGTTTAATGCTCAACCATAACAAAGTTTAGTTCATGATAAAAAGATAAAAAAAAAACTTGTTTTTTCCATTAAATTAATTCTCATAAAGAAATAAAAACAAGAAAATAAAGATGAGGAATTAAGTTCTGCTAGACTTTGCGATCTCTCATTCTTTTTCTTCTAGAATCCTTTGCTGCAGCCCTCAACTCTTTCTTATTCTCTGTTATTTTTCTTGAGTGACGGCTCTCTTTTGTTTCCCTAATATGTACTCTTTTTATATCTTGGAATTAGGACAACCAAAAAAGTGTAGCCACGTGTCTACTTTTTTTTGTAAATCTCGGATCTAATCTTTTGTGCCTGCCACTTCTTTGTCAGTTAACATACGCGTAATCTCGTCTGCAATTACTCCCTGATTGCTGTAACAATAGCTACAACATCTTCTTTTGTTTTAGACTTGTTTTAATTCCTCTATAGTCAAGTTTTTTTATTATCTCTGCAAGTCTGCTCCTGCAACATTCCATCCATAAAACTTGAGCTTTTTGTTCACCTACAATCTCGCGCATAAGCACAGTATAAAGTGATCAAAAATAAAATCAATTTATTAAAAATAAACTTAAATAGATGCTTATACAAAATGCAACTAAAAATGCAATAAAACACCTTATTTTATCTCTAAATAATATAGTTTAAGTCTAAAAATATCATGATAACTCTCATTTCATAGAGTTATCAGCTCACCACCATGTTCTCACCATGGTTGTTTGCACAATGGGGGATTGATCTGATTAGACCATTACTGTTGTATGTTTTCTAATACTATTGGTGTCAGTGTACAAGTGTACATAACAAGTAATATAATGATAAGTATTTAAGATCTTCTCCACATAGATTGTTGTTACAGGAATTACTACATCAATTTTATTAGTGCAATTTTCATTCTAAATTAGAATTAAAACAAATTATTAAACTAATGAACAAATTAAGATTAAAAAAATGCAATAAGAAAATACAACAGAATAAATTGTCATAGCAAATATAAAGATGTAACCAAGGGGAATGGAGTAGTTGAGTGATTAAATTCACTTAATGGTTTTGATTGTTTTTCTAATGTTTTGTTTGGTTGCTATAACATCTGCTATAGCACTGGGTAGAATCCTTATGTACCTTCAATTGTCGCATGTTGGATGTTTTATACCTAAATGCAACTTAACAGTGACCAATTGTTATACTAACATCAGATATAGCATGACATGTTTTAGATTCTAATTATCCTACAAGGTGAATCCCTATATCTAGTTCATCACTAATTTTATATTAAGCGTGGCCCTTTTCAAATCAAGTTAAACCCAACTTAAGAAACTCAATCTAAAACCAATATTGTTCTGATACGTTCCACTAAGACATACCTTTTTTAGAATCTTTCTTGGCTAGTACCACTAAATGAGTGGTCAGCCAAAATAGTGAATTGAAATAAGTATTATCAAAATAACGTGTTATAGCAAACATGCAACAACATAGAATATCAGTCAATTAACTACCAAGTTTGTTTATCACTCAACGACAAGTAAATTTAGTTCATAATTTGTAATAAAACAAGAAGCAAAATAGTTTCAGTCATCAAACAATCCATCATAACAAGATAAAAACAAGAGAACAAAAAATAAGAGTGAGATCCACGTGATGTTCTTCTTGAGTCCTTTATTGCAATGGCCAATTCTCTCTCTTGGTCTTTTTTTTTCTCTTGTTTTGTTTCTCTTCTTTTTTTCTCTAATGACGACCTCTCTTTTCTTTGCGTGTGTGCTCCTTTTATAGCTTAGGATTAGGGCAACCTGAAACCTAGTACGTGCATCTTTCAGTTTAGGAAACTCCAAATCGCAATCTTTTAAGTATCTCGCACGAAATCTTCTATGTCGTTGCTCTAGGATTGCTGTAGTAACAGTGCTACAATATTGGCTTCAACATCTGCACTGTTCTAGACTTATTTCAGTTCATCTCTAACCAAGTTCTTTCCTTATCCTTACAAGCCCATTGCAGTCACATTCCTTCCTTGAAATTTGAGCTTCCAGTCACTTACAATTATACATATGATCTAAGCACACAATTTATTCTAAATCAAACAAAACTTATTAAAAATAAACTAAAATTAATGTTTATGCAGAACATTACTAAAATAAAATAAAAACATATCATTTACTCTCTAAGTACTACTGATTCAAGTTTTAAAATGTCATGATAACTCTCATTTCATGGAGTTATCAGTCACCCAAAGGGCGAGGAATAGCTTTTCATGCTATCATGGCCATTGATTATTTTATGAAATGGGCGGAAATGGTCAATTGACTGACATAGCAAGATCACAGAAAAGAAGACAACCGTTTTGTTTGAAGGACCTTGTGTGCAGATGTAGAATTCTTTATACCTTGATAGTAGATAATGGTAGGCAGTTCAACAATCACAACTTGAAAGAGTTTTATTAGAACTTAGATATAGAGCTGAAAGTTTGCTAACCAGCTCACCCGAAAGCTAACAGAAAAAGAAAGGGCAGAGTTAGATGAATTATCAGACGTGCTATGAGCATATAGAACAACTCACGAGACTGTGACAGGGAAAACATTATTCGCCTTAGCTTTTGGTCATGAGGAGGTGGCCCCTGCAGAAATTAGAATGACTATCCATCTAAGAAAGTATTTTAACGAGGAGGAAAATGATGAGTAAATCTGCTTAAACCTAGACTTACTAGCCAAAAAGAGTTAGTTCGAATTGAGAAGGGCAGCAGCTTACCAACAAAAGGTTGCTTATCAGCCTTGATTCTTGCTCTTGAATTCTGTTTATCCTTTATTTCTTTCTGGTTTTCGATCTTGGTTGACGACTCTTTTTTTCTTTGCGCGTGTGCCCCTTTTATAACTCAAAATTAGGGTAAACGAAATTCTAGTGTACGCATCTTCCAGATTTGGAAACTATATATTACAATATGATAAGTGTCTCGCGCGAAAATCTTTTCTTTCAATGCTCTAGGAATCTTACAACAATGGTTGCTACATCAATGGCTATAGCATTTACACTGTTCTAGACTTGCTTCAATTCTTTTATAGTCATGTTCTTTTGTCCTTTCTGCAAGCTCATTGCAACAACATCCTTTCCTTAAAATTTGAGCTTCCGATTACCTACAATTATGCATATGTTTTAAACACACAATTATTCGAAATCAAACAAAATTTATTAAACTTAAACCAAAATGGATGTCAATGCAAATTATCACTAAATGCACTAAAACACATCAATTATTCTCTAGGTAATCTCGATTTAAGCCTAAAAATACTATGATAACTCTCATTTCATAGAGTTATGGTCGAAGTTATCTGTTTAAAAAAACTCTGTGTTTTGATGCAATTGTTTTATATAATTTACACCTGCCCTTTTTTTCACCTTGAAAGTTTTTTGGTGCCATTACCTAGGTGAACTAGAACTTATGTTGTGACATGAATAAACCACCAAAATTTCTCCTCTTTAATTTGGCTTAAATGGAGATCATATAACCACAAAATTACTAAAACAACACTTTACCTAATATTTTGATTTTTCATAATTCCATCCCTATGAAAATTTCTTATATTATATAGTATTAATTAAGTTCAAAGGTCTCCCTAAGTTATAGCCCGTGAATTTAAACAATCTAGTCGGTTACTACTTTTCCACAAATTCAACGTCATCCATTGGATTGGGTAAGCTATAAGTTGCATGAAACATAACTTAACAATTGCCTAAGTTCAATCTTAATGTTTTTGTTCTACAAATAATGTACAACTGTCTATGTACTAGTCTTTCTAAAGACTAGAATCGAATCAATGCAGAGTATGTTAGATAATGAAAGAGTCTTCGTTGGCAAACCTATGTTACGCCTTGAGTCCATTCATTTGAAAATAAAAAAATTATCAGTCATCTACTAAAAAATTACTTTATAGTAAAAAATGCTACAAAAATATAAATTTAATCGATTTTGCATCTATTATTTACAATCTGTATCAATTATTCACTAAAAGGACAAAATTATCCTTATGAAACAACCACCGCTACACTTTGAGTTTATTTTCATAAAGTTAATTTTGTCTTTATAGTGGATAATTGATACAAATTACATATATTAAATACAAAATCAAGTAAATTCATATTTTTTTAATATTTTTATTATTGAAATAAATTTCTGATAACTGATAATTTTCCTTGAAAATATTACATTTAATTTTGCCCCGTCGAATAGTTAGTTCAAATTGAATTGACTAAATGTTTAAATCAATTCAATTGCATCCATGCAGGTGTTGGCTTTCACTTTGACTTTTTTAATTTCTAATTTTTGGAAAAATGTTAAACTAATAAAAGTAAAAAAAAAATAAAGGGTCAATTCCGCAAACAGTTACCTCTGCACGGAGTTATTGCACATCCTCTTTAATTGACTTAAATTCAACTTTAATTGACTTAAATTCAACTTTCAGGAGTAGGAGGTCACTCTGTGGTTACTTCTTCTTTGTTATTTATTATGTGCAAACTGGATTGCTTAGAAAACTCAGATTCTGGTTCCTTCTTTCCAAATTAAAAATTTTGAACACGTGCTGAATTGTTGAATAAGCCAAGTATTCAGATCGCCTACTATTTTGCCAACAAAATTTCATCAATGTCCTTATATTATACCAATTGACACACACGAACATCTTTATTCTTTAGTGTATAAATGAAATTATAATTTATGCATACTGACGGTACGGATGTTATGACATCAATAAACCCCAAAATTTCTCTCTCTTTTAGCTTAAATGCAGATCATATAACCCAACAAATTACAAAAATGACTCTTTATCTGATCTTTCGATTTTTCATAATTCCATCTTATGATTTTTCATAATTCCATCTCTGTCAACATTCTTGGTATTATCTTATATTTTAAAGTAAGTTCAATCTTAAATGTTTTTATTCCACAAATAATGTGCAACTGTCTATGTACTACTCTTTCTGAAGACTAGCATTGAATCAATGCAGAAAATGATTGACATTGAAAGAGTTGTTGTTGGCAGACTATATTATGCCTTAGGTCCATTTCCACCTTTCTTTGAAAATAGAAAACATTTAAGTTCATTCAACCAAAAAACTACCTCGCATAAAAAAAAAAACCAAAAAACTATCTTATTATAAAAATGCTACAATAATTTAAATTTGTTCAATTTTGTGCCAATTATTTATAATGTGTATCAACCATTCATTAAAAAGATAGAACTACCTTTACAAAATGACCACCACTATAATTTTTATTTACTTTTATTCTCTTATTTTGTAAGGAAAATTTTATCTTGGTATTATCTGATATTTTCAAATAAGTTCAATCTTTAAATGTTTTTATTCTACAAATAATGTGCAACTGTCTATGTACTAGTCTTTCTGAAGACTAGCACAGAATCAATGCAAAAAATGATGGATATTGAAAGAGTTGTCGATGGCAGACTATGTTATGCCTAAGGTCCATTTCCACATTTCTTTGAAAATAGGAAACATTCATTAAAAAGATAGAACTACATTTACAAAATGACCACCACTATAATTTTTATTTACTTTTATTCTCTTATTTTGTAAGGAAAATTTTATCTTGGTATTATCTGATATTTTCAAATAAGTTCAATCTTTAAATGTTTTTATTCTACAAATAATGTGCAACTGTCTATGTACTAGTCTTTCTGAAGACTAGCACAGAATCAATGCAAAAAATGATGGATATTGAAAGAGTTGTCGATGGCAGACTATGTTATGACTTAGGTCCATTTCCACATTTCTTTGAAAATAGGAAACATTCAAGCTAATTTAACCCAAAAACTATTTTATTATAAAAATGCCACAGTAATTTAAATTTGTTCGATTTCATGCCAATTATTTATAATGTGTACCAACCATTCATTAAAAAGCACTACTAGAAAAATGGTCTTTACTGACTTTAGAATAGTGTCATAAATTACTTTCACTGACACTTGTTAATTGTGTCAGTAATCTGGGAGTCAGAAAATAGTGACACTTGTAAGTGGTGTCAGTGATTACTATTACTACAGTATCACTGATATTATGACACCATAGTGTTAGTAGTTATTGATGTTTTATTAATGTCTGTGATTACTGTTACCATAGTATCACTAATTAATTTATTTTTAAAAAATAAAAGATTGAATTGGATCATTGCCGATTGATTTATTGGTAAAATTAAAAGGCACCACAAAATAACAAAAAGATATTGATTTATATCACAAAATCTTTCATTTCACATTTAAATATTATTAGTATATATTACAAATTCCAAAACTTCAATAATCAAAATAAGAGATATCCTACTCTCATAACTAAATAATCCAAATTCAATACATAAAAATTTCTACTATCCAAGTGAATAAACACTTCAAACACATTGATTAAATCTGCATATGAATACATGGAAAAGAAAAAAAAATTAGCTGCCAATATCCAGCCATTAGAGAAACAACAATTAACAGAAATAAAATTATTTTGTTAAAAAGAAAAATTACTCATAAGCTATTTATAAAAAAAAACTAAATTATTCTCTTTTGGTAAAGGTTATATATATAGCAAACTATAGCAGACAAGAAGTTTTCAATGTAATATCTACTTTCAGCACAAGCATGTTACTCTATCTACATATACCAAATGATTTTTGTGCATAGTTAAAAGCTATCACAAATGCTCTATTATAAATAAATCACCACTCATTTCTGAAGGACAACATTTGTCCATGAGGTTCCTAAAAACGCAACTTTTGCACAGTAAAATTAAAACGGATGGCGGAAGCTCTAGAAACCTCGGATCGGCTTCATTCAAAAACGAAAATCAAGAGGAAAGATTGAAGTTTGTTTACCTCACTTGTAGTTTCAGAAATGACTTCGTGAGGTAGGAGAAAATGACTGAAAACAGCAAGCTACGAACACTGTCCAGGAAATCGACCACTGCACGAACAGCTTCTGTTTTGCCACGATTTGAGATCCTTAAAGCACCCCAATTGTGATGCCTCTAATCAGTCCACACTTAGAAATGTTCTAGGAGTTCATAGGATTTGGAATCACCAATTTTCGTTGAGAAATGAGAGAGATAATGAAGAAACATGAATACTAGTTCATGATGACTCATTCCACCAAATAAAGCTACCATTATCTTTTCAATAATGACACCAAACATTATCATGTGATACACCAACCCACTAAGCCATTATTTATTGAAAGTGATCTTATCATTTCAATAATTTATTCAATCAAATTATTATGAATAAATTAATAGCTAAATTAATTAATTTTATCTTTAATTAATTAATTCCATTTGATCACATCAAATGGTTAAATGTGGGCTTTTTTGTGACATGTTCTTATGCCTTCTCCTAATCCATATTAGGTCCAATAAAAGCCCAAAATTCTAAACCCAAAATTGGTCTAGAAGTCCATAATCATTTATGAACCGGAACATGTCCAAAACGGTCATTTAACGTGCTCGATATTATACATAATATTTGAGGATTTATGAAATTTATTTTGTTCCTTAAACTATTTATGGAACATCTAAATTTCCATCTTAAATCATATTTAAGATATATATATATATATATTCATTCTCAATGAATTATTATATAAATATCGATTTTCCTAAAATTAGGAAATTTAACTTCTCATTTTCTAGTAACTCCTTTTTTTCATTTCTATTAGGTGTGTGACCTTTTAGGTTCTTTGTTATAAGGTAGTAGAACTATTTTAATGTTAACTCTTTATTCATTAAATGATGCTAAACTCTTTATTCATCAATTAGAACTTTTCTAATGACCTTAAGATACATTGGTAATACGCTTTACCAATAATGATTTTAAGGTTTCTACAAGTCATGAGTGACACCTAGCAGTATTTCACAACCACCCAAATAATAAGAATTGTTGGATCTATAGAACCTATTCCATTGTATCTCTATGTCTTGGTCTCTTCATCATCTATGTCCAGAGAAAAGCACGGCTTATGGTTTAATATGTTAAGCATTTATGCTTTATCTCAAAATAAATTTAAATGAACTTGGCATGATAATATAATTTGAACTCCTTCAAATATATTTCACCTTGGCCAAGGATTTCTCATGCCAATTCATATTATCTTACAGGGACATCCTTTTTGTATATTACAAAGTGATGAATTCCATATTGGTCATACACTTGTCTCCATACACAGCCAACCGTGACAGCTATTGCTAGATCTCTTCCTTGATTAGGAATTAATCATTATGCTTTCACATATCAGAGATGTCTATGTACAAGACATCTGTGATGCCTCAGGTCTAAAGACCATTACTAAACATAGTGTTTATCACAATGTATAATAAACCATTAACACTCAAAACCATATGGCTCATTATATTTGGTCAAGTTCAGTAAACTTGTTCTTGCAACAAGTACTTATGTGTTTGACTTGACATCTCATGTCAATGATATGAAACTCACCATCCATTTTAATATCACATACCATAAGGAGTCATAACACATACTAGTGTTTATAGGAATTTATAATGTCCAATCATAAATCCTCCACTAGGAACTATTTTAGAAGTATAATACAAAGGATACATGTTTCATATTCTCGACATACTCGAGAATGTGTTCCTTAACTATTTTACTTCTTGGACTATATTCATTAAATTAATTTATGAATGTTAATCACTTTGCCATTTTATAAATATCAAAATGCTAATCAAATACAATAATTCCCTAAAAGCAAACATCATTTGATTGGCCTTTAGGGCATATTACTAACAATCTCCCACTTGCACTAAAGCCAATCGCTATGGTATCTCATACCCATCTTCTCAAGATGACGATCTAACTGCTGTTGAGTCAGTGCTTTAGTCAGAGGATCCGCAATGTTATCGGCGGAGGCTACTTTCTGCATGGTGACATCACCCTTTCCAATGATTTCTCTGATAATATGATATCTTCTTTCAATGTGTTTGGACTTCTGGTGAGACCTTGGTTCCTTAGCTTGTGCTATAGCTCCATTGTTGTCACAATATAATGAGATTGGCAATGCAATGGTTGGAACCACTTCAAGTTGTTGAATAAACTTCCTTATCCAAACAGCTTCTTTTGCTGCATCTGATGCAGCTATATATTCTGCTTCAGTGATGGAATCTGCAGTAGTTGCTTGCTTAGAACTTTTCCACTTCTCGCTCCACCATTGATAGTGAATAAAAATCCGATGTAGATTTTCTGTCATCTACATCATCGAAATCAATCTGTGAAGCCTTCTATTTTTAGCTCACTCTCTCCATATGTTAAGAATAAATTTTTAGTCCTTCTTAAGTACTTAAAGATATTCTTAACTGCGGTCCAATGTTCCTCACCCGGATTACTCTGGTATCTGCTAATGACACTCACTGCATGAGCTATATCCGGTCTAGTACATAGCATAGCATACATAAGACTTCCTATTGCAGAAGCATATGGAATCTTATTTATTCGCTCTCTCTCATCATAAGTTTTAGGACTCATGCTCTTAAAGAGATGAATTCCATGTCTGAAGGGTAAAAAACCCCTTTTGGAATCCCACATATTAAATCTCTTTAATATCTTTTCTATGTACTTATCTTGACATAGACCTATCAATCTTCTGGATCTATCTCTATAAATCCTGATTCCCAAGATATACATTGCATCTCCTAGGTCTTTCATGGAGAAGTTTTGAGAAAGCCAAATTTTGACAGAAGACATTTGTCCAATGTCATTTCCTATCAGCAATATGTCATCTACATATAGCACAAGGAAAGTTATTGCACTCCCACTGACCCTTTTATAAACACATGGTTCATCCTCATTCTTGATGAAACCAAACGATTTGATTGCATCATCGAATCGGATGTTTCAAACTCTGAGGCTTGTTTTAGCCCATAAATGGACCTTTTTAGCTTGCATACTTTATGAGGACTTATCTTTGATTCAAAACCACGAGGTTGTATCATATAGATATCTTCTTCAATGTGCCCATTAAGAAATGCAGTTTTGACATCCATTTGCCAAATCTCATAGTCATAATATCTTCTTTATAGCCAATAAGATTCGATGGACTTCGGCGTAGCTCTTTTGGTGAAAAGGTTTCCTCATAGTCTATACCTTGTATTTGACGATAACCTTTAGCTACCAACCTTACTTTATAGGTCTCTACCTTTCCATCTAAGCCTATCTTCCTCTTGAAGATCCACTTGCATCCGATAGGTATAATACCTTCGGGTGGATCGACTAGAGTCCAGACTTGGTTGGTTCTCATAGAGTCCATCTCTAAATCCATGGCTTCAAGCCATTTCTTAGAGTCAATATCTGATATTGCCTCTTCGAAACTAGTAGGATCATCTCTATGATCTGTATCACCCAATAAAAATATATCGTTCATCTCATGAACTAAACTATATCTTTCTGGTGGGTGAATTACCCTACTAGATCTACGAGCTGCTGTGTTCCTTGTGTTTGTACTTGAACAGGCTCTTCATTGGATTGTTTCTCATTAGAATTCTCAATAAATTCTAATTTTCTTTCTTGTCCACCTTTTTGAATAAACTCTTTTTCAAGAAATATGGCATTTCTACTAACCAATACCCTATGGTCAGATTGGATGTAGAAGTAATAACCCAAAGTTTCCTTTGGGTATCCAATGAACCTCCCATTATCCGCTTTAGCTTCAAGCTTCTCACTCTTGAGTCTCTTGATAAAAGCAGGACATCCCCAAATCCTAAGATGATTTAGGCTTGGTTGTTTACCATGCCATATCTCATATGGTATTTTAGGTATAGACTTGGAAGGTACTCTGTTTAGTACATATGTTGCAGTAAGGAGAGCATATCCCCAAAGAGAAATTGGTAAGTCTGTATAACTCACCATTGATCGCACCATGTCTAACAGTGTGCGATTTCTCCTTTCAGATACTCCGTTAAGCTCTGGTGTACCTGGAGGTGTCCATTGTGAAACAATACCATTTTCTTTAAGGTAAGACTGGAATTCTCCACTGAGATATTCACCACCTCGATCTGATCGTAGGATTTTAATAACTTTTCCAGTCTGTTTCTCTACTTCATTTCGGTATTCTTTGAACTTTTCAAAAGCTTCAGATTTATACTTCATTAAGTACACTGAACTATACCTTGAGTGATCATCGATAAAAGTTATGAAGTAGTAATATCCACCCCTTGCCATTTCACTAAATGGCCCACATACATCATTATGTATGAGTTCAAGTAAATCAGTGGCTCTTGTACTTCGTCCAACGAAGGGTGCCCTAGTCATTTTTCCTTGAAGACAGGATTCACAAGTTGGATAAGGTTCTAAACCAAATGGACCTATTAGTCCATCTTTAGCCAATTTTGTGACTCTATCTTCTCCAATATGACCTAGCCTTAAATGCCACTTATATTTGGGGCTTATTTCTTCTCTTTCACGTTTATTTGTTATGGTATTTACATTCACAACATGCTCATTATTTTCTTTCATGTTTAGTACATAAAGATCATTATCTAAAGTACCATGTGCAACATATTTATTCTCATGATAAATTTTACAAATTTTATTTCTGAAATAAAATTCATAGTTGTCTTTGCATAAACATGAAATTGAAACTATGTTCCTTACAGCAGAAGGAACAAATAAACAATCATTCAAACTTATTACATGCCCAGATGGCATTTTTAAGAAAAATGTCCCTATAGTTGAGGCAGCAACCATTGCTCCATTTCCCACTCTAAGAGACACCTCTCCTTGTTTAAGTCTTCTACTTTTTTTCAGATCCTGCAATGACATACAAATATGTGTGGTTGCAGCAGAATCTAAAATCCAAGAAGTAGAATGAATAATTGAAATATTAGTTTCAATAATGAGCATACCTTCAGAAGGATTCTCTTTAGGCTTGACTTTCAAGCTGTTGAGGTAAGCTTTACAGTTCCTCTTCCAATGCCCATCCTTACCACAATGGAAACATTTTCCCTTGTCATTGGGCTTATTAGCCTTCCCCTTCTTAATCCCACCTTTAGCCTTGGGTTGAAACTTTTTCTTTTTACCCTTTTTAACTGAGGGACCTTCTATAGCCATAACATCTTTTGGCTTCTTTATGCAAGTTTCAGCAGTATTAAGCATCTTTAGCAGTTCAGTAAGACTACACTCAATTTTATTCATATTAAAATTCATGATAAATTGAGAGAATGAGTCTGGCAAGGACTGTAGAATAAGGTCGATAGCTAATTCCCCATCCATTGAGAAATTAAGAGCTTCCAGTTGCTCTATGTAGTCAATCATTTTGAGTACATGCTCATTGACCGATCCTTCAGTCATTCTCATTCTGAACAGTTTCTTAGATATCTCATATCTAATCTGTCTACTTTTGTTCACTATACAACTCTTGTAGATGAAATATTATGGTACTTGCATCAGGCATGTTTTCATGTTGCCTTTGTAGGTCATTGGACATCGATGCCAATATATAGCTCTTAGCTGTAAGGTCATCATCTTGCCACTTCTTATAAGTGACACGTTCTTCCTCACTTGCTCCCTCAGGTATTATATTTGGCTTAGGTGTATCAAGAACATAGCTAATTTTCTCATAATTAAGAACAATTCTTAGATTTCTGAACCAATCAACGTAATTGGGTCCCGTCAAACGGTTGTTATCCAAAATTCGTGCCAACGGATTATTCATTGTTAAATATTTCTGCAGAAAATATAAATTAACTTATTAGCATTTTATTTAATTATAAACTATTTGATTTTGGCCTTTAAACCAAATAGCATCTCCCACTACTTTTCATTTCATTACACTCCCATATGTAAGAAACGAAAACTTTCATTGGTAAAAGTTTTTAGTAGGAATCAGATTCTCATTAGCTTAAGTTTACCTCACCTAACAGTTCTTGGCTTACTTATTATAATGAGTAGGTAACTCTTACCAAATGCATCTCATGCATGTACCGATTATCTTTCGGCCTCTAAATCATTAATACCTCACCTAACAGTTCTTAGTAAAAATGATTTAGTTAAGTTTACCCTAATACCCTTGCATATTTCAAAAACATCTTACTAACCTCATCTGACAGTTCTTGGTAGCTTAATGTATGAATTATGCATCATCATATGATATATAGTTTGTTTTCAACATTTTAATGGAAGAGTAGCTCATGTATCCATGACAACTAACCCAAGCATAAAATATTTTAAACATTCCATTGGTATTAGTAGGCCATGATAGATATTCTTAATATCTATCATTACGACTTAACAATAATTATGTTTATTTTAATAGGGAGTATTTGGTCATTATTATGGTCTCACTTTTTAGCATGTTATTCCATTTTCAATAATAAAATATGTCTAAGCACCCTAATATACATCTCATGCATATTATAGACAAACAAATCAAGGATGATCATGGAATTTTCTAATAAAACCAATTTGAGCCAAAATTGGTTTTAAGGTCCACCTAGGTATCAAGCAAGCAATAATGATTATGAGACATCTCATGCCTCAAATTATTACAATTATTAATTTCTATTTGAGAGGCCAAAACATTATTGGAAGTGCTGCAACGATCCATAAAGTCTTCTTTCTCCAAGGCATCGAAAATACGTCGTCCCTCTTTGTACAATCATCTTGTAGAAATTACATATTTTGAAGAATCGGGGTACAAATTTTGGGGTAAGGGGATACAATCAGATCTTAATAGAGGGAGGGACATGCAAGACCCTATTTAAAAATATTACAACCATTTAAGCCTTTACAAATCGGCCAAATCAACAAATAAATCAATAACTCATTCAATCACACATATATTCAATCATCACATGACATAAATATATCATAAAATATCTAGGTCTTTCCATGATCATCCTTCATGCTATTATAAATGGAAATAACATAAATCATGCTTCAAAAATTCAAAATTGAATGAAGATGGCTCTGATACCACTTTGAAGGACAACATTTGTCCATGAGGTTCCTAAAAACGCAACTTTTGCACAGTAAAATTAAAACGGATGGCGGAAGCTCTAGAAACCTCGGATCGGCTTCATTCAAAAACGAAAATCAAGAGGAAAGATTGAAGTTTGTTTACCTCACTTGTAGTTTCAGAAATGACTTCGTGAGGTAGGAGAAAATGACTGAAAACAGCAAGCTACGAACACTGTCCAGGAAATCGACCACTGCACGAACAGCTTCTGTTTTGCCACGATTTGAGATCCTTAAAGCACCCCAATTGTGATTCCTCTAATCAGTCCACACTTAGAAATGTTCTAGGAGTTCATAGGATTTGGAATCACCAATTTTCGTTGAGAAATGAGAGAGATAATGAAGAAACATGAATGCTAGTTCATGATGACTCATTCCACCAAATAAAGCTACCATTATCTTTTCAATAATGGCACCAAACATTATCATGTGATACACCAACCCACTAAGCCATTATTTATTGAAAGTGATCTTATCATTTCAATAATTTATTCAATCAAATTATTATGAATAAATTAATAGCTAAATTAATTAATTTTATCTTTAATTAATTAATTCCATTTGATCACATCAAATGGTTAAATGTGGGCTTCTTTTGTGACATGTTCTTATGCCTTCTCCTAATCCATATTAGGTCCAATAAAAGCCCAAAATTCTAAACCCAAAATTGGTCTAGAAGTCCATAATCATTTATGAACCGGAACATGTCCAAAACGGTCATTTAACGTGCTCGATATTATACATAATATTTGAGGATTTATGAAATTTATTTTGTTCCTTAAACTATTTATGGAACATCTAAATTTCCATCTTAAATCATATTTAAGATATATATATATATATATTCATTCTCAATGAATTATTATATAAATATCGATTTTCCTAAAATTAGGAAATTTAACTTCTCATTTTCTAGTAACTCCTTTTTTCATTTCTATTAGGTGTGTGACCTTTTGGTTCTTTTGTTATAAGGTAGTAGAACTATTTTAATGTTAACTCTTTATTCATTAAATGATGCTAAACTCTTTATTCATCAATTAGAACTTTTCTAATGACCTTAAGATACATTGGTAATACGCTTTACCAATAATGATTTTAAGGTTTCTACAAGTCATGAGTGACACCTAAAAAAGATTTCACAACCACCCAAATAATAAGAATTGTTGGATCTATAGAACCTATTCCATTGTATCTCTATGTCTTGGTCTCTTCATCATCTATGTCCAGAGAAAAGCACGGCTTATGGTTTAATATGTTAAGCATTTATGCTTTATCTCAAAATAAATTTAAACGAACTTGGCATGATAATATAATTTGAACTCCTTCAAATATATTTCACCTTGGCCAAGGATTTCTCATCTAATTCATATTATCTCACAGGGACATCCTTTTTGTATATTACAAAGTGATGAATTCCATATTGGCCATACACTTGTCTCCATACACAGCCAACCGTGACAGCTATTGCTAGATCTCTTCCTTGATTAGGAATTAATCATTATGCTTTCACATATCAGAGATGTCTATGTACAAGACATCTGTGATGCCTCAGGTCTAAAGACCATTACTAAACATAGTGTTTATCACAATGTATAATAAACCATTAACACTCAAAACCATATGGCTCATTATATTTGGTCAAGTTCAGTAAACTTGTTCTTGCAACAAGTACTTATGTGTTTGACTTGACATCTCATGTCAATGATATGAAACTCACCATCCATTTTAGTATCACATACCATAAGGAGTCATAACACATACTAGTGTTTATAGGAATTTATAATGTCCAATCATAAATCCTCCACTAGGAACTATTTTAGAAGTATAGTACAAAGGATACACGTTTCATATTCTCGACATGCTCGAGAATGTGTTCCTTAACTATTTTACTTCTTGGACTATATTCATTAAATTAATTTATGAATGTTAATCACTTTGCCATTTTATAAATATCAAAATGCTAATCAAATACAATAATTCCCTAAAAGCAAACATCATTTGATTGGCCTTTAGGGCATATTACTAACAATTTCCTCAATTTATTCATTCTAAAAGCTTATTAAACAAGGCAAAAAATAAGTTCTCAAACTGCAGTTTCCTTAAATTGGGCATAAAATAACTATGAATCTCCATATTTATATTAGGCATAATAAAGTTGGACATAAAATATTTCAATAATTTGAGAGTTCCATCCAAAATTATTATTACTACTAAAAAAAAATATTTCAATAACCTTTAAGAATAGTCCCAAATATAATGAAAAAAGATTTATGCCTTTGGTACTTTCTTCTCCCATTGCAATTCACAGTGTTGAAACATTTTTTTTTCCTGAAAAGTATTGCAAGTTAGTAGATTTATCATTAATCAGATTTAATAGGAAACATTTACAACTTGAATTTCAGATTTTCTTTAATTCAATTTGGAATGCTATGAAACTTACAAAACATAATTAGACATGTTAATGCATCACAAATAAAATTTCTAAGTCATTTGGACAACTCTACATTTGCTTCTCACATGATAAAACTATATAAGTTAAAATTGCATATGAAACTATAAAAGTAGCAGCAGGTGTTTGAATATTTATTAAATTTAAAATACTAAATATATCATAATGATACTTTCCAGATTTTAAGTGGACATATAAGTTAACAACATATTAAAATTTTAGACCATTCCGATATCATTAGGCTGGTGTTTGATAGGATCAAAAATTAATGAACAGTTCTGTCAAAAGAAGTTACTGCAGAGGCAGCAGAGTTTGAAAAATCATTAAAAATAAATTACAAGTTCAATCAAAATAAAATTTTCCAGATTCGAAGTATGCAAATAGAAGTGTAGTTTATTCGAATTTCAGCTTATTCTAACTCTGTTGGACTATACGTTTGCAATATCAAACATGGTATATATGTAATTTCTAATAAAATTGGACAACAACCAAACATATTGAGTAATCCATTCAAAATCAAATATAAACCCAATTTATTCCAAAATTTCCAGAACTAAAATGTTCCCATTTAAACTTAGTTTAATCAAACTTTCAAATCAATTGAAAGTCATTTAGTCAAGTTCGGAAATAACCAAGTTCACAACAACAGTCTATCAATCCTCAAATTTTCAGCATAATTTCATAAACTATTAATTAATCTTTCACCTCAAAATCAAGTGTCCAGCAACTTGAATATCATCAATCCCTATGTTTAAAGTAAAATTAGACATAAAAGCAAACAATAACCTTACTTTTCACAATAGCCAGCTAACTAATGAGCTTTGAACGATTGATATGGCGGTTTCACAATAAGTTTTGGGTTGTTAGCTAGAAAGAGGGGAGAGAGAGAGAGTGTGTGTGTGTGTGTGTGATGGGCTTATAGGTTGTGAGGGAGAACTAAAATTTTTATTCAAGAAAATTTTAGGTTTTGGGTTTTCATACACACCATTAAACGAAATATATAATACATACTAAACCCATGATTGTCGATTGCCATTATTCTTTTAATTAACAAATTGCATTCAACCTAAATCCATAATCACCGATTGTAATCACTCTTTCACTTAATAAACTAAATTCCACCTATAATAAAGTTGCGTTTTATTTATTTTATTAAATAATAAATTAGATTATAAGCAACAAAATCCCTAGATGGCTAGATTTCAAAATAATACATATTTATAAAATTTAAGATACTTAATATATTGGAATGATATTTTCTAGTTTTTAATACATACTTAATACATATTAAAATTTGAGGTTATTCTGATATTATTATGTTGGTGTTTTGTAAGATCAAAAGTTAATAAATAGTTATGTCAAAAGAGCTTGCTACAAAGCAGCAGAGTTTAAAAAATCATTAAAAATAACCTGCAAGTTCAATCAACATAAAATTTTTCAGATTTGAAGTATGCATATAGAGCTTTAGTTTCTCTGAATTTCAGCTCATTCAGACATGTTTAGACTATTGTTTTGCACCACCAAACATGATACATGAGTAATTTATGAAAGATTGGACAGCAAGCAACCATTTTGAAAAATCGATTAAAAATCAGTTATAGACCCAATTCATTCCAAAATTTCCAAAACTGAAACATACACATTTAACTTTAATTATTTCAAACAGATGATACAGTTTAGACAAAATATTTCAATAATTTGAGAGTTCATTCCAAAATCATTACTTATAAACAAGTCCTATGATTTTGGCCATGAATCATATAAATATAAATAAGAAAAATTAAACAACTGAAGTATATATTGCCTTATTATGAACATAAATATAAATAAGATAAATCTAATATTGCCTTAGTAATGAACTGAAGAAACATATTTCTGTTTTGCCCTGTAAACAAATCCATTAAAGAAATGATAAAAGTGCTACAGTAATTTAAATTTGTTTGATTTTATGCCAATTATTTATAATGTGTATCAACCATTCATTAAAAAGATAGAACTACCGTTACAAAATGACTAGCACCGTAATTTTTATTTACTTTTATTTTATTATTTGTATTTTTTTGGTAGTATATGATTTTTCAAATTTTAAATGTTTTTATTCTTAATGTGCAACTGTATATGTACTATTTTCAAATAATTGATTCAATCTGATTGAAATGTTTTTATTTATTCTACATTTCCACATTTCTTTGAAAATAGGAAACATTTAAGTTCATTCAACCCAAAAACTATCGTATTATAAAAGTGCTACAGTAATTTAAATTTGTTCGATTTTATGCCAATTATTTATAATGTGTATCAACTATTCATTAAAAAGATAGAAGTACCTTTACGAAATGACCACCACTATAACTTTTATTTACTTTTATTTTATTATTTTGTAAAGAAAATTTTATTTTTGTATTATCTGATATTTTCAAATAAGTTTAATCTTAAATGTTTTTATTCTACAAATAATGTTGTCGTTAGTCTTTCTGAAGACTAGCGTTAGATTCAATGCAGAAAATGATTGATATTGAAAGAGTTGTCGTTGGCAGACTATATTATTCCTTAGGTCCATTTCCACATTTCTTTGAAAATAGGAAACATTTAAGTTCATCTAACTCAAAAACTACCTTATTAAAAAAATGCTACAGTAATTTAAATTTGTTCGATTTTATGCCAATTATTTATAATGTGTATCAACTATTCATTAAAAAGATAGAAGTACCTTTACGAAATGACCACCACTATAACTTTTATTTACTTTTATTTTATTATTTTGTAAAGAAAATTTTATTTTTGTATTATCTGATATTTTCAAATAAGTTTAATCTTAAATGTTTTTATTCTACAAATAATGTGCAACTGTCTATGTACTAGTCTTTCTGAAGACTAGCGTTAGATTCAATGCAGAAAATGATTGATATTGAAAGAGTTGTCGTTGAGTTATTCCTTAGTCCATTTCCACATTTCTTTGAAAATAGGAAACATTTAAGTTCATTCAACCCAAAAACTATCGTATTATAAAAGTGCTACAGTAATTTAAATTTGTTCGATTTTATGCATTTATTTATAATGTGTATCAACTATTCATTAAAAAGATGAAAATATAACTTTTATTTACTTTTATTTTATTATTTTGTTCAATAATGTGCAACTGTCTATGTACTAGTCTTTCTGAAGACTAGCGTTAGAAAATTGATATTGAAAGAGTTGTCGTTGGCACTATATTATTCTTATTTCCACATTTCTTTGAAAATAGGAAACATTTAAGTTCATCTAACTCAAAAACTACCTTATTAAAAAAATGCTACAGTAATTTAAATTTGTTCGATTTTATGCCAATTATTTATAATGTGTATCAACCATTCATTAAAAAGATAGAACTGCCTTTACAAAATGACTAGCACTATAATTTTTATTTATTGTTATTTTATTCTTTTGTAAGGAAAATTTTATTTTGGAATTATCTAATATTTTCAAATAAGTTCAATCTTAAATGTTTTTATTCTACAAATAATGTGCAACTGTATATGTACTAGTCTTTCTGAAGACTAGCATTGATTCAATGCAGAAAATGATTGATATTGATAGAGTTGTCGTTGGCAGATTATGTTATTCCTTAGGTCCATTTCCACATTTCTTTGAAAATAGGAAACATTTAAGTTCATTCAACCCAAAAACTATCGTATTATAAAAGTGCTACAGTAATTTAAATTTGTTCGATTTTATGCCAATTATTTATAATGTGTATCAACTATTCATTAAAAAGATAGAAGTACCTTTACGAAATGACCACCACTATAACTTTTATTTACTTTTATTTTATTATTTTGTAATGAAAATTTTATCTTTTTGATGGATGGTTGATAAAAATTTCATATATTGAGTGTAACATCAAACAAATTAACATAATATACTTGAGTGAACAATTAATTATTTTCCTCAAAACTATTTTTAATAACAAAATAAACTTCAATTTCAATTTCTAATCTTTGGCCAAACGCTAAAAGGAAGAAAAATCTTTTTTTACATCTAGTGTTTGATGCAATAGTCATTTGACCATTGCTTTTAAACAATAACCCATTTCATCCCTACTTTTAAATAATAACCCAATTTACCCTTTTGTGAATTTACAGTTAGTTTACTGTTTAATTTATTGAGGGCAAAATAGGATTTTCTATTAAATAGATGCAAATCATTTTAAAATAAAAATATCAAGCACAATTACATAACATTTGACTTTCTTTATAAATTTAAAATTTAAAGATAACTTAATAAAACAAAAATAGCACTGAAGAATATGTAATACATATGTGTTTGTCGTATGGACTACATTTTTTTAATTAAGTCAACTTAGTTTTTTATTAATAATAATAATAATAATAATAATAATAATAATAATAATGATAATAATAATAATTGTTTTATGTAGATTTTGGGATGCAAGAAAGATGGCAAAACCTAACAAAAAACAATGAATTTATTTTTGAGGTGCAGGGTGTCTCAATGAATCAGGGTGTGCATGGTCTGTTTTAGGATTTTTTGAAGATGAACAGAGAGTTACAGAGGAATGGTTATGGCGAGAGATCAGATCTAGAGTGAGAGAGCTTGAAAGAATGCCTTAAACCTACAACACAATAAAAAGGAGGGTGGAGGTGGAGTCGCCAGTAGCTGGCAACCACACTCTGCCATTCCAATCACGTTTTGGGACTATTAATTGTATTAAGAGGTTGCAAGCTCTCTAAAAGTGTGGGTGGAGGTTGAAGGAGACCTCAACCTTTTTAGTGGAGTTTGTGTTTTGTTAGGGATGAGAAATGTAGAACCTTGGTATCTTTGTATATGGTGTACTCTGACTACTCTGTAACTTGGTGCATTTCTAGTGGTGATTTTGTTGTCCTTTCTAAGATTTTTTTCGTCATTTTACCTTTATCGTGATTAGGCCGTTAGAAGTATGCTTGGGAAGTAAGAAAGGCATTTTTGGGAGGTTTGTTCTCTTGTACACGTGATGCATGCTGCAGATACCTTTAAAAAGGTTGTTTTGGCAATTTTTTAATGTGGCAGTTAAGGATTACTGTCCTTAGCATGTTGTTTCTTACTTTTTACAGGTGTGACAGTCTGTTATCTCCTCTTTTCTATCAAGATATTCCATATTTAATTCTACAAAATTAAATATTCTCTTTAAGCGACGGAGATATCTCACACAGGTGGCATTTTATGAATTTTATCTAGTCTTTAATACGGCGTACCTAGCAGATGTTATATAATTGTGTTTGAGAATTTTATTTTAAAATGGATTGTATCTTTTTATTGAAAATTTTTTATTTTATTTTTAGTGAATTATACAATTAATTAATGATAAATTAACAAAAAGGTATTTTAAAAAATTGTTTAAAAATAATAAAATAAATTATTATTTAAATAATAAAAATAAAATAGATTTTTGCGTCAAACCATATGGGTTCTCACGGCTGAACTGATCAAAGTTAAAAAACGGGTCACCCCTCAAACGAATACCTTCGCATGGAGGTCACCCAGTGGGGCAACACGCAAATTGGATTCGTGAGAAAACTGAGATTCTCGTTGCTTCTTTCCAAATTAAAATTTTCCAACGGATGCTAAATTGTTGAATAAGACACCAAATTCTATTTCCACCTATGTCGTTGTAATGTCATTATATCTTTGCTGCATGTGTCACACTCTCACATCTGTACAAGAATAATAATAAATAAATAATATGAGTTAACGGATGGTAATAATATAACATGCCACCTCAGGTATGTACCTCAGAAATATAATTTAAAAATAAAAAATATATAGAAAACCCTTTAATTTAGGTTAATTTAAAATGTATAAGGAATATTTCAAATTTGATAAAAGGTTTAAAATGTATAAGAAATATTAATGTTTATGTGCATACAAAATTTTTAAAATTAACATGAAGTTTCACTTAATTAGTTATTAATTTTAAACACCTAAAAATTAACATGAAATTTCACTTAAGTAGTAATTAAATTTTTAAACGCTTTATTTGAGAATAAAATCCTAAATAAAAATTAATGAATTGCACTTGATAGTCTCAACTTGCCCGAGCGGTTCGACATTCATTTGAAATTGTTAATATACTGTAGACTTCATTGTTATCTCCTAGTTATGGAAGTGACTAAAGTGGCGTTTGTTTTTTTTTTGTTTGAAATATATATAAACTTGAATTAGTCGGCATTTTAAATAGTGCTGCATCTAAATCATATTTTTTTGTCTGAATTACTAAAAATAAATATTAATTTATTTTTTTCTTTTAACTTAAAAAATCTAAAAATTATTATTTCTACATTTATGCCCACAAAAATTAAAAATGTTAAACGAATAATAAATATCTCAAAGAACATAAATAAAATAATATGTTATCATAACATATGGTTACTGCAATATTAATAAAATATTTACTTTCTCTACCCGTGGGTATGGGCAATGGCTCAACCATGTTAATTCCCCGTGGTTTTTTATTATATAACCTTAACTAAACTAATACTCTAGTTGACGGATTTCTACGTCTAACAGTTCTTGTGATGTATAGGCAGCTGAAACAATTTTTTGCGTTTTAAAACCTTTCTGACTGAAACAATAATAATAATAATAAAACGACGTCTATTTCCACCGCATATGACTATTGGCGACGATAGACGATCGTCACAAAAAGCCCGTTTTCTTGAACTGACTTAAGATGTTGGATATATTAGTCTTGCTTATTTAGACAATTGTATATTTGAAATATCAATATATTTTCTTAAAATATTGCTAATGAAAAGGAAAATATTTCGCGAAGTTACCAAATATGTATAGGATAAGAATATTTCACTACTGAAAAGGAGAATAAAAGGTAAACCCTAAAAGAAAATAAATTTTAATACAAAAGTATAAAAAGTAAAAATAATCTTATGTTGTTTATTTTACTGTTAATTTTTTAGTAATAGTTATAATATACATCATATATAAAAACATATAATTTTCATAATTTTAGTTGTTCTTGTTAAAACCATTTAATTTGACTTAAATTTAATTTAACATAATGTAATTAAATATTATACTAAATATAAGACTTTTTAGAAACATGCCATTTATCATTTGATTATTATACAAATATTTTTAAAATATTTGATAAATAATTAATTTTATATTTAACTATTTTAGTTATATTTTATTTAATAAGCAATAATATACATCATATATAAAAACATATAATTTTCATAATCTTAGTTGTTCTTGTTAAAAACCATTTAATTTCACTTAAATTTAATTTAACATAGTGTAATTAAATATTATACTAAATATTAGACTGTACTGCATATAAAAAATACAATGTAATCCCATTCAATTTAATCTAATTGAATTTTAAGTGTTAATTCAATTTAATCAAGCTTACTAAACGTAGCCTAACCTATAACTAAACCAATATAATACAGCATATGATTGATCGATAATGAAAGAGTAATCGTTGGCAGACTTATGTTGCAGCTTGAGTCCATTTCTTTGAAAATATTACATCCAATTTGGCCGCCCTGCCAATCGAACAGATAGTTCAAATTGACAAAATGTCAAAATCAATTCAATTGCAATCACACAGGTGTTGGCTTTCACTTTGAATTTTTTTCAATTTCTAATCTTTGGCAAATGGCTAAACTAATACAAATCATGAAGCTGGTCAATCCCTCAAGCAAGCACAGGGTCCATTTGAGTTTGATTTACCACTCCTCTACGGACTTATTACACGTCACTCTTATTACACGTCACTTTGCGGTAGTAGAGGAAAAGGTTAAAGTTTGCTTAAATAATTATGTAGACCCCCTTAATTTTATAAATTATTACATCCCTTAATTTTATAAATAGTTGCCCAAGTCTTTTTTTAACCATTATACTCTTGATTACAACAATTCAATATTCACTTTAAATAAACTTTTATTACAACAATTCAATATTCACTTTAAATAAACTTTTATTACAACAATTCAATATTCATTTTAAATAAACTTTTATAATAAATATAAATTAAAATGCAAAAAATATAACGTATAAATTAAGATAAAATTTATAAATTATTTGCAATATTAGAAAATTTATTTTAACATCATTAATCTGTCATATTCTTTTAATAATAAAAAAATATATTTGACATATTAATAATGTTAAATAATTATAGCTAATATTCATAGTAATTTATAAATTTTATATTATTTTATTTACTATGTCTTTTTTAATTAATTCTATCAGTATAAATATTAAAGTCAATTTTTGGATTAATACATTTTAGTATTAATAAATTCCATCAGGTAGACTAATAACAACTTAATATTTAAGATAATTTCACTATATAGGCAATTTTATTAAATACACTTATTTTAATTTTTTATTTATATAATATGATATATATTTATTATTTTTATCTTATTACTGTATTTATATTTATTTGGGTTGTTATAATCAAAGATATAATAATCATTTATGAAATTAAGGTGTCTATCTAACCATTTATGAAACGAAAGGGGGTTTATGTGACCATTTAACAAAACCTTAGGGTTGTGGGTGGCCTTTTCCCATTCAATTATGCAGGAAACTAAGATTCTGGTTACTTCTTTCCAAATTATGAATTTCAAATTCAAATGCATGTTGAATTGCTGAATAAGATATAAGTATGGCAAAATTTCCCGATAGTAATACTCTATGTAGAATTAATTTTTAGTTAATAAGAAAAAAATTTTGGTTTCAGTTTGGGCCAATTATAAATAAGAATAAACTATACATTGTAATAAATTATAGTTTTTTAATCCGATTTTAAGAATTTTTAGATCTCATTTTAAGAAACTTGCCTGCACATAGTAATAATTATTAGTGTGGTGTAAAAATATATATTATGTTAAATTAAAGGAACTTACTTCCAACTAGCTAGTACAATTACACAATGAGAGATAATTAATGAAGAGAATGCAAATAATTATAGATTTTTAAGATGACTTTAATATTTCTAATAATAGTACATAGATACATTGTAATAATTTTTTGATATATTGGGACTTGATATGCTACATTAATAAATTATTAATGTATTAAGTACTTTACCTCTATATTCTTGCACTAAGGATAACTAAGTTAAAACAATAATTTTCGTAACTACTCATCCATTAACTTATAATCTCTTCATTGCAATAAAATAATTTGGTCCTAATATTATAACTATAGAGAGATATTGCTATATTGAGATTGATTGATAGAGCACACCAGCCTTGTCAACAAAATTTCGTTAATGTCCCTATATGGTACCATTTCACACACATCAATAATTTTACATTGTAAAAATATGGAGTCATTACTCATGTAAAGATTGTCAATTTTCCCCTTAGACCATTATTAGCCATCTATTTTATTATTTTATTATTTTATTTATAATAACCTCTAAGCCAATTTTTTTAAGGAAATTGGTGGGCTCAAAAATCAAATTGCCCCACCATTATTAAATTAACTTAAAATCGTTTCCGTAGAAAGTAGGATATTATTGAAATTGATTATTCGAAAGATATTACGTGGCCGACTATCAAATAGATGTAAATAAAGTTAGCGTTATTTGCAAGAGTGTATTGGTATTGTTCATAAAAATTACAATCCATTATAAATAGCAATGCCTTTGATAACATTCTTTCACATTTTCTTTATTACTGCATATAGCAATGAAACCAGACATGAGCGGTGTCCTTGTTTTTGCCTTATTTCTCTTTGAAATACTTGCCATAGCAACCATTAGCATTAGCTTCTGCAACGGAAGTTCTTATCATGGGGGTTGCATTGAAAGTGAGAGAGGAGCACTTTTAAGGCTCAAGCGAGATCTTAAAGACCCTTCAAACAGGCTTGCTTCTTGGACTGGTAGTGGAGACTGTTGTGCATGGACTGGTGTTGTCTGTGACAACATGACCGGCCATGTGCTTCACCTCGACCTTCGAAATCCTTTCAATTATTACAAGGAGTCTGAATATGACGCTATTCGGGGGACAGCGCTTGTTGGTAAGATAAATCCTTCTTTGCTTGATTTAAAGCATTTGAGTTACCTGGACTTGAGCTTCAATGATTTTCAAGGTGATCGAATTCCTAGATTTGTTGGTTCCATGGGAAATCTACGGTATCTCAATTTTTCTGGAACTCGAATCGGCGGAATGATACCTCAACAACTTGGAAATCTCTCCAATCTGCAGTTTCTTGACCTTAGTTCAAATTATTTATTATACGTTGACCATTTTTTGTGGCTCTCTGGTCTTTCTCTCCTGAAACAACTCGATTTGCGTTCCGTGAATCTTAGCAAAGCCTTTGATTGGCTGATGGTAGCAAACAAACTCCCTTCTTTGGTAGAATTAAGATTGTCAAATTGCCAACTCCAACACTTCTCTCCATTAGCCACCGCAAATTTTTCGTCTCTCACAGTCCTTGACCTTTCCCACAACCAATTTGATAACTCGTTCATTCCTAGTTGGGTTTTTGGTCTAAGTCATTTGCTCTTTCTTGACCTGGGTTTTAATAATTTTCAAGGTCCAATTCCTGGAGGACTTCAAAACCTGACTTCCCTTAAACATCTGGGTTTAGATTCCAACTACTTCAACTCTGCAATTCCCAACTGGTTGTATAAATTTATCCATCTTGAGTACCTTAGTCTTCGCAACAATAAATTGCAAGGTACAACTGACTCAGAGTCTCTTGGAAACTTGACTTCCATCAGTCTGCTCGATCTCTCATTAAATACTGGTCTTGAAGGGAGAATTCCAAGATCCACGGCAAGTCTTTGTAATTTAAAGTCAATCAATCTTCGGGGTGTCCATGTGGGCCAAGAAATTTCTGAGATTTTAGATATTTTCTCGGGATGTGTTTCTAATGGACTAGAGAGTTTAGATATGCGGAGTAGTTCAATATATGGTCATTTGACTGATCAGCTTGGCCAATTTAGAAATCTTGTCACTCTTAATCTTGCTAATAATTCAATTATTGGTCTTATTCCAGAGTCATTTGGTCAACTCTCAACCTTGAGAGAACTACAGATATATGATAATAAGTTAAACGGAACACTTTCTGAACTTCACTTTGCCAATCTGACAAAACTGTCATGGTTCAGAGTAGGTGGAAACCTATTGACGTTGGAAGTGAAGCATGATTGGATTCCTCCTTTCCAACTTGTTGCATTAGGATTGCATAATTGTTATGTAGGGTCTCGATTTCCTCAATGGCTGAATTCACAAAAGCATTTACAGTATCTCAATTTAGTCAACTCAAGAATTTCAGATATTTTTCCCATTAGATTTTTGAAATCTGCTTCCCAATTAAAGATTTTAGATCTCGAAAGAAACCAAATTCACGGGGAGATGCCAAATCTAACCGAGTTTACTCAACTTTTGTTTCTTTCCGTGGATTCGAATAATATATCGGGTCCTTTACCCCTCATATCATCCAATCTCGTTTACGTTGGCCTTTCAGATAACTCATTCTCCGGATCAATTTCTCATTTCTTGTGTGACAAAATCAACGAGACAAAGAGATTAGAAGCTCTTAAGCTGAATGATAATGATTTACAAGGAGAGTTACCTGATTGTTGGATGAGTTATCAAAATTTGAAGATACTTAAACTAAGTAACAACAAATTCACTGGTAATCTTCCAAACTCATTTGGTCGTTTAGCTTCTCTTGTTTGGTTGGATCTTGGTAAAAACAGACTGTCTGGGACAATACCTGTTTCTCTTAAAAATTGTACAGCATTAGAGTCACTTGTTGTTGGTGAAAACGAGTTTGTTGGCAATATTCCAGCATGGTTTGGAGAAATATTTTCAAGAATGGTTGTTCTCAACCTTCGTTCCAACAAGTTTCATGGCCCTTTACCCACAAGATTATGTCATCTAGCTATTCTGCAAATCTTAGACGTTGCGGACAACAATCTCTCCGGAGCCCTACCGAATTGCATTAATAATCTCACTGGCATGGTGACAGCGAACTCTTTTTCACGCAGTGCTCAGCAACATCTACCTGTTCCTCTGGACGTGGATGTGATTCTTACGGAGAAGGCATCAGTTGTGAGCAGAGGGGAAGTGGTTGAATATGATGAGATTCTTAATTTGGTAACGATGACAGCTGTTTCCAGGAATGATTTACCGAAAAATATTCCTTTGGAAGTGACAAATCTTAAAGCATCGCAGTCATTAAATTTTTCGCACAACAGTTTCACGGGAAGAATTCCTAAAAGTATTGGTGTTATGAGATCATTGGAGTCTGTTGATTTTTCTGTAAACCAACTTTCGGGTGAAATTCCACAGAGCATGTCAAATTTGATGTCCTTGAATTATCTGAACTTGTCCAACAACAAGTTGACTGGGAAAATTCCTTCAAGCACTCAACTCCAGAGCTTCGATGCATCTAGTTTCGCTGGCAATGATCTCTGTGGAGCTCCTCTTCTAAAGAATTGTACTGAGAATGTTTCAAATACAGAAGATGAAAATGGAGATGAAGACGAAGATGAATTGGACCATTGGTTTTATGTAAGCATTGCACTTGGCTTTGTGGTGGGAATTTGGTGTTTTATAGGCCCTTTGATTTTCAATAGAAGATGGAGGTACAAATGTTGTCATTTCCTAAATCGCCTTGAGGAGAGAGTTGTTGGTGTTGTAAGAAAACGTGGCTAGATTTTCTCTGTTTTTGAGTTGTTCTGCTGCTAGATTTTCTCTGTTTTAGAGTTGTTCTGCTTCTTTATGTACTGTGCTCACTGAAAGGAATAGAATATTACTTAAAATAAACGAATGGCCTTTGATTTGTTTGTGCTGTACGGGAAAATTAATGTGAAATTATTTTGAAATAAAGCGATGATATTCATATTCAAAATCATAGGAGACCTTCCCAACTCAACAAAATTAGTACTGATAAATCAAAACTGAAAAAATATATTTTATGGACAGTTCACCATGAATAGGCTCAAAAATTTGTATACTAAAAAAGATCATAAATCACAACATTAGTATCAAAATGTTAAGATCTTGAAAAAATAAATGGAAAAGCTTCTTAGATTAACAAGCAACATTGCAACAGGGGAGAGGGCTCAACCAGTCTCTGTTATGCAATGTTGACCAATACTTTCTACCTCTTTTTACATTTTATATGTGGAATATTTTCAATGCAACATTAAGATTCACAACTATCCATGTGAATACTAATTACCAAAAAACTGTTCGCTCTCCTACTTTAAAATATATATATAAGGAAAAAAAAATCTTAGTCTTGGTTTATTTCATTAAATAGAGTTAGTTAATGACATGTCACGAGATATATAGATATTGGTCCATTTACTATAACAATCGATTGACTTAAAGTCGTCGAATCTGAATATTGTTATCTTCGGACTTAAAAAGTCGTTTGCGTGGAAAGGGGGTCAATCCTAATCCAACTAACAGTCGGATGATGTTGAATTGGAGTATGCGGACGAATTATAAGGTCCCAATTTAAGATAATTGATTTGAAAGAGAGAAATGACCCTATAACTAGCAATGTTGTTGATAACACAAATTCAAATAAAACATTTACTGTTTATAAAACCAAACATGCGTGGTGTCCTTGTTTTTGCCTTACTTCTTGAATTACTTGTCGTTAGCATGAGTGGACAAATTGATGCGTGATTTAAATGTGAATATACACTTGAGAATGTAAATATATACAAGGGTCACCGATGATTGACTTAAGTGATTGTAAATTATTCTCTTGACTGAGAACGTATCAATTACTCTTGAGAAATAATTTCATCGTACATCAATCGGAGAAGACATCAAATGTCACCATCAATTCATCGTGCAAGCAACTCTACGCAACTGTAAGAAGGACTAAATGGCATCTGTGTGACTGTGTCCATTACATGTCCTCTTCAATTGACTTAAAGTCGCTTCGCTAAGTCGGAGGTTACTTTGGGGAACGTGCAAATTGGATTATGCAGAAAACTGAGATTCTGGTTACCTTTTCCAAATTAAAAACTCCAACGGATGCTGAAAGATAAGTTGATATTGTTGACCAGATCGAGGACATTGGCCTTGTGAACAAAATTAATCAACGAACATATAAAAATGAAACAATTATCCATAAGTACTGCTACAACAAACAACTCTAATGCATAGACTATAGATTCGATTTTGTCAGGGGCGGAATTAGGTTAAAAATAAAGAAATTCATAAGGGTATTAATTGAAATTTAATCTATTTCTTAAAATATTTCATCATCATTATCCATTATTTACAAAATTTTGATTATTGCCTCCATAAGTTCGTGGTTCTCTTTTGGACATGTTTCAACCAAAATACCGGTTTTGAATTTAGCATGCGAAATTCTCCGCAAAATTTTTAGCTTGAGACGTCATAACACAGTTTTCTCAAAGTAATTGATAATTAATTACGAACAAAATATCACCATCAATGTCGATCCCAATTTAATTCTTCAATTTCCTTCGAGTCTTGGTTATTTTTATTAAATGGAGTTCGTAAGAGAGTCATGAGATATTTCATTATCTATAATGATCATCGACTTATGACATTACAAAAATAGTAGCTATTAATCGTCCTATTTAATGAATAGACTTGAAGTTGCTTCCGCAGAAAGGGGGTTAAAATTGGATTATCCGGAAGATTTAATTATATGGCCTATCGCTACTTGTTCCAAATTACATTCCAGGCCCGCTTTACTCATTATGTCAAACGGATGCTGAGTTTCTGAAAGATAAGTTAAGATTGTTTCCAAGAGAGCATTGGCCTTGTTAATTACAATTCATTATGGATAGCTGTTGAAGTTGTGAAGCTCAAATCTGAGCTTTGGGATGTGTATGACAAGTCGCTTGATTGTCAGAGAGAGCAACGACATGTCAAGCATTTGGGTTCAGAGTAGCTGTATGATACAAATGCTATGTCGGCTGGTTGCATTAGTCATGCACGTGATTCATCACATGTTTCACTAATTCAAACGGCAGCCACATCTGCGTTTTGAGTAGCAGATTGTTTGAGCATCTGACAAGTGTCCCTGAGCAAATTCAAGAAGTGGTTTTTTCTGTTAGTTCACGCGGGAAGTAGCTGGGATTTTCTTAGGAAACTTAGGAGCGTGAGCTGGTTTCTTGGGGTCCTTCCAGATATTTACGAGTGGGGTATAAAAGGTCCTAGGATCTGCATTCGAGGAGGATCGATTTAGTTGTATGTACTCTTCATATTTGTATCTTGTACTCTCGAAATCAGTAAAAGCTTGCTTCTCTTTTCACAGTGGATGTAGGCAAGAAATTGGCCGAACCACTATAAGTCTTGGTGCATTGTGTGATCTGTTTTTCTTTTGATTTGTGGTTGATTTCAGTTTCCAAGTCTAAATTCTTATTAGAACTCAGTTTAGTGTTAATTCCAGAACAAGATCAAGTTTCTTTGAGTGGGTCTTGGGGGCTCCAAGTTGATCTTGGTGATTAACTAGGTTCCAACAATAGCAATGGCGTTGATAACATAATCCTCATCCGCATTTCCTTTACTACCGCCGCCTATATCTAGCAATGAAACCAAACATGAGTGGTGTCCTTGATTTTGCCTTATTTCTCTTTGAAATACTTGCCATAGCAACCATTAGCACTATATTCTGCAGCAGAAGTTCTTATCATGGGCGTTGCCTTGAAAGTGAGAGAGGAGCACTTTTAACTTTTAAGCTTCAAGCGAGACCTTAAAGACCCTTCCAACAGGCTCGCGTCTTGGAGTGGTAGTGGAGATTGTTGTGCGTGGACTGGTGTTGCCTGTGACAACATGACAAGCCATGTCCTTCACCTCGACCTTCAAAATCCTTTCAATTATTACAAGGAGAAATACCTAATTGTTGGATGAGTTACCAAAATTTGAAGATACTGAAACTAAGTAACAACAAATTTACTGGTAATCTTCCAAACTCATTTGGTAGTTTAACTTCTCTTGTTTGGTTGGATCTTGGTAACAACAGGCTGTCTGGGACAATACCTATTTCTCTTAAAAATTGTACAGCATTAAAGTCAAAATCAAGTATAGGCTCAATGATTTTTATACTAAAAAAGATCATAAATTACAACATTGGTATCAAAATGTTAAGATCTTGAAAAAAAATAAATGGAAAAGCTTCTTAGATTAACAAGCAGCACTGCAACAGGGGAGCGGGCTCAACTGTTCTCTATTATGCAATCTTGATCCATACTTCTCTCTTTTTTCACATTTTATCTATGGAATATTTTCAATGCAACATTGAGATTCACAACTATCCATGTAAAGACTAATTGAAAAAAAAAATCCACTCTCCTCCTTAAAAGCAAATAAATAAATAAAACTTAATCTTGGTTTATTTCATTAAATAGAGTTAAGTCAATATCACGTCATGAGATATATGGAATAGTTGTCCATTTACTATAACAATCGATTGGGTTAAAGTCGTCAAATCTGAATATCGTTATCTACTGACTTAAAAGTTGTTTGCGTGGAAAGGAGGTGAATCCTAATCCAATTAACAGTATGATAATGTTGAATTGGATTATGCGGAAGAATTATAAGGTCACAAGGTAAGTTCATTAATTTGAAAGAGAGAAATGACCTTATAAATAGCAAGGTTGTTGGTAACACAAATTCAAATAGACATCGACTCTGATTAAACCAAAGATGAGTGTTGTTCTCGTTTTTGCCTTGTTTCTCTTTGAATTACTTGTCATTAGCATTAGCTCCTGTAATGGAAGCTCTGATCATATGGGTTGCCTTGAAAGTGAGAAATGTTAAGAATTCAGATTATGAAGAGTCAATTGTTGACCCAAAGGCCATGCTGGCATACCACCTGAGCAATGATATCCAAAGAACCAACCGGTGATGCCATAGATGAGGTGTACCCAATGAGCTGGCAAAATTGTTATGCTGAGGAATATCTACACGTGAATTCTGCAAGCTGGAAATTCTAGAAGTTTTTCAATGATTGGTTAATGCAGCTGTGATTTTTTGTCCTATTCATTTTTCTGTTGCCTCTTGAGCAAGCTATCATTTTTCCTTTTCTTGCTGTAATATAAATACATGAACGCCTTGTATATTCTAGCAATGGAATACCATCAGTAAAGAATATGTTTTGGATTTCTGCTCTGCTATTACATACTTAAGCAATTCCTAAGAATTTAAGTTGGTATCAGAGCCATACTTTGAGCTATGGAAAGCAGCAGAAATTCACAAACAAACATGAATCAAACTCTGGAAAATCCAGATGATCAAAACCCACCGGAAAATGTTGATAACCAGAACCCAAACATTAGCACCAGAAATATGAATGTGATAAATCCATCCCCTACCCAACACATCACCAGCAACACATATGTGTTCACTACTCCTATCAGTGACCTGAGAGAACAATTTTATGCTCTGGAAATCACAAGTGGTTTCCAGTATAAGGGCAAATGAGCTTGAAGGGTTTATAGATGGAAGTCATATGTGTCCCCCTAGATGCTTCACCAGTCCTGGAACTAACCAAACTGCTATCACCATCCCAAATCCAGAATACCAAATCTGGAAGAAACAGGATCATATCCTCTTAAGCTGGCTGCTTTCTTCACTTAGTGAAGGTGTCTTAAGCACTGTGGTGGATTGTTCTACTTCATGTGAAGTTTGGACAACTCTGGCCAATCAATATGGTGCAAGAACAAGAGCTAGAGTTCTGTATTTGAGAACACAGATTCAAACCACCAAAAAGGGGTCCCTCACTATCCATGACTATTATTCTAGAATGAAAACTATTTTAAACACACTTAGAGCAGCTAGAAATAATATGAGTGATGAGGATTTTATTATGTGTGTCTTGGCTGGTGTAGGACCTGAGTATGACTCAGTTGTCACTAACATTAACTCTATGCCAGAAACTCCCTCATTGTCAGAAGTCTATGGTATGCTACTCAGCCAAGAGACTAGAACCGAGCAAAATCTCAGCACAGGGTCAATTGAGGCCAACATCACACAAATAAGAAATGGTAGAAGGAACTGGGGCAATGGTGAAAGATTTGGCAATCAGCAACAAACTGGGATAGTCTTCAGAAATCCTGGTGGAGGCTCTGGAAATGGTGGAAATAGTGGCTCTGGTCAGGGAAATCAAAATGCTCAAGACAAAGGCAAAGGCAAGGCTGTTGCAGAAAATGAAGGCTCTGATTCAAAGGGTCCATGCCAAATCTGCTTCAAAATGGGTCATACAGCTGCTGAGTGTTGGCATAGGTTCAAGAAAAACTATGTGCCACAGCCAAATAGGAGAAGGGGAGCATATATGGCCACATCAGAAGGACAAAGCAGCAATGCCTGGTATCTTGATAGTGGTGCCACAAATCATGTAACCAATGCCATTGGGAACATGAACTTGAATTCAGAATATCAAGGTAATGATAAGCTCACTGTTGGTAATGGTAATAAACTTCATATCTCTCACATTGGTTACTCTATATTGCCCACTTACAATCCACACAAACACATCAAATTGAATCATGTTTTGTGTGTGCCTGATATTACCAAGAACCTTATTAGTGTTTCTAAATTGATTCATGATAATGATATTGATGTTGAGTTTCAAAAATCTGTTTGCTTCATCAAGGACAAGAGCCAAGGGAAAATTCTGGTGAAAGGAGTGGCTAGAGATGGATTATATGAGTTGCTGTGCATGCCCACTCATTTGAGTGGCAACAAAGTCACATATGCTGCTGAGTTATCTTCCCTTTTAATGCCTGAGTCAATAAGTTGCATCAACAATCCAGTGTCAATGATGTGTTTTAATTTTAGCTCTAGTAGTAGTAAGTGTGTCGGTACCAGTGTTGGTACCAGTGTTCCTGAGTCTAGTGAGGCTGACACAACAAGCAGTAAGAATTCCAGAACTAATGAAATTGATCTTTGGCACCTTAGGCTAGGACATCCAAATGTGTTAGTTCTGAAAAATACTCTACTGTCATGTAATCAGCTCAATATAAATAAAACTATTTCTCCTTCATTTTGTGATGCTTGTCAGTATGGAAAGCAATCAAAACTGAATTTTAAAAGCATTGAAACCAAAACCAAAGACAAATTAGAACTAATACACAAAGTGACCTCCTCCTGACCAAAGACTATTCCATCAACCCATGGACACAAGTATTACATATCATTTGTGGATGACAAAACAAGGTACACATGGTTGTTTCCTTTAACAACAAAATCACAGGCCCTTGACACATTCATTATGTTTAAAAACCAAATAGAAAATCAATTAAATCTGAGAATCAAAGCCTTACAGACAGACATGGGTGGTGAATTTAAAGCATTTGAACCCTTTCTCAAGAAAGAAGGAATAGCCTTGAGACATTCATGCCCCTACTTACATGAACAAAATGGAAAAGTAGAAAGAAAGCACAGACACATCGTGGAGACTGGGCTAACACTGCTGGCTCAAGCCAAAATGCCTTTGAAATACTGGCAAGAAGCCTTCAGCTATGCCACCTACATCATAAACAGATTAACCTCACCTACACTTGAAAACAAAACCCCATTTGAATCACTATATCTCATCAAACCAGATTATTCCCAAATTAGAGTTTTCGGTTGTGAATGCTATCCATACTTAAGACCCTACAACAAGCATAAATTTGATTTCCACACATCCAAGTGCATACTGCTAGGTGTTAGTATCTGTCATAAAGGCTATGTGTGCATGCATCATTCAGGAAGAGTCTACATTTCAGCCAGTGTCAAGTTTAATGAAAACTCATTTCCATTTCAAAGTGACTCAAACTTCTGCAAGCATAAACTCACTGACCAAAATGATTCTTCCAAAATCCTTGAAAGGTTTCAAGTTGTATCTTTCTCTACCAATGTCCCTTCTGAGTCAACACAGCAAGAGACTTCTCAAAGTCAATCTCAGGCCACTACTGGAAACTCAGAACAGCTCCCAATTCCTGATCAAGATGAACCTTGTCAGAATTTGAACCTCAACACCATATCAGACAACCATTCCCATGTTCAACTCTCACCAAACACCTCAGAAGAAAATTGTACCTTGCCACTTATCACAGAACCAAACACTCAAAAAGGTTTATCCCTACATCCTATGATCACAAGATCAAAAGCAGGAATTTTTAAGCCAAAAGTTTACCAAGTATCTACTCAACTTCAAATTTCTCTACCCCAAAACTCAACTGAAGCACTGAAAGATCCTAAATGGAGAAGAGCCATGGAGGATGAATATAATGCTCTCATCAAAAACAAAACCTGGACCTTAATACCACATGACCAAAGCTACAAACTCATTGGAAACAAGTGGGTGTACAAGGTAAAGGAGAATCCAGATGGCACCATAAACAGATACAAAGCCAGACTTGTAGTGAAAGGGTTTCTACAGACACCAGGACTTGACTATAATGAGACCTTTAGCCCTGTGGTCAAAGCTGCAACAATCAGAATCATCTTAACCTTGGCTGTTAATAATGATTGGATGCTGAGGCAGGTTGACATAAATAACGCATTCCTAAATGGAGACTTGACAGAAATAGTTTACATGCCACAACCTGAGGGTTTTGAAGATGAGAGAAGGCCAAACCACATATGCAAACTCAAGAAAGCTCTTTATGGACTGAGGCAGGCACCCAGAGCTTGGTTTGACAAATTAAAGAGTGCTCTGCACTCCTGGGGATTCAACAACTCCAAATGTGATACCTCACTATTTTTCAAAGGAAGCAGTGCTGAAATGATCATTGTACTTGTGTATGTGGATGACATAATTGTCACTGGAAGTAACAGCAAAGGTATTGAGGAAGTAATTGGAAAGCTAAGCAGAACTTTTGCATTGAAAGATCTTGGAAATCTGGGCTACTTTCTTGGGATACAGGTAATAAGAAATCAGAATTCCATTCTGCTTTCTCAAGCTAAATATGTCCAAGACCTATTAGCGAAAACTGAGATGGAGGATTGCAAGGGAATAGAGTCTCCATTCAGCACAACAGAAAAACTAAAGAAAGATGAGGGTACCAAACTTGACAACCCTTCATTTTACAGAAGTGTTGTAGGAAGTTTGCAGTATGCTGTCCTAACAAGACCAGAGCTTGCATACTCGGTCAACAAGCTAAGTCAGTACATGTCCGACCCAAGACAACCTCACTGGACAGCCTGCAAACGAGTATTGAGGTATCTAAAGAACACTACCAACATGTGTTTAAAACTCCAAAGATCAGAACACCTTGATTTAGTGGCCTACACAGATGCTGACTGGGCAAGTGATCCAGACGACAGAAGATCAATAAGTGGATACTGCGTTTTCTTAGGGGATAACTTGGTAGCTTGGAGCTCAAGAAAGCAAGGTATGGTAGCAAGGTCTACAGCTGAGTCTGAGTACAGAGCCATGGCTCTGTGCACTACTGAAATCACTTGGATTAATTCTCTGTTTGGTGAATTGAAAATTGAAATGCAGAAAATTCCAATGATTTTGAGTGACAGCACAAGTGCAGCAGCTATAGCTACAAATCCTGTTTATCACTCAAAAACAAAGCACTTTGAGATAGATCTTCACTTCATTAGAGACAAAATTACTCAAGGAGAGCTGGAAATAAGCTTTGTGGCCAGCAAAGATCAAATTGCAGACATATTAACCAAGCCATTGCCTTACTACAAATTCAGTCAATTTAGAAGCAAACTTAATGTTTTTGACAAGACCTTAAGTTTGAGAGAGGGTGTTGAGAATTCAGATTATGAAGAGTCAATTGTTGACCCAAAGGCCATGCTGGCATACCACCTGAGCAATGATATCCAGCAACCAGCTGATGCCATAGATGAGGTGTACCCAATGAGCTGGCAAAATTGTTATGCTGAGGAATATCTACACGTGAATTCTGCAAGCTGGAAATTCTAGAAGTTTTTCAATGATTGGTTAATGCAGCTGTGATTTTTTGTCCTATTCATTTTTCTGTTGCCTCTTGAGCAAGCTATCATTTTTCCTTTTCTTGCTGTAATATAAATACATGAACGCCTTGTATATTCTAGCAATGGAATACCATCAGTAAAGAATATGTTTTGGATTTCTGCTCTGCTATTACATACTTAAGCAATTCCTAAGAATTTAAGTAGAAAGAAGCACTATTAAGATTGAAGCAAGATCTCCAAGACCCTTCCAATCGGCTTGCTTCTTGGAATATTGGTGTAGACTGTTGTAGATGGGCCGGCATTGTCTGTGATAATGTGACAGGCCATATCATTGAGCTTAATCTTCGAAATCCTTTCACTTATTACCATCGGTCTCAGTATAAAGCTAATCCAAGGTCAATGTTGGTTGGTAAGGTAAATCCTTCTTTGCTTGATTTAAATCATTTGAGTTATTTGGACTTGAGCTTTAATGATTTCCAAGGGGTTCAAATTCCTAGATTTATTGGTTCTATGCGGAATCTAAGGTATCTCAATCTCTCGATACTCAATTTGTAGGAATGACACCTCCCGCTTGGAAATCTCTCCAATCTAAAGAGTCTTGACCTTAGTTTGAATTATTTATACGTTGAGAATTTTTGTGGCTCTCTCGGCCTTTCATTTCCTAACAACTCGACTTGTGTTATGTGAATCTCGGAAAGCCTCTCCGACCGGGCATTAGCAAACACTCCTTCGTTTGGTAGAATTGAGATTGTCAAATTGCCAACTCCATCACTTACCTCCGTTAGCCATTTCAAACTTTTCATCTCTCACCGTCCTCGACCTTTCCTTCAACCAATTCGATAACTCGTTATTTCCTGGTTGGGTTTCTAGTCTCGATCATCTGGTCTTTCTTGATATAGGTTCTAATAATTTTCGTGGTCCAATCCCCAATGGTTTTATAGACTTACCCATCTTGAACAGCTTAGTCTCTCGTACAATAGTCTTGAAGGGAGAATTCCAAGATCCATGGCAAGTCTCTGTAATTTGAGGACAATCTATCTTTCAGGTACTAAACTGAGTCGAAATCTCGACATCTTTGATATTTGCTCGGATGTGTTTCCAAAGGACTAAAGATTTTGGTTTTGCTCGGTAGTTCAATTTGGGTCATTTGACTGAGCAAATCGGGCACTTTAAAAATCTTGACACTCTTGATCTAGGAAATAATTCCATTGTGGGACTTGTTCCATTGTCTTTGAATGAACTTTCAAGATTGAGAATATTACATCTTCATGATAATAAACTAGATGGAACTCTTTCTGAAATTCACTTAGTCAATTTGACAAAATTGTCTGTATTCTCCGTCAATGAAAACAACTTGACATTAAAAGTGAATCATGATTGGGTTCCTCCTTTTCAACTTGTTCAATTAGGATTGCGATCTTGTTATGTAGGGTCTCGATTTCCTCCATGGCTTTACTCACAAAAGCATTTACAGATTCTAGATTTATCCAACTCAGGAATTTCAGGTTCTTTTCTGAATAAATTTTTTAAATCTGCTACTCGATTAAAGTTCTTAGATCTTGGTGAAAACCAAATTCTCGGGAAGATGACTAATCTAACCAACGCTACTCAACTTTGGTATCTTCGCTTGCATTCGAATAATTTGTCGGGTCCATTGCCTCTTATATCATCCAATCTAGTTTACCTAGATCTTTTCAATAACTCATTCTCAGGATCAATTTCTCATTTCTTGTGTTATAGAAGCAATGAGACAAAGAGATTAAGAGCTCTTAGTCTGGGTGATAATTACTTACAAGGAGAATTACCCGATTGTTGGATGAGTTATCAAAACTTGATGCTACTTACACTAAGTAACAACAAATTTACTGGTAATCTTCCGAACTCATTGGGTAGTTTAACTTCTCTTGTTTCATTGCACCTTCATAAAAACAGATTCTCTGGGACAGTACCTATTTCTCTTAAAAATTGTACAACATTAATGATACTTGATGTTTGTGAGAATGAGTTTGTTGGAAATATTCCAACATGGTTTGGAGAAAGATTTTCAAGAGTGGTTGTTCTCATCCTTCGTTCCAACCAGTTTCATGGTCTTTTACCTACAAGATTATGTGATCTGGAATTTTTACAAATCTTAGACCTTGCTGGCAATAATCTCTCTGGATCCGTACCAAAATGTATTGGTAATCTCACTGCAATGGTGACAGTGAACTCTTTCATACGAAGTGTTGCTCAATATCTACCTCTTCCCCCAGACATGGATCTAACTTTAGTGGATCGGGCATCAGTTGTGACCAAGGGGAAAGTGGTTGACTATGGAAAGATTCTTGATTTTGTTAGGCTGATGGATATTTCCAGGAACAATTTCTCAGGAAATATTCCTTTGGAAGTGACAAATCTTATAGCGCTGCGATCATTGAATTTTACGCACAACTCTTTCACAGGACAAATTCCTGAAAGTATTGGTACTATGAGATCCTTAGAGTCCATTGATTTTTCTACAAACCAACTTTACGGTGAAATTCCACGAGCATGTCAAGCTTGTCATTCTTGAGTCATTTGAACATGTCCAACAACAACTTAACGGCAAAATTCCTTAAAGCACTCAACTTCAAAGCTTTGACGCATCTAGTTTTGTTGGGAATGATCTCTGTGGAGCTCCTCTTCCTAGGAATTGTACTTGATCGGAATGTTTCAATTCCCAAAGATGAAATTGGTGTGGAAGACGAAGATGAAGTGGACTCTCAAGGTTGTACGTAAGCATGGCACTTTCAGTTTGTGGTGGGATTTTGGTGTTTTATAGGCCCTTTGCTTGTCAATAGAAGATGGAGGTATAAATACTTGTCATTTCCTGATAAATCCGGAGACACAATTGTTGGTGTTAGAAGTAAATGTTGCTAGATTTTCTCTGTTTTTGAGTTGTTCTGCTTCACGTACTGTGTTCATGAAAGAAATAAAATATTACTTAAAATAAACGAGTGGCCTTTTATTTGTTTGGCGCCTGAAACGGAAAATTAATGCGAAATATTTTTAAATGAACAGGATGATATTACAAATCATAGGAGACCTTTCCAACTCAACAAAATTAAAACTGATAAATCACAAGTGAAAAAATATATCTTCTGAACAGTACACCACATGTAACCCCAATGACTTTTATGTTAAATGTGATCATAAATCACAGCAATGGTATCAAAATGTTGATTCGTACCAAGATCTTGGAGAAAAATAAAACAAAGGGGGGAAGCAACACTAGAACAGGGGAGGGCTCGCCTATTCTCTATTATGCAATCTTGACACATACTTCTCTCCCCCTTTTTTTTTTTCTTTAATGGAAAATTTTTGCAAAGCAAAATTGAGAATCACAACTATTCAGGTAAAGAGCATAACTTTTTTAAATATTTATTGTGATAATTTTCATAGGCACAGTAACGAATAATGAAATTCCCACGAGGGGACCGAGGTCCTCGATTTTTTTTTCATTCAAAAAATGTACAAGATTTTATATTAAATTTCTTATTCGAGCAGGGACGGGGATTTGGTAAAATCTCATCCCTCCCCATTTCCTCATTTATATTTTTTTATTAGAATTATTATTTTATTTCTTCTAATTTTTTTAGTAAATACGTTTAAAATTTAAATTGCAACAATATGGATGCAAATAAAAATATCATAAATTTATTTAAAAAATATAAATAACAGCTAACATAAAGATTTGAAGTCTGATGAAGAAAATTTTGTTGATGATTCATACTACATAACTTTTATGGATGTGTTCATCTTTTAAGCTTTACTTTTGCTTAATTTTATAGATTATCTTGTAATTTTGATGACATTGACTTAATTTGATAGAAATTATTTTAATTACTTTAGTTTATTTTGATCTTTTTGTGTTGGTAATATGATTTTATATTTTTACTTTATTATGACTAAATTAAGTTCATAAAATAAAAGTATCTAATATGCGAGAGTAGGGTATTCTTGGAGTTTCCTTTTTATTATTTGGGGATTCCATCCCCTTCCCTCAAGCAATTTTAAAAGGGATGAGGAGAGTATGGGGTGGAGTGTCAGAAATCGAAAGGGGATTTGATCCCCGTCCTTCCCGCCCATTTCTCCTCCCCATTGCCATTAGTAGCCACAGTGCAAACCATTTTTGGCATCCAATTTTCCAGTTATGCGATTCAATATCTAAAAAGGTATAAAAGAAACAACAATGGTAAGCGAAAATCGAAATTAACGAATGAGGTCATGAACATAGGAAATTTGAAAACGTTGTCGAATGGTTTTGTTTTTGTTTAATTGAATTTCAAATTAACTATATCAGGTCTTGGCTTTCACTTGGGATTTTTCAATTTCAATTCGTAAATCTGATACAAGAAGGCCAATCGGGCAAACAAACATGTGGCCCATTTTTCTTTTAAAAAAAATAAATGGAGCTCCATTTAGGTAGATTTACTCCCCACAGACGCTTGTTATTTAGAGCTTGGTCTTGTGCGTGGAATTCTCTCTCATTTGCTTGTTGTCAACCTAAAATTATTTTCTCAATGTATAAACTAAGACGTCGTTTTGGCTTGTGCCTGTTCGGACATCAGTTCGGACAAATCTTTGGGGCATTCTGATTTTTATTAAATTTGCGAACATAAAAACTAGCCATAATATAGTCTCTAAGTTAAAATAAATGAATTAAGAGATACTGGTGGTGTTTGGTTGCTAAGAAAGTATACGGGATTCGAGAGAAAATGAGAATTTTATAAATCACAGCTATCTACAAAATGAAGAGCAACTGACTTGATATACAAGTTAATTGTCTTGGTTTACACGTCATCAACTGTCTAGCCAATTTCTCAACTAATTGTTCACAACCAGCTTGTTATGTAAACACCTGAAGTGAAGTGCATGGCAATCAGTATCATCAATCCGCATCTGCGTGCCTGCAATTAAGCTGTTCCTCTGTGGTGGTCTTCATGGCACTGTAATCTTGGTGACTAAACATGATGGATTCATAATCTTTGCTTAATTAGACAATTGTATATTTGAAATACCAAGTGTATATATCGGGAATAGAGCTTATAAAAATATGTTAATCTTTTTAAATCTTATTAACCTCACACAAATTGGTTCAATTTAGTAAAAGAGAATAAAAATTTATAGACACTAAAGTGAAATTGAGGAAAAAAAAAAACCAATAGTTATATGGGCCACTCACCACAACATACATGGTTAAACTTTTCAGTCTATGTTCATTACTAAAGATGTGTTTTACGAGAATATTTCACTAGTAAAAAGGGAGAGTAGAAAGTTAAAGGAGAAGATCAAATACAAGTGTATTTCACGCCTTTAAAAAAAAGTCATGTACAATTTTTTTAGCAAATTAAAGAGTACAATGTTTTTCATGGTGGTGGGAAATTCTGATTCTTGTAACTTACAACTGTTCTGATTTTTTTTCTTTTGAACACGGATAATGTGTTGGCACCATTCCCCAGGCAAAGTAGAACTAATGCTATGATATGTTTAACCCACTGAATTCCTCTCTCTTTTCACTTCAATGGCGCTCATAACCCACAAAATTACGGAAACGACTTTTTACTTAGTCTTTTGATTTTTTGTAATTCCATCCTTATCAATATTTTTCATATTATCTGATATCCTATTTTTAATTAACTTTAGGCCTTAAATATTTTTTTTCCACAAATAATGTACAACTGTCTATCTTTTTTTTTTTTTGATAAGAAAGATTCAACTTTCATTAAAGAAACGAAGCAATTGCAGACATAATGTGAGGGGGCAGAGCTCCCTTCCATATACAAATTTCCCTGCTAGTTAAGGCGATTTTAGCTAGAGTATGAGCAATAGAATTATAGGATCTTGGAATATGCTGAATTTCCACATTGCCATTGATCCTCTGCATCTTATGTTGAATTTCAGCAATAGTCCAGCAAATCTCAGTTCTGCTGCTCTTTTTGTGTAGCACTAAATCCACAACCTCTTGGCAATCGGTCTCTACAATTAGTGGACTCAAGTTTTCTTCAAACGCAACCTGCATTCCCAGTTGACAATTCTTTGCTTCAGACGAGCTACCTCCCTCTGAAATTTTGAAAAGTTGATAGCTGCCAGAATAATTGCTCCACTGTCATCTCTGATTATCACCCCCAGCCCCACTAGATTTTTGCCTTCATTCACTGCTGCATCTACATTTACTTTAAGATGACCTTTTGGAGGAGGAATCCATTTCAAGCCTTTCTCTGGTGTTGTCTTTTCTACTGCTCGCCCTTTTTCCATCCTGACTCTTGCAAAGGCGTCAACCATCGCTTCAGCCTTAGCTACTGCAATTTGGGGGTCTTGTCTTTTGTTTTCAAACACAAAGACATTTCTTGAAAACCAAGCTGTCCATTGAAGAGCAATTATCATTTTCAAGTCCTCCTTGCTTCTTTTTTTTGCCAACTCTAATAACATGTTCAGCAAATCTTGGTTGGCCAGTAACTGCATATCTTCTTTGAAAGGGGTTAGCTTCCACATATTCCTTGCTGCTTTACAATCTAGAATGGCATGAAAAGTGTCTTCCATTTTCGACTTGCACCTTTGACATACTGGATCTTTTAGAATTTTCCTTCTCCACAGGTTCTCTGCTGTCGGAAGCAGATTCTTTGCAGCTTTCCACATGAATATCTTAATTTTCTCAGGTAGTTCCAAAGACCAAATCACATTCCATTGTCCAAAGTTTTTATTGGAACTACTTGGCCCATCAGAATGCTTGATCTTCATTGCAATTTGGTATCCACTCTTAACCGAGTAGATCCCTTTCTTGTCGTAATGCCATATTACCTGGTCTGGTTTTGGGGAATTTGGAAGCTGTATTCTTTGGATTAGATCAGCATCTTCAGAGTTGAAATGTTGCTGGATCAAAGCTTCTTTCCATTGCTGATTTTCATCAATAAGATTGGCTACTGTACAATCAATATCCAGAGTTGGGGTTGATATAGGTTTGAAGGTTTGTGGTCTTGGTATCCAATGGTGTTTGTAAACCTTAACTTTATCCCCAGTTCCGATTCTCCATCTCATCCCTTTAAAAATAATTTGTCTCCCCCAGATTATGCTGCGCCAAATGAAGGATGGCTTTGAACCTATCTTGGCTTGAAACAGATCAGCATTCTTGAAATATCTCGCTTGTAAAACCCTTGCCATTAGGGATTCTGGTTGGTTGATTATCCTCCAGCTTTGCTTTGCTAACATTGCTTGATTAAAGCTAGTAAGGTCTCTAAAACCAAGACCTCCTTTTCCTTTTGCCTGGCACAACCTTTCCCACTTCGCCCAATGGGTGCTTCTTTGCCCTTTTTTCCCCCCCACCAGAAGGTTGCTATAGCTCGTTGGATATCCTCACACAAGGTCATTGGAAGTCTGAAAACACTCATGGCATAGGCTGGTATAGCTTGCGCCACGGCTTTAATTAAAGTCTCCTTGCCTCCATTTGAAAACAACTTACTCTGCCAACCAGATATTTTGCTAAGAATCCGTAGCTTTATGTCTTTAAAGAAGGTAACTTTCTTTCTTCCAATCATTGAAGGTAGCCCCAAGTACTTTTCATGTTTAGAGACGACTTTTAGCTGGAAAATGTCTTTAATTTTGGACATCTGATCTGCTGGGATGCTTCCACTAAAGAACATGGAAGATTTTTCGAAGTTAAAGATCTGACCCGATGCAGCTGCATAGCACTCAAAAATCTGCTTTAAATTCAAGCAATCATCCATTGTTGCTCTGCTGAAGATCAAGCTGTCATCGGCAAATAGGAGGTGATTAATCGAGAGCTCCTTGTTGAACTTCAATCCCTGGATGAGCTGCTTTTTTTCTCCTTCATTCAGCAAGTTTGAAAGGGCTTCTGCACAAATGATGAACAGGTATGGGGACAACGGGCAGCCTTGCCTCAAGCCCCTTTCAGGTCTAATCAAGCCTTTAGGGACCCCGTTTATCATTACAGAGAAAGAAGAAGTGGAGATACAATTCATTATCAGCTCTATCCATGATCTAGAGAAGCCTAATTTATACATTGCGTGCTCTACAAAGCTCCATTCCACCCTATCATAGGCTTTGCTTATGTCTAGCTTAAGAGCAACTAGCCTATTTTTCTTTCCCTTACTCGATCTAATCTTATGCAAGCATTCATATCCTATAATGATGTTGTCTGTAATCAGTCTATTTGGAATGAATGCGCTTTGGTTTGGGGATATTACAGCATTTAGAATTTTCTTCAGCCTATTAGCTATAGACTTAGCTATGATTCGATAAATTACATTACATAGGCTGATAGGTCTGTACTCGGTTACCTCTCTTGGTTTTTCAATTTTTGGAATAAGAGCAATATAAGTGTGATTTAGAGGGGCTAGAGTACATTTCTCATTAAGAATGTGTAGGCATGTTGCTGTAACTCCCTCTCGGACAGCTTCCCAATGCTTCTGGAAAAAAACTGCAGGAAGGCCATCCGGCCCTGGTGCTTTCGTTGGGCACATTTGAAATAAGGCTTCTTTGATCTCTTTTCCTGTGAATAGTTTTCCGAGCTCCTGATTCATTTCAGCCGTGACTTTCGTCGGTATATCTTTTAACGCTGACTCTTTTTGCTGTTTGGATGGGTTTGTTGTTGTGAAAAGCTTTGCAAAGTGTTCGCAAAATCTTCTTTCGATCACCTCAGCTTTGACTGACCAGATTCCATTCTCATCCAGCACACCTTCTATTCTGTTTTTTCGCTTCCGTGCAGTAGCTTTGGCATGAAAAAACTTTGTGTTTTGGTCCCCTTCTAACAACCAATCCGCTCTAGACCTTTGTTTCCAGTAAACTTCTTCATCAATCAACATGTTATCAATCTGTTTTTCTAGCCTTTTGACTTTTTCCCCATACATATAATGATCGAAATTCTGCTTGACATCTTTCAGCTCGTTGATTAACTTTTTCACTTCCTTTTCTCTTCCTCCAAATTCTGATCTGCTCCACAGCTTTAATTCTGCCAGAGAAGTCTTTGCCACCTTCTTGAACTGCTCTGGTATATTTGTACCATCCCACTTGGTTTGTTCCATCCACTCACGTCTCACTATCTCTTGGCACTTTTCATACGGGCTCCACATATCTTCATAGTGAACTCTCGAGAAAGTCCTCTTGTTCCAGCTCGCTTCTCTTTCTTTTTCTACTACTTCCATAATAATGGGGTAATGATCTGAGCTCCATGTTTCAATGTGCACTGCCGGCAATTCCTTAAAGTTATCACCCCAATTTCTGCTACACAGAGCTCTATCTAGTCTCTCCTCAATTATGTGCGGGCCAAAACGTCTATTGCACCATGTAAAAGGGTACCCTTTATAACCAAGATCAGTGAGCCCACTGTCCCTAGCTGCTTCTCTAAAGTCTGTTATTAGGCTTAATTTCCTATCATTCCCTCCCATCTTCTCATGCAGGTGCATTATCTCATTAAAATCTCCAAAGCAAATCCACGGTAAAGATGACAAACCTGAAAGCCTTTTCATCAAGTTCCAGGTGTGCTGTCTTTCCTTCATTTTTGGGTTGCCGTATACACTTGTGCCCCTCCAACAGCCTCCTTCTTCACTTTGAATAAAAGCATCAATGTGGTGCTTACTATAGGACTTTATTTCTAGTTGCACATCCTCCTTCCACATCATTGCCAACCCACCTCCTTTTCCGTTACTACTAACTGCAAAACAATTTTGGAACTTTAGCTCTGCTGCCCTTCTCTTCATGAACTGCTCCGATAGCTTTGTTTCACACAAAAACACAATTTCGGGTTTGTGCTCCCTGAGGATCCTTTTGATTTCTCGAAACGCCCGGTCCTTCCTCAATCCCCGGACGTTCCAACTTATAATCTTCATGATTGTCGGCGGGGCTGGCATCCAGCCTCCGCCGTTAAATCCTCAATGCTTTTGGTTGAAATTTCCATCTCCTTCTGGTTTAAAGTTTCCCATCTCAACTTTGTTTTTGCTTGGGGGGAATTAAGGCTATATTCAGCAACGGCCATCTTATTTGGACCTCCAATTTTGTTTCTTTTATTTGCTGGGCTTGTCCATCCCATCTCCCCGATTTGTCTCTTTTTTAAAATTGACCCACACTGGGGGTTGGATTTAGCTTCACACTTTCTAGCTTGGTGCTTCCATTTTCTTTTTCTAAGCTGCTTCAAAGGCTTCTCGGGCCCATCATCTATTTCTTCCATCTCTGTTTCGTTGTGGCCCAAACCTTGTTCTCCCTTTATTTCCTCCTTTCCGGCCTTTTCTTTTTTTTCCCGAAATTTGCCCTCAGCTACCAGTTTTCCTTCCTTCTCATCTTCTCCCTTTTTTCCCGCTTTTTTTCCCCATTCCCCAAGACTTTTTCCTCCTCCAGCTGTATGTTCAGTCCTTTGGCTGCTGCTTTTTCCCGATTTCAGAGTTTCCGCATCCTTCATTAAATGTTCTACGCCTATTAGGTTCAGACTACCCAATCTATGATGGTTCTCCTCATCCGGTTCCCCCTGGTTCGGTTCAACTTCTTTTCGGTTTAGGCTTCCTGGTTCTCTCAGCATAGCTTTGGTCTGCTGCCATGGACTTCCGGTCTTTTGCCCTTCTTCCTGACTTTTTTCTTCATCTTCTTTGTTCGTTCTTGGAATCCATTTCTCTTTTGATCTGTTTTGTTTGGCTCTTTCCACCCAATTCATCGCTTTCAGCCATGGTCCATAGTTGAGCTCCTTCTTTGGTTGCCCCTTATATTTTGAACATTCTTTGTATGAATGTCCAAGGCATCCGCAACAGTAACAGAAATCTGGGAGCTTCTCATACTCTACTGCAACTGGAATTTTCCTTCCTTCTTCAGTTTCAATGAATAAAATTTTCTTCAGGGGCTGGGTGACATCAACCGAGATTCGCATCCTTATGATCTGCCCCATACATTCTCCTGTCTTATCCGTGTCAACCTCTTCTACTTGTCCAACCAGTTTCCCAATTTCCGTACAAATTTCTTCATCCATACACATAATGGGAACATTTTTTATCTGCACCCAAAATGAGACATGTGTGAAGAGTTGTGCTGTAATCTCTCCGATACCGTCTGGTTCTTTTAGCACTATAAGAGCTTGGTTAAAATGCCATGGTCCTCCTGCCAAAATCCTCCTTTTCTCCATTTCATTTCCAAACTTGAAAATAAATATGTTGTCCCCAAGATTCTCGATCTTTACTTCCTTCTTTGTTTGCCATACATGATTCAATGCAATTCGTAACCCCTCTGTGTTTACATTTCTCGTATGCATTACTTTGCCAATCAGACATCCCGCTGCTATTTGTGCTCCCTTCTCCTTTACTCTACCTTTAAATGAGAGCTTGTTTTCCTCGGCCTCTTCCAAGGATATTGACTTACACCTGCGAATTAATTCCTCTGTGTCCATTAAAGTTTCAGAGCTGCCCACTTGAGTTCGCTGAGTGTAGTTATTGCACCATTCACAGTTTGCGCTCCCGAACTCCTAACTACTAATTTTGTTGAAACCATTTAATAATGATTCATTCTGCCCAGAAAGATGTGATTTGAGAAAAGGACACTCAGTACGAGCGAATTTAAGAGCTAAAATAAGCTCAGTTATCACTTCTATTCTCTATGCTTTCTCCAAGAGAGAAAACTTTAGAGAGAGAAGACAAGAGAGTTTATCGTACAACTGTCTATCTACTAGTCTTTCGAAGGACTAGAACTGAATCAATGCAGAATATGATTTGACAATGCAAGAGTAATCGTTGGCAGACCTATGTTGTGCCTTGGGTCCATTTCTTTGAAAATATTACATTTAATTTGGCCCTGTTGACTAGTCATTTCAAATTTAATTGACTAAGAGGTTGTTTGTTAAATGTCTGAAATCTGAAATTTTATTAATTTCAGACATTTTTTAAAATATGCTTGTTTGTTTTTTAGAACTTATGTCTGATTTTCAGACATTTACATCTGAATAGAAAAAGTAAACTTTTGTGACTTTTATCTGAATGGAAAAAGGTCTGAATGACAAGTAAATATTATATTCCAAAAATATCTCTGTAAAATAACTTATTTCCTAAACTATAAAATCTAATCCCCCTGTTTGTTTTAATTTACAAGGACATAAATGTCAAATAACCAAATTTAAGATGTTTTTTATTATAAAAACAAACAAGACGCCACTTAAATTCATATATTTAAAAAAGAAAAACAAGCATGTCATTCAGATTGTCATATTCAGACCCATTTAGACTTTAGAAAAATTCAGACCCATTTAGATTTCAGACAAAAAAACAAACGCTACCTAAATGTTTGGCTATCACTTAAAATTGTTCCATTTCAATTTTTAATTTGGATAATCTTGTAGACAATACGCTTATACAAGATACGCTTTATCCAATCGTTAAATTCAGAAAAAAAAATAATTATTGATTAAATTTAATAGTTGGATTTAATTGTAATACCGTACAACTGTGGTACTACAACTGGACCCTTTTAATTTTTGACAAAAGAGCTAAATTAACAAAAGTTAAAAAAAAAAAAAGGGGTCAATCCTGCAAACAAACATGAGGCCTATTTAATTTGATATTACACCCCTGCATACGTGGTTCAAGATTAAGACGACGTTTGGTATAGCTGTGTTTCCACAGCGTAACTACATCAAACCTATAGTTTAGGAGGTAGTTATCCTACTTAAATGCAGTTGTTTCAAACGGAATTTAAGTATAGAATTTGATTAATTTGTATAAAAAAAAAATTGACTCATATTTGACATACTCACTTGGATTGGACCAGTAGATTAAATTTAAATTTTAATCCTAAATTTGTAGGATTAATAATCCAAATTTTCATAAAGGTTTAGTTGGATTAGAAAATGAAAAGAAAAATCTTTGTCCTTTCATGACATCTCCCATAATTTATTACACTACTTTTATTTATGACCTAAAAATTATTTATTTGTTTATCATTATTAATTAATTTACTATTTAAATAGTTTCATTTAATATGAATCATTTATCTCATATGAAATAACCTATAACTTGAAAAAAAAATTGCTTATTATAACTATTACTATCCAATAACTAGTTGAATATACATTTAATTTTTATTATTATTTAGATTAATTATAATTTATCTTATTAAATATCTATTCATAGTTGATATTTATATTCAAATATCAACTTAAATACTATTTAACTTCATTTAAAGTTAATTTAACATAATTCAATATAATATTATACTAAGCATGAGTCATTACTATCTATAATTAAACTTAATTTAAACCTGGTACCATACGAAACATTAAAGACACCTTCCGCAAGTAGCAGGTAACTCTGTGGGACCTGTGGAAATTGGATTATGCAGAAATTTGAGATTATGGTAAACTTTTTCCAGATTAAAAATTTCAAATGGATGTTGAATCGCTGAATAAGATATATATTGAAATTGTTTAATAGAGGACATCGGCCTTGTTAATAAAATTTCAATATCGATGACCTATTATGTTTGATTTTCGGCATCAGCAAAATAATATATAGCCGTATGTTCTCTTAATTTTTTTTTTTAAAAGATATATAAATCTCCTCTTTATTTAATGGGTGGACTATTTAAACTCACCAAATTCCCCTCTACAACAATAAAAAAAAATACCTAGGTATTAAAAATTAGAAATTCAAAAATCTTAAAATTATCCTCCACTCATTTCTTCTCTTTACTTCAAGATTTGTATTTTATCCATCTACTATCACATTATGCAACCTAAAATTTAGTTCCATTCTTTTAGCCGCTGATCCTTTTTTGTTTTTATTATCAAATCAAACTCTATTTCTTTCTCTGTACTACACTTATTTATTTATTGCTCGTTTTAGATTTGTTGTTTAAGAACAAATATTTAACCCAAAGGATTTTTACAGTTTTCATGGCTTTTTTTGAAGGTAAACTCTTTATTTCAGGATAATAGTAAGTCAAAGATAACAAGTTAGATGTGGTGGAAAATCTTCCACCTCTACAAGCAAATCGCAATAACAAAGTACAAATTTGGTCAACGCACCAGCTGTTGATTACAAGTCTTTGATATATGTCATAACCTGAAATTCTGCTTTATTAATAGCAACAATTGTACTTCAGTGACGATTGAAAACAGCTCAGTACATAAACTTCGATGTCCTAAAACAAATTGGGTAATACGCAACGAATTCGACTTCACTATCAAAAGAGATAAACCAATCTCACTCGCAATTCACAAACCAAAGCGTAAAGCTTCTGCCTCAGGAATATTTCCATCACCAAAATAGACTCCAACATCACCCCCGGCCATCATAACCGAACCCTTATTATTTCATACCATTGCGCCATAAGCCACAATTCCACGTTGAACAACCATCGAAGAATCAGTGTTAAGATTGAACCAGTCCAAATCATGTGGCTGCCAAGCAACATAACCTAAATTCAAATGCTCCAAATTACTTCCCACGGTTTGTAATGGCTCACATGAAACAGGATCCCCTAACTCCTAAGCAAGAGCGACAATACAAGGAAGAAACAAGGTGTTAAATCGCTGATTGATATTAAATAGAAGGTTTAGAGAAAAAGTTGGCGGGGTCAAAATCCAAAATAACCCCACCTATACGTAACTGACTACTTTACTAAGTCATTTCCGTACAAAGGAGGATATCGTTAAAACTGAATTGTGCGGAAGATATTTATGTGGCTCACTATCAAACAGATGCTGAAATAATTGCTGAAAGATTTGCAAGAGGCTATCGGCATGGTTAATTCAAATAGTAATTACGCAATCCATTATAAATGGCAATGCCGTTGATAACATATTTCTCATGCACACATTTCCTTTATTACTGCAAATAGCAATCAAACCAAACATGAGTGGTGTCCTTGTTTTTGCCTGCGTTCTCCTGGAATTACTTGTCATTAGTATTAGCTTCTTCAGAGGAAGTTCTTATCGTGTGGGTTGCCTAGAAACTGAGAGAAAAGCACTTTTAAGGTTCAAGCAAGATCTCCAGGACCCTTCCAATCGGCTTGCTTCTTGGATTGGTGACGGAGACTGTTGTAAATGGGCTGGCGTTGCCTGTGGCAACGTGACAGGCCACATCCTTGAGCTTAATCTTCGAAATCCTTCCACTTCTAATCCAAGATCAATGCTGGTTGGTAAGGTAAATCCTGCTTTGCTTGATTTAAAGCATTTGAGTTACCTGGACTTGAGCTCTAATGATTTTCAAGGGTTTCAAATTCCTAGATTTATTGGTTCTATGCGGAATTTAAGGTATCTCAATCTCTCTGACACTCAATTTGTAGGAATGATACCTCCCCAACTTGGAAATCTCTCCAATCTACAGTTTCTTGATCTCAGTTCGAATTATTTATATGTTGATAATGTTTGGTGGTTCTCTGGTCTTTCTTTCTTGGAACACCTTGATTTGCGTTCTGTGAATCTCAGCAAAGCCTCTGATTGGCTGATGGCAACAAACACACTCCCTTCTTTGTTAGAATTAAGATTGTCAAATTGCAGCCTCCATCACTTCCCCACATTAGCCAGTGCAAATTTTTCATCTCTCACGGTCCTTGACCTTTCCGACAACCAATTGGATAACTCTTTCATTCCTAGTTGGGTTTTTGGTCTCAGTCGTTTATTCTTCCTTGATCTAGGTTTTAATAATCTTCAAGGTCCAATCCCTGGGGGACTTCAAAACTTGACTTCCCTTAAGTATCTGGATTTAGATTCCAACCACTTCAACTCTTCAATTCCCGACTGGTTGTATAAATTTAGCACACTTGAGTACCTTAATCTTTGCAACAATAGCTTGCAAGGTACAATTTCAGATGCTATAGGAAACCTGACTTCTGTCAGTTGGCTTGATCTATCATTCAATATTGGTCTTCAAGGGAGAATTCCAAGGTCCATGGCAAATTTTTGTAATTTAAAGTCAGTCAATCTTCGGGGTGTCCATTTGAGCCAAGAAATTTCTGAGATTTTAGATATTTTCGGAGGATGTGTTTCCGACAGATTAGAAAGTTTGGTTTTAAGAAGTAGTTCAATTTCTGGTCTTTTGACTGATCATCTTGGCCAATTTAAAAATCTAGTCAACCTTGATCTTGCTAATAATTCTATTGTCGGTCTTATTCCAGAGTCATTGGGTCAACTCTCAACCTTGAGAGAACTACAGATATATGATAATAAGTTAAACGGAACTCTTTCTGAAATTTACTTTGCCAATCTGACCGAACTGTCGTGGTTCAGGGTTGGTGGAAACAATTTGACGTTGCAAGTGAAGCATGATTGGATTCCTCCTTTCCAACTTGTTGCACTAGGATTACATAATTGTTATGTAGGGTCCCGATTTCCCCGATGGCTTCATTCTCAAAAGCATTTACGGTTTCTAAATTTACTCCACTGTGGAATTTCAGATATTTTTCCCATTAGATTTTTGAAATCTGCTTCCCAGTTAAAGTTTTTGGACGTCGGCCATAACAAATTTCACGGGCAGATAAGTAATCTAACCAAGAATACTCAACTTTTGTTTCTTAGCGTGAATTCGAATAATATGTCTGGTCCATTACCCCTTGTATCATCCAACCTAGTTTATTTAGATTTTTCTAATAACTCATTTTCGGGATCAATTTCTCATTTCTTGTGTTACAGAGTCAATGAGACAAAGAGCTTAGAGGGTCTTAAGCTGACAGACAATTCTTTACAAGGTGAAATTCCTGATTGTTGGATGAGTTATCAAAATTTGAAGATACTTAAACTAAGTAACAACAAATTTGCTGGTAATCTTCCTAACTCATTGGGTAGTATAACTTCTCTCGTTTGGTTGTACCTTCGTAAAAACAGACTCTCTGGGAAGATACCCATTTCTCTTAAAAATTGTACAGCATTAGCGTCACTTGATGTTGGTGAAAACGAGTTTGTTGGCAATATTCCAACATGGTTTGGACAGAGATTTTCAAGAATGGTTGTTCTCATCCTTCGTTCCAACCAGTTTCACGGCCCTCTACCAAAGACAATATGTGACCTAGCTTTCCTACAGATCTTAGACCTTGCTGACAACAACCTATCCGGAGCCATACTAAAATGTATTAGCAATCTCACTGGCATGGTGACAGTGAAGTCTTTTACACGCAGTGTTGTTGTGCAATATCTACCTTTTCCCCTAGATATAGATGTAATAATTACGGAGAAGGCATTAGTTGTGAGCAAAGGGGAAGTGGTTGAGTATGGTAAGATTCTCCCTTTGGTAAGTCTGCTAGATATTTCCAGGAATAATTTCTCAGGAGAGATTAATTCGGAAGTGACAAATCTTAAAGCATTGCAGTCGATAAATTTTTCTTACAACTCTTTCACAGGAAAAATTCCTGAAAGTATTGGTACCATGAGGGCATTGGAGTCTGTTGATTTTTCTGTAAACCAACTTTCGGGTGAAATTCCTCAGAGCATGTCTAGCTTGACATTCTTGAATCATTTGAACTTGTCCAATAACAAATTGACTGGGAAAATTCCTTCAAGTACTCAACTGCAGAGCTTCAATGCATCTAGCTTCGCCGGCAATGATCTCTGTGGAGCTCCTCTGCCTAAGAATTGTAATGAGAATGTTCCAATTCCAGAAGATGAAAATGAAGATGAAGACGAAGATGGAGTGGACTACTGGTTGTATGTAAGCACGGCACTCGGATTTGTGGTGGGATTCTGGTGTTTTATAGGCCATTTGATTTTCAATAGAAGATGGAGGTACAAATACTGTCATTTCCTGGATCGCCTTGGGGAGAGAAATAATCTTGCTTCTGTTGTAAGAAAATGTTGCTAGATTTTTTTTGTTTTGAAGTATGTTGCTTAAAGCACTGTGTTCTGAAATAAAGTATTACTTATGTTCTTACTTTTTTTTTTTTTTGGCTTGGTTGTAAATAAAAAGTTATTACTCGAAATAAACGAATTGCCTTTTATTTATTTGTGCTTGAAAGGGAAACTAATGCGAAATTTTTTAAAATAAACATGATCATATTTGAAATATAAGGGACCTTTCCAACTCGACAAAATTACTCCCGATAAATGGAAAGTGAAGAAATATATTTTATGGACAGTACACTCAACGTACAAGCTCAATGATGTTTAGATTAAAAGTGATCATAAATCACAACGATGGTATCAAAATATTGATTCGTATTAAGATCATCAGAAAAGGAAAAGGAGAAAGTTTTGCATATACAGTTAATGAGAGATTGATTTCAGGCACAGGTTATTGTCGAAGTGCCCTGCTTGTTGGAATAATCATTCCATTCTGCAGTCTCTGATACAAAATTCCTGGAGGGTATATTATAATCATGTCGCAGCATTTTTAAGCCGCTTATCGGTTAACTAAGAAGTTATTCTATGCACAATATGCTACGTCTGTTTGGCCTGCAGTAATAAATAGGAAACGGAAAACTTTTAGAGTGAAATGTAAATGCTTTCTAGATTAACAAGCAACAGAAGGTTCAACTATTCTCTATTATGCAATCTTGACATATATTTCTTTCTATTTTTCGTTTTATGGAGTATTTTCAATCCAACATTGAGATTAAAACCAATTCAATTTAAAAACAAACCTTTTTTAAATATTTCTTGTGAAGTTTCATAGCCCCAATGCAAGCTTTTTTGGCGTCCAAATTTCCAGTCATGTCATTCAATATCTGAAAAGGTCAAAAAGAAACAAAATGGTAAATAGAAAAGCAAAATCAAAGAATGAGATGAAAGACAGGATGGCCTATAGCCAAATCTGCTTTCATGGCAATGCAGTGATTTTTTCCCAGTGAATATCATTTAATGGTAATTGCCAGCATCTATATCACCCAATAACTTCTCTTCATTAAGAAAATTTCCCAAAGTAACTCCTCCTCATTAAGAAAATTTCCTTTTATTTGACGAGAACTTCTGTTATGTTCAAGAACAATTCTCTTCATGCACAACAACTTCTACGCTATTCTTTTTTCTTATATGCTTTTCTTGTGTTCTCTACCTGACTCTTAATAGTTCACGAATGTGGATTGAATGTTTATAAAGTACATAAGTTGATGACTGATCAAGCTCACCTTAACAACATCGTCCAGGCCGCGAGCTTCTTGCAGCAGCTTTGAGCTCTTATCTTTTAAGACACTGGCAACAAGAAACACAGAAATGGGAAGGGGAGCTTCTGAAGTCTTTGCTCCATTTTTCATATTTTCTCTCTCATACTTCCCACACTGACGAATTGATTTTGCTTTTGCTTTAGATCCCTCAGATCTAGTACTAGCAGCTGATTCAGCTTCTTCATACAGATAGAACAAGTGGGGATCATATTCTAGGGCCCACATCATCTGTTAAAAGTTGAAACAACCACAGAAAACAGCAATTATAATAATCAAAATTCGCCTTCGCATGGAGGAAAAGAGAAGCATAACAAAAAAGCATAAAACAAAACTAAGCATGCAGGAGTTTCTATTCACCCATTATACATCTCCACATCCACATAGATTCTTTAATTACCCTGTGTTGGGAGGGCATCAAATGCAAATCATACTGACTGGCCATTCTCAGCCACATAAGCAAGCAATTTGATTAGATCTTGGCACGATCCATTTTTTTTCCTCTGTGCAATTGAGAAACTCACGGCCATAGGCCTTTCGTTTCATTTGTTGAGTAGTCATGGAAAGGATTGCAATCCAAGCCCTGGGATACAAATCATGTAGGGAAAACTGGGGTATAGACCCCTATTGCTGGGTCTGGGTACAAACCTCATTCATGCTATAAAAATAATTGTACTAGAACTATTCTTCTTTTTTCCAATTTTTAATTACTTAGAATCAGAAATAACAAAAAGGGAAGAAAAACTGAAAAACTTGATCACTGAATTTTGTGAAAATTGGAATTCACATTTAAGGCTTTAAAAGAAAAGTATTGAGAAGTCTAGAAAGCACCTGACCTTTCTCAATTCAATAAAGTCAAAAAAAGAAAACCAAAAATGAAAAAAAAAAAAAAAGATGGCATTGGAAAAGGTAAACCATACCTCCCAGAGATATAATGAGTCACAAAATGAAAATTCTCGACGGAACAAGACCATAAGCATTCTGAACGCAAAGAGATAGTCACCTCCTCCCAGTGTCTCTGTGTACAATAAAACATAATTTCTTGTTACTTTCTTCCTGGCACATAAAAGCCAGAGATGCAGAAGAAAGCTGTGTAATGCAGTATCAGAAGAAAAATACAGAGTTAAAATATCCTGCAATATTACTATACATTAAAAAAAGAATTTTTAAACCATTAACAGATTGCATCTGCACAAGTTCAAGAAAAAAAATTCAAATGAGTTGGTTTGACAAAACCTCACAGTTTGAATTGCTTTGTGTGGGAGCACAAAAAATTGTTTTGGATAAAAGAAAGCAAACATATTTCCCTTGTTTTGAATCAGAGAACATAAAGCGTTTGCCAACAATCAGTCACACCACGATTTTATTGGACTATTATCACCTTTTTTAAATTCTAATCTCCCCAATAAAGAGTTATTTTTGGGCATTCTATCCAGTAGCAAACAGGACTCCACGGTAACAATTTTTGAGCCTACATACTTTCATTATCAGCTTCTTGTTAAAATGACAAAGCAAACGTTTGTGAGTTGCTAATGAATAAGTGTAAACTGGCTTACACTGACAGAGACGCAAGATTTATTTGAGACATTTTTGTTGTATATTATTACCCAAAATTACAAGCAAAAACGTATATTCTAGATCATACCTAAATGTTGATGAAGTTTTGGATCGATAACCTGAGTAATTGAAGCCAAATTACTAAGTTGTGCCTCCACCCCAACAGAGCTCTCGGTGCATCTGAAATTTCCTCGCTTCAGAATTTCAAATAAGAACAATATGGGTAAGAATCTGGATATTGAGTTGAAAAAAGAAGTATAAGACAACAGCCACCAGAACAAAAAGCAATATATCTAAATTATCATATGGAGTTGCAGTTCATTTAATTCCCAACACCAAAATGAAAAAAAAAAATTAAAACCTCCTAAGCCCTCCCATCCATGTAGACTAGTTGTTCAAGAACAGAGATCTGACACTTAGAGGAACATGCTTCTTAGATAATTCTGACACATTTTCCTGTTTCATTAAAAGAAAAAGAAAACATTTCCCTCTTGTGGCTTTACAAAAAGGAAAGTATCAAATTCACTCTGACTAATGATGAATCAGGAAGACCAATATCGAGCAAGCACTGAGAACCAATGCATAGCTTCCAGAACATGGATAAAGACAATTTGAAAAACCACCACCAACTATCACAAAGCTTGCAAATTATGATGTGCAACAGTTCACAAGGGTGGACAGACTATGATTTCCCTGGGTATAATATAGACCGATTTAAAACATGCTGCATAGAATCAGAGAAAACAAGAAACAACATATGAAGCATAGAACAAGAAATCAATTCATGAAAGCAAACAAATGAAAAGAATTGATGGGAATTCATTAGTTACAATTTTAAATAAACTATATATTGCAAAAGAGGAAACTAAATAAACTCTGCAGCCATGGAAATGGAAAGAATTTCCAGGTGAAAGGTAGTGGAAAAGACTAAAATGAATAAAACTTGCTATATTTTGCATTGTTCCTATTATTGACAGGGAATCCTAAAGAAACTTCTAGAGAGATGAAAATAAAAATTTTACCAATGCAATGGAATTCATCTTATCCTCAATTGTTAAAACATTAATAAATGAAGAATGTCATATTGTTAAGCAAGAAGTTAACTTATTAGTAGCTCTTAATAAAAGAAAATTCTATACACCAAATCAAAATGCAATATAGCGCCACACAATGAATTCCATGGAAAATGCAATAGATAATATATACCAATCTGCGCATTAAACGTTCGAAGCACCAAAATGCATCAGCTTCATTTTCAAGCAGAATTATCATGGGGGAACAAAGATCACTCATTCCTGTTCATCACAATGACAAAGTTTAACTGCAGAGTTAGCACTTTAATGCACGTGATAGTGGGGACCCAACAATAAAGGAATTTTGTTTAATTAATCACCTTGACAATAGCCAACGTCTCTATCTACCCAGGCATAAACAGCTAGAATATCCCAAAGTTTCGACAAGTTTTCTTGCTTCTCATAAAACACCAATGTCCTGTCAGTGCGAATCACATCAAGACCTAGCACAAACAGTATCCAAGTAGAATGAGTCACAAAAAATAACTAGTAACAAAATTAAAAAAAAAAAGATAAAAGAAAAATAGGGAAGAAATATTTAGATTTACTTTTGATGGTTAACATGAGTAACAGAATCACCAACCATAGGAAAAAGGAATAACAAGTTCAACTATAGAAAGGAGGAAAAGTAAGTTAGTACAACTTACAAGAGAGATTTCTATCTCTATCCATTTTATACTTGAAGGACATTAATGTAAAACAGAACTCAAAAATCATGCTGGAATAAGATATTTGAGATGGAATGCTCATTCGAAATGTGAAAGAGTCATTCAAACCACAATCTCAAGACCATGATGCATGTATAAAAGGTTCAATCATGAAATGGTTATTCTCATCAGTTAGTACCAATCGGTAGAAGCTGGAATAATAGGTATTTCAAATCCTTCACATGCTATATTTATCTAAAGCCAAAATAAGAAACAGAGAATTGACAGAAGGAAAGGAGCAAATCTGAGGGGTGCAAAAAAAAAAAAGGGTCTGCATATGCAATTCAAAGGCATCACCAACCTATTTGATGTAGCGTTAGCATCCACTGAATAACTTTCTTGTCCAAAGGACCATGACTGAGAAGCTCTTTCACCATTTTTGAACTAGAAGCACTTACACCTGAAGAATGCATGGCATTAACATATAAAATATCAATGTATTTCAGTGTAGTCACTTTCTTTATAATGTAAGGTCAATTCCTTGCCTGAATTTGTTTCTTGAAGTACTAAAGGGTCTTGAATGGGTTGACCATCTTCAGTGATTACAGGGGCAGTGATGAATTTGCCACTTCCAACAACAGGAAAGATTTGATGGCACTCCTCCTTCCACGCAGAATATTGCAACCTGAGCACAAAGGAAATAACAGTTAGCAAATGAAGTCCTACTTTAGGGTGAGTGTGCAGAAAAGATTTTAGTTATTCAGCTCCCAAAAGATTATTGAAATGGACCTTCTAATTGATGAACTCATAACATTATGCCACACTAAACTAAATATATGATAAAAATCTACACGTGCTTAAAGGGAAAAGTGCATAAACATTAAGCAAGCTCATCATCTGAATTTCAAGCATAAATAAAATCTTATTGAACACTGAACAATTAGGTATTCCTTGCTATTTACAAACAATAAGCAAAGGCTGTTAGATCATATAAGGATCTGATGAAGGAATAATTTTTATTCCTAGTGTAACCAACAAACTCAGTGAGTTAACAATGAAATCAATTTTTCAATGGAAGAAATACTTGCATCAAAATAATACAAGAAGATCGAGCACACCATATTAACTGGACATACATTATCGTAAAAGCCAGAAACCAAGCCAATGAAAAATTAGTTTTGACCCTTTGCATGCCCAATATGTTATTTGTTACGTAAAAATCTAAAATAGGATCCATCTTGACAGTGACACTGATCAAACTCATATTAGTTCCCAACAATCTCAAAAAAAAAATTTATGAACTAACTTTTAATATTATTATAATTTGTGCAAAAATATTAATTATTGACTACCTTCGACGTTGCCGTATCTCCTCTCGTTCATCAAATGTGCTCTTAGGTTCATAACAACCAAGTAGAAATTCCCAAACTTCTCCTCTAATTGACGGATGGATGCCCTATGGAGACAAAACATTGCAGAATATTAGTTATCAGCATTCTCAAATTGATCAGAAAAACAATTTAATGAGAAAACGCAATAGTAAATGAGAGCAAAGAAAATTATGGAAAATTTAAAACAAGGGAAGAATATAGCAAATTCTGCCAATTGCAAACTTATGTAACCTTGCTAAAAAAGAAAATATAATATTATGGTGCAGCAACCATAAAAGTGACTGCAGCGAGACTCCTGATGGCAAAAGGGATAAGAATTCACAAAGCAATGTTACAATCATTATGATTGAGGTGCATTAAGTGATTGACCAAATCTATTTCAAACTTATCCATAAATCTAAGTTCAGTCCAAACAATCATCCAAAGCAATTCTAAGCAAAAGCAAATAACTTTAAGCATATTCAAACTTGGGCATAACTTCTAATATTCTACCATGCAGAATATGTCCAATCTTAGCTTGTAGCAAACTTTAAACAACAAAGATGAACTTACCCCACGATGGATTCGACTTAGAGTCTTTCCTATATCCAGCTGTCCTTCTGGAGTAAACGCAGCCTGCCATTTCCTAGCACTTAGCGTTTTCCCAGGCTGCATCAGCCAATAAAACTGAAAGCTTTAGTAATTTCAAAGAAAGCCATACATTTAAGGATAATCAAATCAAATCCAAACTGAAGCTTTCTATCATGGTGAACAAGTAAATTCTTATAAATAATTATGCACAGCTGTCGAAATAAATTATCTTTATTGATCAAAATTTTGGGTCCGAAATGAAATTGGTGAAGGTTTAAAATTTCAAAAAATTTGTTATACCTGGCCTAAGGCTGTCATCTTACAAACTTAAATACATTGTTAGAAATGTGTACAAAAACATGTGCTCAAGATCTTAGTTTTGGTTAAAAAACCTTAATATCATCATCAAAATTCATAAATTTACAACCCAATTAAACTCAATATTGCTCAAATTCCTTACTTCCAGAAGGCCAATATGTATGATACATTTCTCATAACATAATCGAAATCCAACATTAACACATGCATTTGTCATCACATTTAAATGATACCAATAACATTTTTAAAATTCATAAATCAGCCTATCATGCTGAACAAATTATGCAACATTTCCATAATTCCCAAAACAACAACTGCTGCAACCCAGAAAATATAAGGGAAAGAACAAAAATTTGAAACTTCAGCATAAACAAGCAGGAAAGCACAAACCTTGATTTTGAATCTAGTTTTTGGCACATCAGTGCACTCAGGCCTGACCTCGTAGTAAGAATCAGCAGGTTCAGCTGGCGCCCCCCACATTTATGATGAAAAATAGACAAACAATATCCAAAAAACTGTTTTCAGAAAGCAAAACCGGAACCTTCAACCCAGATCCCCACGACTAAAGATCAATCAAATTATGTTTTCAGATACCCTTTTGAGATAAAAATTCAGAGATGCCAAATATGGGGGACGCAGTTGAGGTGCTGGCAGAAACCAAGAATTGATCAAAGCTAAAGAAATGACATAAACAATGTATTCCTCATTAATTTTTTTTCTTTTTTTCTTTTTTATTATTAAAGGCTTAGTTGGTGTTGTTGATGGTGCTGGTTATGGCGGATGTGTAAAGCTTGTCTGTCTGTGTCAAAGCCATCTCACCACACAACCGCAGGCCGGTCAATGCGTTAATTTTTTTTATCGTTCCTGGTTGTTTCTCTCTTTCTCTGCCACCAGTCGTGTCCCCGAGTTTTACCAAAATCATAAACAAGGGCAAAATTTATGACTCGTTTTACATTCAGGTCCCTGCTATATTATGTTTTGTTAACGGGTAGTAATGAGAGATCATCCGCTTTTGTAAGCTGTAACTATGCTACTGTACTAATTAGATATAATTAGAGTTGGCAATTAATTTCTTACGCGGGCTCGCGAGCATTAAATTATGAGTTTGAGTTTATTAAAATTGATATGATTATTAAATTAAATTAAATTAGCTAGAACCTTTCTTAATTAATACATAACCCACTCATTCGTATCCTCAAATTAAAATCACCTCTTTCAAAATTAGTATGCTGAGCAATGAATGCAAGACATCAATCTAAATAAGTTTTTAACGTACAACCAAATATGGTTTAATATATACATATAACATATTTAGCATCTTTCTTAGTACTTTGATATTGTAATTTACTATTTTTATTTAAGTTAACTTAAGGGAGTAAGTTTAGTTTGTTATAAATAAGTCATGTTATTATTGTTTAAATAATTTTTATATAGATACAACAAAGTAATAATAATAATAAAAGCAATGGTTGATTTTTGGTGGATGAGGTTTTCTATTCCTATACCTTCAAAAACATCTCACTAGTTAGTAGAAAGTGATAGTTTAACTTTTATGAACACCTTCAAAAAAATCTCACTAGTTAGTAGAAAGTGATAGTTTAACTTTTATGAGTAATGTTTATTACAATCTATTGCACAAATACTATTTATATAAACTAATGTGTAAATATAACATTGTTACCATATGTACCGTACTTTTAAAGGTTTCAAATATAAATATGACATAAAACATTATATTTTATTATCACATAACATATGATTTCAGTTAGGAAAAAGGACATTAACACTCCCTTAATTTGAGAAAATGATCATAAAAGTGTTATGTTTTTAGATATAATCACACTGATTATTTTGGGACACATAGACTTTTCTTTGGACGAACCTTAGGGACAACGTGCATACTCTTTTTTGGACAAGCCTTAGGGACTACGTACATATGTGATCATATATAAATACAAAAGAGAGTTTATATGTTTCAAAAGGAGTTTATATTACCATTTTAAAATACTTAAAAAGAACTTGTATATCTTATAATAGGGTATATTTAATTATTTTTAAAATTACGAGGTTTTCGTGACAATTTTTTTAAACTGAAAAAAAGGGGTATCGCCACCCCTTTTCCCATCTGTTAATATAAATAGAATTTTTATTTTTTTTTGGTATAGTACTAAAACAAACACAAAGACATTTGTGCATCTAGTTCTGGACTTCTGGGTACTGAAGCCCTGCACTGGCATTTGACTTCATTAGATAGACTGTGTCAATATGACAGTAGATATTGCCCAGTTGTAAGGATGTGTCTCAGGATAATTATAAACCATAAAATCAAGGAGCCTATGGCAAATACCTCACTAGTTTCCTTCATATTTACAATTGAAAAATTACACTTCCCCTTTCTGTCGTTGCTCTAAGGATAAATTCTCTCTCTCCACTTCATTCAATATCCTAACTTAAATGATCTTTACATATCTCACCGGTATTTTCAGTTAATTACAGCAAAATTTTATATATCATATATATAAAAAAGGAAAAATTGTTCGCGAATTCTGAAGTGAATGAAGAAATTCTTTTTAAAATTCGTAAAAAAGAAAAACTGGCGCATAATATACAAACGAATCCGGATTGTCTCTATGCATTTACAATATTCTGTATCCATTTACAATTTACTTCGAGCATGTAATTTTTTTGGATAATTTGTATTTGTTCATTTTTAATCTATTATATTATATTTTGCAAGTAATTATCGGGTTTAACTTTTTAACAGATGGTGAATTAAGAATCTTCACTGAAAATTATGGGATCGAAAAGAGCTCATGATCACACAACCTATTTTCTACTTTTTACTCGCCAATTTTCAATCGTTATCTTGGCAATGGGTTGGTGCAAAAAGCCTTTCTAGAATGGGATACTCGTGAATTGTCGTCTGTTCAAACATTTGACCTCACCACTTGTGCTTGTAGTCCAGTGGTGAACTATTGCTCTTAAAGTCAAACATGACTATGAGAGTAATGATTCGATTCTCCATAAACTCAACATCCCTCAATTAAATATAATTGTGTGGAGATTACTTGTAACCTTTTTTCTCCCTTGCGAAATGCGAGTGGAGTGGAGACATCCTTCCTCTGTGAGGAGTATTTGACTAGGCATATACTTCATAAAATAAAAATGTAATAATGTAAGTCTTATATTATATATCTGATTGTAAATATCAATACAATGCTTGTAACCTCTTTCTCCCTTGTGAAATGCGAGTGGAGTGGAGACATCCTTCCTCTGTGAGGAGTATTTGACTAGGCATATATTTCATAGAATAAAAATGTAATAATGTAAGTCTCATATCATATATCCGATCGAATATCAATACAACGATGATCGCTATCATAACAGTTGTAAATATTTGTATAATACAGTAACCAGATGCTTAATCAGTACAAAAAAAAAATTGACCTCCTCTATAAAATCTGCGGCTCTTCAATTCTTTTTTTTTTTTTTTTAATTTTTTAATGTTTCATTCAACTTCCCTCTCAAGGAGGATATGGTAATTTTAAATTTGTAGAATTCAACTTGCATATGGTTGCTGGAGATATAAAGTGAGTGCTCTTCTATTCTATGACAAACACTCAAAGCATAATCATACATTTACACAAATTTTTATCGAGAGGTATGAGTAAATGGGCTCAATTATTTAGACAAGGTATTACACTAGAGTTGGCGTAGGGGTCTCGAAAAAAATTTAATTTATTGTAATACTAATAGATTTGTAAATGTAATTAAAAGTTGTATGTCTATTTGGATCATTTAGCATATTCTTACAAAAATTCTAAGTCGATTGTGATTAAAAGAAGTGTAGAATAGTGAATGTCATATCATTCTTTTGTCGCCAGCGAATAGGGATGGTCAAAATTAACATTTTTGGATTAATTTCCCCTTTCTACAATAAAAAATGATTTAATCTAGCAAGAAGAATCAAGCACATTGAAAATCAACCCCCACTGATTTTGATTGGTGGCCAATCTTGTATGGGAGTTGATTAATTGCACAAAGACTTCCATGTCGCCAAGGGAAAGAATAGTCAAAACTGAAAAGCAACAGTTAAACACCAAACTATGCCACTCGGGTCCACTCATTTAAATCCTCTATGTACACAAACTGTAAACCAATACCAGAATTCAGTAGATCTATGGCTTCATTTGAGATTGAGGTGATATAATTTTTAAATTATAGTTATTATAAAAAATTATAATTATAAAATAAATATTAATAATATATAGTAAATATAGAATTTAAATAATAATTTTGATAAAATTATTAAAGATATAATAGATTTTCTAATATACAAGTAAAAATTTATAGTAATATAGCTTCCGAGTTACAGTAGTTAGTGTTTATCAAATACTTTAGTACTGTAGCTTAAAAGTTATAACTGCTCAATCTCAATCCCAGACGCACCCTATGTATGGGTGGGTCTAAATTGCGTGTAATATAATTTACGCCTTCTCACAGTAATAGTATCATGCTGTGAGAAGACACAAGTTACGTTAAACATAACTTAACGTCTGCCTCTATATATGTGTGTGTGTGTGTGTGTGTGTGTGTGGCATAGGGTTATTTACTTAAAAAAAATTATTTTACGTAATTTTATTTTAAAAAATTTATTTATTATAAAAATACATTTGATGTGAATTATAGGAATAGTTTTTCAATTAAATAACTTAGGTGGTTGCTTAGGAGTTAGGACCCATTATATATTAAGGCTCTAAATTTTTGTTGAACGTATTATTTTATTCTGAAAAAATATAAAGTTGTATATTATAGCTAACTCAATAATATATATATATATATATATATATATATATATATATATATATTAATTTTGAATTTATTGTTGCTTTATAATTATCTTCCCTAAATAAACCATCAAAATCCCTACAAAAGTCTCTCCAATGAAAAGCTTATGTTTATTACCTTATCCATTAGCATATTTTCCTCCTAAAATAAGGAGATGAAGTGCATTACTTAAGGAGGGAAAAAAAAAATCAACGATTTTTCCTATTTTCATAGTTAATAGTAATTGCTCATAAATCATATCATCAAAATTAATTTGTAATTTCATCGCATCTCAAATTTTCATGTTTTATCTTTAGATGCTCTTCTTAATTACTTGTGTCATTTATTTTTTGTATTTTTTTGAAATTATTCTTGTTTTTGTAGGCTTTTGTTTCTATTTTTCTTGAATAATTGTATGCTTTTTTTGAAAAAAAATATCTATTAGAAAATTAATGTTTATCAAGATTGAAAAAAATATAAAATTATAGAGAAGTTAGTTCAATTTCAAAAAGTAGTTCTTGATGAGTTTTAGTTAAATAGAGTAATATAGATAGGAACTTGTGGTAGTTAAATGCAGAGAAATAATATCAGATTTTATTTCCATAGAAATATCGGAAATTTGAAAATGACATAATAAAAACATTCTTAATTTGGTACTAATTAAAATTATATCCTGATCTGATTATGTTTTAATAAATAATTTATCTGTTAATTGATAGTTACATAAAAATAAAACATCTGCAGGCATTTATTAGCTTTTAAATAAAGTGCAGATGAAAATCTTTAAAATATAATATATCTTGAGAGGATCTTATTCCTTTCATTATAGATTTATTTCTTTATTTTAAAATCTATTTAGCAACATTGAAGCATTTATTTCACTTTGAAATAATACAAATATGTTTTGGGTGAGGCTATTTGCATTCTTAAAATTACTTAAATACTCTAAATTTAGTAAAATTAATTATTACAAAAAATACTCATGATATAATTTACTATTGAGGATAATATATAATGAGTAAATACAAATACTGTAGCACACTTATTTAACTAATGATTCTCCTACTGAAATTTTATTTTCAACATCTTAACAATAATAAGTTGAGCAATATTTACAAAAACCAAATCAATATTTTTGGGAGATTTTAATCTACAATTTTTATTGTTCAATATAAAAGCAAATGTTCATGTTAAAATATTTTTGGTAATGTTTTTAAATAATAAATAAACTTGTCTGTGTCACATTATGAAAAATGAGTTTGAAGTTGTAATTTCCTTTTTTCTTTAGGTTCAGAAAATGAATTAAAACCTTATGAATTTGTTTGTATATGGATAAATTAATAATAAGTACTTGAAGCTTTTTGAAAAAAAAAAATTGATAACATTTTATTCTTATTCTTTATTTTTTTTATTTTAGTTTTGGGTGAAGTAAATACAAAAGTAGATAAAGAAAATTAATTATAAATAGTTATCTTTTTGTGAGTTTAGATAAGATAATTAATTATAAATAGTTATTTTTTGTGAGTTGAGGATTTTATTAAATATATATTTGATAAGGATTATTTTAGTATTTAAAAGTGTACAAAGTAAAATCTAATTTTTAAGTTTAATTGATGGGTATGTAGAGTAAAGTGTCAAAATAATTTTAGAGTTTAGAGGCTACCGATATGTTTTAGTAAATTGCCGCTTTTAATAGTGCGAAGGTGTTAAATCAAACAAAATGAAATCTGTTTTATACAATTGCTGTCTCCAACAAAATTATTAAATGAGAATTCATGTCTAAAAAAATTTGGGACACTGCCATATGAGTGAACTCCAGGTTAATGTCAACGTTTATAGGATCATAATAATCGATTGTAACCTTAGCACAATAATGAATATTTTTATGTCTGTGAAGCAAAGTATAGATCACAATACCCAACACACAGAAAAACTAATATAAAGGATTCAAAAAGAGCCAAAGAACACTGACTAGGCCTGTAAGCTTTCATACAGCAGATGCTTTGCACTGGAAGCCAAAAAGCCAAGAAAATAAGAATCATCAAAGGTGCAAAAGCTTCTCTGCCACAGCTTGTAAAAATTCACGCCAGCCTTTGCCTCAAAAACCCTTCTCCCATGCAACCATTCTTGTCCTCTCGGGCTTCAGTGCTTTCGATCTTTGACACCTCTTCCGCCATTGAATCACTCGTTGTTGCTCTCTTCCAATGGCTAAAACATGTTGATGAGATTGATCCTGCAGCAGATGCGGAGCAATCTGCGCATTGGGAATCTTGTGCCTCATTTGCTGATGCAAAAGGGTGAGGCGAGAGAGTTCCTCAAGTTGGAGGTACGGCAACTGGGGTACACTCTACTGATAATACTCTCAATTACAATCAATGGGCACAAAAGAAAATCCGATTTCAAATCGGAGACCCATAGGTAAGTTGATGCTTGTATCACGAAGTAACTATTCATTTGTTTGGAAACGGAACTGTTCTCGTGCTTCTAGCATTACTGCAGTGTTCAACTATGCATCAGGCAAGACTCCAGTGCTAGGTGAACAAAGATGCTTACACAAACTGCAGCACAGAACATCCTGTCGCAAGATACACCGATGGCCACACCGTCTCTACCTTCAAACAACCAAGCCCATTAAACTCATCAGCGGCAGCAAAGACAACTGTGTCAACAACGAAAAGCTAGAGGTGATCGTCTTGGCTGACAGGCAACCGCCATTCAAACACAGCTGAATGGAGCCATCTTCTCCGCCTCTCACCTTCAGAGATGTAGTCAGCTCCCGCCCCTGCTGGTGAATATTCTCGCCTGAAGGAACTGTTGAGGTTAACCTAACTCCAGCTCCTGAACTAAAAAAGCCTTTGCTGCTTCTTACATTCGTTAGTCTCGCCAGTACCATTGGGCATTTGCTGCTCCATCTCTTCTCCTAGCATTTTAATCTAACTGAAGATTGATTATTAGCTTGTTTACACATGGTGACTTCTGGGTCTGATCTATTGTTTCTTGTATTTTTTAATTTCATTTTTTTTTTGCCTCTATATTTGCTAATGATTTTCCTGAATAATATGTTTGTAAAATTTGTTATGTTATGTTATGGAGGAATAATGGAATGTAAACCATGGGTTTAAAAATACAAGATGGGCTTGGTTTCTACCATTCTGATGCTTGGAATTGTGCATAAAAGTAATGTCAGTTGGATGTCCACATAACTTGGGAGGAAATAAATGAACTTGCACTTAGAATACTCCATTTGTGGCATAATACTACAAATATAATACCAACTTTCTTCTCTATCCCTCAACTGTTACAAACTGAAAAGGAAAAAAATGATCTTGACAAAAAAAGAATGAGATGACAGAAAGAGAATGCAGTACAAATAGCAGATCTTTTTTAGTAAATAAAAAAACATAAGTGATGTTATGTGGCTTTCCATTTGCAAGATCCTGTGTAAAATAAATTGTAGTCATTCCTCCGTGCAATTATTCTCATTTTTTGTTGAAAGAGAGTAAAATAAATAAAAGGAGTATATACAAGCATGTAATTAAAAGCTATTAAAACTCTTAAAATGATTGTGTTACTGACAAAAGCAATTAGAAATGAGAAATCAGACTTCTTGTGCCTCATTGCATCTGAAGATGGGGGTACATTACAATTGTTTTGACAGATATATGGTCCTCACTATAAATGTAGTAAGATTCCTAGAAATTTCACTCTGTATCAAAATTCTTGCCTATTTCTAACCCCAGTCTCATTGAATTATGCAAAATTGCATCCAAAAATCGCAACCTGAAACCATTGAAAGGACTATTATCTGGTTAATAATGCATCAACAGAATTGCTACATAAAAAGAGCCAGAACCGCAAAATACTGACCGTGGAAAACACCCCAATAAAAGCACAGACATTGGTGATGAAGTGTGAAAATGATTTTGAAGATCTGTTATCATGTAACCTGTTTTAGGAAGGAAAATAAAGAAAACTTATAAAATATAAAAAGGAAAGCAGGGCGTTAATTTCGTTTTTGAAAGAAAAACAAGCATAGTTGGCTAATAAATATCTGGGAATGGGATCTGTTACCTCGACCTGCATGGGAGAGGGAGCTCAAAATGGAACACTGGCTGGCCAGTATATATATCACTTTGAGCCCGAGACTGCATGGGCTGTGTATCTGTGCTCCTCAAGTAGCTAATGTTCTGGGAATATCTTCTGATTATCACTCGGTTTTAACTATTTTGAAGATAATGCCCTCATCTGCAAATCAACAGCCACAAAAAGCGTATCGCCTGGTGGTTCAACAAAAGAGATTTTCTAAATTGCAAAAAAATCATTGCTCTTTAAAAATTTAAAGCACTACTAAGGCAATGATTTAAGGAGTTTCTCCTTAGTGTCATCCCAAGGCAAGAAAAATCATTCTTGAGCTTATCCAATCAAATGGACATCTATTAAGAATTAAAGGGCTATGTAACTTTGGTCCAGCCCGACGAATAAAATGCAACAGGATGATCATCACTGGATTTCTGGGGCATCACAACTTCCTCTCTTCCCATCTTCTTGTTCGCCCTGCTGGCCTCACTAATTTTCAGTTTTACACTCAAAAGGTTGTCAATAATCATTATGTTACCAAAAGACAGAAATAAAAGGTCAAGGTCATATAAATAGATTTCACTGATGAATAAAGTACCAGAATGAAATATATTCTATCTATCTCTATGTGCTTAATAATCAGATGTATGGAATAATCTATACCCTTAGTGTCAAAATGTGGGGCTCAAATATAAATAAAAACTGCAATATCTACATACTCAATCCTGCTGCATTAGTATTTCATAAACAAAGCAACTATAAATAACAAGAAGATACAAAAGTTACAGACTTACAGTAACATTTGCTCCTACTTCCTGGAAGGATTAATGAATGATCTCACCATTCAGCCTGTCGGTTTCTACCAAGATATGTAGATTGACCGCTGAACATCACTCATCAATTTAGGGATGTGGGGAAGCCCACCAAATGGAGAGATGGGAGGACACCTGTGTGACATTCATTCAGAAGTATCAACGAATGGGCCTGAACGAGCTGGAGATGATAAGATTACTGGAACTCTGGAGGACAACATAGCTGAAATTAAACACCTGAGAAATATGCTATCAAACAGCAGAACACCTCCGGTCAAAGTAATAATATATCTCAAATGCACATTTTAATAACTCATTAACTTCCTCTATCATTCAGTTTTGCAGTCAGCTTACATAACAGGACTTAAAAAGCAAGAGGAGCTAATTGATAAATAATAAACTTTGTCCTATGCTGTCACATTAATATACATTCTTAGGATATTTTACTTTCTTTCACGTACATATCCTTCAATTCTGCATCCTCCTGCCTTGGTGCTGGTCTTAACATTTTCAGCAGTATTTTATGTTTACCATCCAATGCTACTCTTATGAGATTCTCCAGAGGAATAGTGCAACTAATTTACAGCCTGCAAGGGACAAAATCTTCAAATCAGCCTGCGTCTCCTGTACCTAAATATATGAGACAAGATTTCAATTTGAAAATGCCCACCTTAACTAGGCTATCTGTATCTCTATCTCCATAATAGGATCTATGATCATGGTGTCCGGTGGATCGTCTCTGCTCGAAGTGTTAAGTTAGTAAAATGCTTTAGGTAAAAAGAACTATAAAAGTAAGTAGAGTAGTTTAAGAAATAACTGCATGAAAAGCATATAAACTTAAAAATACTAGACAAAAGTAGAAAGTATAATGAAATCCACAGTATTTAAATTCCTGGATTTTCTTTCCTTTTTTCTCTCTCTTCCTACACATATTTTCTTAAGTCTTGGTTTGGAAATGAGAAAATCAAAAAAGTATTAAAATTATGAGAGAGAAAGAGATTCAAATTATATAGTCCTGCCACATTAGGTAGAAGAGATGCACTTTTCACAAAGCCTAATGGCAATATAAATGCGCAAAGACAAGCATATTATAATAATAATAAAAATCTATTTTAATCATGTCCACATATGCAAAATGATAGTGTTTAGAACATAATTTTAGCACATAAACATGAAAAAGGCAAAGTCAGAGAAACTAAAATTATATGATATTCTGATGACAAATGAAAAGGATTCAGAGTTTCACACTTATTTCTTGAGAAAAAAAAGAAAAAAGATTAAAGTTTCTTATATATTATAGTTTTAGATTTAGTCACTTAAGCATGGTATAAAATTTTTATCAATAGAAACAGTAAAAGAAACATAGATAAAAGGCATGGTATAAAATTGTTAATAATAGAAACAGTAAAAGGTATAGATAAAAAGGAATGTGGAAAATATGTCATTTACCTAACATCACTTCCTATGGAATATGCGAATAGATGGATACGCTGTATGAGATGCCTGAACATTCATTATGGACTGAATATCACAACAAAAGTGATGAGCTAGAAAATCAACTGAAAGTGAGAGAACATTAATCTAGGAATTACCTCCTACACAACTCACTTCTTCAGTGCAATCAACTTTTGCCAAAAGAATACGCTCCATCCATTTCGGGACTACACTGTAAAAGCAAACATGAATAAAAATCCTTAAAGCATGGTATAAAATGGGTTTGCTAAGCTTATTAATTGAATGAGGGAAGGAGATTTACTATTTACAACATTTATCTACGGAAAAGAATTAAGGAGGGAAAAAACCTTTCTCATTATTTTGGCCAGTTTTCTCCTATGATGGTTTCCCAAGAAGAAGAAATAGTGAGGCAAATATAAAGAGAGAGAGAGAGAGAAATTATTAACAGCACTGGCATGAGGAAGTCTAATAATACAGTCAAACAAACAAAAGAAAACCCAGTTGATTGTATAATGCTATGGAGTTCAATACAAACACACACACACACACAGAGACCAATGGAGTTAACCAAAGTAATGAAGGAATTTCCCAGCATATGTCAGTGGACACAATAGGAGCAAATTGAGTTAATCAACTTAACATGTGCACAAGGAGCAGGCACAAACATGACATCCAAGTGAATAAATCAAAATACTGCATCTGCAATTACATCAACACAAACATGAGGGTATAGTAGATCCAATAAGGTAAATCCAGACAACAATGATAAAAAGCAAACAAGATAAAATTTGAGAAATAAAAGGTGAAAATAAAATACTTGTGCGTTTTACTCTCCAGAGTACCATGATATAAATTGAGAGCTAAATAGGATAATTGAAAGGAAATATAAAACATACTGTAAATAAGGCACTGTTGCAATTGCCATAGCAGAGAAATATTGTAATCACAGAATTGAAAATAAAATTATAAGCTGTGCTTCTGAGAAGGCTCAATGATTTCATGTGAATAATTATCAAAATTATTGGCAATTAGTATGAGAACCTCAACAGAATCATCACCAGCTTCCATGCCTTGGCCAATGTATATCAGGTACTGATGGAATCTGTGAAACCAGTGGGTCTTAAATCAGGTCCTATAGAAAACTCAAGTAATAGTTTTTGTTATATTTAATTCATTCTGCAAAACAAAAATGCACAATATCAGGCTAGTTCCGTAACATTATAGAAAATTAAAGACTAATCTAAGATCAGTAGCTTTAATGGAGAATAAAAGACAGTAGGGCTGGGCTGCTTCTCTTTCCATTCTTTCCAGCTGAAGAAAGAGAGAAAAGAAAGAACAACCTTGGATATGCAATTTCCTTTTGAATGGCTTGGCACATTTATAATAATAACGGAAGTAGGAGTCTAGGGTTCCAGCGAAGGGAAGTGAAATACCCTATTCCTGGGTAGAGACTGATATCGAATTTTATTTTCTAAAATACAGAAAGATCCTATTGTGTGCTCCATTCTGCAAATTGGCAGCTATTATTACCAAAACCTTTTTTAGGAAGAGTCCAGAAACCTGTAGGATGGTAAAGGAACCCTGCAGCAATTTAACTTTGACTAACGGGAAATTTCTTGTTCTAACCTAAAGGAACTAACAGAAATGCCTCTGTTTCCTAAACTACAGAGAGAATGCCTTTGGCCACTAACTATCAAGACATCTATTGCAAGTGAGTAAATCTCCATGCATCTTTCAGTAATAAAATTTCTACGCTAACTCCTTGGTAAATCAAGGACAATTGGAGGATTGTTTTAAACTTTCTAGTATCTATAAATCCTTGAATCACAACCTTTCTTTAAAAGATTAATATTTCTAATAACTATCATTGATGTAATCTTCTCAATCTCAAACTCAGTCTTATTTATGAGTGTTAGATAACTTTCACTTCCAAAATTTTCTAGAATTAAATAAATAACAGCATCTAATACGTAAATTTAATTAAAAGTTAAATCCAGAAGTATAGGTTTGTTTTTCTACAAGAAAAAGAAAATGTAGAGAGTTAATTAGAAGACCAAGACTTACAGTTCCTGTAAATACGCCACCTACGCTCATTGATGCAACTACATGATAGTGAGGGAAAACCGCAGCTGATGTTTAAACATTATGAACTTAACTACGAAAGATGAAGAAAGTTATGAATGTGGTTTGTACACCACTTGAAAGTACTTAAAACCAGATGAAAATATTTATCGAACTGATATTTCATTAAACTCTACCCCATATTAAATCCACGCGCGCAAGAAGTCCCCATCAGGTACTCTGTCACAATGACAGCTGTAGAGGTGGTCAATGTTAAATAATTATTTAGTTCCTAAAAATAAAAGCCATTACTATATACAAAGCAAATTGATAAGATCAATAATTACCAAAGAAACAACAGGTGTAGAGAATGTTGCCAGAGCAGAATTGGCAGATAACCAACAAAAAGAGCCAAAGAACTAAAACAATGAAAAGCCAAATAGAACTCCATGAAGCATCATGTTACACAACAACCTAGGCGGAGATAATATACACTGAATATGCAAATGCACCCATGATATCCAAAAAAGAGTGCTACTATGCAAGCAGCAACTTACCATTCCAAATAAACAACATAGAAAGGGCTGCTATTATGGATAATCCTGCATCAGATAGTGATGCCTCTGTAAATCCCTTGAAATTTCTCCTGCAAACAGAAAAGAAATAAGTAAATAATATAAACCCCTGTGATTTAATCCATGTGATTTACTAATACAGCCAATGCAAAAAGATTTCTTTGCTCCAGTACTGATTTAAATAAAAAGATACCTATGGATTTATAAATTACATAGAATCACCAACTTTCAAGTAATGGATGGATTTAATTATAAACATTAGCAACAAGTAAAAGTTAGCCACTGACAAAGAGCAATCAAAATCCACTGTTACAAACAGCAACATGAAAGCAAGTAGTTTCAAAGCTTGAGTTGAAATTTAAATATTATAATATTTTTAATTCACATACATTACACATTTATAATACTAATAAAAGCTCGAACATAATTGCTGTCCTTACAGTCAAATAATTAATTTTTATTCTTTCTTTAAAAATGCATCAAAATCCATACATTGTAAGTATAATGAAGAACATAACTATTAGTATTAGAATTTTAATTCAGCTGATCTTACTAATAATAATAAAACGAAATACCGAGACTCAACCATAATTTCTTAAGGCTTAAAGAAAATAAAATCATAGTTCAATATTTTCGAAATTCAAGATGCTGTAGAACAAATTTGGTAATTAAAATATTAAAAATTTTCAAAAGAGCTTGTGTTGATTGATCGATAAAAGGCGGAATGAATATAAGAAGAAAATGGATCTGATTCTGACCTGTAAAAATCGACGGATTTGATCTTGCTGACGAAATCATGACCCGCCTCTTGTCTGCGAAAATCAGATTTCATGCTTCCGGTGAGAAATGAAGGCATACTTATAGATCTGTAGTTCACTCCGAATAGGCCGCGTTTTTAACCGGGTGCGGCTGGTTATGCTTTCCCCGTGAGAAACGGGGTCCAAGCAAAATAAGAAATGTAAATTTGGTGTGATGCGAGAAAAGATTGTATAACAGTCGATGCGCACGTTTATCAACTTGTCATGAATTTCTGGCTGCCGATTTTTAGACTTTCCGCGGGAAGTAATCCTTCTCGCGTAAAAGGAAATTAGTAAAAATCGTCGAATCGATGAGGAAAAAATCTCAATGCTTTGCTTTTAATGCTAAGTTTTGAAGTAAATAAATATAGTTCATTTTAATTTGTTATTTATGCAATGCAAAATGATATCAGTTCTCTTTTTTTTTTAAAAAATCGTTAGCAGTTTGGGGAGGTGCATGACTTGACGTGCCTTATCATTTTCAAATTAGGCCTTATTTTAAATTATATTTAAAGAGGGCGATTCATTGGGATGCAAAGCATTACCAATACGACGTCGTTTCAACTGTCCTCAGCAAAAATAATTACTGTACTGCTTCGTCATCACTCATCGTAATCATCATCAACGATCAACACCTCGAAATTCAGAGAATTAATTTACCAATTCAGCAAAGATCAGCAGCTCGCATAATGCTAAGAGCTCTCTTAAACGACTCGTTGTTTCCACATCGCCATCCACTTCTCGATCCGTGCCATTATCTTATCGGCTCAAGCTCAGCGCCTAACCCTTTTTTCTTTTAATAGATAAATAACAGTTTTGACTGGCTGAACTTATTGAACTGAAAGTATTTATTAATTTTCAGTTGCGGTTTTTATTTATGCAATTTTATAATGTTGAAAACAGATTAGTACGCGGTACTAGGCGAGCAAGGAAAACGGTCTCCATCAAAGTCACAATCGCTGGAGTGCAGTAGAGGTTGCAAAGCGCGCTTGAGTACGACAATTCAGTATCCATGTTATTGGCCGGGTCGGGTCCTTCATTTTAATGAAGCTGTTAAATTATGCTGTTTTCCTCACCCTTCAATCTCCCAGGTATTTGATTAGCTATTTTGTCATTATTATTCTTTTGTTTTTAAGATTAATTTTGTAATGATTGTATCTGGCTCTCGTATTACTTTCAATTATCAAAGCAGTTTAAATACACTATGAGTATACTACAGCTTACACTTGCTTCTGTAATTTTTGGAAGAAGTTCTGCAAAAGACGTACTAATCTTGCAGCGGCGATAGATTAAAAGCTACAACATGTCATTCCTTAACATACCCTTAGTTGTATATTCTCACATTCCTTTGCAGAAAAGGTGAATGAACAACAGCAGGAAATGGCATTTTTAAATTGTCAAGCAATGGGGGTGTGTTTCTATGGTAGGTACAGCTGATTCAGATAAATTTTGAGAAGGACTTATTGCTGAACTCAGCCAAAACTAGTCCATATGGGATTCAGCAGAGAGAAAATACTTATACAATTTCTCCTAGGCCTAGGGTTCATTCAAACATACTCTTCGTGCAGCTGCACTTGATGTTTTCCAATTACTGAGGTTATTGAAATTTGGTTCTAGTCATCTGGTTGTGTGTTTTGCTTCTCTCTGTTTTGTTTTAAGAAGTTGCAATGACCACCCCCAGTGTTTGTGGATGTTATCTATTTCTAGGTTACTTCTTTCTCCTATTTGATGGAGCGTATGGTCTCTGAAATTCATTAGACCATTCAAGTCAATTATTAATCATATTTGAGCCTTGCTGGCTTTTTTCTGCTTAAGTTTACAAGTCAAGTGTTTCCTTCAACAAGCTTTCTGAGTGGAGCCTTAGTTTCAAATCTGAATATTGATATGATCTGAAGTGCAAGCTTTTACTTTATGTTGCAGGCCAATTTACGCTGGAAATGCGCTGTGTAAGAAGTTCGACACTGGTGCCAACTTTTGTATGTTGGACTGTCAGAAAGGCTACATCTCCTAATGCCCAAGAGTTCAGAAGCTGAATCAAGGTCTAATGGGGCTTCTATTTCAGGTTGGATCTTCCCTCAGCTTTAGATGAAGGTCTGTTTACCTTCTTTCTTGCAGTTATAATTGTATATACATTTAAATACACTTTGAATGCCTATTAACAAAAGGAATTAGTGAGCATTTTGTCCTTTTCTATTGTTCTCTTGGAAATTTTAATTCTATTGTTTTTGGTAATTCTAGCTGATTTGATTATTTAATATAAATCTACTGAATAGTCTCTGAATCTGCTAATAAGTGATAATACATTTATAAAATCTAATGCAGATTCTATTGGAAAATCTAGATATGTGAAGCATGTCCCAGGATGCAGAACGCTCTGATCTTGGAAGTGCAATGATTGTACCCACTGGGACGAGGTTTGAAAAGGTTGAGAACTTCAAATGATAGAAAAGATTATGGAGTGAAACTTGGGGCAGCAGGGTGAATTTAATTGGTGTTATGGAGAGCTTCTTTACTGCTGTCTCACATAATCTTATAGAAAAGCGATTTCACATTTTTAATTCGTTTAGTGTTTTGCTTCTGATCAAACATAGCCTCTGATCATAAAATTAAAATTAAGATTTTGTCTCAGATCAAGTACAACTCATTTTTATGAAGAAGTAATTTCCATAATTATAACTCACTCTAAATAACTATGGATCTGTCCTGTGAGCAAGAAAGTCTCTGCCTAGAAAGCTGTTGGTTTATATTTTTCTAATTTTAATTTTCTTCTATAAATAGATTATTTTATGTCATCATATCAAGATGGCTTTTGATCTCTTTTCATTCATAGTCAAGCAACTGATTTTACCTCTTTATAGGCTGGGGCTACTAGCATGTAGTTGATGCTGGATTTATTCCCAATGATCTACAGGTAAGATTTTTGTTGGATTCTTCCTAAAGGTGTATCTACCACTTACATGGCATTTTATTCGTAGATAAACTCTTAATTCAGCCTGCTTAGTCATGAGAAGTTTTATTTTCCTCTGTTCTCCCAGGATGGAAAATAACTTGAATAATAATATAATAATCTAGTAGATTACTATTATGAGGTTTAATTTTACACAAATCCTTCTCCTCCTCATGGAACTGTTGCAAACGTAACTAAGAGAATGAGAAGCAATAAATGCTGAGTGTTCGTTTTCCATGTCTGAATAAGGCTAGCCTCCCTCATGATGGTATCATAACAATTCATTCACATTCAACGAGGATCTGAAGTATCTCTGGATGCCGATTATTGAACAAATTAGTTGGCATTTTTGCAAGTTTGCGCTTATGCTGATAGTGTATATAAATTGCTTTGCTTGTAAGATTCGGTCAAACCGTGGAAACATTGTTACTCCAGTGTATATAGCTTTGCGTTATGAGCTATCTAAACATTTAGCTCATGAGAGATTCTAAAGTCATTGTTGCCGTGAATAAAGATGTAGACGCGTACCAATTTTCCAGGTTAACATTTAAAACTTTCTGTCTTCTTCTACCACTTTGTCTCTGGGGTCCTTATGGTATGTTATTCTTGTCAACTGCATTATAGTTTTTACCTCTGGATTGGCAGGTAGCTGACTATGGACTCATTAAGCGATCTTTGAAGTGGATTCCGGATGCTAGAAAAGTTCCTGAGAAAATAGATGTGTGCGCTCAAATTCAGGTCCAATTGCTAAAACAATAAGTGAGCAAAAGAAATAATACACTGCTGATTTTTTTTTAATAATTTCGGGGGTGAGATAGAAAAGTTATAGGTGTAAATATGCTGGCTCATTGATTGTAATGAAAAAACAAAAATTAACTCTACTGTTGGGCCCCCTCGAATGCCACATTTTCTGGCTACACAAAGTAAGTTCTAACGTATGTCTCGGGCCATGTTCATGCATGTTTGGTATGCATTTTTAAATGTATGCATTTGATGACTAAAAATTGGGCGTAAGAGGGAGGGTAAGGCTGTTGCTTAAATGACTCATTTAATTTTGCAAGCAAATCGTCCTCCAATAATGCAAATCTAAAATGGCAACTGGGCATTTAAAATAAATTTTGAATGAATATATAAAGTCTCTCTCAAATTAATTCTACACCACCAATATGCTGCTCTAAATAGGTGTTAGAAGGCCCCAACAAAGCCGAATATTTGGGGGTGGGGCGGAGAGGGAGTTGGGAATATTAAGAATCAAGTTTAAAATAAGGGCTACAACAAGTAGTGTGGCATGCAGCCTTTAATGTCAGTCATGAGTGAGCTGCTAGTAGTTGAGAATTGCATAATTATGATCAAGAGAAAAGAACTCAAATTCTGGTGGATAGAACCGAAAAATAATGAAATGTTAAACGGATTTCTACTGGACTCCACTATTCCTGCAGAAATTAAATCAGTAAATATGATCTTCAAAATGGTTTTGTTATTCAGCCGTAATTTAGCTTCAAGTTCTTAAACACTAACATGAAGAGCAAACTCTGTGGCAGTTAGTTAGATCACAATAAATTATGTTGGATAATATATTTAAAAATTCATCCATTACAACACTAATGTGTTTGTAATATTAGTTGTTGTAGTAAACAAATTGAGTTGAGTAAATCTCCTTACATAACGTATAATGAAAAAATGATAAATTTTATTACTTTTATAAAACTTATTGATTTAAAAATAGATATAGATGCGTCACACAGTAGTAAGTGCTACTTTATCATCAAAAAAAAAATATAGCTATCTCAATTTTATCATAAACTTGTCGGTACTGGTATGGTTTGTAAGTTATACATCTCTCAACATCAAACCAAATATTTCTTTGAATTAATAGGAAAAAAATAATAAATTGAAATGGTTTAGATTCACCAGCCCTCTTTTTCTTATTCTCTCTTTTAACTTTCCATCTACTATTTTTGGTCACATTTTGCAGCGGCGTGGACACTTTTTCCTGATTGCATTCGGCCTGTCGGGCAGAAGAAGCTATTTTGGTGCGCGGTGATATGGAGATAGATGACAAGAGAACGGAGACAGATATATACGAAGAGAAGGAGCTGAAAAAAAAAAAAAAGAGCAATGACAAAGAGGCTTATTGCATAAAAATAAAACACTGAAGTAGATCAATTAAGACATAATCTACAAAAACTTGACAAGTTAAATATTCAATAATTGAAATGATGAACATAAAATTGATTAAAAATTTGAGTGGTAAATGGACTTGATCGAAACATGGTAAAAATATTGTGTTTTTTTTCTACATGCAAAATGAGAGGGGAAAATTAGCTGACATACCTTTAACAGTTATATAAGTGGGAATGATAAATAAGCATCTTGAATAGTAATAATTGCCCCTTTATAAGCCACTGATGGCCTCTGCCAAAGAAGGCAAAAAGGGCTAGGCTCTTCTTTCGTAAATACAGCAGGCTACTTCAAAGTAAAATGAAAGGTCTTTTGGTGATCATAAACTGCGTGCACAATCATTGTTATTATTTCATCTATAGGCTAATAATTACATTCATACTCGTACTCGGTAAATTTGGTCATCTTCCATTTTTCATTCTTTGGTTTTGGGCAGTCTTGAATCTGGTCATCCTGAAACAGTCTCGACTCAACTAATTTGTCCCTGAAAACCCTGATCTTAATGCTTCAAATTGAGTCAATTGAAAGGTAGGATGACCAAAATCCAAATTCAGCCTTTTGATTCTTATTAAAAATGACTGTTTGAAAACTACAGACAAGCTCATGCAGATTTTCTTTGTTTTGTTTTATACTAGAACTGTTTGGGTTTAGGATGTTAATTGGCTCAGCGAGTAAAATCTCTAGGGTTGATATAAGTGGTTCGAAAATTCAAATGATGCTCAGGGCTGAGGAGAGAATGCTAAAATACAAAGACACTTTTGCATGGTTTCAGAAAGAAGTACAAGACGAAAAAAATAATGGCATTAATTATATACAAAAAGTATTCTCCCAGCTCATGCATTCACATTCCTAAGGAAATGAATTATTATAATGATAGATTGATAAGAGGAGAGTGACATAGAATATTCACATTAATTAGATGATGAAATTAATCAGCCTAGATAATCAACTATACAGGCAAAGGAACTAAGCAAAGACCACTCTTCTGAGTTCTGTTTCAATATCTCTTCCATTAATGGAAACCATCTCCACTTCTGTCTTTACCTGATGAGCTGATGATGAGCTTCTGTTCTCCTGCATATATGTAATAATTAAAAACCCAGAGGCACTGACGTTAGTTTTCTTGATTTATTATAACAATACTAAATGGAAATCCAAATCATCATCAACTACAGCAACTACTTTCGTTTTTTTCTTCTTGAAACTGAACCTATCACATCTTTTTTCCTGAGAGGACCCCATAGCTTGTGCGTTACCAGCAACTTGATTATAATTGGCAGTCGAGAAAGCAGCATCTGAAATCAAAGAGCTTTCAAGAAGAGAAGAGAAGGAGCCGTTTTCAGTGTTTTGTCGGTTAAAGAAATCATCAAAGTACATGGTCCATCCACTCTCTTCATGATCACCATCACTCATTGTTCTTTCATTGTTGGAAGAAGAAATAACTTTGCTCTGGGAATTGTTTATAGAATTCATAGAGTTATGCTCCATGTAAGAAAGAACAAAATTGAAAAGAAAGCAATATTGATTGGGTATATAAGCAAGAATATTGTTTTTTAGTTTCACGAAAGTGCTTCTGAACAAGCATGTAAAGCGAGATGTCGCTCTATATAATAGAAGCTAAAGAAGCTTGGCTTTGTACGTGGGCCATGAAAAAGGAGTTGTAGGGAACTTAAATTAGAGCGTGCGGCTTTGACCTTTTGTGCAGGGGAAGCAAAGATTAAGAGATTAGATATACCAACAGAGATTTCATTTTGGCAAAATTCTTTTTGGTGGACTTGTTTATTTATTTTTTTTATCTTTCAATTCAATGTGTTGATTAAGTACCTACATATGAGTTCTTTTGGTCACTTTTCTTATATTTTCTTCTGAGGAGAAATTGAGATTCATCCATGACTAATCATAACTTTTTAGATTAATATTAATCATGTCCTCAGGTATAAGTGAGTGCTTTTCAAACACTATATTTGACCAGTCATCTGAGTTTAACTACAGAAAAATAAAGGTTAAAAAATCGAATTAGACTTTAATAACTACCTTATTTTTTTAAAAAAAATTTAAATATTACAAATAATTCTACTAAAATAATTAAAAATTTATCAGGACCATTCCTTATTAGTAGGGCAAGGAGCACAGGTCGGAAATTAGCTCGGAAATCGAAAGATACTTCCCTAAATAGAAGAAAAATTTACCGATATTTTGTCACTAGTAGGAACTGAACCCCATCACTTAATGTTAGAGGAGAAAAAATTACCAACCGAAAGATGGTTCACGGGTTCTCATAAAGAAAGTGAATTATATTATGTGGTCGAGGGTTCACTTATATTATCATATGAAGATGTTTACCATCTATGATAAGAATTTAATTTTGAAAGTAGATGGATCTTGAAGAGATGATTGAAACAATATGTCGTGAGAATTAAAAAGAAAAGAGAAGCTTGTGGACACCACTTGGCAATAAACGCCTTCGCTTTTTGGTCTGCCGTTGAAAATGAGTAGAGGCCGCCATCATTGGTGGGAATGATGTATTAAGGATAATGACTTGGATTAGAAACAAACATAAAAATATTAAGTTTTGAAGGAATTGATTAAAATATGAATCATGGGTTATGACTTTCGTTTTCAGAACCATATTTTTAATGGCTCGTTGAGTTATTGTTTGGTAATGCTCACGTTGATGTTTATTTTTTAATTGAAAAACTTGGCACCGCATTGGATGGTGGTTCCCAAAGTAAATCCACTTGAATTAAGAAAATTGGAGTTAAATTGAATTGTTATTCATAAGAGCGATTTGGTTTAACAATTAATGTTGTACGAGGTACATATATATGAGGGTTAAAAATGGGGAGTGAACCAATTGAAAATGTAAGTGATGTTAAAAAAATTAAGGAAGTTTTTCACAATTAAAGATAATATGTGAAAATTTTTGGATTGAATCTTTGCATATCTCTCTTTCAAAGACATTTTTTTTTTCTTAAAATACTATCATTATCAAACAAGTTAATATATTTTAAGAAATAAGAAGTTGTACACCATTGGCAAATCAAGTGCAAGCTCCAGTATTTTGTTTAATATGGTGACTTTTATACTATGCACCTTTGGCAAATGCCAATTTGGAACAATATTTATACAATTAATTATTAATTTAATACATGGTTAATGAAGCTTAAGCTACCTCATGCATCGTGATCAACTAGTAGGCTAAAAGTTAAAAGATTTTCATCGTAAGTTTCTTCCATGTGAAGCACACAAAAACTTCAAAATTGTCTCCATTATGGGGGTCCTTCTGCTTGTTAAATTAGTGAATGGTCATGATCATTCAATTAATGTCCGGCCCTTACCAGATGGACTTTGCCTTTTTGTATACAAACATCTTCGTCGTCATTTTTGCAATCTTTCAAATTGGCCTTCCATGTCTTTTAGCCATTCTCAGTCTCCCAAATTTTCAATCTCCCATTTTGTAGAAACCTACTTTATGTTGAGACATAAAATTAATTATCAATTAATCTCCTTTCAATTCTTTATCATCATTCTTAGTCACAGAAGATTTTGTGAAGATTTCATTTCATATTTTGTGAAATAATATAAATAATTTGTTTTTCTTTCTGAACCAAACAAATTCCTAATTCAAACTCTATTGTTAATCCTCATATTATCATATTCTTAATCAATGAAAATATTACATATTTGAGCTACGTGGGATGAGATCATAAAATTTGTGATCCCCACTTAGTTTAATTTCACTATTTTTTTAGTCTGTGAGCATATTATTAAAATCCTATTTTGTGGGCTTCAAATGGGAAAATACCTAACATGTGTGGTACCCAAATTCGAGTGATATTTATAGATGGATTAGTCAATAATTATGTTTATTAGTTTATCTGTAATTCAATTTCAATTAGAAAGAACTCGTGGAAGAGATGCATGGGTCTCATTTTCAATGACATGGGGAAGTGATCAAAATTGAAGGCACAACTTCGTGGGGTCCAATATAACATGATTTCTGGAGAAATTTTTCCAAAGTTTAGGTCGAATACTTTGTATTTCCGTATTCCAAGAAGTAATTAATCATGATTTTGGTCCTAGTTAGAGGAATGCCTCTTTCAATGTTTTGATTGTTATTATTTGTTTGGAATTACAGCTTATGCACATGGATTCTGATGCCCACGTGTGTCATTTTTGGGCTAACTTTGCACATGCCCATGCGAATAAAGTTCTTTACATATACTGACAAATTAACCTAATGTTTTTTAGAAAACTTGATTGAAAAAGAAATTAAGTTCCCAAATAGCTATAGTTATAGGATAAAACTTATCTCATTGCTCACTGCTTCACTAGTTTCTTCTTCTATTTCCTTTTCGCCGACGTTATAAGATCAGAAAGTTATAGTTTTCGGGAATCTTTTCACCATTTTAAAAATTAATGATTTCATCAAATACAATTTCTAAATCTAATTTAAAGCCTAAAAAGAATAAAAATTCAGAGGATGTTTCCTTAGTAGATATCCATGCGCCTAACATAACCCAAACTCAAGAGCTAATTTATGAGCTGAGAGTTGTCCATATCAACAATTACTCTTAGTTGATGTGATAGTCTATATCCCGACGAAATGTGCTTATGAATACTGTAAAATGGAATTTTCCCATTGACAAGGTAATGCGGGTCCTAATTACATATTTAGGGTCCGTTTGAGATTATTTTTGGAGGTTTAAAAATGATTTTAAAATCTAAAAATTCATTTTAGTGCTTGGTAAAAAAAATTAAAATCACTCTTGTCAAAATCAATATATCCAACAACCGATTTTAAAAAGTAGGAAACAGTAGAAATTTTTAGATTATGATTTTGAAAATCAATTTTATCCTTTAATATAATTTCATAAATATCCTTAAAATTATTACCTAAGCCCAAAATTATCCTTATTCAAATTGGAAACAAAATCAATATTTAATAATTTTTTATTATAATTCATCAATATAAATTATTAATATCATTTGTTGATCGAATTATTATTAAATTTGTTTCACTATATTATAAATTTAATCAATTGTTTTAAAAAAAAAATAAAAAATCAATATATTATAAATTTTATTTTTAGTAAAAATTATTATAATACACAATTAAAAATATTATATGTACAAGTTTATATATGTATATGTAAATTTTTTATCCTACACTATTATATTTTAGTCGTTTATTTTCTCTCAACAGTTAACAAAGAAATTTATTAAATGTCTATAATCTTTCAAAACTCACAAAATCTTTTGAAAATAAAATTTACCAAACACTTAACTCGATTAACTTTTCACAAATGATTATTTCTTAAAGATAATAACAACAACAATTATTTTAGAATGTACATCATTCCCAAACTCATTCTTAGTTTTGAGACCATATAGTCAATGACCTATAATTTATACTTAAAAATTAACTCATGTGTTGATGGATGGCCAAACTTACACACTTGGCTTAACAACTATTCTCAATGATGTGAGAATATCTCCGTATGTGATGGATTTTATTTCTAATTTTACTTTAAATTGAGAATGACAAAAAGATTGTTTGGTAACGTGTTCCATGAAGCCAGTTCTCCAAAAATCAAATGTCACATCCAAAATTGTTTTAGTTTCTAAGTGACAATTCTCGAGCAAGTAGTAGTACTACATACTTCAGATTCATGCTAATGGAACTGTCAATTTTCGATCACATGACCACTCTTAAATGCAGGCGAAATGGTCCCTATGTCTCAAGCACTATTTGCGCAAGAAAAGTATTGATCTGCTTGATAAACAACAAATGTATCATATTTTCGGCAGCCTGTGATCTCAATAATTTGACCAAGAAAATACACAACAGCAAGGCAACATTTTCAAATTATAAGCCAAATATCATTGTACTGTTACGTATAGGCCATGGATCAGAAGCACGCTACAGAAAATTGCTGAAAAAGACTTGCCATCATAAATATATGGTCCCATGCATATATAATAATGTAAAGCATGCACTATGCATGCAGTATTTTAACTGATCGATCGCTTGCTTTCAAATTTCAACCCATCAAGCAGATGCCAACCATTCTATTTTAGTGAATAATCTTATTCTAACATTTATCAGTATCCATGGACTGTGTCACCCTTGAAGTTTTTTTTCTAAAGAAGAATTACGAGAAAATGTTGTACCTTATGAAAACATGTGGTCTTTGTTTGATATAAGCTTGGAAAGTTAGACACTCAAGTGGTCCACTTGATTTATTTGATTATGCATAAAGATATAATTTATTGAAGGTGTTATGAAAATTAAATGATTCTGACCCAACATTTTTTATTCATACTTTCTCCAATGTTTCATCTTATGTTGGAACAAACAAATTGGGTTATTCAATTGTCCATTTTTAAATTCTTGAAAAGCTTCAAGTCCTCAAATTGTTTTTGCTTTATTTATTTGTATGCATTGTAATAAATTTAGTTTGCGTGGGATGTAATTCCGTTTACTTTAGTAATAATACAATTTTCTAAAAACTCATTAAATCCCTTAATATTTATTATCCAAAACGCTAATATAGTAAACTTTTCTATAGTCATATTATTGGAACCAATTAATTTTATTATTATTAATAGGTTATAATTTAATAGAGATTTAGTTATAAAATTATTATTTTGACTTAATTATCTTTAATGAAAGCAATGTAGAGGTAAAATATGTGCCACGTTGATAATTAAGTATAGGGTTCTTCAAATGCAATGTATAGATATAAATAAGTGTAATGCACGTGCAAGCTTAAAAGAGGCACATGTGGCTGATTTCAAAAGCAACAACAGCAGCTGCTTGCTTTGACTAAGCACATGCATGTTTCACCTGTGTGAGGAAAGAGAAGAAAAAGAAATAGGAAGAAAGAAAGGAAGAAGCCGAGAGTGGGAAATGAAGTTTAGAAGAGGAATTAAGAGGAAATATTAGTGGAAATAGAATTGTGCATTTAAATATATATTCAGTGAGTTAGGGGTAATGGATTTATGAAATTTAAGTAGTTATGATTTAATTTATCTCTTACATATAAGTTTTATACTAGTTCTAACCGTTAATTTTTTAATCCTGTATGTTAGGAGAAATTCGAGAATCCAAAAACCTACAAGAGGCCCAATGAACTGGATTGAAGCATGATCTGTGAGTGGATACTATTATTACTATTATGTATTTTGTGAAGCATTTATGTTTGATAATATGATTTAATATCATATTATGATTATATGTACGTATATTATATGTTTGATTAAGTCATGAAATCTGATTGTCAATCACCATATATGTATCCTTCCCCACACGCTCTGCGCATGCATATTAAGAGTTAGGTTACTCTACCTGCGCAATGTAGTTAAATTCTGCCGGGTATTAAGAGGGTTTTTCCCCCATTTTACTCGTGCGATAATGATTCTGGCAAGTATTCAGAGCTATTTCCCTTAGGTACTGTTTGGTCCAATTTTGTCATGTGTGTATGTAAGAATTCCATGTCTGCTGATGTATGATATTTAGTGTGGAGTTATGTCACATGATTATGTATAAGCACTAGTACAATACTTTATTATTATTATTATTATTATTATTATTATTATTATTATTATTATTATTATTATTATTAATTTTAACATATATAATTACATTCACTCACCGAGCCACTTATTTATGCCTTTTCTACCAAGATTCTGCAGGATTTCGTGCAAATTAGTTATAGTAAATTGAGGTTGGGCCACGATACACATTCTTGAATGTCTTGCATTTTGAGCACATATATGTTGCTTATGTTATATATATATAATTTTAGTGTGAGTATATATAGTGAGATATGAATTGTGCAAGTTCTAAATGTATATTTTCGGATAAGACACAAAGGTTGCTATGTGTTTATATCAAAGACCATTTTTTTTTACATATATTCATGAATTAAATTTGTACCATAAGTTTTATTTATTAGTCTGCATGATTTGTCTCGGATCCGACAAATAGGTCAGGGAGGGTCCTATGAATAAGATAGTTTAAAAAAACTAATGCATATATCTATCATCTATGTAGTATTGAGAATATCTAAAATCATCTTATTAAAAGTTTAAAAAATAAATTATTGTCCCAAACAGTTTTTTTTAAAAATTAAAAAAATAAATTTTTGTCCCAAACAATTTTTTAAAATATTTTATTCCATCTTAAATCTTTTATGTAATATAGCATATAGTTTTTGCATTATGTAGATAGTTATTACTATGTAGATGCAAGTTTTTAAGATGAGAGCTAGAAAAGTTATAACTTATCACAATTTAGAATTTATTATTATTTATAACCAGCCCAACTAAGACTAGAATTTTTGTTACTATATAAAGGTTATTTATGTATAGAATATTACTATAGAGAGGCTTTACTGTAAAATGTTGACAAAAACAAAATTAACCTAAATTTAAACCGGATCTATATTCTTTATTGTCTTATTACATAAAACTATCCTAAAATGAATTATATGTCTTCAAATCTTAAAATTAAATGAAAACAAATTGTCTTGTCTATTTTTTCTACAATGAGTAAATAGTGACGTGGTTCTATTCTTTATTGTTTCAAATGTGACAAAAATGCTAATTTTTGTCATTAAATCCCTTATAAATATAGTAAATCTTTTTATAGTCGTATTATTGGGACCAATTAATTTTGTCACTATTAAGAGATTATAACTTAATATAGATTTAGTTACAAAAATTATTATTTTGACTTAGTTATCTTTAATGCAAGCAATGTAGAGGTAAAATTTACGCTACATTAATGATTAATTAATGGAGCACGTCAAATCTAATCTATATTTATTGATAAGATAGACATAGTTTCAAAAAAATTAATTCATATATCCACCATCTATGTAGTGTTGAGAATAAATTATTGCCCCAAATAATTTTAGAAAAATATCTAACTCCATCTTAAATATTTACTGTAGCATATAATTTTTGCAATATATAGGTCACTATTACTATTTACTGCAATTTAGAATTTATTCTTATTTATAACAGGTTCAAATTGGGACCAGAATTTTTTTATAACTATATAAAGATTATTCATGTATACAGTATTATTATAGAGAGGTTTTACAGTAAAATGGTGACAAAAATAACAATAAATTAAGCCTAAATTTAAACTCAAGCGAGTTCACTGTTGTTCTTGTTGACATTTTGTTATTAGTATTCTTTATTATCTTATTAGATAAAACTATCATAAAATGAATTAGAAGTCTTTAAATCTTAAAATTAAATGAAAAACAAAATTGTGTTATCTATTTTATTTACAATGAGTAATTAGTTACGGGGTTCTATTCTTTATTGTTTAAAATGAGACAAAATTAGGGAATGGTGATGAAATCTTTATCATTTAATGTCGCTTAAACTTGCAGCCATTTATACTACAGAGTGAATGATATAAAAGAAGCATGATTGTCACCATATAATGGCCACCACACTCTTCATATTAACTACACATGTCAGATTGGCAGAAGTATTTGTAGATGTTTATGTTGTAATTGCAGTGATTTTGGCTCATATTGGGCTTATTCATTGTCATCATATGATTCTTACAAAAACTTGTTAAATGTTTTGCACATCTTTTTTTTTTTTTTTGATATCTTTTTACAGCAGCTAATATTACAAGTTATATGCAAGGTGAAACAGTATGAGGGCGACAATCTATTTAATTGTTTATACCCCAAAAGAAAAAAAAAATTGACTTGCCTAAACATTATAAGACTTTTGAAAGGATGGCTAGGCTACAACTATAGTCAGAAAAAAAATATAGTTTCCATTAAATGAAAGTTAATAATACTGCATGGTAATTGAATATTCTTTTAAATAATAATTTTGATAAAAAATATTAATAATATTATAAGTATTTTTTATCATATAATTAGCTGAGATAGATTTTTTTATTATATAATTAACTGAGATAGAATGAAATTTTCTTCTAAACCGAGTTTACCAAACATTTAGTGCTGTAGCATTTAGGCTATAATAGTCCAATCACAGTACTAAATAGAAACTCATCTTTTAAGCTAAAGTCAAAAGCTCAATGACCCTACAGTTAAAAAAAAAAAAAACCTTATTAAGATTAACCCTTACAAATTACTAATACAATCATAAATATTACTAAAATAACTCGGTTATGAACTCAATTAAAAATTACTAATACAATCATAAATATCACTAAAATAACTCGGTTATGAACTCAATTAAAAAAAAAAAAAAAGCACGAACGTAACTATAGTGTTTACAATCAAATTGAATATGTAATTCATACCGAACATTTTCATGAAACATGCCCAAAACATATAAACCAATTTGAATTATATATCTTTCTCTTCTAGATATATGGCTTAATTTCCTCTCGAACAAATTATACTCGACAGTCGACGGTAACACCACATGCCAAGACACAGAGGTAAAGGGATGCAAAGATCAGAAAATTAAAGGAGCATTACAATAAGCTGTTTTAAATTTGTTCCTTTATTATTTTCTAATAACTGCCATGTGCATCACAAAACACTTACAATCAGCCGATTTTTATCTGTTGCCATATTGCAACAATGCAACATATATAGCTCTCTATATCAGTATCCATTTTCACCTTCTTCTTCTCCTTAATACTATAACAATATTGAAAAGAAATGTTAGAATGTATTTGCCATCAATGTATACTAAATAACATCATACATTGCGCATAAAGTATTGACTGGAAAGAAGGAATGGAAAACATGAATATAATAAATGTTGACTTCTAGAAAAACTGAAAAAATTAATGATCATTAAGAAAAATTTGTATTTCACTCTTATTGATTCATGGTAACACAAAGGCTGAATTTTTACCGATTGAAAAGATAGAAATGAAAATGATATATACATTTTACATGATTTTGATAATTGAACCCACTAGAGGCTATCCAAGGGGGATAAGGATCCTCTCATAATCTGATCATGTCCTGAGCAAATAACTCATTTATTATTTAGTAGTTAATAAATAAAAAAATAAAAGAAGTTGAATTTTATCCATACACTACTACTAAAATACACATGGCAGAAGATCTTGAAAAGCTTAGAAGAGATCAGATCAGGAGAGGATCTTTTTCCATCCAAGGGATAGTTTCCCTGAATATTAGCAATCAATTTTTGTATCGATTGGCAAAATTTAATTTGATTCTTCAGAATAACAAACATATACTTGCTTCAGCCATTCCAAAAACTTTATTATGAATAACAAAGAATTTTTTGAAACCAACATTGCAGAATGCTTTTATAAACCCTAGCAGCACATGCTACAGACATAAACTCTAGACCTCCAGAACTAAGGAGCATTAAGCATCTATCAAAGATAAAAGTTCTATATGAAAATCTTACCTATCATTGAAGGCTGCAACAGGCCTTTGAACTTGCTTACCCACCAGCTAAATTGCCTTGTACGTTATCGGATGTGAAAGCTGCCTTGATCAAGAAAGCGGTCTCCGCTATGACTTTAAAAATCGTTTTCACTGATTCCGGAGGTATGTATTCCTCAGTGGATGCTAGATCAATAATGTGAAATGCAATAGTGAGAAGGCTTCCAGGGACATCACCATAACCATTCAATGGTGGCCTATCAGGTAAAATGGAAAAGCCACAGGGCAAAATGTTCACAATTTCAGGGCTACCACCATTAAGAACCCCAGACATTGCAAGGGCATCAACCGGTGCGTATATCACATAAGAGCCAATATCATCGCTGAAACTTTCTTGCAAGTAAAATATTTCGACCTCCTCTGGTGTAGCCTGTAAATCAATAAGCAAAGTTTCATTCACTTGTTTGAACAATTGGAATTTTGATTAAACTGTACCTGTAAGGAGTCAGAAATATGGTAACTCACATTTACTTGCAAGATAGATACACGGTTCTCTGGATTGTTACCGTTAATGACGTATGCAAGTTCTCGAATTATATGTCCAAATAAACGAGTATCCCACTGCGTACCATGTCACAGAACATAAACAATGTTCAATGTTCAATGGAGGTTTCAAAATTGAAGGAAGAGAAGTTCAATGGATGATCAGGTATTGTTATTGAAGCAAAGTTCATATATTGAAGCAGCTTAGCGTTGATTAAATACAATTCAATATGCATGATCAACAATACTAGTTAAGAAACTTTTAGACTTGTTCGTAAAACAATCAAACAAGGATCATGTAAATGACGGTAGAAAATCATCTTCTTTTTTAATATGCCCTACCGAAAATTCCTGGTTAATAATTAATATCACAACATCACCCTTCAGTATGATGAGCATTCCACAATGGCCATGATAACAAAACCCTAAGAAAAAGACCATCAGAATAAGAGATTCCATGAATGAAACATCAAGAACCATAATTGAAATATAACCTTGGTTCGAGAATTCTCATCACGAAGGAAATCAAATAGTCTCTTTGGTGGAACAGCAAGCCTGATGGAAGTTGTGAAAACAATCTTGCTACTAGGAGGCATTCCGGGAACAGGTATGCTGCCCTTGGTCATTGCCCTAATGTCTTCAGCTCCTCTTATAGGTAATGGCATCCATTGATTTTCATTGCAAGCACTAATGTCTCCCAAAAGCTTCTTGTCATTCTGTCAGCCAACTTCAACAGACTCTCTCTCCCAGCTTGAGGTAGTAATACTATCCACAAAACAAATCAAGCCTTATAACTTTACTTTTAAAAAAAAAATGAGGTAAACATATTCTTCAACAAAAAAGGTTTCTAAAGGGAATTACATTAATCTTCGACAAAGAAAATCTCTCTTTAACACGTCTTTAAGATATAAGTGAGCAAAGTTCATAAGAATAAGAAGACATATAGAAGATCTTATAGTACTAAATTAATTACCGCCGTCATGCGTAGGATCAGTTCTTGCCCTTAGAGTAGCAAGCCATTGACAATGTCGGATTAGAGCAGCAAACCAACGCTTTGCACTAAATGTGAAACCGGAAATAACTAGAGGCCGATAAATGCTCTGAACCAATCGATTATCCACCGCCACATGCTCAACCCATATAACCTGAGATATTGAAGATCATGACATGAGATAAGCAACAAAAAATAAGCTTTAATGAAGTACATTAAGTATCCTTAAAAGTTGTGTAAGTTAACAAATACATCTTGATACCTTAGAGCATCCCTCAGGCATTTCCTGAATTAAACAGCCCGATGGCCTTCTTCGGAATCTTGATGTCGGATAAGGGAATAGATTTTCCAAAGAAACATCAACAACGCCCCATGTCCCATAGCCTAGCTTTTTGCAGTACCTCACAAAATGGCTCTCGAGTAGGAACAAGTGCTGTAGGTAGATGAAGTTCCACAGTCATCTGAAAGAATCATATTAGTCACTAAGCCTTTTTTTAAATAAAAAATAATTTGAAAATAGTCAACTTCTTCGAAACCAATGAATGAGTAAATGCATTTCCTTGCATCTACAAGAAATATGGTTGCCGTGATCAAAGTTCATTGTAAAAACAATTTAGAAGTTGCATATTCCAATGGGAACCTTTATTCTCTTTTTCTTAATGTGAAACTTTATGAATTTTCTCACACGATCATGCAATAGGGAAATGAAGTTGAACTGAAGACTTAAGTTTGAATGCAACTAGAACTCAACGTTAGTTAATTGATTGTAATCACCATTTTGCTATATGAAGAAGCAGAAATTTCTCACATGATAAGAAAATTTGAAATTTCTCAATGCATGCACCACTTTCTATGTTTACACTAGTAAAATTTTGCATTCAAATAAAGGACGTGAAATCATCTAACAACAAAATTACCAGTTGCAGTGTGCCATCATAATTCCCGTCTACTCCTGCTGATAGAACTTGTAGTAGATTTGCTCTTGAGATAATATTTGCAAACACTAACGACCACTGATTCTGATTATCAAAATAAAACAAAAAGGAATTTAATTATGGCTCAAAATTAATGACACGGAAAACTAATTAACAAATGGGAAAACCTACCACATCCATTAGCCATTCAATAACACTGGCTGGATTCGTACTAGCTAAACCTATTTGGCGTGAAGCTTCAGCGTGAAGATGTTCCTCTCCAAGTTCCTTAGGTAACATAGGCCTATCTGTACATTCAGATGGAGATTCATCGTTGGGCTCTAAATTGGGCAAACATTGAGGATCTCCTACCTCAACCATTCTCATAATTTCCCTCAATGTTCCATCAAAACTTCCAAACTGCTTCATATACTCGAAGCCATTTAGACTTTCACTGTCTCCATCGATATGCCATAGAGGTTCTCCCTCGAGGGCCATTTTCAGTAGCTCCTCCATTGCTGAACAGGCAAGATCAGTGATTCTGGTCTTGTTTGTATCGGCAGACACTGAAACGGCCATAAGTAGGTCACTTGCTCGGTTCGTCTGATCACTTCGAACGTTAGTTGATGACCTAGAATCAGGTGAATCTTGTGGAGAAGCGCGACCACTAAGTGAAGGGGAGCTGATATCTTCATCATTTTGATGCACATCATCAACCTTGTAGTCAAGGCAAAGATTATACAAAAAATAAAAAGTTAATTACATATAAAATCCAATACGAAGATGTGTGTAGGGTTTTTCATTAGAAATTTTAATGACCATATAGTATATCTTACGGTCATGTCTCATGAATGTTGAATAAATATAAATTACAACACGAGACTATTCAATAACAATTAAAAATTTGATAGCGAGGTTACAATTAATGTGTCAGTTGATGCAGCGAGCCTTTTTACTACTTACCCCTATATTGACATCAGGTTCAAACCCTAATTGCCCACTAACCTCCATCGCATTCTCATCACCTGAACTCCGAAACCCTTCAACAAAACTGACTTTGATACCCAAAAAAATTAAATCATGTTAAAGAAATTAGCATCAACATGACATGATAAACAAAATTATCTGAAAAACATAAACTAAATTATTATATAGAAAAAAAAAGTGTAATAATAACAGCCACACATGTCTCAATTTATTTTCAAAGAACTCACATCTCCATGGCTGTTAGTTCACTGTTCACGTCTCTGTCAAGAAAATGATCATCATGTTTGTCCATATCTTTAATTTCAACTGTGACGCATCATAAATTTCAGTTTGATTAATTTGGTCATAAAGATCACAATAATACTTATCTCTCCAAAAAATCTAATCAAAATGAACAAAAATAACTTGAATAAAAAAATGATCTCAAAAGATCAAACCTAAATTAACAACAGAAAAGGGAAAATTCAGGGAAATGCATAGGATTCATGTTGAATCTACACAAACATAGGATTCATTTTTCAAAATTAATGTACATTCTTGCATTAAAAAGAAAAAAGAAAAAAATGTCAAAAGAAAAATAACGACATAAAATTAAGGTAATATCACATGAACAAACATGATGATCATCAGATAAATATCAGTAGAACGGATCTATCCCTCTCTAGAAAACATCGACTTATAATTTTTTTTTTTTTTTGGGGATAAAAATGATATATGGAGAAATTTTGTGTCACTGTGCGGTTACTGCATGCGTTGGGCACGCAGAAAGGAGTAGAACACCAACACTGCCACGTAAAAATAAGAAGTTGAAAAATAATGCTGCTGTTAGGATTTGGTGCCTACGTGGCAATTTCTGTCCTTTTTTTTGTGGTTTTGATTGGTGGATCGTTTAATTTGTTTGGCTGCTCGGTGGTATTACAGTTCTGTCAGTCACACTCACGAGCGCGGGCTTCAGGCGGACTTACGTTGGTGGGCGATGATATTTTGACCTCCTGGAGTCTGAAATCTCCATGAAATCTTTTATTTATTTATTTAGTTTTAATATTAATTTTTAGTAAAATTTTATGGATGACAGCAAAAACAGGAATCATAGCCTCATCAAACCAAAATAGATACGGAAAAATAATTTTAATGTAAGCTAATTGCAACTTTATAGGCCCAAAAATGAAGGTTAAATGATTATCAAAGGGCTTCAATAATGCTTCACAACATTTTATAACCCTCCAAATCGTACTGAAAACTTAATAGTTCCTCTATGAAATCTGCCACAGTTTCTATTAATGTGAGATAAGCAGTCCACTCTTCTTGTTTAATCGTCACCCTTCCTCCCAAAAAAAAAAAAAAAAAGGACATTCATCATTCGTCACCCAACAATGGCATATACTGTAGGAGGCTGATTACAGCGTAAGAAATTCAGGTAAGTTTTGTCCAAGACAATAAAACAATTGTTAACTGGATATAAATTAAAAAATTCACATAAAAGAAGCTCGAAATGATCACAAAATAAGTATTTCGAACCTTCGAAGTCATGTGGTACAACATTAGGAGGGAATGAAAACTTTTCACTTTTCACTTTTCACTTCAGGATGTATATATGTAGTATACAAGTAATAAGATGCTGAGGGTGAAGAAGAAACCGATCAATATGTACTCTGGAAGCTCCAACAAAATCTGGAAATTCATGATATGTATCTTTCCTACAAATAGGCTGCCATTAATTTCTTGGAAGAATATCTGAAATTGTAAAATCATGGAAAGGTGGACCTGAAACACCGGAAAAAAAAAATGGCATTAATTTGCAGATGGTAAGAATTAGAAACTTTAACCTCATCTCATTCAAAAATTATCAGATGAGCCAATTTGGAAAGAAGAAAGTGTCTGGCTTATGCACTTTTCTACTTACAGGTCAAGTGTTCTCCAAAAGACTCTCAATATGTTAGGCATAAATATTTTATGAACAAAAGTAGTCCTTGTATAAAATCTATGCCTGACCTTTTTGTTCTCCAAGGATGTAAAATGGAAAATGTGCAACCATCTTTCTTCCGCCTTCACTCCAGTTGACAGTTCCTGGTTTCTGAATGTCATGTTGTGAAGGTCTTGATGGCCCCAGAATAGACAAACAAATTGCAGGGTCATTCATTAAACCCAAGTAATCACGAGCACGCTTCCATACCCTCGCATCTGAGATCCGAGATCGAGCTACCTGGAAACAAATACCCAACTTAATGAGTTCTAATTGTATGGCAACAAACATATTGCAGATATGTAGTCGCCACTCTTGTGTTTCACTAGCGAGCATGAACATGCAGTTTTTTTCTTAAAAGGGAAATCATAACAGGCGATAATTAAAAGTAATAAACAGACCTTGCCCAAGGAAACACGTGCCCTTGGTAATAATTCACGGTGATATGTGGCAAGCTTTGCAATAGCTGTAACAACAAAACATAAAAGCCTCGATTGTGATGACTTCCTGTAGTTTTCACTATCAGAGCCCACAGATGCTTCCTGCCTTAAGCCAACACGGCTTTCCAATAAAGGAAAAATGAGAGTCAACAAGCCTATTGCAATGATCAGGAAGAAAAACTCAAAGAGCTCACATAGAGCTATTGAAATTTTACCTAGATGAAAGGTTTTCATACAAAAGTAGTTCTAAATTTTCAAAGAGCTCACGAGCTGCATCTTTGTGAGATGCACCACCTCCGCCATGCTCCCCAATGGCCCAACACAACTGTAGCGCCAACTCCATCTGTGCAGGAAAACATTAACCAAATTGTTCTCTAAACCAAAATTCATTACAGTCAAAGGGATGTAGCAACCGACCTTAGCAGGGCTATCATAGGCTTCTGCAAGTCTGTCCATTATAGGCTTCTGCAAAGGAGTTAAACCGAATTGTCATCAACAATAAGAGATGACGTGTTGGAATAGAATCTACCAGAAATATGGTTGGTGAAATGCACTAATAATTTATAATACTTTCCTTGACAACCATCACTCAGATATTTTACCCGACTCCTGGCAGTGGAGGCACTGCTAGTATATAAATGCAGACCCATACAAAAGAACTCACAGCGAACTGCCGTTAAATCCTCTAAACGTCTGGCTTCTCTAAAACAGATATCTAAGTTTATGGGCTGTTGGCCAGCAGAATTTCACAATCTCAAGAGAAGAAAACTCTAATGCGCAATAAAATCATGCCAACAGCATGAAATTGACAATCACATTTTCAATATTCAATTATGGAATTACTCATTGACAACAACCATGCAAAAGAAGTTTCCAAGTATAATTATGGATGAATGTCTTCAAATTTTTCTAAGTGTTAGTGACTCCTGATAAAGATTCCCACCTTTTGCACAATGATCTGACAAAAGATTTGTACTTAAGGTTTTAAGTCAAATGCCCAAACATACCATACACTGGAAGAGCTCTTGAATATCAAATGGTTGGAATATATAAATGATAAGATATCTACTATAAGGTAATATTTTGCAAGACGATACCTTCAAAAGCGCAATAAAATCTGGAGATCGCTGAAATGCAGCAAGCAAGAATTCTAAGAGCCTTTTACGAACCTACAAGCATATAAATCGAAAATATTAGAAGGCAACGGTCAAATAATAACAGTAACAATGAAAACAATTTATTATTTACCATACTTCAGTGAACAGGAAAGAATTTATATCCTCTTGCAGGTGTTGGTCAATTACTAGATAATTTTCTTCTTTTCAATGCATTTAGGCATTGCCTATTTTCGGAAACCTTAAGTGGAAGAAATAAAGAATATGACCTTCCCTAAATATGCATACTCCAAGTTTGTGGATCTTACCAGTCCCAACATGTCATAATATGCACTGCTTCCAGATCTTATTATAGCTTTTGCAGTAAGCAAAAACTAAAATGGAATCTTAAAACATTTCCAAATATGGTAGTACCTCGTAAGAAAAGTTTTTGTCAAGGAACAGAGTAGCATTTCTTGCAAAAAGCTGGGGAATCAACGCACAGATTAAGGCTGCCAAAGAGAGGGAAAATCTCAGAATTGCCATCGCCTTGACCAGAAAGCAATACAACTTCTCTTCATTTCAATAGCAATTTTCAGATTATTAGTTCATAAAAAGAGGAAAATTGCACACATTAAATGAAGATTCACAGAAGTATAGACATACAATCATTGACATCTCGCAATGCTATAGCAAAATATACGTCCAGGAGCCGGGGGGTCATATTCAATATCTGTTTCAGCCTATCAGACGGAGGGGCATTTATTGCAGCTTGTAATGTTGCAGCCATTCCAGGAGAAGCCCAGTGTCGCTCCTGATATAAGCCAAATTACACTGTCAACTTATTTCACCCATCCATCCACGAAAGATGTTCAACCAATATGTAAAATGAAATAAAATCTATGATTTTATAGCTTTGAAACTGTATGTGAATTCAATTCAAATACTTATTGCATCCACTGATAGGGAAAAGAAATAATACACAAGTTGTAATTAAGAAAGGCTGCAACAGGTGGATCCAGAGAAGGTAAATAACCAAACTGAGATGACAGATGAATACATAAAACTGTCAGAAAAAAAGAAAAGAAGAAACAGAATATCTGAGAATGCTCTTGAACTGTAAGACAGAATCATATTTCTACACTGTCAACAAGATGAAAAATTCTTTCATTGAGAAAATTTATCATTTGCATTTTCCTGGTAGCAAAATAGAAAGAGACATGGAAAGAACCATACAGCAAGGCCATCATTTTCATCCTTCAGCAGTTCAAGAAACAGAGGATCAGCTACATCTATTGTATTACTATCATCTGATTCAGAGTCTCCCCCTCCATCTGCTATGGTTGAACCAGTATAGGCTTCATCCATAAGTGCAAGTAGCATCTGCATTTATATGCATTTAGTAAAACTAGTTGCATTAAGCAAAAATTTCTGGTTAGATCCATGTATTTCCAAAGGTCTCAAAAGTAACCTCAGGGGCCGTACTCTTCTGGATTGTAGCTATGCTGCTTCCAATTAATGATCCTGAACTCTTTTCTACCTTCTCCAAGGCCACAACTAAAACTAGTACAGACAAACAAGGGGTAAAAAAGTTTAAAATGAAGTTAGTTTTAGAGTGATGCTGCTAGACAATCCATGATAATCAGAGCCACTATCAAGATAACAAGATATCTGCCCCAAGGGCTTCATTAAAAAGGGGAAAAAGAAAGGGAAAGTGACTGGGGTAAACCACTCACAAAACCCATTGCCTACTAGAAAAAATAAATATAATAAGAAAAGTTTAAGGAGAAGCAGCTGCCATGAAGTAAATATTATTAGCGTTTCTAAATCTTCTGACATTGCAACACCTCCTGATTTAGCAGTGGAAAATTTTTCATTGAAGAAGTATATTACTTTAGTAACCGTCTAAGGGGAAGAAGAGAATTAATCCTACAGTAAAGTTTTAGTTCTCAAAGCCAGGCTTGGATATTTATTTCAAGCCTATGAAATGAAACAAACTGTGCATTTATCTTGAACAGCATAGAATTGGCTAGTCTCATTTGAAGCCCTACACTTTCCAATCACATAACCTAAGAAAGACAGATATCCTTACTTTATGAGGGGTGTAAAAAGGCTAAATGATTGTGTCGGTACCACTCCACTAAAACATAGTAGTTTGTTGGTAAGCCAAATGTACAAACTCACTTGGAAAATCCACTAGAGCTGAAAGTAGAGGAAGAAATGATGCAGATGACACCACAGCTGGAAAAACCTTCAGGAATGCTTTTTCTAATCTGCCAAGCCAGATGAGTAAGTTGGTCTAAATAAGATCGTTTATCAAGAGAAAGCATCTAAACAGTGCTTTGTATTTTTTCAAACAATAATACATAATCAACGTTTTACAACAAAACCATTTAGACCACAACACGAAAAGTTTGATTAAGAACTCCAAAATCTCCATGTTCTAGAAATAAATTATGGCCTCAAAATTTACAGTTTATAGAGGGTATTCAGAAAAGGGAAGCCTTGATTGTTGCTTTCTCCAGAGAAAAGATTTCAGTTTAGCGAGAATAAAACCCAGCACCATTAAATTTTGAGGAATAAGAAACGCAAAACGATATAAATTGATTTTATCTAATAATTAAAAACAAAAGAACAGTTGCAAACGAGAACTTACTTCTCTCCATTCCATGCTATTAGCTTTAGCAACAGAGGAAAGAACTGCAAGGAGATCATTAATATCAGACAGAGTTGCATGACTGCAATAGTGCTGATTGTATCTAATAGACCCGTACGACAATGATTTACATTGACTTTCCACTGTTCAATCAGAGGACCAAAGCCAAATGAAATTTTATTTTCACATTATTTGAATACAATTGGAGTGAATTATTAAAGTTTTGTTGCAAACAATTTTAAATGATGATAGGTTGAATATTTAGAGGTGTGATGTCTGGCCCAAAAACAATTTTCGGCTCCGAATTTTATTAGGGATAGACCTACTCTTACAACATAAGAGCAACATAAATATTAAATCATACCTGTGGCAACAAGGTAGGGAAAGAGCTCAAAAGTTTTTTCTTGTTCACATTTATAAAATCAAGGGTTGCTTCCGCAACAACAGGATCTGCAAACTCACTGTAAACAACATCAGAATAATATAGAGGTGTGCTCTAATTAGATATTGCAAATAGGATTGCACAATAATGTTCAAACAAATCCATGAGCAAAATCTATTACTTGTGTGCATATGGCCTATACTCTAAACCACAGGCAAATTATAGATGGAGATTGATCGCCATTTTTCACTTTGGCACTACTATTATCAGGAAGCTTGTTTGTGGTGAGCACGGATTTCATTCTAGCGCCCGAAAATAATATTCTAAAGTTTTTGTATGTTGTCCATTGGTTATGTGCATATGGCCCCTATTTTACAATAACTCAACAATTCTAAAGAGGCAGTACTTTAACACCCATTTCAAAGTCAATGCTCCTGAAAGGAATCTATAGTATGAAGCTACATCAAAAGTACTTTCACTACATTTCTTACTTATAAGCACTTAATTAATGGTTTTCTAAAAATATGATACATATTTATCACATCTTTCATCACTGTATGCAAGTGATGATCACAGATATCATTTAATGATCAAGTTTATCCTTTACCGGCTCAAACATGAACGGAAAAACATCCTTATACTTGGATCAGCATCATGTAGAACCACTTCCCAAAATCAAGGAAAAACTGAAGAATAGCCTGTTGTATAATGTGCAAACAAAAATTTAAGCAATATTAAAAAAATATAACTGGCAGAAAAAGATAAACCACAGGATTTTTTTTGTTCTTTTAAAAAAGAACATTATAAACAAACATATGACTGCAATTGCTTCTGTAGAAATTTTTTTTGAACAAAGATACTTTTTATATAATCACTTAAAAACTCTTTTTGAAAGATCATCATCTATCAATCATTTCTCCAGAATAACATGTAAGTGATCCTCTAAACCAAAAGCCACCTTGTAGAAAACCATCAATTAAGTGCTTATAAGAAAGAAAAGTAGTAAAAATACATTTTGATGCCAAATAGCGATTTTCTATTTCAGCATGAAGCTACAAATAGGCATAAAAGCACATTAGATGATGCTAAAGCATTTTTAGAGGAGCCAAAATCATTCCCAATCACACAACGAGCATACATAACTGAATCAGCCGAAGCACAGTAGGATTCTATTTCTAATAATCACAACAAGTAAATATTGCATAGAGATGCAAAAAAATTTAAGCAAATTAAAGCTAAATACAGCAAAAATAAGTTAAAATAAATAAACAGAACTTGGGGGAAGCAATACCAGCAAGAGAAGGCCATTGGAGGTTGGGGATTGCGAAAGCGAAGCAACGGATCGTTGAAATCGCTTGCTAATATGCGGATATACTCTTGCCACGAGGTCATCGTTTTTCTCCTCCTTACAGAATTCGTATAACTTCTTAACCTATTCAGAAAGACACACAGAGAGAAGAAAAACAACTATGGCATCATCCAAGCGCACAGTTTAAATGAATTCGCGCGGGAACAAAAATTACGTACAGAGTGGAGAACGGAAGGATCGGCGGCGGGGTCGGTGGCGACACTGGAGTCTCTAGCGCTGTTCGATAAGTTTCGCAGATGGAAATCCCAGCCTCTGTCTCGATCGGACATTCTTTTTGAAACTCGAAAAGTGTTTCTCTTGTTTCCTGAAATCAAATTTTTGTTTCTCGTTTTTCGTTTTTCCCTTTCTTCCTTATTCTGTGTTTATGATTTCAAAAAAAAGAATAGGCGAAAGAAGCTTCCTCTGCCGAACTCGGAGTCTGTCTGGAAGACTTGTCCGTCGATGCTGAAATTCCCAGAATCGGCACCGTTTTCAGCTTCTTCATATAACGCTGCGTTTTACTCTAACAAGGCGAAAGACAGCCCGGTGCTTTGATTGGGCCCAATGGGAAACCAAGTTTGTGTTAGTTGTGGACCTGAGTGGAACCATTAACGCCGCTCAAAAATCTGCGTACACTCCTTTTGAATTCCATTCCCTGAAATACCCCTTTTAATTTATAAAATTTCAATTCATAAATTAAAATCAATCAGCTTATCAATAAAATTTCACCCTAAAAGAGTATTTCTTTTAAGTTTTTATTTATAATTGTATACAAATCCTAAAATGTTAAATTACTTTATTCTTGTTAAATAATTTCTATCTCCATAATTATTATTTCTTAAAAGTTTCTCAGAAAGAAATATTTTCAATTAAAATCTGAAATATAAAAATAAATGATGAAATGGGCCGGATGTAAAAAAATTAAAAGAATAATTTGTTTAAGTGTTTAATTGAAATTTTATTAGGAAAAGGACTCAACTTATTTTTAATTATTTAGGTAATTTCAATTAAAGAGGAGTTTTATAACAAAGCTAGAATGGTGTCAAAAGGCTTAATAATTATTTAGGTATTTTATTTTTAATTAATTAAGCAATTTCAATTAATGAGGAGTTTTATAACAAAGTTAAAATGATGTCAAACAGCCTAATATTTGGATCTGTATAGATACTAGGCCCAATTGTATCGAGTGAGTTTCTACTTTCTTGTAGGCATTGAAATAGTGAAAGAATTCTCCCATCGGTTCAATCGATAAAATCTCTTGCAGAGAACAAAATGTCTCCGGTCTCGTATTTAAAGTTTGAGAGAGTGAAAGAAATTCGGGTGTTATTGGGATTTGAGCATGAAATAAAATTAATGAGATTATGATTCTGGCAATTTAGGTAAATTTATATTTTGTCATCTATCGCTGATTTTTTTTTTTTTCATTTTCAGTTAAGGAATTTTAGAAATTTTAACGTAAAAGTGGTGTTGTGGTTAGTTTTATTCCTTATTTTTTATTTTTCTATTTGTTTCATGTTTGACATACGGCTTTGGAAGATCTTGGGTCTAGAGATGGTAAAATCCTCCGTGAGTTTGGGGCCCTATAGAGCCCCAACCCCAAATGAGAAAAATTTTAAATAAATTTTAGGAAATAGAGTGAGGAGTGGGAGAAAAATAATTTCTAAATTTTTAACGGGATGGGGTTTGATTTTGTACTCCCTACCCCACCCTCACCCCAATTCCCATCATATATAAAAATTTTCATTAAGTTAATCAAATAAATAAACTTAATGACATAAGTGGTTCAAATCAAGTAACTTAAATCTTTAAGTTAGAAAAACAAAGGCTCCCTTAATTTAAAAATTATAGTATTAAAGATTTGATAAATAATAATCTTTATACCATAAAATGTATGTTAATTTGATCAACTACTTTTATGATAAAAAATTTTATAATACATTTATTAATTGTGTCAAAATAATGATTTAAAAATTATATTTATTATACATTATTAATTTTTATTTTAATTATAATTTTTTTCCAACAACTATAATTTAAAAAGTACAACATATCAATACCAAACCGATCTTAATTTAACAAGGGCAGAAAGGATGGATTGAAAGCTATCTAACATAGATTACTCGATTAAAAAAGTTATCTAACATAAATTGTCGGAGACTAATCAACGGCTTGGATTGAATATTGACTTCGAAGTCGTTCCTGATTATGCTGAGTTTTTGCCGTAGCTAGGGGGTAACGATCAATCATCTGTATGTGTGTTAATGATAATGCGTTTGGTATCATGGTCCAGCTGCCTCCAGCAAAGATTGGCACGTTCACATGCGACATGAGAGGAGACTCCTTTCCGTAATTATCACGTCCGGTGACTCCGGTCAATGCAAGCACTACTTTTTTAGGGAGCAGGCTAAGTTACAGGTTCTGTAACTTACAGATTGTGCTTGACCAGCTACCAGACAAAAGCATTTGCGCCCTTTTTTCTCCATAAGCAGGACACCTGTGGTGCATGCATTGGTGCTCCCTTATTTAGAACATAAGGTGGCTGTGTATTTTAACTACAAAATATTAAAATATTGTAATATTTTTAATTATAATAATTTATATTTAATATTCAATTTATAATTTTTTATTATTATGATCCAAAAAAGTTTGTATTATTTATTTTACCTATCAACGTCAATGATATTAATTAAGTACAATTTAGTTAAATTTTAGTTTTTATTAAATATATTTCCAATTTTATATTACAGTTATTTAACAATTTTATAATTTAATCAAAATTTAACTAAATATTTTAAATATTAATTAAAGTATAAATATGAAAGCATAAAATTATAAAATAATTATACAATCTAAAGTAATATTATAATTTAATGTAAAAAAGAATTATAAATGAATTTTTTTCCTCTCTCAATTATCATAATATATTATTACAAATTTTTTTAAAATTTACTTTTACTTTATAACGGTTTCGTATTGATATCTATTCAATTTATAAAATCTTAGATATAAGACCTAGGATAGTGTTTTTAAACTTTTTGATAAAATTTGTGTTTCAGTCCAGAATAACAGTTGAACGCGGCACATAACGTTTTTCAATAATTAATGATCCAAATATACTTTCTGGTATGTGATCCAAGTATTTGAGGTTAATTTTTAATACACCATTATAACCATGTCTGGTTTTTTTTCTAAGTGAAAATAAAATTATTGTCGCATTTTTTTATTTTTGGGAGTTGATGAATAGGTAATAGAACCTTTCAATAACAACATGTCAACAAAGTGGGTCAGAAGTTAAAAAATTGTCGTCAACTACTCAGACCGCTTGCCAGCTCCCTAAACCGTCTATAAGTAAAGATAAGCGAACACGCTAATTTTATCATATCCTTCTTCGAAAAATAATCTTATATTGATACAGTAAGAAAAAATGGGCTCTAAAATTTTCCTTGTTTAGGTCTTTTGGTGGCTATTGCTTTTATATCTTCGGAGTTGGCGCTAGAGACCTCGCTGAGACTTCCATTGATCACAAGAAAAGTGGTAAGGTTAATTAATTATATATTTAGGAATATCTATCGGTTACTTGCATGAATTTTTCTTGTAACAGATAGAACTCTTAGAAGTTATCAGCCATGAAAGTGGGTGTCCTAAGTATACTAAAGGCATTCCTTTGGAGTTTGAATTGGATACACGTTTACATGTATAGTCATATAAATAACACTTTGTTGTAAAATATTAATTTGCAACCGAGAAGGCCACTGGGAGAAATGGAGTAAGCGGTGTTAAGTACGGTAATTATGGTTATCCACCTCCTCCTCGGCAAATGCATGGCTATGGTTATCCTCCTCGCGGCGGTTGCTATGGTAATCCTCGAGGTGGGGAGGTCAAGCCTCACAACTGATCATGCACCATATACATACATATATATATACGTTTATCTAAATAAATGATGGTGCATGCGTTGTAATAAGTTATTTACTTCTAATGATGCTTCATGTAAGAACTATATATACGTATATGCAAGCAAGAATAAATTAAATGAGTGGAGTCTTATTTTTGTTTAAATATTCGAAAATTCTATCAAACCCTCCATACTTTGATGTCATGATCATTTAATGTACAAATCAGTAGCAGACTCGAAATTTTATCTAGAAGGGCTTAATTAAATATAATTAAAAAAATAATTGACCAAAAATATTATATGCCAAATTATTGAACTTCATTGAATTAATGATTTTGAACATATTTATGGCTAACCTTGACTCATTTTTAATTTTAGAAAAGTTACATACTCTAATAACTTCATTGTCAACTTAATCAACAATTTGAAGTTTTGTTGTTTTCAAACAATAACTTAAATTAATATAATTACCATAAATAGTAAGAAATTTAGTTGATCAAATAACTCTAACTCAATTGAACCCATTCAATTCGTATAAGAAACCTTAATATTTTCTTTGTTTTTTATCTAAACTTGAGAAAGAGTCTGTAAATTTATTTTTGAAAGGATGTTGAAATGGTTGGCTAATTACGAAGCTAAAAACTGATGACTTTGGACTTGATATTTTTGAAAATGATGTCAATCAATTAAATCATGACTTTGCGACAACTTTCTCGACTGCTGTTAAGTTCCTCCATGATATGAATCCTATACATCTTACATATCCACTCCAGTTAAATGTTAAATAAGTAGATTTAAGATAGTTTAAAAAATATTGATAGGCAAAAAGCACCAAGTGAAAATAAAACAATTATAACTAATGAACATTACAGATCGTTAATTAATTTATCATCTAGTAATCTATGATCACTAAATTAAGTTATGAATGAAAAAAAAAAAAGTACTACTACTACCTAGATTTTTATTCTAAATTTTTATCCCAAAAATCTATCTCATATCATTACAAGAAAAATTGGTTTATGTGGGAACTAATTGCCGTCATATACGATCTTTATGATGACTTTGTGAGGGGTTACATATGAGTGCATTGCATATGCTTCCTAACCATAATTTTCACACTACGAAGTATCTTTTGTAACGGCTATTTAGCCATTACATAATGCCGTCATAAACTCACAATTAAAAATTCCCGCTCATAGAATGTACAAATCCAATCATGTGAAATACCGACAAGATAAGGATATACTAAGGGAAAACATATAGCCTATCGTGTATTCATTGTAATATTAAATGATAAATGACTCATCATTTTTTAAAAAGAATATAAATTAAGTATTAATTCTCAAAACTATGTTCAATAAGAACACTTTACATTTCAATACTAACAAAGAATAGCCAATCTTATGGTTTATTGAAAGTAGGTTTTTATCCTTACCAGCTAAAGTTTCAAAACCTGTTTGTATAAGGCTGCACATTACAAGTTAGTCATTGGAAAAGGAGAGGGTTGCGGAGAGAGAAAAAGAACACATAATATGTATAACTTATACAACGTGAAAAATAAATGCATTGAATCACCAAAAGCTTTTTCTTTGGAGATTATCTCTCCTGCTAAAACTATAAATTAAGAAAAAAAATGACATAAGATTAGAACAGATACAAAAAGAAGTTAACACTCTATTGAATGGAATTAAATAGAAACAAGAACTTGCCAAGTAAGTAATAAATTAATTAAAAAAACTCTATTATTTCTATTTCAGAAAATTAGTAAATTATTTATCATCAAATAAGCAAATAATTTATCAAGAAATACCTTTTTTACCAAGGTGCGATTGATCTAGCATTTGATAGAGTTGTCTCCTTGGTCTCCTCTTTGCCTCTTTCTCTATATGAAAGTCTCTAGTAGCTCGGAATTCACTCCACCACTAAATAAAACTGGACACCATTAACTGACGTGGGGACTCCATGCACGTGATAACTTCATGGGACACAATATTATTTTAACATTCTTTGCATCTTTTTCAAATTTATCAGCAGCCTCTCGCTATCTATAAATAGGGCAAAGCTGCAACGTCCTTATCACCGCGTCTCAAGTAACATCACAGTGATAAAATCAAGCTTAGTAACTTCTTCTTCTTAAGAGAAAACAATGGCTTCATCTAAGATCACTTTGAATTTTTCTTACTTGTTTTCTCCTTGATCTTGTTCTTTTGCCATCTCCTCAAATGATCACTCAAGTGAGTAAATCAATTGGGGAGAATAAAAAAGTAATAATATAGTTATAAATTTTTATATAAATTTTTTTGGGATAAAAACTCATTTAGTCCTTATATTTTAATATTAGTGTCCATTTAATCCCCGTATTTTTTAAAATACCTCAAAACACCCTCGGCATCACTTCCGTTACTGTTAATTCTAGATTCATGAGGGTAAAAATATATTTTTCTTGTTAAAATTTAAAATTTAAAAAAACTATTACGATAATCTAGATCCATAATGGCAAAAACGTGTTTTAACCCTAATATTCTTTAAAACCCTCACTTTAAGAACTTAAGTGACTTCCTTTTTAAAGCTTGTAACAATTTCTCTCTATAAAATTTTTTTCTATTGGAAACGTAGTCTTGCAGTAGATGTCAAAATTGACAACGAAGGAAATTGGCTTACTCTGGTACGTCTCATGTTGGTCTTGTTTATTTATTTATTTTAATCTTCCATGTGTTCAGTGAAAAGAAATCATTATTTTTTTCACTTGAATGAGTATTTCTTCACAAAACTAAAATTCCATATGCCAAAAGTTGAACAGTTTTTGTTTTCTTTCTTTCTTTCTTTTTTAACCCTTTCATGGTTGTTTCGTAGCTTAATATTAGTAGTGGAATGGATTTGTAATTGAAAAGAAATTATTTTAACTTCACTTGATTGAGTATTTTTTTGTAAAAAAATCATATCATATAAAGTTCTATAATGTCGATTTTGTATTTTATGAATTCGTATATAATAACTTTAAGTTTCTGATATTTTTTGTTCATCTTTGTGTTGGCAGATTTAAAATGAGTCAAATCAGCATTTCAATTCGATTTTTAGGCGAAGATGTGGAGGATGCTTATGATCCTGATTGCTTGAGTCATCATTGACTTCATTTCACAATTGCCAATATATTTATCTTTTAGCACTTCAACAAATAAAGTTTAGACATGAGAAGTTTGAATGATGAAAATCTCAGTCTAGTGTTGAAATTAAATTGTCCAAAATTATATGCAAACTACTAAGTGTGCAAATGGTGCTTGCAAAAAAATTAATATAATTTTTTTTATTTTTTAGGGATAAATTGGTAATTTAATTATTTTTTTATTAATGTCCAAACAAAAAATTATTATAAAAGGATAATATTGTAAAAATAAGTCAAAAGTTATAAATTTAACGGTTGGAGTATCAATACTTTAACGGCAAGGATGTTTCAAGGTATTTTAAAAATATAGGGACCAAATGGATACTAATATTAAAATACAAGACTAAATGAACTTTTATCCTTTTTTTTGTACAAACTAATATATCATGATTTAATTAATTATATTAGATGTCTCTTAGTTCACATTATTTGTTTTTAATCATTTTATATTTTTATTCAACCAATGAATTAATATCAAATCAGGTTGTACAAAAATAAGTTTGTATAAAAATTTGTGGGTATATCATTACTCAAAAAGAAAAAAAGAGAGAGAAAAAAGAAAATGCTGCTATCATTTTCTTCATTTCCACGCATGCATGAAATTATTTGCATTTTAGCTTCCTATAGTATGTGTGCTGTGAGTATTAATTTCCAAATCTGCATAATAAGCATGCAAAGTCATTTGTTAGCTAATATTTAATTTTTTACTGCACGCCCACACACTTGTAAATGATACATTCCTACAACAACAGTAGATTAGAAGTCATAACATTCAACATATCTACCTTAATTCATGTTATGAGTGAAAATACAATCTCACATCAACTTATAATAAATTATTATATTACAATATGCAAGCTAGAGGTTATTCTCAACTCTAGAAATTGTATATGAGTTAGTTTTTGAGTTTCTATGGAGTATATATTATACAATAAGATATAATCCTACATAGTTCAAAACAAGCATAATGCGACTGTTAAATTATTTTTATGAGTTTCACACGTGCATTCGCACACACAGATGTGTGTGTGTGTGTGTATGGTGAGGATTTACTTAATTATTGTATTCTCATAACTAGCGTTATATAAGTATGTTTGGTCAGATAAAAATCAGATTATGAGAAATCTTGATACTATATATAAATCCTTTTATGATATGATCATATTTGAGTTTTGAAAAATCTTTTGACATATATGTACTTTTAATTATATATAGTCAAGATTTAATTAATTATTATATTCTCAATTATTAACTACCAATGATGAAAGTATGTTTGCACTGATAAAAAATTAGATAATTTATATTGTTCTCCTTATGGAATAATTTTAGAATACATCAAAAGTAATCCAACTAGTTAATATTGTCTCCAATGTTATTTCGATCTGCGTCATACATGACGTACGCTTCTGTTCAGAACAAGAACATGTCTCATCATATTTCTGGGTCTTGCTACCTTACAGTTTATATAACGTACATCCAATCTAAAACAACTAGAGCTGGGCCAACAAGTAAATAAAGGTGGGCCAATAACTCATTTTATAAGGGGCTGTATCTTACAGAGACTGTAAGTTAGCAAAATTCTTCTCTCATAATTAAGCCAACTCTTTGATTTTTCTTAGACCTATTATTGAGTTCACAAAGATTTTGCTCTTGAATTTCTAATGAATTTTGATTCCCAAGAGATATGTGGATGCTATTTGACATAGGAAATCAAAATTTAGAATTAAAATATTAATATTGTTTACTAAATATATTAGAGGTGGGAATCATAATCAAAATCATGAGTTCACTTCAGTTTGAATAAAAATGAAAGAGTGATTTCCAAGGAAGGTTGGGAATCAGTTTTCCATTCTCAAGATTATTAAATTTGTCCCATCAAAATTTTAAAATTTTGAAAATACCATACATTAAATTAAAAATATAAATAACAGAAAAAAATCAAAGAAACATTTCGAACACTTGAGGAAGCGTCCATCTCACCATATCGCTTGAAGAAGCCTCCATTGAACTCTTGCAAACAAGCCTCCATCGCAGCTAAACATTGATGGCCTCCATCACAAGACGGATCGGACACCAAAGCATTAGCTCCCCAAATTGCATCGAGCAAGAATAATAAATTGCATCGTGAGCACACCAAAGTAGTAGCTCCCAAATCGCAACAGCAACACCCACCGCCGTTGGAAACAAGAGTCCTTGACGCTCAAGAATCGATCTCGCACGCAGGCGATGGACATCTCGCCCCCATCGCAACCCGCAGCCCATGATGATGATGATTTTTTTTTTGAAACGACGATGATGATTTTTTTCCCCAAAAAAGATAATGATTATTATTCTTATTATTATTTGAGAAATTGATGATGGTGATTTTTATATTATTGTATTGTTGATGATGATTTTTATTCCAATTATTTTGTTGTAGTTTTGATTATTATTATTATTATTATTATTATTATTATTATTATTATTATTATTATTATAATACTTTTTATCATCATCATCATAATTTTGTAATAAAAATAATCATAATAATTAAAATACAATTTTGTAATGATTATTAGAAATTACTGATTTATTATTATTATTGTTGTTGTTGTTATTGATAAATGTATTACACTTAGTTAACATATTATTTTAATAATGATAATGTTGTATTAACGATAATTAATAATAATAATAATAATAATAATTTTTGAACAATAATAATCACGATAATTAAAATACAAAATAAAAATTATGATAACAATTGATTAAGGGCATTTTAGTCATTTGAAACTATCTAATTCATTTTTATTTTGATTTCAAGATAAAGTAAACAATATTAATGATAGTATAGCTCATTACAATTTCGATTCTTACCGCTCAAGTAAATAAATTATTCTGATTCTAATATCTCATTTTGATTCCAAATTATTCGATTCCAGCTTTATTTCTAATCCCATTTAGTAAACGTACTATAAAGGTATTCATTTTTTTTTTTTGGGAAATTACCAAATTTTTCCATGCTCAAATTAATATACACCACATAGTTCTTTAAAATTTTTATAATATCTAAACATTCCCTAACATAAAAAAATTCAAAGGAAAAATGGGCTAAATGGGTTGTTTATTTTATGATTTATCTTGGAAATATAAAATATATATTTATTATAAGAAAACAGTTAAAAATAATGAAAAGTATAAAAATATTTATTTATTTTTACATCAAAACATAGATTTCTTATTTTTAGTACTTAATTTTTTTAATTTCCATTCATACAATTTATTTAATTTATAATAAATATGAATAAAAGTGTATTTAAAAAAATGCAAAATTATGCTATGAAAAGGACGATTGACAGTGAGTAAAACTATAAAAGAGTAAGTGATGTATATTAATTTTAATGGGGAGAAACTAATAATCTCCTATATTCTTTGTAACATCAAAATGAAAAACAATACAAGTACGATAAGGATTTAGTGAAATAGGTGATTCAAAAAAGAAGTATATAATATCGAGTCAAAATTCAATTTGTAATTACCTATTGTGAACACTGGAGCAAGTAATGCACGGCAGGGAGTTAATAATAAATTCATCTATATATATTTAAGATTTTCTCACAGAAATAATGGATTTATGGGCAATATTTTCTCTGCAGGTTTTCAGGAAAGACTCCAAAATATCACATGTTGATCTCTGCCGTAACTTTATTTCCTAGTCTTTGTTTATTCTTCAAAACTCACTAGTGTCCTCTCCAACTCTTGCAGCTGTTAATTGCCATAATTCAGAACTCGTTCGTATGTATTATATGCTTCAGTTTAATTTTGAAAATGTTACAAGCTAAAAGATTGTCAAAACTTTATGATAATTTCTTTTTCGATAATATGCAATTAGTAATTCCAATTGACCAATTAACATAAAATTTTAATTAACTATAAAAAAACATAAAATTTTAATTAATATAGTGGATTAAGCGTCACAATATCTTAGGTCCTTGTTTTTTTTAATTTAAAGTACCAATTAATATGATGGGTGGGGCATTGTCAGAATCTTCTTTACTCTTTGGAAACAAGAAAAAAGAAAAGTAGTTCGCCGTTTACGCACCCAATGGGAAGCAGCACACGTGTCCTGGGAAGAGGGAAAGCCGCAGAAATGCAGGCTGTGGAAGTTTCCCATTGGCTGCTGTTACTTACAGAATCTGTAACATAGACTTCTGAATGCAGTTACATATCGCAGGATCCTGAAAATGGGAAAAGTCAAATCAAAAGGAGCATGCTTGGATATGCCGGGGACTTCATTTTCGTGCTAACCGACATGGGAGAGGGCTACCTTTTACAGATTCTGTAAGTAACAGCCCCACATTTATAGTCTTGGTGCGGCCCACGCAACCCACAACCAAGCCATGAATGTGTTTATTACTTACAATAATCGTAAAGTAAAGAAGGCCCACCGACATGAGGATCGATGATCTTATCTCCAGCTAATCTATCCAAGTATTGCCTTCGACATCAACTGATATTACACACGTACGATTAGATCAACTATCACACACAAATATTAGATCAACTATCACACACAAATATTAGATCAAATAATCAACTAAAGCATAGGATGACTTTGATCGAATAAATGTTGAATCAAAAATTAATTAATTAACGTTACATTTCACTAATTGTAAATCTTTAACTATCAAATCAGCCAACCAATTATTATTAGCTTCCGAAATGAGAGATTTTGGTTCTGACTTAATTTCTCAATAATTGAATTATCCCCAACACACACACACATTATTAGTCTTTCTCTAATACGGGTACTTTTATTTTTTTTTTTCATGTAAACATGATATTAAACTATGGAATTTAAGAGAATTTATTTTTAATTCTCTTAAACTATGCATAGTCGTTCATCCGAAATCCTGAAATGAAAGAGAAAATCAGAATTATAAAAATGGACGATTTTTGTAAATTCTCTTAAATTTCATAATTTAAAAGTGTGTCCACATTTAAAAAATGTAGGCATCCGCACTTAATAATTATATAGGAGTAGTTTTTTTGCAGACAACTCGACAGTTGACTAAGACTCTATTATAGATTAAGACTTTATATTTATTTTAAATCTATTATTTTATAGTAAAAATATATACATTTCTAATTACTTCTAACTAACTCAATCATGATTAGTTTATTTTATTAATTTTGTTTTATTATTGCTTTACAATTATCTTTTCTTAAATGAATTATCAAAATTCCGATAAATTCTCTCTAGAATTAATAATTTTAATTCCTATAAAATTTCTGTGTAACGTTAAATTAATAAATTTTAATTAAAACATTATTAATTCCTACCTCTATTTTAAAAAAAAAAACCTCCATTTGCGAACTTACCTGTTAGCAATATTTTCTCCTAAAACAATGATACCATAAATGCACTACTAGAAAAAGAATTAACGGTTTATTCTTTTTATATTTTCCATAGTCATAAAACCTCAAATCATCAAACTTAGTTTGTAATTGCATATTAAATTTTCAGGTTTTAGCTTAGGTTTTATCTTTCTACTCTATTTTTAATTAATTTTTTTATTGAATTGTCTCATTTCTTTATGAAAATATTATTGTATTCATCGGTGTTGTGTTTTAAATTTTTACAATAACTATATGCTTGTTCACAGTTGTTGTTTTTAATTGTAGTAATAATTTTTTAGAAAAAAATCAATTGTTTATTTTTTCATTTCATGGTCATTGGTTAATGCTTAACACCTAAAACCATTAAAGTTTAATTAATGATTTCGTCTCAAATTTTCAGCTTTTATCTTTATATTTTCCTCTTACTTAGTTTGTTATTTAGTTGTCTTATTCCTTTATGAAAAATATTACTATGTTCATTGGGTGTTGTTTTTATTTTTCTAAAATAATTGTGTACTTTGTTTATAGGAAATTGTTTATAATATTGATAAAATACTTTTGCCAAAAAAAAAGTTTTTCAAAACTAAATTGTCAAAAACTTATTTAGGATAGGCTATAGTACGTTATCATTTGAGAAAGATATGTTAGCAAAATTAAAAAGAAAATTAATGATTTTATAACTTAAAAATGTAGAAAAATTGATTTGAAATGATAACTTTTATAATAAAATTAATATATATATATAATGTTAAATTTTTAAGATAGCATAATTAAAACAATTTTTCTAAAATCTCTGATAAGTAATTTTCAGTTAAGAAAGGAAAGTCATAGAATCAGAAAAGAATATGAATTGATTAGAAGGAAAATACAATTTTCATTCTCTAAAAAAACTTCCCTGGTACAAGTTCAATAAGATCTCTTAAATAAACCTGTACGCATACCAAGAAATTAAAAACTACAAAAGAGAAAAAATCACTTAAAAGTAGGAGCATGAACAATCAAAACGGAAACGTGCACAACCGCCACTAAATGCATGCACCCATCACTATATTTTATTCTCACTAAGACAATAACCATCAAAAGAAACTTGAGCCCCATGCATCTTGAGCACATATCAGTCTCCTAAAGGGTTGAGCCGCCCTATTAATAACGAAATGCCGTGAAGATTGAAACATGACACGAAATCGGCATTATTGAACTCGTCGCGTTCTCTTGTTAAATTAGCTCTATCCTATCCAGACTGTAGACGCCGTGGGTTTAAAGTCAATTGTGATGAGAAGAACTGAACAAGTGCACGACTGACAATAACAGGTCGCGCATATGGGTCGCAATTATCACGACAAGGTGGCTTCATCGTGAATGCACAATGTAAGATCAATTCACGGCTTGGATTGAATCTTGCCTCTTAAAATCATTGCATTATAAAGACGACATTTTCCGCACTACTAGTGTCCAATAACAAGTGGTGACTATGGGTCCAACACCGATCAAACAGTTGCAGAGACATTGTAACATGTTTTAAAATGAAGTACTACTAGTTGCCAATAAACGCATAAATCAGTTGGTAAGGATTGTTCTAACTTAACTAAGATTTTCGGTTTGAATCTTGAGAATCATTCGTTAAATATTTGTTGTGAGAGCTTTGTCGCCCTAGTCTTTCTTATCCGGTTCGAATCAGTATTAATCGAGGCTCAATATGATCTTCGGATCTGAGATGTCCTTAACATACAAAAAAAAAAAAAAAAAACTATTAGTTTAAAGTGTCATTGAAGTGTGTGTAACTAATTTATATTCAAAAGTTAATTTAAAAATTAATAATTAATTAATTTAATAATTATTTTCGATTAATATGAAATGTTTTTCCTAATAAACACTTAGTCACTTTTGGACCAAATATTAGTATGAATCCATTGGCCAACATAATTAACCGACCTCGTTCATGGATTCTTTTACTTACGAGTAGGAGAAAACATTAGACTTTCAAGTACTGGCAAATTCAATTAAAAAATTGAATAATTTCTACAAGCAGATCTTCAACAGCCAACTAACACTGTGGGTCATGACTCATAAATTCATCACACTCCGCTCTCATGAGCTATCCCACTATAAATAGAGATCATGAGAATGCTAATTTCATCATCCTTCTCCAATCCTTCATTGATAGTTTTCTCAAGCAAGAAAAAGAAAAATGGGATCCAAATTGTTCCTTCTTTTAGGCCTTTTAATGGCCATTGTTCTTCTTATCTCTTCCGAGGAAGCAGCCAGAGACCTGGCCGAGACTTCCATTGATCACAACGAAAAGGGTGAGCTTATACAATTAACGGTCGTCTAGTTTATAAAAACATATTTTAAAGTACAAATTTGAAATTTTATAATAATTTAATGAAGTTTTCTAACTAAATAGCACTATTTAGTCTCAAATCTGCACTTTGATAACACTGAGTTAATTGTAATTAACTATTATGTTTCCTTCATGGATATTTTTTTGCACATTATATTAAAATATCTAATCATTATAAGCCATAGGAATATTAGATAAACAACATATTTAACGTGTGTTTATTATTCTTCAAAATAGATAATAGCAAGATAAATAAATATTAGCATTAATCATTACTAATACTATTATGTGACACGTTGTAAATACATATGCAGCTGATAAGGCCACAGAGACACATGAAATTGAGGACGACCGCGGCGGATACGGCGGATACCCTGGCCGTGGCGGTTATTCCGGCGGTGGCCATGGTGGCTATCCCGGCGGGGGCCATGGCAGTGGCCACTGCCACTACGGTTGCTGTGGACGTGGTTATTATGGAAGAGGCTGCAGGTGCTGCACATACGCTGGTGAGGCTGTTGATATGGAGCCTGAAACCGAGCCTCAAAACTGAAGCTCCTTAATAAATTTGTATCTGTATCTCAATAAATAAATAATCTTGCTTACATTTATGCGATCTAAGCTTCATTCTGTTTTTCCTTTTTTCTTTGTTTTGTAAGTGCAATCTAAGCTGCTTGTTCACAAAAATAATACTTCTTTTATATTAAAGAAGTATGAATAAATGAGTACATTTTTAGAGCTTTAATTCTAAAAGAAGTATTTATGAATAAATGAGTACATTTTTAGAGCTTTAATTCATCATTTTAAAAAGTTACAATGTCTTTGTCTATGATTAATTATTGGATTCAGCTATGGTGGTGCACCATACTCTTCTTTTATCTTTTGTGCTACCAGCGTTGCGTATAACACAAAAGTGTTTTAAGGGCATGTATGTGTTTATTTGGTTTCTAATAATGCAGTCCCTATTATTTGATGAAAATTTAAAAAGTCAAAGTTTATAAAAATTTTATGCTAACTTCTTTCTTTCCAATACTCTTAATAAGAATCACTAATTATTAATTTATCACCATTGTGTTATAGTATTTACTCTTGCAAGTTATAATTAATAGACTTAACATGTCAGATGCATCAACAAAGATAACAAAAATTAAGATGGGTTTTGAATTTTGTTAATGCTCTCACTTTTGGTCATTTGCAAAAATATTCTTTTTCCTTAAAAAAACAAACCTATTGATATAATAAAGAGAAGTTTTACTTATAAAAATAATAACGATAAACCAATTATTGGAAAGTCTTAGGTTAGATTATTCAAAGAGAAAATGAAGACACATAGAGGAGAAAAGGGGGAAAATACACATAATAAAAGATAAAAATTTAATTTACTTACATCTTAATTTCATTGTAGATGATAAATAAAGTGTGTGAAAAAATACATCCATGTAATTTTTCTATATAAAAATTTCAATTCATTATTGCTTATGTATTATAGAGCAAATAAATCTTAAGGTGACAAAGAAATAGCTAGGCAACTTCTTTCTTATTGATTGCACTTGGTTGATTACATGTTTAATTAAAAATGGAAAAAATCTGGAAGATTGTAAGGTGAGGGGTGAAAGAGGCAGGAAAAAGAAATTATTTTAATAAATTGTAAATACAAAAGAAAGTAAGGGGTGCAGTCAAAAAAGGAAAAACTGGGCACTGTACACCTATTGCACCGTAGCTTGATCCTCATTTATGAAAATGATAACTAAATTTGTCTATTTATGCGGCAATTAGGCACTGGTTTGCTTGATAGAATGGAAACTAAAGCTTTGCTTAGACTCTTAAGATATTCGACAAAAGTTTATCCATGCCTGGAAATGGAAGCCCTTGTCAATGATTGGATTGAAATGATATGGCTTAGATACACATTCTTTTTCTTTTTCCAACGGCTTAGGCAAAGCTTAATTAGCGAAAATAAAGTTGCTTAATTGACAGACCACAATGCTACTTTGATTAATTATTTTTTTAAAGATCGGTTTCCGAAATTTGGCAAAATATATGAAAAAATTAAAATTTACTTATTAAACTATCGTCGTCATCTTATACAAATCAGATGTGAGAGCCGCATCACAATAGATAAAATTTTTTAAAAATATTACTTGCAAAATACTCATACTAAAATTTAGTCTAATTGAAGTATTATGGAACTGACTATGCCCTCCGTTTGTATGTTATTTATGAATAGAAATTGGAATGATTCGGAATCAAAATGAATAGAATCAAAGTAAGGAATGGAAATTAAATAAATTATTTATTTGAGTTATTAGAATTATAATCGGCATGAGTTATATTTTTGTTGATATATTTATTTTGTCTTGTGATCAAAATAGATTATAAAGTTATTCAACTTTATTTAATTAAAAAATAACTTGAATTACGCTTTTGTAAATCTACATTATGATCATATAAATAAATATAGTAATATTAAATGGACTTTATTCAAATAATTAATACACCCAAGATATTCAATGCAAGAAAACAAGGTTTAGGTTACCCCTCATGTGACCGCTAAGGCGGCCTTTTCGTACGTAACTAACTTTGTGACCATTGATAGCTCCCTTTATGTGATGGCAAGACTGCTGTCACATTTGTTACTAATTTTGTGCCATTCAAAAAGTCATTTACTATTTTAATATTTATGTTTACTTACAAACTAAACCCTAAATTATTTTCCCCAAAAAGAAAATTTAGTGGATCAGTCCCAATCTCGCTCTACTTGTGCCTGGCATCCAAAACCTTGGCTGATCATCAGAAAATGGTGTAAAACGCTAGCGATCTTCTTCTTCTTCTCTTTCTCAACTTTTCAGGTAAGCTTGTGATTATAGATATTAATCTTGAGTTTACATTCTTTACTGTAGCTGTCCATGTGAAGTCCTGTCGGAAAAAGTTTTGTTCCTGCATGTTGAAGCTCCTGTCATCTTGTTCCATTGGTGAGTTTGCTTCCTCAAATTAAGATCGATTAGCTTTCATTCCAATGTTTATCAACTGAACATAGTTTTCATTTTTAATGTTTAATAATTAACATACAAATTAATTCAAAAGAAAAGCCAAACTTATTTAAATTTACTTTAATTTTAATGTTTACAAGTAACTTAGCTTGGGTCTTAGTAGAGATGGAAATTTTTCCTGTTGGAATGGACTCTCTGGGGATCTTATCCCGTTTAGGACAGATTAGAACATATTTTTGTCTAAAAGAATAAAGAGACGAAAGTAAAATATTTTTTATCCCACTTACATAAACATGATAAGACTGAAATTGGCAAATCCTCGTCCCTATCCCATTCCATTGCCAACTTTGTTGATTTGGTTTATTATTATATTATTAAATTATTAGATATTTTAACATGACTAAAGTTGTTTAGTGTCCAAATCTATAGTTTTTGAAGCGTAAGCCTTAATATTAATATGCAATGGAAGCAAATGGACAATTAAAAAATTAGCATAAAATTATATTTGAATGTGCACGTAGTAAAAATAAAATTATTATTTGATATTCTACTTTGTATTTATTCAAGATTTTTCCTATATTGAATTATGATGATCCTTAAAAGGAAAAGTCGAATTTATTTATTTACATTGGAGATCGTTCAGGATAATGGAATAGACGAGATATTTAATGGGGACTGACTAGGACAACTTTTTGTCCTAAAAAAAAAAGAGACGGAATGAGACATCCATAAGTTTATGTACACAACAGAAAAATCACTACAACCCGCCTGCCAAAACTCATCTATCATGGGTAATTTTGTGGGTTGTGTGCATGTTTGGTATTACAAATTGAAATCCGTCTTAAGTTGTGCGTGTGTTTAGTATTAGCCAAATATCCGATAGATACCCACGTGGGTATTTGCCAACCCCTAGCTTTTTTAATTAGTTTTAATTGAAAAATATTTAAATCTAAAAATATATTTATATACTTATTATAATTTTTTTATGGACTATTATTATTTTAACTTAATCTATGAATTATTTCATGATTATAATTTTGTTCTTCGGATCAGTATTTAAAAAGTATTTTTCTTTAGAAAATATTAATCTTAATCATTATTGTAATAATCGTGTTGGATGAGTGTTGATGATGGTGAATGAAATGAAGATCTTCTATTAGAGTTTGTGTTGAATGATAATATGAAATGATAATTGTTATTTTTAGATACTAATTTGTGACTTTTTTAATAAATTTATGTATTTTGTACTTAAAATTGAGAATTTGTGTTAGATTGATGTTGAAATTTTAATTTTTCATTAGTTAAATTTAAAATTGAATATGTTATATGGCTTGGATTGAATATTGACTTCGAACGTTCCTGATTATAATGAGCTTGTGCCGTAGCTAACGGATAACGAATCATCTGTATGTGTATTATTGATAATGAGTTTTTGTCGCAGCTAACAGGGAACGAGTGGTATCATGGTCCAGCTGTCTCCAGCAAAGATTGATACGTTCACATGGGACATGGAAGAAGACTTGGAAGAAGACTTGAAAGAAGACTCTTTTTCGTAATTATCACGTTCGGTGACTCCGGTCAATGCGCACACCACTCTAGAAGGTGGTTGTGTATTTTAACTACAAAATATTGAAATATTGTAATATGTTTAATTATAATAATTTATATTGTAATATTACAATTTATAATTTTTTATTAATATGGTCCAAAAATGTTTGTATTATTTATTATACCTATCAACGTCAATGATATTAATTAAGCATAATTTAGTTAAATTTTTATTTTTATTAAATTTATTTCCCATTTTTCATTACAATTATTTAACAATTTTATAATTTAATCAAAATTTAACTAAATATTTTGATTATTAATTAAAATATAAATATGAAAGCATAAAATTATAAATATTATAATTTAATGTAAAAATGAACTATAAATGAATTTTTTTCCTCCCTCGAATATCATAATATATTATTATAAATTTTTCTAATATTTACTTTTATTTTATAATGGTTTCGTATTTATATCTATTCAATTTATAAAATCTTAGATACAAGACCTAGGATAATATTTTTAAACTTTTTGATAAAATTTGTGTATCAGTTCAGAATAATAGTTCAACACGACACATGTAACGTTTTTCAATAATCAATAATCTAAATATATTTTCTGATATGTGATCCAAGTATTTGAGGTTAATTTTTAATACACCATTATAATTATATCTGGTGTGATAGCGTTTTTTTTTCCAAGTGAAAAAAATTGTTGTCGCATTTTTATTTTGGGGAGTTGATGAATAGGAAATAGAACCAGTCAATAATAGGAGCTTGCTGCACGTTACAGACTCTGTATGTAACGTACCAAATGGGGAGCATCCACGCGTTGCAGGAGAGAGAAAAGTTCTTGGATCTTAGCTGATGCAAAGCCAGTTTGCACTGAGCTGTTACATACAGAGTCTGTAACGTAGCCTTGTCCGTCAATAATAACATGTCAACAAAGTGGGTCAGAAGTTAAAAAATTGTCGTCAACTACTCAGACCGCTTGCCAGCTCCCTAAACCGTCTATAAGTAAAGATAAGCGAACACGCTAATTTTATCATATCCTTCTTCGAAAAATAATCTTATATTGATACAGTAAGAAAAAAAATGGGCTCTAAAATTTTCCTTGTTTTAGGTCTTTTGGTGGCTATTGTTTTCATATCTTCGGAGGTGGCAGCTAAAGACCTCGCAGAGACTTCCACTGATCACAAGAAAAAAGGTAAGGTTAATTAATTATATATTTACGAGTATCTATCTGTTACTTGCATGAATTTTTCTTGTAACAGATAGAACCCTTACAAGTTATTAGCCATGAAAGTGGGTGTCCTAAGTATACTAAAGGCAGCCCTTTGGAGTTTGAATTGGACACGCGTTTACATGTATAGCCATATGAATAACAATTTGTTGTAAAATATTAATTTGCAGCTGAGAAGGCCACTGGGAGAAATGGAGTAAGCGGTGCTAAGTACGGTGGCTATGGTGATCCTCCTGGCGGCGGCGGCTATGGAGATCCTCCTGGCGGCGGCGGCTATGGTAATCCTCGAGGTGGGGGTGTCTATGGTGACCCTCGTGGTGGGGGCGTCTACGGTAGGCCCGGTGGAGGCGTCTACGGTGGTGGGTACCCTCCTGGCCGTCGGTACTGTCCCAACGGTTGCTGAGTACCAGTGGTTACAACGGAAGAGGCTGTAGTTTGTGCTACTCTTTAATTTGCTGGAGAGACTGGTGAAGCGAATTGAACAGTGAAGCCAAGCCTCACAACTGATCGTGCACCCCACACACACACACACACACATATATCTAAATAAATGATGCTGTATGCGTTGTAATAAGTTACTTACTTCCAATGATGCTTCATGTAAGAACTATATACACGTATATGCAAGCAAGAATAATTTAAATGAGTGGAGTCTTATTTTTGTTTAAATATTCGGAAAATTCTATCAAACTCCTCCACACTTTGATGTCATGATCATTTAATGTAAAAATCAGAGGCAGACTCCGAAATTTTATCTAGGAGGGCTTAATAAAATATAATTAACAAAAATATTTGACCAAAAATACTAGGTGTCAAATTATTCAACTTCATTGAATTAATGACTTCGAACATATTTATGACTAACCTTGACTAATCTTGCCTCATTTTCAATTTTAGGAAAGTTACATATTCTAATAACTTCATTGTCAACTTAATCAATAATTTAAAATTATGTTTTTTTTTTGTCTGAGTTTTTGAAAATAAATAACAAGTTGATTTTTTTTCAACATAAAAAATTTGATAGCAAGTGATTTTATATTTGTGCCCCTTAAAAATTTTATTGTTAAATAAATAATAAACATCTCAAAAAATATAAATAATATAGTATTTCATTACAATATACATTATGTTCAAATGAATACGGCCTTGTAATATTCTAAACTAGAGTAGGTTGACCAATTTTTATTGCAATTTATAATGTTTTATATTAAAAATAACCATAAAAGTTTACAAAAGTAAATAATGTTAATTTGAAGAAAATAAGAAAATAAAAATAAAAATAATCTCAAACTATATTTTCACAAGTTATTGAGATGAATAATAATGTTGATTAGTAAGTGTAATTTAGGTAAAGATGAAAATCAAAGATATTTATTTAATAATTTTTATTTTATCAACTACAATGTCAATTAATATTTTTTTATTTTTAGGTAATATAATTAGGATATGAATAAAAAAACTCTAAAATATAATTATTTTTCAACTCTAAAACATTGTTATGCTTTTTTTTCTTTTTAAGGTATTGCTTTCTCTTTAAATATTTTTCAGTTTTGATATCATTTTAAGACTCCCCATCCCCATCCCAATCCCACTAAATTTATTGGGAAGTGAAGTAGGAAATAGAGACAAAAATTTTTAATGGGGTAGGCCTCCCCACCCCCACCCCATTGTCAAGCTTACTTGGGTCAAAGTGGAACGAAATATATCACCCATGCATGCCAGCTCTAGGGAAATTGAGGCTTTTAAATTATACTCTTGATAATTATAATTCAATTAAATAATTAATTAAATTTCTATGGAAAATATTTATTTTATGCTTTTCCACTATGTTATTTAAGTTGTATAATTTTATATGATATTTTCATGTATCAATTTTTTTTCTTTTTTGGAAAGATATAAAGAGTCAGGCTTGATAGATCTACAAATGAGTAATCTTTGTTTTAGTTCAAAAAACGAATATAAGAATGTAAGGAATAGGTTGAAGACTGAGGAGGTAAAAAATATAACAAATATTTATTTGATAAATTTTCATGTACTCTTGATTTTACCAAATAAAAGTATTTAAGCGCTCCATATAATCAATTGAAGAAACATGTTAATTTCTTCCAATATTTTCAATATTATTTAAAAATATTTATTCTCTTAAAATTTTTAAACAATATAAAAATTTAGAGAGGAAATAAAAACTATCTAATAAAAATTAAGCATAAGAATATTGATGTAGATTGCGAACAAAAATATTTTCTAAGTTTTATTTTTTTTAATTTTAAAGGTGGGAAGGGGGGGGGGGGGGGAGGGAGAGCAAGCCCAAATACATTTTTTTTTATCTCTCTTACCACCCCCCAAGAATCGAACTCGAGTTTTGGTAGAGGTTACAGTCGCACTGCAACTAACCCGACCACGCCCTTAGGAGCTTTCTAAGTTTTATTGATTTCTTTCGTATGTTATAAATGGTAGATAAGTTAGACTATTATATTTGTATGATAGACAAAATTAAAAAAAAATTGTGACCCTTTTCCACTTATTAATAGTTAATTATTTTACTACATCATCTTCTAAATAAATAGCTTTTATTTTTAAAAAAATGGAAAATAACTAATAACTAATGGTTCACTCATTTGAACTCACTAAGTTCTCTAACAATATCCATTTTTAAAAATAATAATATTATACTTACTTAATTGAGATACTTAGTTTGTATTTAAATTGATGTAGCAATTGATGTGTGGCTTAAATGATAGTTAGTTATTAAATCTTATTGTTTCTCATCTAAATAATGAAATTCTATTGGTGACACATCAGTTAAGTTATAAATTATGTATTTCAGCTAAGCAAGCATACCATCACTCGTTAACAAATATTTTTTAATCAATTTTCATGACAATCAATTTTTTTTCCCGTGAATACATGCATTAAACAGTTGTTTCGAAAATATTATTTAACCCAATAATATACATACAAATGTCATAAGACCTTTGCAAGATTTTTTTTTAAGGTTATAATCGGATTTTTTTTTATTTTGTTATTTTCCGCAAAGTATCGGCCTCCATAAAATCATAATAACAGTACGGAATCAGTGGATTTCGTGAGGAGATAAAATAATATCATTTATATGGCCATTTAGAACACCAAAAAACAACAGTGTTACCATCCCCAATAATCCATTGAACTTTTTGTCTCTAACAATATCTGAAACAATTTTCATGCGCAAATCGACTGGAGTGCATGCCTATTGAGATCATATTCAAAATTTCATATACATAGCTATGGCCATCTTAAACTTCAAAGATAAGCAAAGATAAATATAAGCGTAATATCTGAAGCAGAGTTTATTCATCATGATTCAATTTATCACACCAAATATAAAAGCTGGTCAAAGAGGATTAGTGAATTTCACCGGCGCCCATTTGCACAATTTTCCGATCCAAATCGAAGCGCAGGCACGTTGAGATCATAAATGATTAGCATATTCTGCTGCTGCCAAGCTCCCAGCATACTATATTTGGGGTCGTCTTGAATTGCCACACAGAAACGACCTCGATCTGGTTCAATGAAGTGCATATATTCAGGCTGTACTATGTAATCCGCTTCTTGAAGATGAAATGTCATCGATGGATACGCTTTAAAACTCGAATCATACCTATAACAATATTCAAATTCTTGAGATGCATTGTACGGTAATCTTTGACGGCCTAATGATCTCAAGATTTGATCATAGCGTTGCATGAGAGTCTGATAAGGACCATTTCGGATAAAAGTGACTGGTGTCCCGGTGTCTATGATAAAACCCCCGGTTCCATCTCTCATGATATCGAAAGCTCCTGGTGGAAATCTAACTATGTAACGCCCAATACTAATCTCTAGCAAGTGCAAATAAAATTGAGGCCTTAAGTCTGAGAGCACTATCGGGGTAGTTTCAAGATCCCTCCTCCGTACATCAGCATCGCGACCAAATTTTATGACACTGGTGGCCTCCATTTCGCTGACCAAACAGTAAGAGAAAGGGCCTTGAATCCTGTTTCTCAGTTGGCTGCTTAATGAAAGCGGCGAAGCATTGAATCCCAAAATTCCTGAAATCTTTCCGCCGAAAGCGAAACCGGAGTTGTCGTTTGAGCAGCCAAAGGCCAGGCGAGGGACAGAAGTGAATCCATTGAGGACAGGGAATGCGAAGGTCTCCCTGGAGGCGAGTCCTCGCGTAACGTCTCCAACATGATACCGTATTCTGTATATGCATTTGCCGTTTTGACACTTGAATGGGCGGCGACAAAGAGGGTCATCGCAAGGAATCTCTGAATAAGTGGTTGAAGCCCTCGGATCAAATATTGGAGTTGTTTGATCGAAGCAACGGATGCAGGGTTGGCACTGTGTCCAAACAAGACTACTGGCTGTGTCGAAAAGTAAGTGTTGTGGCTTCATTGGCGTACCAATGTTTGCTTCCACAGAGTAGATTAATTCTTGTTTGGCCATAGGAAGATGGATATCTTCAAGCTCTTGAAAAGCATTTGGTTTTGACATTGATGCCATATAATTACCCCTTGCTATTGAGATCTCGAACATTTTATGAATTCTTTCTGATTAGGAGAGATTTCCAGGATGCAAAGGAGATTCAGGAGAAAAAAGTGGTATCAGTTTTAGGCTGAATCCTGTGGATTCTGAAAAAGTGAAATGGGTTAAAAGAGCAATATGAAATAAGAAAAGAAAGAAGCTAATGGAAGAACTTGAACATGGGCCATTTTCTTGAAGGCGTGGTAATGTTTATACATATTGAAAAGATGCAAAGCACATTTATGTATATACAGCATAGGTAGAACAATAGGTTCAGATTGTGGACTTCAAGCTCGCTCACATGGGTGAGAAAAACTTTAGCTTCTAATGTGGTAATGACTGTAATTAGACATCATAATTCCTGCCCAATACGATCTAAGAAGTTTTCATCTCATCAGTACTCACTATTGATCCATGTGAAAGCATCCGCACATTTCAAAAGATAACCTAGCAAAGAAATAAAAACTGCCTAACTAATGTAGTAATTTTAGGCATTTCTAAAATTGATACATTTACAGTGCCATTCCTTTTTTTTTATTAAATTGATAATAGTAAAACTGATCAATTTGCACTCTGCTTTGGTTAACACTTACCCTTTCTAGCAAATTAATTATCTCATTGGTATCTATATCGTATTTGTATTTATTTCAGAATGATTTTATCTTTCTTAAATCATCAAGATAGCTTCATCTTGAAGAAGTAATATGAAATGAGACAAAGAGCATTATGAAACGAGAAAATTAGAAGAAAAAAGCAGAGCAATTTTCTTGAAGGTGGTAGAATTGAGTTTCTGACTCTAACTTGTGAATGACTGAATAGTGATTAAGATACTAATTTGCTACATTACAGAGTTGGATCATCTCAGAAACAAGATAAAATTGACTTTTCAACTGAAATTGTTGTACTAATAATACATAATGGCATGCTTATTCTGGTATACAGACAAACACACACGCCCACACACACAGAGTCTTTCTCTAGTGCGGACACCTCATTTTTTTCATGCAGACACGCAGTTAAATCATGTAATTTAATAGAATTAGTGTAGACATACTATTACATGGCACAATTGAATAGGGTGTCCGCATTAAAAAAAATGAGGAAAGCGCACCTGAAAATAATTGTGTGTGTATACATTCACACACACACAATTAACTAGTCTAATAAACTTATTTATGGGATACAAAAATAAATAATAAGATCACTACTAGTAAACTTATGTATGGGATACAAAAAAAAATAATAAGACCACTAGTTGTAAACTTATGTATGGGATACAGTAATAAATAATAAGATCACTATTAGCTGCTATAATAATCAAGAATGACAAAAATTAGCAAAAGGATATAGAGCTCTTTAGTAATGTTATTCATGAAGACAATGATGACAAACCACAATAGTGTTGGACTATTTAATTAAGAAACTAATTTTATAAATTTTAGAAATAAACTAACTAAAAATAAAAGACTTTGAAAAGTGTAGACAACAATTTTTCTATCACTACTGTACGAGAATTGTTATTATGTGTGATGAATACAAAATAAAAAAATAAAAAAACGTTAAGCCATGATTCATGTGACGACATTTGTATGTTTGTGCAAGATATATATATATATTTATTTATTTATATTTGAATTTATATTTGTGCAAGATTGAAGCTAATTTTGTGTAGACTCTCCGAATGGTAGAATTTATGGTCTTGTCTGATTTGAGAAGTATTTGTGTAGGATCGAGGCCCATACCGCAGAGCTTACTAATAGGATAAGCTGCTCCGAATCTAGCATGCTTAATTGGGGAATTATTAAGTAAATTTCCATTATTTGATGAAAGAAAGAAAGCAAAGATTTCGATCAATAATAATAATAATAATAATAATTTATTCACCATCCAATTCGCCTTACAATGATGATCAAGTCATGAATTTCACAAGAAGTGATCATTTGCACAATTTTCAGGCGCAAATCGAATTGTGCCCGTATTAAGATCATAAACAAATCTTGTGTCTTGTTGCTGCCATGCTCCCACTACACTGTTTCTGTCAGAGAATGATATTGCCACACAAAAGTACCCTTCATTTTGGAAAATAAAATACATATAAGTGGGTTCAACTGTAAAATCAGCTCCATAAAAATGAAAGGTCATCGATGCATATGCACGAAATCTCGAGTCAAATCTGTAACAATACTCCCAATCTTCAGATGCGTTATGCATTCGTTGGCGGCCAAATGACGTAAAATGTTCATCAAAATGTCTCATAACAACCTCATAGGGGCCCCTTTGGATGAAAGTGGCTATAGCCCCAGTGTCAATCATACAACCCCCGGTTCCATTACTGCGAAGAGCAAAAGTTCCAGGTGCAAAACCAATGCGATGGTCAGCAACACTAATGTCTTGTAAACTTAGGTAGTAATGGCTCGATCTATCGACAAACATTCTAGTTGTTTTCATATCCTTCCTCTGAATATTTGCATCTTTGCCAAACCTCAGGATGCTTGTAGCCTCCATTTCGCGATAAGCATACACCAAGCAATAGGAGAAAAGGCCTTGAGCCGTACTCTTCAATTGGCCTAGTAATGAAAAAGGTCACACACTGAACCCCAAGATGCCGGCAATGTTACCGTCGAAAGAAAAAATCTCGATTGTCATTTGAGCAGCCAAAGATCACACCAGGGACAGAAACGAGCTTGTTGTTGAGAGGAAATGTGAAGGTCTCAGTAGAGACAAGACCAGAAGCTGAGGCTCCACCAGCGTAATTTATTCGGTGGACACACTGTCCATTTTCACATCGAAAGGGCGGTTTACGACAAATGGGATCATCACAAGGGATCTTTTTGTAAGTAGAGGAAGCATTTGGATTGAATATTGGAGCTGATTGGTTAAAGCAACTTACACAAGGCAGGCATTGAGTCCAAATGAGGTAGCTGCCTGTGTCGAAAAGCAAAAACTCTGATCTGCTTGGTGTTCCGAAGAGTACATCCGCAGTGTAGAAGTAGTTCTTTTCATGCACTCGAAGATAGATTTCTTCAGGATTTAAAAATGCATCTGGTTTGGAAATTGATGCTAAATAGTTAGCCCTTGCTTTGGAGATTTCAAATATTTTGTGAATTCTTTCAAATTGGGTGAGGTTTCCAGGATACAAAGGTGACTGTGGGGAAAATAGGGGTATGAGTTTAAGGCTAAATCCTGTAGCTTTTGAAGATGGGAAATGGAGTAACATAAACATTGTGACAAGAAATGTACCAAGCTACTGAAAAGCTTGAACATGAGCCATTTTCTTGAAGATGGTATGATAGGTATGAGCAAGGTTGATTAGCACTACCAATCTTTAAGCACTATCTAAAGCATCCAATGAGCTGAGACGTGTGTAAAGGCAGTCCAAAGTCTGCATTAATTTTGGCATTAATAATGTAATCAAATATGCTTGTTTGGGAGAAGCACTTTAATATCTTACATTCTTGTCTTACGTATGGTGCATTTAGTATATATGAACAGCAACACTCTTCTAAAAACATTTCTATCAAATTTGACAACAGAAAATCTAACATTTGCTCGTAATAATTTTGTGGCCTCAGGGCCCAAATGTTAGTGTGAATGAACATATTGGCGCGGTTAAATTTTGGATGCACCTCAAGGAACTGTTTAAAATTATTTTTTAGAGTTTCAAAAGTGATTTTAAAAAATTAAAAAATTAATTTTGATGTTTTGTAATTTTTTTAATTTAAAATCACTTTTAACAAAATCACCCCATCCCAAATTAGAAAAGTAGTAGTTTTTGAAATTTTACTTTTGAGAATCAATTTTATTTTTAATATAATTCTATTTGGATCCTCACATATATTATAAAAATCTATAATTATCCTATCCTTATTTAATTAGAAATTAAATTATTAAATTTAAAGAGATTATTATTATTATTGTCAATTACATTCAGATAATAAAATAAAAAATTATTTTAGTTATCAATTATTATATATATACAATATCAAATGTTATATACACATGTATATAAATGTGTAAATAAATTTTATTTAACATTAATCTATTTTAGTTATTTGTATTCTTACAGTAGTTCAACGATATGATACTACTTTTAAAACTTACACTACGTTCAAAAATAAATTTTACTAAATGTTTAACCGATTCTCTTCACAGTTTATTATTTTTACAACACAATTAACATAAATTATTTTAAAAACTATAATATTACTAAATTGACCCCAAATTTATTAAGAAAACTGTCTAATTAGTGACTAGTGACCCCGTCAATTTAGTTTATAAGCCAGCATTTTTCAACTGAGATGTTTATTTAATTGTTGACCAACAATAACATAAAGACAAATTGTCTTTTCTTAGCTGTCATAAATTTGCAACTTCGATGAACACTAACTGTTTTAGCAAATTAAATATCTCATTATGGTACGTGCATCGTTCTTCTCGATCTTTATTTTAGAATGATTTTATTTCTTTTTACCATTAAAATAGTTTCTTGTACTTGACAGATAAATGCAATAACCTCCCACTAGATGTTAAAATGTGCTCACCCCTTAGTTGTCGTCGTTCCAAATAAGCATATGAGAACTTGGATTTAAGGTCAAAATTAGCAACTTGTCATTAATTATATATATATATATATATTTGTATACAAGTATTACTTAATTTTTTATACTAATTACCTAAGTCTTAGAAAGACTAACTATTAACCAGTAGAATTAAACCTTAGTCTTAATGGATTTTCCAATACATAAGAATACTTAATAATTAAGTAATAATTCTAGTTATCATCATGTTTTAATTCATATATAAATGTTTACTTATCTAACTACATGTCGTTGGAGAACACATACCAAATTTTCATTAAACAAATTACTCTAAAACAAATCCAGAAGTTACTGAAATTGAGTTGCCTCTCTCTTCTTCTTCTTCTTCTTCCTTTTTTTTTTTTTTTTTTTTGAAGTGAGTTGCTTTAAAACGAGAGGAATATTTAATCAATCTCTTTTAAAAGTCAAGAATTCCCATGGTGGCTAAAAATGTGATTCCCTTTCCTTCAGTAGAAGGAATCAATCTCGGAAATTAAGTATAAGAAGATACCCAATTGTTGCTATCCATCCAATTGTAACGTCCATGGTGGGTGGTTTAGAAAAACAACCGACTTTAAAAGAAAAGTATCAATATTCTCCTTAGAAACTGAGTTTGAATGGTGGCTTGAAATATGAATCGCTTCAATAAAAATGATGAATCACTTAAAAGGAAGATTACCATGTTGGCTTTTAAATAAACTTCAAGAGTTAAATTATAGAAAATAATGCTATCAAATGGTGGCTTTATAAACCAAAGGAACAAGCCTCGTTCCAAATAAAGATAATAAGATATATATCCCGTCTTCAGTGAAAAAGAATCAGTGTTTAAGAAGATATATGAACATATCCAATTGAAGCAGCATGTTCAATGGTGGCTTTTAAACAAAAGAAAATTAAGGACTTTGAATAAGTAGCTACCAGCTAGTGGGAGGTCTTGATGAATTCAAAAAGAAATAAATAAAAGGAAATCTGTTGATTCTATTGTCTTTTATCCCATAAGAAAACTGATCACCTCCAATAATTGAAGCGTCACATGCTATCCCAAGTCACCGTGCCAGACTTTGTGAAGAAGTGGGGAAAATTTTGTTTACTTAAAAAGGTTTATTTTTGTTTAGGTATTTAATCTATCATTTAAAGTAACTTTGATGCTGAAAATGTAATTTATGTTCTTTTTTTTTTCTTTTTGGGTTTTTTCAGTTAAAGCTTATGAGGGCACCTCGAAAATTTATTGAGATGGAAAATAACTATTGTTTCTCAAAAAATTAGACTCAGTGGACGTAGTTACATATCAATATAGTTTCAAACAAATATAGAGGAAGTTACATATATCTGTCAAGAAGAAAGTATCTTGATGGTAAAAAGAGATAAAATAATTCTAAAAATGAAGACAAATATATGGGATCAGGACGCAAAGAACTCTTATTAGAATGGATTTGTCTATATTATAAGATGAAGACATGTAGAAATAATTAAGGACGTGATGTGAAGCAAACGTATAACTTCCTGGAAATCAATTATGTTTTTCCGGACCATTATAAAAAGGGCTTCATTCTATGTTAATGTTGCATCAACAGAATCAAGCTTCGCCTGGAAAAAAATGTCTCAAATTCATCAATCTTTTCTGGCCCTCACTTTCTTTTGTTGCCTTGCACTTCTCTCCCAATCCCATTTCACTGCTTCAAAATCTGATGGATTGATTAGGTTACAGCTCATCCCCATTGACTCTCTAGAGCCACAAAACCTGAACGAGTCACAAAAATTTCATAGACTTGTTGAAAAATCAAAAAGGAGGGCTTCCTATTTGAAGTCGATTTCGACTCTCAATTCATCAGTACTGAACCCATCAGATACGATTCCAATTACTATGAACACACAAAGTTCCTTATATTTCGTAACTATAGGAATCGGAAGGCCAATAACACAAGAGTCCTTATTAGTGGACACTGCTAGTGACCTCATTTGGACGCAATGCCAACCTTGCATCAATTGTTTCCCACAAACTTCTCCAATTTACGATCCAAGGCAATCCGCTACCTACGGTAGACTTCCTTGTAACGATCCGTCGTGTGAAAATAATCGCGAATTCAGCTGTGTCAATGATGTATGTGTCTACGATGAGCGGTATGCCAATGGTGCCTCAACCAAAGGTATTGCTTCGGAAGATTTATTCTTTTTCTTTCCTGATAGTATTCCTGAACTTTTAGTCTTTGGCTGCTCAAATGACAACGGAGGCTTCCATTTCGGTCCAGATAATAGGATTTCTGGGATCTTAGGATTAAGCATGTCTCCTCTTTCTTTAATAAGTCAAATAGGAGGTGACATCAATCATAAATTTTCATACTGTCTAGTCTACCATCTGGCTTCTAGCACGCTGACATTAGGAGACGTTGATACAAGCGGACTACCAATTCAATCAACTCCATTCATCCCCTCACAAGCACCAGGGTCTCCTCTTAATTATTATCTGAATTTGACCGACATAAGCGTCGGAACACATCGCATGATGTTTCCACCCAATACATTTGCACCTAGTCAAGGAGGCTGTGTTATTGACTCCGGAAGTACGGCCACATTCATGCCTCGTGCTCCTTACACGCAAGTGCTGGAACAATTTGAGACTTATTTTGAACAATTCCAGCGTATAAGAGTCAAACCGGCTAGCGCACAATTGGAGCTGTGTTACGTGTATGATCCAAATTTTCAGGATTATGCTTCAATGACCTTCCATTTTCAAGGGGCTGATTGGCCTGTGCCAAAGGAGTACGTTTATATTTTCAATACTGTAGAGGGGTACTTTTGCGTTTTATTGATCCCGGACGACAGCGGCATAACCATAATAGGAGCCTATCATCAACAAAATGTTCTGGTCATATACGATGTTGGTAATAATCAGCTTCAATTTGCTCCCGTGGTTTGTAAAGGTCCACAATAACCTACTTTGTACTAGAAGAAACGAAAATAAATTAATAATACACAATAAAAATTGTTTCTTTGTTTCTTAATTATTGAATAAATTCATGCGCGAACAACGCTCCAAGGAAAGCCTACTCAAAATTTATGAGCCTAGTACGGACCAAAAACTTGGGTTCCCAGTAGATTAGTGGTTAATTTGGATTGTGATATGAATCCATGATATCAAAATCATCTCGAATTATTAACCCTGTGCAATTCATTCGTTTTCATTCGCAACCATCTCCATTCGTTTATCATTAATATTACTTTATTTTATTTTACGGAAGTCTCTTTCATATTTTAGCTTATGGCGAACTTAATAGATTTAACAACTCTACCACCCCCAAACAAAGTTTCTAAAATTCATGGATATATAGTTTTCTGCAAAACGTGACGAGTCAAGAAGTCTAATCGGATTTCGACTTTGTTGCAACAGCGATGCACGGTCCAGGAGATTGATTTCTTGTGTGAAATGGTCTAAAAACTCAATGCCGGATATCTGTTTCAGTTTCCTGGTAAGTTTTGTTTCTTGAAACTGTAGAATATATGAATTTGTGGGCGCATAATCTCGGAGGACTTTAGCCGTTAATCTGCTCAAATGCCCGAATCTTGAGAATTATTCTTTTATAAATCTTTTTATTTTGAATAGAGATTCAATTAAAGATCTAAATAAATTATTCTTTTACAATTATTTTTAACCCATTCTATCTCATGATTTATATTTACATTTTTTTAGAAAATTTTACGGATTTAAAATTATGGAAATATAAATTATGTAACAAGAAGAAAATAATTTAAGATATTAAGATTTTTATACATTTATAAATAAAAAATTAAAAAATAATTTTTTTAAGGGTGAAATTTGTAATGACAAGTTGTTCGATTTTAATTTATGGGTTAATATTTTGTAAATGAAGTTAAGAGGGATGTTATGAGAATTTTTAGGGGTGTCAAAAGCTCCACTCTTCCTTGAATCCAATGGCGAAGTGTATGGAGGTTAACTTGGGTTATGTCCCACATATTTGCATAAAACTTTCTAAAAGTCCTTTTCAGAAAAGAAATGCTAGACTTAATATTTAAAATTAGAATATCGTTAAAAGATTTCAACATTTAAGTTTCAACTTGATTTCTAATGCTATATCCTATATTAATTATCTAATGATTAATATAAAATTGTTTATTACTTTATATTATCATCTAATTGATAAATGACACATCACTACTAGAAAAATGGTCTTTCTTGACTTTAGAATAGTGTCGAAATTACTTTCACCGACACTTGTTAATTGTGTCGAATCTTAAAGTCAAAAATAATGACACTTGTAATTGGTGTCGTGATTACTATTACTACAAAGTATCACCAATATTATGACACCATAGTGTTAGTAGTTATTGATATTTTATTAATGTCTGTGATTACTGTTACCAGGGTATCACTAGTTAATTTTTTTTTAAAAAATAAAAAATTAAATTGGTTGTTGATTTATTGGTAAAATTAAAAGGCACCATAAAATAACCACAAAAAAAAAACTTGATATATATTACAAAATCTTTAATTTCATATTTAAATATTATTAGTATATATTACAAATCCCAAATATTTCAATAAACAAGATATCTTATTCTCGAATCGAATAATCTTAAATACATAAGAATTTCTACCATCCAATCAAATGCCTACTAATTGCGGCTACATTTAACAAATTTAGAAGCTAAATTGTTAAGAATGACTGCCTTTCACTCTTTGAAACATAAGTAGTGTAGTTGTGTTATCACACCAAAGACTTCTCTATTCAATAGATTGGATGGGTTAGGATACAAGTGAAGTCGAGGAAGAAACACTTCAAACACACTGATCAAATCTGGATACGAGTACATGGAAAACGAAAAAAATTAGCTGTCAATATGAGAAAATTTAGAAGAACTAAAGTGTATATGATAAGGCAACTCAAATCTGATTAAAGTTTATTTCAAAGAAAGGGAAATTAAAAGGAAAGGTCAATATGAAAAAATTTATAGATTTTAAGGTGAAAAGACCACTAACATAGCCTGAAATGATATATACTCAATTGCATCTATTAGAAAGAATATGCAAATATATACACGGAAGAAAAAATGCTCAAAAGATATAAGGAATAAAGATGCAAAAAAAAAAAAAAAGACTAGGTGCAATAAACTACCACTTTTATATGGATGATCAAATGATGTCGATAAGCCTACTACTACTTTGGTTATCTAGGTTCAGTAAGATGATCCCTGCAACTAGATGTCAACCTATATTTGTCAAATAAAATCATATCAAATCAGGCAGAAGGTTGAAGATTTTCTTCGAACCATCTGATCGTGGTGCAGGTAGAATTAACCAGGAAGCTATATGAATAGATATGCATGTCATGAGTGGAACTATATATGTGGGATAAAGTAATCGTATGAAATTTATCAAGGAACAAATTATTTGAAGGCTTTTTGTGATTCCTTGGCACTCAAATTTATCAAGGAACAAATTATTTGAAGGCTTTTGCTGATTCCTTGGCACTCTTCACTACCAGAACAGAATTGATAGAAGCCAGCTAAAACAAGAAGAAAATTCAAAATTTATATTGCAGTTCACAAACTGATAAGCTATATTTGAAACTCATCAACATATAGATTTTTAAAACTTTTGGTTAGGATAAAATTTTGGTCCTCAAGAGTTTTCTGTTAGTTTTACACTCTTTTGAATTGAAATAGACTTAATTTTGTTAGTAAAATTATGAAATTGGTTCAATTTGGTTCAAAGATTTAGCCAAAAGCCAAATTTATTCAATTTAAACTTGAAGAATTTAATTTAGGCTTGGAAAAATTTCCAAGTATACTTTTTCAAAAATAATAATAGGATTAAATAACAACAGCTATAAAAGAAATATTAGGTTCTTGACAAATAATTTCTAAATAAATTTTTATTAAGCTAGTTTTTATTAAGCTATGTAAAAATGCAAGTAATTAATTCATTTTCAACTAATATTCAAGAGTTCTCTAACCACATTAGAAGAATCTAGGAGTGGTAAGATTTACCTTAAATGAGAAATTACTAAATGAGTACTGCATAGCAAGAGCAAAGGCATTAAATTCTGCCTAGCAACTGCACTCATTAGCCTCCTTCCTAGGAAAAATTAAAAAAGGATAAGGAAAATGAAATATTGCTCCTATAGTAGTAAGCCTTATAAAATCCATACTCGTAAATTTTGATTTAAGTTCCTTCACACATGCTTCCAAATGTATTCATACTTGGCATTTTCTAAATTAGAATAATCAGATTAAAGTCGTCATCAAAAGATATTGCATCATAATCTGATCTACTGAGAAGCTTTTGTTCATAGAGATTGATAGGTAAACAAATGAAACCTCTTCATCTATTTACCACTAACTTTTTGGGAGCTTATAAAGAAAAAAAAGAAAAAAGGCAATGTACATGAAATACACTTTTCCTTTGAACCAAAACAGAGCAGCCCATCTTTACTAATAAAGAATAAACATGTGAAAGCTTACTCTTTTTACAACTTAGATGAAGGATGTGATATTGTCTAAGCAAAATCTCCTAGAAAGAAAAATATTTCTTTAGATAAGGTAAATCCATCCAATTTAAGATGATATCACACACCAGATATGCAGCATTGATGGACGGTAAAATACATACAATTGTTGGTCACTATAATTAGCCATCAAGGCAACCAACAATAAACAATCACGATCTGGGCAGTCCTGAATTTTTTTTATCCTATAAACACAAAAAATATATGAAATGAAAGTTTAAAATATAAGAATAGAGTACAATATAAATATGAGATCACCACCGATTTAAATTCAAATATAACAATAGAGTACAATATAAATATGAGATCACCACTAATTTAAATTCACTTTCATCTAAACAAAAGTTCTATTTCTTTCCCCCTATTTATCATAAATGGATGGTAACTCAAAAGTAGAATACCAAAACTGTAAATTGCGTATACCCAACTCTTCAAATAATCATCAACTAGACTCATCATCGACCTAACCTCCTTTTCTCCAACTGAGCAGATGTAATTGTCATTAGATGATTATATTAATTCCATACATAAATTTTGAAACCAAAAGCCAAAAGTTTAGAAATAAGCATGAGAAGACAAAAGGAAGCATTCTCAACGGTACCAACCCTTTTGGTTTGTTCAGTGCCAAATACACTTTTGGAGGCAATTTGTTAGGAAGACAATTTCCATTAATGTAAATAATATCCCTTGCAGGATCAACTCTAGTCTGCACATTATCACAAGTAATAATGAAGGCATAATTCTAGGTGCAAACAAAGTAATCCCATCATATATTAAATTTTAGTATTAAAAATGAGTTGAGAAACAACAAAATTCTATACCGATCAACAAAATAAAGTAAAAGTAACACATAATCCATAATTTTTAATTTATCAAGTCGAGAGTAAGTAAGATAATAAGCTTATGCAATTCAATAAAGTAATAAAAAATAATTATTTATTAATGGCGAAATGATATACTGCAGTAACTATCTTACCCATCAATAGTACCCTTTAATTTGTTTGCCATTAAAATCGAAACTCAAGAGGCACGGTCAGTTCTTGAAACCACAGGCATAGAGGCCAAGTTCAAGAGAACAGAAGCATCTGGATGTTTTTTGAAAGCTAGCAGTGGCAATGAAGGCGACGCCACATTTTTCAACCATTGATTTGAAGTCGACAATCTAGATTTTCCATGCCATGAAATGAGAAACCCTAAAATTTGTTGAATATAATTATATTGAATTTTAATCAAAATTAAAAGAGGAAAAGAGAACTACCGAGTAGGAGGAGAAGGCTGATGGGTAGAAATTTGTGTTGTTTGTTAGGGTTTCTTAACTGCTCATCTTTCTCCTCTTTCTTCTTGACCTCTTCATCTCGGGATGAAGCGTAGTCCACCAAAGATATCTCTCTCTGTCTCTTCATCCTATCTCGTCAAAAATTAATTGGCGTGGTAGCTTACAAAATGATACTAGAGAAGTTTTGTTTTCTCTCAATTTTAATTTTCAGAGACTTCGTGAGAGGCGGCGTTAGAGTTAGAAGTTTGGAGAAGTTTAGGTTTAGGTTTAGATTGCAATGGATATATTTTATATTTTTTAGACTTTAATAATTAAACAAATAAAATGTTTTGGGCTTAGCGGTTTTTCTATTGAAAGTAAAAGTTTGAAGTTTAGAGATCTTGGGTTCGAGTTGAGGCCAAAACAAAAATAAAATGATAATTTTTTTGCTATTGATACCTTAGCGTCAATGGTTTCTGATGTTTAATATACTAACACTATAATATCAGTAATCTATGATACTTGTTTGTTAAACACGGAAAATGACCCAAATACATGTAACTACTGATACTTTTTAATAAAGTGTCACAAGGCAAGTGTCAGTAAAGACCATTTTTCTTGTAGTGCATAAATTAATATTCAATTGTTGGGATGCCTCACATTATTCTTAACATTTATTATTTTAACACATTTTGAAAATAAGTAATTATGTTTCATCTATAAACAATTTATCCTTTTTTTCCCCTCAATGTATCTGTGCTCTACCTAAACATTCTCTATAAATTTTTTAAAAAAAAAAGTTTGCTATTAATTCTTTCAGTAATTAAATCTTCTTAATTGTAAACAACAAAAGGAATATAAACAACGTTGATTTGTAATTTTGCATTTCATAAATTTTGAAGTTTCAAGTAACTAGAATAACTTCAAGTTTTAAAATTAAAATGATAGGAATTAATTTGATTTTGCAAAGATAATACTATTCCCTATCTCTTCAATAATTAAAATCAAATATATGTCAATATATATCCAACTGAATTATTCTTTCTCAACTAACCTAGCTCACAGTTGATTAAATAAATTGTGTATTTTGAAACGATAAATACGAAAACAAAATTAAAGATAATTTATACTCAATGTAAGCTTATCATATAATATTCACCATCTCATATGCATGCCTACATAATGGCTTACAAGCTACCTTGCTAGTATATCATAAAATCATCTCGAGCTGCTTATTTTTATCAGTTACTGATTGATCAAGTTCTGAATATTGTTATATCGATATCCGAGCAGCTAGCAATGAAAGGAGCTAAAGCTATTGTCATTTTGGCTTTGGTTGGTTGTTGTTTCAGTCAAGTGCTAGCAAATACCGAAGAAGCAGCTGCAGCATCAAACTTTAGCTAATTACTATGGCCATGATCTATCATGGTTAGGGTTCTGGCACGAGCCCCATTGGCCTTTGGTGCCACCACCTCAATCCGCTCGCCCATGGCCTTGCCCGTGGGGTGCACTCCCACCAATGCCATCGTCCTTCAAATGGCCACACCCACACCCTTTTTGGGCACTCCCTCCGAAACCAGCTGCTGCAGTACAGCACCCTAGCTTATTCTACCACTAAAGCTTGATGATCATCTCTAATTTCGTCCCATATTTAATGTTTATTTCGGTTTTGATAACAATAATTACTTGCAAGCAGATGCAGTCAACATCTTGTTGGATAGGTTTAGATTCGACAAAATTAATAATGTTGTTTCCTCTTCTGTTTGATTTAGATGTAATGATCATCCATTAAGTAATAAGAGATGTTATAAGTTATTACATTTTCAATTGATGTAATGCTGCAATTCGATTTGGTTCTTTTTTCGGTTCTCTGGTTTTTTATCCGACCCGTTATTTCTTTGTACTCCAAGATAACAATTAAAGACACCACAGTGTGAGGCAGAGAAAGACAGATCTAGCTAAAAAGAACTTTGTTGTAAGTTATTTTGGGATAAATTAACTATCACATTTGGAACTTTTTTCCAATTAGAGTTTAGAACTCTTAATTTGTATAATTTCTGAAAAGCAATAAAGGGATTGACCAGTCTACCATATGGCCACATTAGTGTTATTATCAAATAATTAAAGGTTATTAACGTCCATTATATGGCTACATATACAAATTTTCAGATTAAAATTAAGTACTATATATGGGTTTAAAATATAGTCATGACACCATGAGATGAAGTGGATCTTATGCTTTCATCAAATATGCAAAAATAAAGAGACTTGCAATTATTGACTCCATGTAAGAACTTCAATTTTTAGGCTGAATCTGTAAACTGTATTGGATTAGAATTACTACATTGAATCCTCATAACACTAATTTTCTCGAAATTATGGTTGAAGTTGAGTCTATTTGAGATGACGATGGTTGGAAAAGAAATTTTCTAGGTCGTAACGATATTAAAAATGGGCAGCTTCTAGTTATGTTTCCTAAGTTAGGCATGTGTCTTAAGTTGTTGATTAGATGACTCGTGTCTTGTTTGGTCAAAGTTGTTTTATGGGTTCTTTTAACTTATAGTTTGGTTTGGAAGATTTTTCATTCAAAACCCGAAGCCTACTTGTAATCATTTTTTTGTCTTATGGAAAAAAAAATTTGTGCTTCTTTTTTGTTTTCAACCGTGAAGAGAGGAATACAAATTAAATTGTTTGGGATTTTAAATTGCTTGTTACATTTATGTATTATAATTTTACTTGTAAATAAAAAAGAGAATGATATAACAAACTCTTGACAAACTGATGTGTGGCGTGATAAAATTAGTTGAATTAAATATTTCTTGATTTACATGATTTATTTTTATTATTTTATATTCTTATTCAATTAATAATACATCAATTTATATAAAATAAATTTATACAAAAATTTATAACTATATCATCACCCAATAAAAAAGCCACCATATTTCATTCATTTAATCTTTGCGTCTTGTCACGTGACCTATGTATGGATGGATGGATGGCTGGATCGAAGTTAATATGCTGTGGGAGAAGAATGGAATATGCCAAGGGGTTCATGCTCAAGTCAAAAATGAACCATTAAGTATTCGATTTTGATTAAGAATCCGCTCCCTATACTTTTTTTTTTTTATTATTAAAAAAAAACACCTTTTCTTTAATTATTCAGTGGTTGGAGAGTAAAAGGCGGCCAGAAATAAATAATTGATTGATGTAAACTCTTGTACGAACAATTTGCTTAATGCAATTAGCTAGGGAATTTATACAATATAAAAATGGGATGTAAGTAATGATTCTTTTTTAAATTAAAAATAAAATTGCTTTTCAATATAATAAAGTAAAATAAAACAAATTGTAAAAGGACCGCAATTCTATTGGGCGAGAATTCTAAAAACTTTGCAGAAAATGGCCTTCCTTAATTAACATTTCATTTATTTATTTATATTGAAATTGTTACACTTCGGTATACTATATTTAATTCTAAATTCATAATCTCGATTTATACATTCACAATACCGCACAGATTATGAAGGTTTATTGAAAATTGAGAATAATTAAAAATTTTATATATAACTGAGAGGTGTGACCTCTACATTAGAGTAATTAAAAGAATTTATTAATTATACTTCTTAAATATTTATTTATTTATTTATATAATAAATAAAAAATATATTATTTTCTAAAAAATTCATTAAATAAATATAAACTAATATTATTCTAATCAATTAAGTATTAATTTTCTAATAATTAAAATATTTTTTCTCGCAATAAAATGTAACAAAGTATTAATTAAAAAAACACTCGATAATATAAAAAAGAATATTTTTACTTAAAAATATTAAATTAAAATATCTTTTAAAATTTTAAATATTAATGTGATTATTATTTATTATTAAATAGAAAAGTATATATGCTCCTTTCCTATTTAATAAGCAACTCAACTGGTCCGCTCAACAATCAATCCAGCAACCCCAAGCATTAATCGTCGATCCTTTAAACCTTTTACTTGACAAAACATTTTATAATTTTAACACGAAAACTCATATTATAGCTGATTAAAAATTACTTGATTATACTTATGTGGGTTATAATTTTATATATATATATATATATATATATATATATATATATATATATATATATATATATATGATTTTACTCTCATAACATAAAAAAATTCATATTAAAATTTGACAAAAAAGAAAATGAAAAAAGAAAAAAGATGATGCTGGTCAACAACTGCTATAACAAAACAAGAACTAAAAAGGGTCGAAAATAAGGAAGAAAAAAACCTAAAGCTTAGTTTTTGAAATTCACTTAATTTTCTCGCACGGAATGCGGATCATGCCGCAATTTTGATGGGAACACTTTGATTTTTATTCAAAAGTAAAAAAAAAAGAAAAATAGTGGTCGTTGAGCACTTGAATATATGAAACCGTTGTTCACAAACTAACCCTAGACGTGTCACGTAATGAATGGCAACTTGCAAGTCGGGTGTATCGACGCTTCACCACACCGGAGTCAAGCCCATTGCCCACCAACTTCCCCCAACTCACCGTCTCTCACATAAGAACCTTTTGGAAAACGGAAAGTTGACGAAAGCAAAAAAAAAAAAGAAAACTTTAATGCGTACAAATCACATGATCGCTTCATCGTGATTTTGGACTGAGGTTTCAGAGTAAAAATTCAATTTTTATTTAGTAGATTTCGAAGCGAAATCTGTTCTTGTTCTTGTCCTCTCCAACGGAGAAAACAAAAAACCATTAAAAATTAAAAAAATAAAGAATCATTTTTTTAATATAAAAATCCTGTCTTTTCTTATCATTGTGAAAGTTTTGGTTTTGGTTTTGATCTTGTGATCTTTTGCAAATTGTCAAAATGATTTCTTCTATCAAAGCCACTGTACCAACAGCAACGATCAATGGGTCGGATTTGATTTTTCGAAAGAGATTGCTTTCACCAACACAGCGATCTCTGTTTCTGCCACCATTACAAGGAACAGCAGTTCAAAATCTGAGTTTTCATTGTCTAGGCCCCTGCATATCTCGAACGTTTCATGCTTCGAGCCTGTGAGAGTTCAGAGATCCTTGACAAAATGCAAGGCTTATGAGGCGGAACAGTCTCAGCCGATTGAACGGGAAGAAGCGAAATCGGCGGCGGCCCAGAAGGTCAAGATCGGTATATATTTTGCGACTTGGTGGGCTTTGAATGTCGTGTTTAATATATACAACAAGAAAGTCTTGAATGCGTATCCCTATCCTTGGTTGACTTCAACTCTGTCCCTGGCTTGCGGGTCGTTGATGATGCTGATTTCATGGGCTACCAGAATTGCTGAGCCTCCAAATACTGATCTTGAGTTCTGGAAGACTTTGTTTCCTGTAAGTACCGCGATGGGTTTTGTGGGTTTATTTGGTTTGTAAGAAAAGTAAGGAAATTTTGAGAAAATGATGTTTTTGGTTTTTAGGGTTTGTGCTGGTTTTGATGATAATTACAAGTTTGTTTGGTTTCTGAGAAAGTGAAAGTAAGAAAAATGTTTTATGTTGTTTTAGATTTTGATTTTCAGGAAAAACAAATTAAAATTTCTAATTTTTAGATTGACAGCTTTTATTTTCTCTTGGTCCCAGTAATGAAAATATCTGCTATGTTAAATTCATTTAAATTATTTTCCTTCCTTTATGCGACTATACGCTTTTTTTTTTTTTTTTGCGTTCTTTTTTTTTTCCTTTTAATTAAGAGGTCTATCATTTGGGTTTTATTTGCAGTTAATTTGGTGTATGTTGTTAATTTTGTGGCGTGTAGGTTGCTGTGGCACATACAATTGGGCATGTGGCTGCTACAGTGAGTATGTCCAAGGTTGCAGTTTCATTCACTCACATCATTAAGAGTGGAGAGCCTGCTTTCAGTGTTTTGGTTTCAAGGTTTCTTCTGGGGAGACCTTCCCTTTGCCGGTTTATATGTCCCTTGTTCCAATCATTGGTGGTTGCGCTCTTGCTGCTGTGACTGAGCTAAACTTTAACATGATTGGTAATCAGAATTTTCCTTTATTTCTGGAAACTGAAATAGCAATGTATATGATATATTTTCTTGTTGTCTGGTAAAACTTGGTATCAATGGTTCTTATATAATTCTTTGTCCATTACTTCAATTTAAGATATGAAATAAATTATTAATCTGGCAATTATACCATTTGGGACTTGGGAAGATGAGGACTGTAGCATGATTATGTATAATGGAAGCCAGTTTGTCAATTATTTGATGCAATTTATGCAAGTCATATGTTGAATTCACTTGCATTTATACATAGAAAATAAATAAAGTTAACGTATAAGCAATTGTGAAACCAAAATTTGAATTTACTGCTATTTCAGCCTTTGAAGCTAAGCTGTCATTGCCACCCCACTCTTTAGAGTTTATCATTTTATGGCTATCATGAATTCTTGCTGGTTGAGTCACATGGGTTTGGTCTATTGCGAAACTTCTGTAATTGGAGAAGGTTATTTGGATACATAGCTTTAATTGGCTGGGGTTTAGGGATTTTTTTTTTTTAAGCTGAACTTGGTTTTTGGCTGCCAATTGTAGGTTTTATGGGGGCCATGATATCAAACTTGGCATTTGTGTTCCGGAACATATTTTCAAAGAAGGGTATGAAGGGGAAGTCTGTCAGCGGGATGAACTACTATGCCTGTCTGTCAATTTTGTCTCTTCTAATCCTCACACCTTTTGCAATAGCTGTGGAGGGACCACAATTGTGGGCTGCAGGTTATAAAACAGCCATGTCTCAAATTGGACCGCAGTTCATATGGTAACCGGAAACTGTAGACTCTGATTTTCTTTGCATTGTTTTGGTTGCCCTTAATTTGTCTACTTGTAGTTGTTTTGATGTGGTAGGCACATGGTAAATTTAATTTTTATGGCGTGTTTTTATTACCAGGATCAAATAACTTGGAAGCCTGATATCTTCTTTGATTACCCTATGTGAATTGATCTTTAAAGTATCATATTGAATCAAATCATGTTGAGTTACCCTATGAGAGGATTGACATCAAAATAATTTCCTAGTGCTTTAAGTAGTATGCTGCTTGTCGTTACCCGATCTTTTTCTAATACATGTTCACTGGGAAAATAATGTGTACTGGGAAGACTTTGTGTGTGTCTAGCATTCATCTTATAGTTTGGCATACTTGTCCTCTTAATGTGGTGTTCCTGCTTTATGGTGCGATTAACATCTTGGTGTAAACTTTTGTGCTCGGTCGTAAGATTGTATTAGCTATTTAGTTATGACTGATGATCAGTTATTCTTCACATTTGCCTTTGGTGGTCTTTAACTTTGCTGCACGGCACATTTTGACAAGTCTAATATACGATGCCTAACATTTCCTTTTTATTTGGCTTTGCTTGCTTGTTGAACGAACTTATAATTTTTGTTATAATGATCTTTTCTTTCTTTCTTGTCTTCTACCAAAGAAATAATTGTGTGGCTGTCATTTTTCACTTGATAGGTGGGTGGCAGCACAAAGTATTTTCTATCATCTCTACAATCAGGTGTCTTACATGTCCTTGGACGAGATCTCTCCCTTGACATTTAGCATTGGAAATACAATGAAACGTATATCTGTCATAGTCTCCTCAATCATAATCTTCCGCACACCTGTCCAACCCATCAACGCTCTTGGAGCTGCAATTGCCATCCTTGGAACCTTCTTATATTCCCAGGTAATTACCTGTGCTTTTTACATCTTAAGTATGGTTGTTTATACCTCACCAATGGCTGTATGTTTTGAAAGAGTGGTGTGCCCTTGTGACTTGTTTTGGGTTCAATGAATCTGACTTTCTCTGGAGATGCTGACAATTTTTGCTTTATTAAACTCATTCACTTCTTTTGTTTGTACATCAAAGATGCTAACAGAAAAAGACTAAAAAGCCCCTCCTTACTTTGGAGGATACTTAGATAGGATAAGGTATGTCACTAACTGAACAAAACATAGTAAAACGCTGCCACCAAAGCAGAATTATCATTGTTTTTTGGAAATATCGTCAATCTAGTTGAGACAAAAGATAGCATAGGGGGCTACACAACAGAATTTGTTGCAACCAATGTGGTAGTTTATCCATCAATATATTTAGAAGTGTTGCATATTCGATGGATGTTAGGTGATGCCGTGTGTTAGATCCGAAAGTAGTTCTGCAGCCATGGTATTTGGTATATTTGTTTGAAAAAACGCAGGAGTATGGTCCAATTTTAGGCACCAAAGTTGGGCTTGGAACAGCTGTTAGATATTATTTGATGGTTGACCTCATTTAGTGTTAATGTGATTTTGATCCATCAGTGACATAATCTTGAACAACATTGTGATATTGATCTATCAGTGATATAATCTTGAACAACACAACCAACTTTTTCCCATCGTCCAATTTTATTGGTGTTGGGCGATTACTTCACCTAACCAATGCAACTGAAAGTAGCAATGGAATTTTTTAAGAATATGTTTTAGCCCTTTTATAATAAGATAAAGCTATATGTGGATGTTAATTAAGATGCAGTTGTTTTATCCAAGTGGGTTGCTATAATCGTCATCTAATCATTTGTTTTCTTTTTATACAGGCAAAGCAGTGAGAATGCTTGGGTTGAACAATTTAAGATTCATTGTGTAACATAGATGATGAGAGAGCTATCTTTCAGGATCCATGCAAGCTGGATTTTGTTCAGATGGACCAGCAGGGGTGTCTTGCTGTAGATAAACGAATAAAAATAATAATGGGTGACTATAAGCAACATTATACGGGCAGTTAGGCAGTTTTTTCTGTTTTTTTAATATTTAATGAAGTTGAGGGGGAAAATTTCCCAACAGACAAGCATTGTGTCTAAGACCTTATCTGTTTTAAGAGGGAGAAATAACAACGATGTGGGCAATGTGATTTCTTTTGCATTTCTTGTTTAGATGTTTTCTACTGGAAAGTGGAATCTGCGAATGTGCCTTGGGCTACATTAAACAACCATTGGGAGAGATGAAAGCCAGTGGGTGCATCATTGTAAAAGTTCAGACCATTTGACTCCATTGGTCTCTTTCATAGATACGTCTCTCTGCGTGCATTGAAGGGGCACTTGCATTGCCCCCAATTGACTTGGTCATAAACGACACAAAGCCCAAAACAAAATTCAGAAACCTAGGTATCCTTAGGGTTCGTGAAATGAATTGTGTTATATTCGGAGCTGCTTCTTTTTCAGTATATTACGGTTAAAAATTTACTCAGATGATCTTAAATCAAATCTATTAAGATACAACTTATAATTTTTATCCTCACTCAATATTGAAGGGGTTTCCGCTCATGCTCTCAATGGGCGGCTGTTTGGAGCTTCTGCTGCTTATAATTCTGATAATCTTTCTACAGTTTGTGTTATTGGGCATAAGTATTTTCAAAAGACTCATGTAATTTCACCCTTTATATTCTTATTTACTCATATGACAAATAAAGGAGTGAAAAGATTAAATTTCAAAAGACTATTTAAATATAAAATAAATTTATATTATTTTAATCAAAATTTTCTCTTGTCAAATTTAACTATTCTCTTTTTTTCTTAAAATAATATAGTTATAATACTTCTTTCTCTTTAATAATAATGATATTACTAATATAAAAATAATGTAATATTACTTGAAGAGAGGAAAATTGTTCTTCAATATTAACGAGAGAGAGAGAGAGAGAGAGAGAGAGAGAATCAATTTTATTTAAAGAATCCTTTCTAACCCATTTATTATGTGGCTCATCATGGAGGAAGTATATTAAAATATGCTTTTATCCTTTTACTGATAATGATGATGATAGGGCGGAATCGTGCTTCATCTTTTTACCCAAACTTAAACAAAGCAACTTGAAAGAAACCTTTTAGATGAACCCAATATCTTCGTGATCCGAGATTATGCCCTCTAGTCTCCTAAAATTCAATTAGATAATTAGTTTCAACAATCAGTCAATTAAATCATTCTTGACTTTTGCAACCACTTCAAGAGAAGGTTTTTTTTTTTTAATATTGATTACACATCAAATTAATATATTGCACAAATATTTATAACAACTGCTATTATAACAGATATTACATTGATATTTACAATTAGATATACATGATTATGACTTATATTATTAAATTAAATTTTATAAAGTACATGCTCATATAAATAACTCTCACAAATATCTCTACTTTACTTATATTTTCATGAGAGAGAAGAATTTAAGAATATTTGAGCCCTATAAATAACCCTCGTAGGGTGAGGGACAGCAGCCCACCACTTCGAACTAGGCCGAAGTGGCACCTCAAGAGAAGGTTAATTTGATTATTTTACACTTTTCAACGTGATAATACCTATTTGTCCACAAAAACGTGCGATCTAAGCGAGGAAAAAAATAGAGAAGATTTAATTGACTTGTCATGCAAATTGTTGATTTATTTGAATTTTACACGAAAAAAAAACAAGGACTTCACCTTAAATTATCATACTAAGCAGAGTAATTTCACAAAATGTGGGCTGGAAACATCACTGCTGATATCATCCTAATATCTTCATGATCCGAGATTATGCCCTCTAGTCTCCTAAAATTCAATTAGATAATTAGTTTGAACTTTGAACAATCAGTCAATTAAATCATACTTTTTTTTATAGAATTAAATCATTATTAGTTTGAATATTCAATCAATTAAATCATACTTGACCCTCTGCAATGGCGTCTAAAATGAGGATAATTTGATTATTTTACCCTTTTCAATGTGATAATACCTAAATGTCCACAAAAACATGCCATCTAAGCCAAAGCATAAGAAATTGGAGAAATTTAACCCATTGGTCATGCAAATTGTTGATATATTTGAATTTTACATGGAAAACAAAAAACAAGTACTTCACCATAAATTATCATAATAAGTAAGAGTAATTTCACTAAATGTGGGATGGAAATATCACCGGTGATATCTTCATATAAAGAGGCCTTACCTCCGAAAAGCTCTGAGTCAGGACTTTCATAATTTAGTGTATACTCAAAACATCCTCAAGAGATACAGAAAACTACTACAGGATTGGTATGTATTAGCCGATCTCCCAAAGAGGGTGAAAAGAAAAAGAGCAATAGATGTAATATATAAAGTTTTAACTCAAATTACATAAGATGGTTCTCACATCTCTGAAATAACTAATGATACAAAATTCAAAAGCAGAAGCTCGAGCAACCCATTTATTTGTTTTGAGTAAATGAATTATATATTGTGGGTTACAAGCATTACCATCAAACTTGCAAATATTTGATTGCTGTCTGGACATCCTTGTCACCTCTGCCACTGAAGTTAACCACGACCTTAGTACCATCAGCAAGAGTTGGGCATAGCTTCTCCAAATAAGCCAATGCATGAGCAGTCTCCAAAGCTGGGATTATACCCTCTAGCCGTGATGACCTCTTAAAAGCTAGACAAAAAAGAGAACAAAACACATTAAAAATGTTACAAACTCCAAAATTTTGTGTACATTATGACTACTTACATCAATAGACAGTAAAATGGAGATCAAATTTAACAAAAGCATTAGATGGTGAACAAAGAAAGACAAATAGGCTGCGGAGAACTGGAAAATTAATCAAACAGGGAAAAAAAATAAAGACAAAAACAGAGAAGCAGGCCAATCCATTGAAAAATGAAGGGTGCATATTAGATGATTCTACTGATTGATTAATTTCCTTGGCCTCAAGGATTAAAACTCCAAAGTTTCAAGCAACTAAAATAACTGGTAAATTTCTCATTGTAAGGCAGCCAGTTCGTAAGTCAATAATTCTATAAAGCAAGTACAGCACCATATTCCAAAAAAAACAAATAATATATCAACGAACAATTAATTTATACAGACAATTAACAAGTAACGATAACCAACCATGTCTGCTGAGAAGCTTAAACAGTAATATCTAATATAATTTCATACCTTCCAATGCTTCATCATCTGTGACATTATAGTACTCAGCACGCCCTTCATCTTTCAGAAAACTGTGCTCAGGTCCAACTCCAGGGTAATCTAAGCTGCATGCCCGCAGAACAGATTCACATAAAGTTGATTACCAAAGTGAGCTACAGAAAAATTAATGACTGAAAAGGACAAATAGAATCAAGTCTTACCCTGCACTAATAGAGTGTGGCTCAATTATTTGCCCATCTTCATCCTGCAACAAATAGCTCAAAGCACCATGCAACACCCCAACTTCTCCTTTGGACAAGGTAGCAGCATGTTTGCCACTGTCTAGACCAAAACCTGCTGCCTCCACGCCAATCAACCTAACATCCTTGTCATTAACAAATTCATGGAAGAGACCCATGGCATTTGAACCACCACCAACGCATGCAATCAGCACATCTGGTTTCCCACCCCATTTCTCCAATGCCTGTCTTCTTGTTTCTTTTCCGATCACAGCATGGAAATCTCTGACCATCATAGGGTACGGATGAGGCCCGGCAACAGATCCCAAAATGTAATGGGTAGTCTCCACATTAGTCACCCAGTCCCGTATAGCTTCTGATGTAGCATCCTTCAGTGTGGCTGTCCCAGAATGGACCGCTCTAACCTAAGGCATAAACAACGCGATTCATTCATATTGTCGGCTCCATATGAATACTATACCCTAAAAATGGCTACAATACCCTGGATATATATAACTCAACAATAAAGATTGCTTATGTAATTGCAAATCATTGCCAAAAATAAGTTCGAGTTCAGTCCACAAACCTCGGCACCAAGAAGCCGCATTCTGAACACATTAAGTGCCTGCCTTTCCATGTCCTGGGCACCCATGTAGACGACACACTGCAAACCGAACCGCGCGCAGACAGTAGCCGTCGCAACTCCGTGCTGACCAGCGCCTGTTTCAGCGATGATCCGTTTCTTACCCAACCGCTTGGCGAGCAGAGCTTGGCCAACAGCATTGTTGATCTTGTGGGCCCCAGTGTGGTTAAGGTCCTCCCTCTTGAGGTATATGTGGGGCCCTCCCCGTTGGGCCGCCTGTAGTGCTCCGTAAGCCGCTCCGCAAAATAAAGCGGAGTCTCCCTGCCGACATAGTCTCTCAAAATCCCCGAAAGTTCCTCCTGCGATCACACAAGTGAAAATTAGCACCAGCGGAAGCACTGAAATTACAGAAGTACCCTCAGTACGAACCTGAAAATCTCGGTCGTCGCCGAGTTTGTGAAGTGCGGATTCCAGCTCAGAAAGCGCGTACATTAGCGTCTCAGGGACGTACTTCCCGCCGAACCTACCGAACCGGCCAAACACATCGGGTCTCTGCCACGCGGCAGGGTCGGACTCCTTCTTGGCCTCCATTGGAACGACCAGGTCTCTCGCAATGGTACAGCGAATGGACGTCGATTTGGCTGGGCTGGCTGTAAATTTCTTCAACTTGGAGCGCGACTGCGAGGAAGTCGATGTCGTGAAAGCGCAGGGCCTTGTGAGTTTGCAACAGGAGCTCGAACTTGTGGCGACGGCCATCAGAGATTTGTTGGGATTAGGGATGTTGAGCCTTCAGTTAAACAGAAACGGTGCTCTGGATTATTTTATTCATATATTTATTGAGCGATGGGTGACGTGGCGCATTATAACTCAACTAAATTTTTTTGTTTCGTTTGTCCTCCTCTCGTCAGCGATCGCCAAAACTGACTTTTCCGTGAACAGTAACGTCCAGATTGCCATCTTGTGTCCTGTGCTTCATTCGGGTTTTATTTTTCTTACTATTTTGGTAAAGAGATTTCTTTATCTGGTATGGGGACCTGTCTGTGGTGCAGATTCTGTAACTAACATCTCCCACCATCCGATTTTCTAATGTTCAATTTCGCACCCCACATTCAACCACATCCAACGGCTGATCTGTAACTTACAGATCTGTAAAGCTAGCAAAGTCCCTGGTATTATTGTCAATTATTCCTATTAGGGATGGCACATCCAACGGTTCGATTTTGAGTTAATCTGATGCTGCGGTCTGTAACTTACAGATTCTGTAAGCTAGCAAAGTCCCTGGTATTATTGTCATTAGCAGTATTATTCCTATTACCGTAAAACAGAAATTTTGATTGTTTTCGCTTTAAATGAACCAAGGGGTGCCTTGTATTCGGGATTTCACATATATTAGCACGGATGGGTGGTTGCCTCAGAAAAATTTTTCTAGGTTTTAAGTAATTTTATTACGTAAATTTTTTTGTCTTTTAGGATCGTAATTGTGTTTTATTGTTAGGAGTCACCTAATTTATAACCCGTTTGGGAGTGTGGTGAGGTAGTGGTTCCCTATTTCAAAAAACAAATTTTGATTGTTTTCTTTAAAGTGGGGATTTTTGTAATCATAATAATTCCCATTGCAGTAAAACAGAAATGAAACCAAGGGGTGCCTTGTATTCGGGATTTCACATATATTAGGTGGGTGGTTGCCTAGAAAATTTTTCTAGGTTTTAAGTAATTTTATTAGAATTTTTTTTTTTTAGGATCGTAAATTTTTTTCCTAACTTCTACTGTGGTGAGGTAGTCGGGTTCATAACCAGTATGAAGGTGTTTACTCACTGTAGTTGGGTTTTTGTTAAATTTTTTTCCTAACTTAAAAGCTTAAAAGACTCACTCTCAAACATACCATTAAACTTGAATCTTATGTTTTTTATTCTACATATTGTACTTAAACACGACATGTTTTTATATATTCACTCCCTGTCGCAATTTATCGTTGGCCATTATTGATCCTTAAAATAAAAGGCATATTCTCCTCTAAAAAATAAAAATAAAAATAAAAATTAATAATTAAAATTCCGCTGATATAGAATCATCAAAGATATATTGAAACTAATCTAGCTCAATTCTATAAGTAGAGTCCAGATTTTAATCTTCACTAGTTTGGACTAATATATTTTTACTCTATCCACAAAATTGAAAGATGTATTTAAGCTCGATGGAAATTGGGGTTTAAATGCAATAAATGGCTCATTTAACAAGTTTTCACAAAAATAGTGCCCGATATTTTATTTTTAAAGCCACCTATTTCATAATTTTCCTATTTTAAGAGCATGTATGGATTTATTTCTATTTAATAAGGGTAAAATTACCTTGCCTCTGTTGTACCAAACACTTAATTTTGACATTTTACGTAGCAGTCTCTATTATTTTTTGTAAATAATAAAAATTATAAGTTTCAAAAATTCTACACAATAAGCCCCAATTAAAATATAATAATTTTAAAATTCTAAAATTTATTTAGCATTTTCTTCAACAATCCCTATTGTTTTCTTTAAATAATAAAAACTATAAGTTTTAATAATTTTATATAATAGACCCCAACTAAAATATAATAATTTTAAAATTCTAAAAATTTTATTCTTTCTCTATCTCCTTCTCAATTAGTTTGTCTTACTTTAGATTTTAATTTATCCGCTATCCAACATATAATTCTTCTAAAATATCAAAAATAGAGAGGCTTCTAACTACATAAATTAGATTAATTTCTTAAACATAAAACCTTAGAAAAAAATACTTGCATTCTCTTAAAAGAAATATATTGTATTTATGTTTTCTTCTTTACCACCGTAATAAGAAAAAAATGTGTACCTTACTTTCTATAACAAGATCTAAACAATTAAAACCTATTGAATGCAATTAAAGATGATGAAATAGGCTTATTTTGCTAAAATTTAATTCTAATATAGTGTTTGGCATGAATAAGTAAATTAAGGATGATATAGCTTGGGCCTCCCAATCATCATGTGATAATGATGTTTTTTGCCTTAAGAAGACCTAAGTTTTCTAAACTAAATTTTTATCCTCTATTAACAACACAAGATAAAATGGTTATGTTAAGAGCACTAAAAATTGGTTAATCTATTTTTTTTAAAAAAGTCCCAAAATCTATTAATTTAAGTTATTATTCATTCTTTACATTTTTAATTTTTTTTTGTTACCTTTACATTTTTTAACTTAATGGTAGTATCGTTAAGGTGTACTAAATTTAAAACATTACTACTAGTATAAATAATTAGTACAGAAATGAAAGACGGATTGATCCTACAGAGATTATCTTTAATTTTGTATTTATTATCAACTCTAAAACAGGACTTAAAATAAAATAATAATAGGAATAATAATATAAATTAATCTAACTAAAGAAAATACCAATTATAAATAAACGGGGGGTTTTTGAATTTTTAACTAAATAGCAAGAACTAAAGAAATTAAACTATGAAAACAAAAATTTAAGAAAAACTCTAATTAAAGGATAAAGAAATAACAATGAGAAAAACTTTGGTTAAAAGATCATTCGCCACCACCAAACATGCACATAATATATCAATTCTATCATCATTTTATACTGAAACTATCAATCGTAAACAATAATAAGCTCTATTAGTCTTAATCTTTCCTTAGTGTGTCGTTAGGCAAAATAAGCTCTTCACTTAATTTCTAACCATTAAATAATTTAAAACAAGCTCTTTAAATTTAAGATAATAGAAGCATTAAACAGAGAAAGATATTAGGTTGATCTAGACAATAACCACACAAGCTCGGATTATTTAACCTAAGTTATGTTCTCCAATCGAAATCACTTATTCTAACCTGCTACTTATGATTAAAATCTCAAGACAATTACGGATCAAGAATTTTAATCTAGCAATGGAATTTATTCAAGTCCTATCTAAGTGGCCACTCAAACAAGATGAGAATAAAATTATAAACATTAATTATAGAAGAATATAAACAACCTCAATTAAATAAATTACATGATAGAATTTAAATTTAATTGCATAAGATGTTTAGGGTTTTGAATTCACCATCAACTAAATAGAAAATCTAACCTAACATAATTAAATTGGGAATAAAAGAGTTAATAAAACCAGACATAGAGATTAATTCAAATGGCTGCCTCTTCTATTTTTTCTTCTCCTTTACGCCTGTAAATTCTTTTTTATGTGTAGCTGCCAAATAAAAATCCCCCTTGTGTTGCTTCCGCTTGGCCCTTATATAATGCTTCAATTGTGGCTTTTAAATCCTTGCATGAAAAGAATTAAATCCAAGCCAAACCGCCACTTTCAAAACGTGCTTGCCATTTATAGCCATGGAAAATATTTGCTTCCTTTAATTGCCATGCACATGCCATTTAAATTGCCAAAGTACTCTCCACGATTTCCTTTTTAAATTGTTCCTTTCTTCGTCCTCATGCACAAGCTCTTGTGATTGGCCATGCTTAAAGCCAAAAGGCTTTATTTTTCCTTCTCTCACGTGCTGGCTTGATTAAGATGGCAATCTCTTTTTTCCAATTTTACTTTTATGTGATGGCTTAGCTTGTAATTGGCTTGGCATCCTTTTTCTATTTTTAGCTCCATGTGCAAGATTAATTTTGCTTGGCCCGTACAAGCTCTAATTGGGAAATATTCTTTATTTCTCTAATTCTTTTCAATTCTTGATCTCTTGTGCATTTTTGTCTATCAATCTTCAATTCTTTTCCTATTCTGATTCTCTCAATCAGATTTTTTTTCTAAATGCTCTAATTTAATTTCTCTTTAATCTCAGAATATACCTAAAATAACAAAATAAAAAAATTAAGATAAAAATTAACACAATCAAAATATAATTTACTAAATTAAAAATTAACTAAAATAACTAGAATATTTAAGAATAAAACAAGAAAAAGATGGAGAAATTAATAGCAAAATATATGAAAAATATGCGCTTATCACTTAAGTTTTATTATTTACAATTTTAAATTTAAGTAATATAATAAATATTATACAATTTATTTTTTACATTAAATAAATAATTGAGATAATATTTGGAAAAATATTATCTCAGCTTCATATATGTAAGTATAAGTAATTTTACATAATTTAAAATTTACATATAGAAATTTATTATTTTAAAAATATTATTTATAAATTCTATAGGAAATTTAGGTTACTATTCAAGCATTTATTTAATATTTAATTTTCCTTTTAATATTGTTAAAATTTATATAAAGCCTTATCAAGTTAAAATAATCCATCCATATTTTTAATATTTAAATATGTTAATTTACTAAATTACCCTTGACCCATATAAAAATAATAAAATATTTTAATGGACTTATGTGTCAAATTTTGAAATCTAACTTTTCCTTTTTTTTTTAAGAAAACAGGAGGGGCTGCAACGTTAATAGCCAGTTAATTACATCCTTGCCGTTGGAGTTGTTTTTGCAATTCTTGGGTAGAATCTACTGGTTGGATCAAAAAAAGACAAAAAACAAAGTATGAAATGATAGTTGCATGCTAGTTGGACTCATGATCATGCATTTTTTAAATTTCATTATAACTTAATATTTTAACAAAAAGAAAAATATTATTTACACGTATTAAAAAGAGACTGCTAGTGGGAAATTTTAGAATATTTCAGTTTTAACCAGGAAACAAATTCTTATAATTTAACACTACATTCTAGGGTGTCGAAAAAGCCCGCCCGGACCGGACCATCCGGGCAAAATCGGACCGCACTCATAAAAACCGGATCCGGGTTTGAGAATTCAAACCCGGACATTTCCTATCCCGGGTCGAAAACACCAAAAAACCCGGAACCCGGACCCGATTTTTTAATAAATTAACAAAAAATATATATAAATTTATTATACATAAATATATAATTATGAATTTATGATATGTTGGATGTTATTTAGATTTATTGTGTGATTATTGTGTTGTTAAATTTAATTTAATTTATTTTTTTTATATAGATTGAATGAGTTTAGGTTAGAAATTGAATGAATTTAAGTATTAGAAAGTAGATTGAAACAATTTTTAATTATTATTTGTGTAAAATTTACATTGTTAGTATGTTATATATTTGTATTTGACTATTTTTTTTTTTAAGCATGAGATTGAATGAGTTTATTTGACTATTTTTTTAAAAAAAGTAAGCATTGTTAGAGAAATGAGAGAAAAAATTAGAAGAAAAAAATTAAAATTATTACATGCGGGCTTAGAAGCGAGATCCAAAAACCCAGGACCTGGTGCGGAGCTTGAGCCGGACCGGACCGTAAAACCGGGTTTTAACCCGTCCGGTCTTGTGTTTCAATCCGGTCCGTCCGGCAACACCGGAGACCGGACACTGATTTTGCCAAGCCTACTACATTCATTTTGATTTCAGAATACCCTTTAAGGTACTTACAAATAACATATCAAACCATAATCCGCTTGTCTTTCTAATCTCAGCCCAAAAAAACTTGGGTTTTTATTTGTACATACCCATTTGCCCATATATACTAAATTTATACCCCATTAATGTACATATGCCCTAAGGATGAGGAAAAGTCAAAAATACCCTTAAAAATCCATATGCCTACATTTCTTCACCTCACCATTTCAAAAATACCTCATTCTTCCTCTCTCATGGTTTTCTCTAGAGATGGCAAATTAACCCTAACTTGGACTGGACCGGACCGGACAAATTTCCCGGATAATCCGGTCAGGGTTTAACTTTGCCGGAAGGTAACATAATGCGTATCAAAAGGATATTTTGAACCCAGATATATTAGGGTCGGATCCTGGTTTTATCTTAACCGGATATTGAAACCCAGGACCGGATAATTTAAGTATAAAAAGAAAAAAAAACCCTAATGCCTTAAGTCTTAACCTCTGTGACCGCTTCTTTCTTTTCATCTTCTCTTTCATTACACCCACCTTTAATTAGCTTTCTTTCTTCTCCATCTTCTCTTTTCATTACACCCACTTTTACACTCTTTCTTTCTTCTCCAATTTCTCTTTCTTTCTTCTCTATCTTCTCTTTTCATTAAACCCAACTGCGTAGCTTTCTTTCTTCTCCAATTTCTTTTCATTCACTCAAATGACTTGGAAAAATCTTTGTATTGAAAGGAAGACAAGAGGAATGCGCCCATTAAGGTTGATCCTCATTTTCCACCACTCTTCTTTGGTTTTTGTCACTAAACCGCTGCCAGAATCTCCACGTAATCCTCCTCGACATTCATTTAGCTATGGTTTTGTGGATTTTGGTAATTTGAGATTTGGAGATTTGAGGAACTAACGAGAGAAAAAAAAAAATTGTAATAGATATCCGGGTTTGGAACCCGCAATCCGAAACCAGTTTTTAAGGTTCAACCATCGGACCAAATTAAAATATTCGGGTTATATCTGGGTCCGACATAGCAAAATTATCATCCGGGTCCGAAACCAGAAAGGCTGAACCTGGACCTGGACCCGGATTTTACCATCCCTAGTTTTCTTCCCTCTCACCATTACTCATCTTACCTCAATATAAAGGTTTTGATAAATATAAATACTTCAAAAACTTAAAAGTAGTTGCATTATCGAAGTGATAGATAAGGTATGTTTGAAATTTAAACATTTTGTATGCTTAAAGTTTGATTTTATTTTATTATAAGTATATTTACTAATAGTTTATGAGTTTGTAATACTATAAATAGTTTATAAGTATAAATACATCAAAAAAACTTAAAAGTAGTTGCATTATCGAGTGGTAGATAAGGTATGTTTGAAATTTAAACATTTTGTATGCTTAAAGTTTGATTTTATTTTATTATAAGTATATTTACTAATAGTTTAGGAGTTTGTAATAGTAGATTATTCATTTTAGCACTTGCACACATACACACACGATTGCATAAAATGTAGGGATTTAAGACCAAAATATTTAATTTAAATTTTGGGTGATTTGAAAAATGATTCCAGGGGAAGAGGTCGAGTACGAATTAGGTAAGTCGAGTATTTAGTTAAGAAAAAAGTGAAGTAAATGAGTTGATTAAGTCAAATATATAGTCATGTAGGAAGTCAATTAAATAAGTCAAGTATCTAGTCTAACAAAACCTGGAGTTAGTAGAGTAAGTTATGATGTAAGTTGGGTAGGAAGTCAAAAAATATGTCCGAGTAATAGTAAGCCTAGTAGTAAAGTATATGTCGGGTAATTAGACAAGTAGTATAGAATAATTCGGGTAATTAGTGTAACGAATCTCTAAACAAGTTAAGTATAAGTAAACTAAGTTTATAAATCAGTCGAGTAAGTCTATTGAATAAGTTAAGTATTAATTTTAAGTCTTGAACATGTCGAATAGGAGCCGATGCCATTACCTGAGGAGAGATGTTTTGTTTTAATTTTATATGCAAGTGTCTCAATTCTTTGTATTCATTTTTGTATTGTTACTAATTCATGCTTTATTTATTACTTTATTGTTGTTTAAACATGTATTAAATTCAAAATTATTTGTCTATATAGGATTTGATGGAGGATAATAGATGGTATGTTGTTCTTAATAAGTCTTGGAGTTTTTGCTTTAGGACTTGAGTGCTCGGGAACAAGTGAAAGAATGTCATGAGTCATTGTATAAGAATTTTCCCTACTGAGATTGCATAATAATGACTTTGCTAGTTGTTATGAGATAACATTGTATTTAATGTTTGTTGGATAATTTATGTCTATTGCATGTATTATAAGTTTTATGGTTATGGTATATCTTGAAAGATGATTATTTACTGATACAAATGAAGTTGAGAATTACTCTACTTCCATGAAAAGGTCGAGAATTTTTCAAGGACTTAATTGATCACAGTTCATTAGAAGTTGAATATACTCAACTTGTTACCCCGATATCATAAAAAAGTTGAGATTTTTTTAGGAGACTTAATTGGTTATGGTTGATTGAGGTCGAGTATACTTAACTCTTTACCCAATTTCCATAAAGAAATTGAGGATTTTTAGGAGACTTAGGGTGCATTTGGCGTATGACTACTCCCATGCTATATTCTGGGAACATTTCCTAGAATATAGGGTGGAGAGCGACTACTTTCTACCATAGTACAGCTCTCAAATGCACCCTTAATTGGTTATGGTTCAAATGAAGTCAAGTGCACTCAACTTGTTACCAAAACCTCATAAAAAGAGTCAAGAATATTTTTAGGAGACTCAATTGGCTGTGGTTTAATTAAGGTCCAAGATACTAAATTCTTTATCCGACTTAATTAAAAAGTCGGCAATTTTTTGGAGGACTTAATCATTGTGGTTCATTTAAGGTCTAGTATCCTCAACTCATTGCTTGACTTACATGAAAAAAGTTGAGAATTATTAAGGGAACTTAATTAGTTGTCGTTTTTTTTTTTTGAGGGAGTTGTGGTTTAATTAAAGTAGTATACTTGACTTATTACATGATTTATGGTGCGTTTATTTCATGGAATGAGAATGAGGTGAAGTGAAAATGGGCTGAGAATGTGAATGAGATTCTAATGTTTACTTAGCAAAAATAAATGGGAATGAAAATGTCTTTGAAATCGCCATCATGTGTTTCTTTGGCAAAATAAATGGGAATGAGAATCAATTTAACAAAATACCACTAGTATTAAATAATGTAATTTTTATTAACTAGATACATGTATAAATATTATTATAAAAATGATATTAATTAAAAAAATAAAATTATTATTAATAATAAATGTTAATAATGATAATATTAATAAAAATAATAATAACAATAATTGATAATAACTAAAATAATGAAGTTTATAAAATTTAATAATAATAATAATAATGAAATTTAAAATAATAAAATTAATTGTAATTTGAATGAGGATAATTCAAAAAATATAAAATAATTGTAGAGATACAAAAGTCGGTTCAAATAATGGGAATCTCCATTCAAACCCCCATCTAAACGCGTAATTCTTATTCTTTATTCTAAATCATTGTAACTCACGTATTTTATTCATATTCTCAAATTATATTTTTTTTACATTAACATGAATTTTATTTACATTCCTTCATTTCTCATTTTCTAAACCCTCAAATAAACAATTGAGGATATTTTCATATTTTTCTGATTTTTTAAGTCTATATATGTAAAATTAAAGGGTGTAATAATTTACTCCATATTTTAGGTATTTTGGGAGAAATGGGGTGTAGGCCACGCA